>OZ025297.1:249325485-249978262 GCA_964019185.1 Maratus speculifer
GACGTTACTGAAAAAATTAACAGCTCGAAAAGTATTTGTCAAATGATTAGACAAAATACCTTAGAAATGTAAAAAAAAAAAAAAAAAAAAAAAAAAAAGTATATATATATATATTTTTTACACATAAATTTGAAATTTAATGATTGTGAAGATTTTCAAACATTTAATTAAAAAATACCAAATTTTACAATGAAGTACTACAGCAAAACCATCAAGCGTTAAAAAAAAAAAAAAAAAACGTTGTCCTGACGTACATACTGGTTAAACCATGAGTCGCACATTACAATATCATTATAATCGTTGGGAGTAATTAAGTAACGAAAAATTCATCTGTGTTCGAGGGGAGGAGAAGTGTTAAATTTCTCCTCCTGAATACAGTTCAGCTTGCGTTTCTTAATTGCTCTGAGCGATTCAGAATTTGAGCTCAAAATTTAAGTCTAAGCTTTTGCAAGCACTGAATTAGATGCAAAAAATAACGTTTAAAAATAGCGGTTGGTTACTCTACACTGAGAAAAAAATATGATTCTAGCATATAGAATCTAGATAATGGCTCTAGAAAAAATAGTTCCATGTCATCCTTATAAATTTTAGTTCCATTTCTTAGAGAGTTCCAGAGTCTCTTACTAGAATTCAAAAGCTTTTTCCTATATTTTTGCTGTCAAATTTATCTAAAAATCTCTTCAAATAAATGTGAACACAAGAGATTTGATTTAGTAATTAGAATTATAGCTTAAGAAACCATTCCTAAAATCAATCGAAAATTTCTCGCTACTGAAACGGTTCAATGTCGTTTCGTCTAAAAGAAAACAAGATCCTAGAAATGTCAAGTCATTTCGCCTATTCAGCTTAGGCGTTTACCCTACTCGCATAGCTTGGACATCTATATTTCTAGTTTAGAAATTCAGAAAGCGACTAACTCTTCATTCTAGGTGAAGGCGGCATATTTTTTTTCTCAGTGTAAAGTTTAAGGTATCCTCTAAAGAAATTTTTTGAAATATATCTTTAAAATTTATTTTTAAGGAAATACTGACATAAAGAATAGTTTTAGCGAAAACCGCAAACAAATCGACCAATATTTCAGTTTTTTATAATCATTTGAAATTTGAACATTCTCTCCCCTTGAATACAGTTGAGTTATTGCTTATTAACGATTCCCAACAAATCAGATTTTGAGCTCAAAACTTAAGTCTCTACCTAAGTTTCTAAAAAAAATTTAATGAGATGCAAAAAGTAACGATAGAAAATAGTTGTTTGTTACTGCAATGTGTAAAGCGACCTCTATCGGCATTTTTTGAAATTTATCTTTATTATTTATTTTTTAAGATAATACTAACGTAAATAATAGTTTTTGTGAAAACCGTAAATCAATCGACCATTTTTCCCGTTTTTATGATTATTTGAAATTTTGGACTCTAAACTTTAATGACGGCTATCTAATTCAAAAAACGTTTGGGACCCTTGGTTTCCTATTTAATATTATTTGTCTTGATGTGTGCTATAACCCCTTAAAATTTTTACCAAGCGTTTAGATACACCCTGTATATATATAAATTTGTAATCCTAATATATATAAATTTCTAATTCTAATAAATTTGTAATACTTTGAAATACATTCTGACTTTATTAAAAAATCGACCAATACGGCACATTATACACTATCTACCAAAAAGTATTTGTACACTTTCACTTTTTGACATTTTGTCAAATATTTAAAAATATACTGGTCGGATTCTTCTGGAACTTCAGAAATATAAAGATTATGTTTCGTTTTATATTTATTTACATTCATTTGTTAAGCGGGTAATTAGGGGGCCGGCAAAAAAACAAAGAATAATAGAAATTTTTGGGATCGCCCTGTACATGAAAATGCACGAAACGACTTATCGCTTTAGAAAACAAATATATGAATACAGTAGAATATGTACACTAATTTTTGTGAGAATAGCATGTATATTTATGGCGATAGAGCGATTTTTTTGAAAAATTCAAAAAATTCTGGTATGTTTTTTGTTTATATCATGCTGGGTTTTTGACCAAATTTAACGCAAATTTCAGAAAAATTGGCAAAATGCAGTAGAAAAAATGTAGCGCAATTGGAATATAAATATATTAAATATTTTATGAAATATGAGTAGTTGTATAAAATAATTTTTATCTGCGCATGCGCGAACTAGAAAAACATTTTTTTACATCATTTAATAGTCAATTCTATGGAGTGACTTATAAAAAAAATTCAATCAATTATCGTGAAAATTCAAAAACATATCATTATTTTAGTGAGATTTTTTACTCTGCTCTCTAAAAACGGCTGAATCTTAAGGGATTCTCCACAAATTGACATTTTTTAATAACTGACTTAAAAAAAAACTAGTATTGAATTAATACAATATCTAATACAATATTGCTGCTAATAAGTACTTGACAATTGTGATAGAAAAGAAAAAGAGCTTTATTCACATTCAGGGCCAAAACTAAGAGAGGGTTGGGGGAAAAGGGCATGTGCCCCGGGCGCTAGGATGAAAGTGTCCCAAATGTACATTTTGTTTGGCGATTTTTTCCATGTCTATGTTTAGCATGATATTCTCAAAATCGTCCCATCCAAAGCATTTCTCCTATACCAAAGCATAGAAGAATCTAATGATGATGGCATAAAGATCTCGCATAAAGCAGATTTTTTTTTTCGTTTTGATTCGGTTTCACGATTTTAAGGTATCATTTTTTTTAAACAAAGCAGACTACTTTAATCAATATTACATATTTTAAGTTTTAAAATAAGTCGGCTATTAATAAATTAGAAAATTTTTCTTTGCAAATACTTTTGCAGATGCTTTGCAAAGAAGAAAAGGGAGGGGGGGGGGGAGTTCACCAAAACTCATTGAAATATAAATATATTAAATATTTTCTAAAATGTTCTATGTCATGCAATATTTTCAACCAAATATAAAGCCACATTCAGAAAAATTCGCAAAATGTAGTAGAAAGAATAAGGTGCTATTGAAATATAAATATATTAAAAGTTTTCTAAAATATGAGTATTTGTATGAAATATTTTTTAATCAGCGTATGCGTGAACGATAAAATTTATCATTTTACATAATTTATTATTCATCTCTATGGAGCTACCCATAAAAAAATCCGATCGAATTTCGTGGAAATTCAGAAAGTTATTGTGGATAGGAGTGAACTGATTTTCAATTGGTCTCTGAAAGCAGTTGAATGACGTCAGATTTTACGCAAATTGCCAAATCTCCATTTACGTTTTTTTACTGGTGATTTACTTCTTTTCTTAGATAATTACCAGAACGAACCTATTTCAGGATAAAAATAATTATAAAAAATCGAAGCATTTTTGTCAAATCTACCCATTGATACATAATTGATAATAGCTCTTATGCAAATGCCGATATCTGCGATCCTGAAATACGTCAAGTTCTCCACTGTTAAATGTGGTGTCGAAAACAACACTGGCATGAATCGCATGCATGATGCCAAGAAGAACAGAGCTGTCTGATTTTGAGAAAGGTGTCATCATCGGGTACCACCGAAATGGCCGATCTTTAATCGACATATCTAGCGAGCTTAATTACCCCAAAACGACTGTGGCTTATGTGATTAGAAAATGGAAGCTGAATGGTGATTGTCAGAATGTGGCCAGAGTAGGCAGACCGACGAAACTGGGAGATAGAGACCGACGGGTTCTGTCTAGAGAAATTCGGAAGAACCGCAACCAACCAATGTTACACATACGCCAAGAATTTCAACAAGCTTCAGGATGTGTTGTTTCCATGAATACCATCCGTAAGGAAGCTCATCTGCTTAATTTTTATGGCCGTGCTGCCGCCCATAAGCCTTTAATCACCAAGTCCAACCGCGCAGCTCGGTTAAGTTGGTGCAAAACACGCCAGCAATGGACTGTACAGCAATGGAAACAGGTTCTCTGGAGTGATGAATCAAGGTTCACCCTCTACTGTTCTGATGGTAGGGTCTGGGTCTGGCGTCTGCCTGGAGAACGCCTCCTACCAGAATGTATTGTGCCCACAGTTAAATTTGGCGGAGGGGGAATTATGTTCTGGGGTTGTTTTTCCTGGTTCGGACTAGGACCCTTGGTCCCAATTCATGGTAAGCTCAATGCCGATGCCTACTGTAATATACTGGACAACAGTGTACTTCCTACGTTGTGGCAATACTATGGATTGGACCCATGTTATTTCCAGGATGACAACGCAAGCTGCCATGTAGCGAGGTCCAGCATGGATTGGTATGCTGATAATGGAGTGCATCGACTCGAGTAGCCTGCCCAGAGCCCAGACCTGAACCCAATAGAGAACCTCTGGGACGAGTTGGATCGTCGAATTAAGGCGGGTGACACACGCCCAAAATCAGTAAAAGAGCTTACTTGCCTTGTGCAAACAGAGTGGAATAAAATACCATTAAAAGTAATACAAGGATTAGTTGAGAGCATGACCAGGAGAGTCGCAGCTGTAATTGCCTCTCGAGGAGGATCTACAAATTATTAAATGTGAACAGGGCCAAAACCAGTCTTTTTTTTTTCTCGAGGCAAACGTGGATTTTGAAGGTACCTCTTTCCCCCTCCTTCGCAAAGCATATTTACAAAGAAAATTTCTCCAATTTATTAATAGCCGACTTATTTTAAAACTTAAAATATGTAATATAAAATAACGTATTCTGCTTTATTAAAATACTCCAATTTGATACTTTAAACCGAATCAAAAAAATTCTACTTTCAACAGGATCTTTAAGGCCCTTGTCCCTGCCCGCGAAGACACTGCTGAGCTAATGCTATTCCTGTGGGGACGCATTTTTCTAATAACTCTTTCGCATTTTGAAATTTTCAATTTTTTTTCTGCATTGGATAGCGGAAGTCCCTTTCAAAATCGCTCCTTGACTACTTTTTCGATTTGAGTCATAGATATTTTTTATAAAGTTAGTTTCACTTTCAGAACCGCTTTTGGAAGTGAAAGAAACATTATAAAAATATCTACGCCAAAATTGAAAAAGCAATCACGGAGCGATTTTGAAAAGGATTCCGCTATCCAATGCAAAACATATTATTTAAAAATGTCCAAATGCAAAAGAGTTAGAAAAATGCATCCCCATAGGAATAGCATTAGCTCGTGAGCATCTTCGCGGGTAGGGGCAGGGACCTTAAGCCATCATCATTAGATTTTTTTATGCTTTAGCATAGCCCAGATATAATAATTTTAACAATATTATGCTAAACATAGCCATGAAAAAAATCGCCAAACGAAAGATACATTTGGAACACTTTTATCCTAGCGCCCGGAGCACATGCCCTTCTCCCCCCCCCCTCTTAGTTTTGGCCCTGAATGCGAATAAAGCTCCTTTTCTTTTCTATCACAATTGTCAAGTACTTATTAGCAGCAATATTGTATTAGATATTGTATTAATTCAATACTAGTTTTTTTTTTAAAGTCAGTTATTAAAAAATGTCAATTTGTGGAGAATCCCTTAAGATTAAGCCGTTTTTAGAGAGCAGAGTAAAAACATCTCACTAAAATAATGATATCTTTTTGAATTTTCACGATATTTGATTGGATTTTTTTTTATAAGTCACTCCATAGAATTGACTATTAAATGATTAAAAAAAATGTTTTTCTAGTTCGCGCATGCGCAGATAAAAATTATTTTATACAACTACTCATATTTCATAAAATATTTAATATATTTATATTCCAATTGCGCTACATTTTTTCTACTGCATTTTGCCAATTTTTCTGAAATTTGCGTTAAATTTGGTCAAAAACCCAGCATGATATAAACAAAAAACATACCAGAATTTTTTGAATTTTTCAAAAAAATCGCTCTATCGCCATAAATATACATGCTATTCTCACAAAAATTAGTGTACATATTCTACTGTATTCATATATTTGTTTTCTAAAGCGATAAGTCGTTTCGTGCATTTTCATGTACAGGGCGATCCCAAATATTTCTATTATTCTTTGTTTTTTTGCCGGCCCCCTAATTACCCGCTTAACAAATGAATGTAAATAAATATAAAGTGAAACATAATCTTTATATTTCTGAAGTTCCAGAAGAATCCGACCAGTATATTTTTATATATTTGACAAAATGTCAAAAACTGAAAGTGTACAAATACTTTTTGGTAGATAGTGTATGAGGACCCCAGAAGCCAAGGGGTACAAGTGACACAATTTAGATTTCGAGTAAATTGAGTAAGTTAAACATCAATTGTAATTGAATGAATTGAAATACGAAACTTTTGCTTATATCTTAATGATTTTTGAACTTTTATTTCAATAAATGTTTTAAAAAAAGTGGAATACATTATTTCTTTTTATATATAACCAAGCAATGTTTATCATCAGTCGACACTTATACCCCTTGGCTTCCAAACAGTAATGAAGACTGAAGGGTACAAGTGCCAAATGAACACAAGAAATGAAAAACTATTAAACAAAAAATTGTATTTGTGAAAAAATTAAGAACAATGTTGATACAAATAAGCGAAAGGACAGAATTTTGTTTTAATATAAATTCTAAAAAAGAAAAAAAAAATGAATTTACGAAAAATTTATGAACAATGTTGTATAACAACATTGAATGAAAGGGAATGAATGAAAGTAAAAACTTTTGTTCTAATATAAGTTTTAAAATTTTATTATAAGTTTAGAAACATTAGAATTTCATATCTTTTAACACTTACCAACAAAGTTGAAAAGGGAATATGATTTTGGTTTGTCAGTCCGTCTGTCCGCGCCCTAACTCTCGTAAATATATTCGGATTGCCCTGAAATTTTTCGGAATTATTCATGTTTACCTCAACACAAACCTCTTTCAAATGCAGTTTCTAATACGACTATTTTATTTACAGGGATAATCAAAAGTTATCCGTTACATTACAGTTTATGGGAAAAATGGTTTTAAATGAATTCGAAAGATGTTACACCTTGTGACATATCAAAATTTATATACATTTACGAATTACACTAAAATAAACATTCTATAAAATCTGAGGTGAAAAAAATAGTCATTATTTATTTACAGGACCATACAAAAATTTGCATTACCTAATGATAAAGAGGGAATTGTTTGCAACTTATTTTAATTATATTACAATTTTCATGTATAATAAAATTCATATATATCGCGGAGGTTTAATATAAGTTTTTTCGCGTATAATTCGAAGAACACAGAATTTACAGGGACACAAAAAAGATTTCAAATAGCGTATTCTATACAAAGTATTGTATACATTATCAATGATGACTGATGGATAGACGAATTGCCATTTTATTTATGAATTGCACTTTTAAGTTTCACTAAATTTATACATGTTATATGACATGTATAAATGCTACAGTTCATATACAGGGTTATACAAAAATACTCGTAAAGGTTACAGAATATGAGCGTGCTTTACTTAAAGAGTGTTTTTAAATAAGTCATGCATTTCTATGCTGAACTGCATTCAGTTTACTAAGAAATACTTGTAAAATATCGATGAAATTATATACAGAATCACGCACAAAATTTTATACATGGTCATCGATGGATGATAATTTCTGAAAATGTGATTTCAGTAGTCTTAAATGTGTTTTAGCTTGAAGCAATTTTCAGTTAAATACTGGCGGATAATAAAGGTTCAAGATAAACTACACTGTAAAAAAAAGTGTCGGTCTACTAAAAAAAAACTTTAGTGATCCTTGTAATTACTAAAAAATTTTTAGTAATCTCAGTCGGTTACAAGAAAATCTGTAAGAATTACTAGAAAAAAGTTAGCAACGAATAGAGTTAATAATTTTATATTTTTAATAGCTATTACTAAAACTCACTTGGTGTGGCCTTGATAGCATAGTGGTTATAGTAACGGAGTCCAGGCTAACAGGTCCCGGGTTCGATACTGGCCACTGCTAAATACGCCTCGAATTTATGCAGTGTAAGTACTCGTTAATAAAGGGATTTTGAATATACTGACAGAGCATTAGCAATGTTTGGTGCTGCCATCTAGTGCGGTTTTGCCGAAAATCTTCCGCTCCAGAAGTCTGGATGCAGCTCGAAGGAAGCTCCTGCCCTTCGAGCCCACGTAATGGTTATTAAAAATAATTTTGGAGCTACTGCTAAAATTTGCTTGGTGGCTCATACTAAAAATTTTTAAGTTAGTTATACAAAAAATTCTTTTGTTCAGTTTACAAAAGAAATGCTTGTTTCGCTTGTAAAAAAAAAAGTTTGTAATGGTTACTAAAAAATTCTGTGGAATACAAATTTACTAAGAAATTTTTAGTAACCTCTTGAATTTTTTTTACAGTGTACAGAATGAACAATAGTATACAAGTATGCTTCCATCTATTAGTATAAACTGATGAAGAGAAATTTCAAACTATTATGTGTTTTCTTGCTAAATTAATTTTTCCCGTTATACAATATGTATAAACTGACTGATAAAACATAGTGGCTGCTCAAAAGTATCAGAATACATATTTAGCAATAAATAGTAATACTATTACCCTAATTAGCAAACTTATTTAAAGATTTCAGGGAGTGTTGGAAAGTGTTTCATAATCTATGCTTAACGCACGATTTTTCTTACTTGATATCAGTCAAAATGCATTTATTTAATGCATAAAAAAGCAAATGACTTGGTGTGTCGTTGGTCGCGCTTCTACTATGTAGAGGTTAACGGACACAACTGTACTTATACCCCTTGGCCTCCACACCTTTCACAGTTTTGGGAAAGAGGTTAAGTAACTGACCCCTATAACTCAGTACATAATGAAGAAATCACTCTTAACTCTTTACCTAAAATTAAATAGACATATTTCCAGATAGCCTGTGCACTTAACTCAATTTTTTCAATTTTGTCACTTATACATCTTGGTTTCTGGGCTCCTCATATAGCTCTTACATGATAAAAAATTGTCAATTAATTGCATTTGAGAGCAAAATTGAATTTAAAAATGAGACATAAAATAACTAATTTGTTATTTCAATCCCTCCTCAATACTTTAATCATGATCGCTTCAGGAAATTTTGTGCAATGTATTCACTTTGACAGCTTTTTTTTAAAAAAAATATATATATATTCAGCCTTTATCAAAAAATTGACCAATATGGAACATTACACAGTTCTTAAATAACAGAACTTGGGTCATTCCATGTAAAATGAGCAAACATGTAAAAAAAACCGTGGCTGCATAGAATCCGATTTTAATAAAATTTGAGATACGTGTTCATTTCATATTCAAATGTATATCTGCATAATATTTTGACGAAACATTTTTTTTTATCTGTTTTGGACATTTAAAAAACTTGTGATATAGAATGGCTTGCGGAAAATCGTCGAAAGTTACAAGTTTCAAGTTCTACATTTTGAAAACTGTTTAACAAAAATGAAGTATTTTTATAATATTGAAATCTCTGGATATAAATCTTTATATTTATTGAGTATCAATAATCTGGTAATATCATAATTAATCATAAATTGATTGTAAATATTGAAATTTTGTAAATTTTTAAAATTTTTGAAATGTTATAAAAATTAAAGGATTTAAAAAACATCTGTGAAATTGATGCAAGATGTAGTACTATGTATGAAGATCGAATTCTCAAAGTTTCAAAGTTGTTATTTATTTCCTTCATCTTCAAAAAAAACTTAGAAACTTAAAAAAATGACAAAATCATAATTATTTCTCTTATGTTACCTCAAAAAAATAATTAAAGGAAATCTCCTACATCAACAATATTACACATACATAAGAATCAATAAGTCCATGACACACTAAACAAGTTTCTTGGTAAAAAAAAAATGATATGTGCTGCCATCTATGTTTGCTACTTGAATTTAAGATTAAAATACAGTTATTTTATCAAAATAATCGTGTTTCTTCTATACAAATTAAAAATATTCTTCAGGCAAAAAAACTGAAAACAAGAATAAAACTCCGCATACTTAAAATATATACTTTTATCTGTAATATCAAAGAATTTAAAACTTTTGAAAGCTTTTATTCGTCTCCAAAAAAAATGATAAAAATGATGAATTTTTAATCAGTAGTTTTCACTATTTATTTTTTTTCTCATAAAGGAATGAAAAAGGCAAGAATTAAATTATAGATGTATTAAATATACTCAATTAGCTATAATGGCAAAAAAAATATTGAATTTGGAAAAAGTGCCCTTCATTTTAAAACATATAACTGAAATATTTCATTTTTTCCACGATTTTTTTATTATTTATTTATTTTTAAATTATGAAATAAAAATACATTTACTAAATTATGCTAATCTGTCACTTATAGTTCATTCTTAAGTGTAAATAATTTTTATTACAATCTTTTCCTTCCTAAAGCTAATAATCAAACTTGAAATTTCAAGCATGTACACAAGACCTCGATTTCGTATCAACTTTAATGTAAATTTTTGTACTGAAATAAACTAATCTGAACTCTACTACTTTGCGCTTCCTCGTAAATGATTGTGATCTACTTATATGATGATTATCAGTAAAATCTGTGACATGTCAGCCACACCTGATTTGCTCATTTGGTGTGGAATGACCCACCTGTAAATCGGATGCGTTTGAGAGCAAATTTTAATTAAAAAATGAGTCAGAAAAAAACGTAATTTGTTATTTGAATACGTCAATTTTTTCAATCACGTTCCTTCCTATCAAAAACTTGTAAATACAAAAATTTTAGATAATTTTTAGAAATTTTTTAAAAAAATTAAATGGATTTGATATTTTGAGAATTGAAGAAGTTATGTTTTATTTTTCTTTCAAAAATCCCATTTTTTCACCTCTTGAGCACACTTTTAATTTTATAAAATATCTGTCGTGCATAAACTTTTCGCCCATTTCTTCGAAATATAATAAACTTTAAACTGATTCGATAACTATTTTAACCCTTTCGCTACGAAGCCGCCTGAAACGGCCGTTCATCCAGCGTACGGAGCTAGCCGCCCGAACGCCTGAGAACAGGTGTTCCATTTCTCCCCCCCCCCTAGAAAACATCGAGCTATTGTCATGGAGTAAGTGCGAGGCGAGTGATTGATGAGAGGATTATTGCAATCAACCGATGGGGAATTTTCGAAGGAAAACACTTTTCATTTTTTCTTCTATTGGTGATGCACGATATTTATATTTATTCAATTTTGTATATTAAAATATTACATATATTTTAATTTAACTTGGTTATCTGCGTTTTATTTAGTTATTTGCATACGGTATCTAAAATGCAAAATATAAGCTGGCAATAATTTTTAACGATTATGCAGACAAATATAAGTATGATTCTAATGACAACGTACATTTATCCTACGACGAATCAGTGGATGCAGATATCGATTATGAAAATAAAATGCAAGATCTGAAAATAAGTACAGAATTTCACTCTCAAATTAATGGCGAATATTACTTAGAGTCTTGTCCGGATAATAAAAAAATAAGAACGGATATATTTATAATTCTTCTAGTTAACTTTGTTTTATATGCTTTTCTCATTATTAATCACTGTATTTTTTATGATTGCAAACTTAGAAAATCCATTACACCTATTAGGATCTACAATAATGAATCTTTGATCTATTTGTTACAAATTTGTATATGTAAAAAAATAATAATTTCAATTTTACAGGTGAAAAAAGAAAAAGACTAAAAGAAAAATAGAAAGATAATTTTAAACCCTCTAGATAATTTTGTTCTCTATATTCTTTTCTCATTTTTTTAAACTGCATTTTCTGTATGTTTGTAAACTTAGAAAATCCAGTACACCCATTAATATTTATAATTATAAATCTTAGATCAAAATCTTACAAATTAAAATAAATGACAATGCTCATTTTTTAGAAAAAAAGGGAAAAGAAAGAAAATTTTAATTCCTTTATATAAGTTTATTTTCTGATACATACTTTAAATTTTTTAATTGCTGTTTTTACTATATATTAAAAAATTTTAGAAAATCAATTACATTAATTAGGATCTATAATAATGAAATCCACTACTGCCGAGAACTTCAGCTCTCAGTGCTGGGTTTGAACTCAGTCACGCCCGTCGACCTAGTCGGTCGGAGCTCTTCGTGGTTTTCTTCGAACCTTGGATTTCCTTGCGTAAATACGGGTTAGGCTCCCCTAGAAAGACTCCCCCCACACACAGAGGGTAACCCCTGAGGATCTATATCCTTCGTGTTGATAACTGGCCATAATAACCACAATCAACTAACTATAAAAATGAATCTTAGATCCATTTACCATAATTTTATAAAAACTGACAATGTCCATTTTCCAGAATTTTTTTAGAGAAGAAAAATTCCTCTAGATTTTTTCTATATGCTGTTCTTTCTTTCTGTTCCTTATGTATATATATACATGATTTGAAATTTAGAAAATCTATTACATCAAAAAGGAGGTACAATAATGAATCTTAGATTCATTTATCGCAAAATTATAAAAATTGACAATGCTCATTTTCTTGAATAAAATAAATAAATAAAGATTTAGAAGATAATTCTAGAAAACTTTGTTTTCTAAATGTTTTTATTATTATTATTATTATTTACATTACTTTTTATGTATTTAAAAATTTAGAAAATCCATTAGGATATATAATATTTAGATCCATTTATTACAAATTTATAAAAAAAATATGACAACGTCCATTTTCCAGTTTTTTTTTTTTTTTTTTTTTTTTTTTTTTTTTTTTTTTAAATTGGGAAAAAGGAAAATTTTAATTTTTCTAGATATTTTTCTATATGCTTTTATTTTTTTTCTGTACTATTATTACAAGTTTCAAAATTTAAAAATATGTTATTAACCTCCATACATTTTTATATAGCAAAATATATAAATCAATTTTGAACAGACAGATATTAACTCATTATTATTTATTTATTCAAGTGAATATTATTATATTTTATTTAATGTTAAATTATTTTGTAAAATTTTTAAAGCTGTAATTTCTTAGAAAATGATGAAATTTTATCAAGTAAAAATAAATTTGAATTCTTAAAATATTAATTTCTCGATACAGTTTTTTTTTAGTTACTATGTTTTCATAAATACCAAGCTTTTAGTAATTAATAAAAAATAAATATAAACTTTTAAAATGGCAAAAATAAAAAATAAATCATTTACTATCACGCTTTTAACGCCATCAATCAATAATATATGTATGTTTTTTTTATCACAATGATGTATTCCAAGCATAATTTTAAAATTCGATAAAAAAGGATTTTTTGTGGGGGGTGGGTTACAAATGCATTACAAAATGTAAAACTTTTATTTGTGAGGTGATTTTTAAAGTAACGAGGTGGAACCCGTCGAAATTCGACGAAAAAAAATGTTTAAGAAGAAACTGCTTCATTGATTTATAATAAATCTACAAAATTACTTACAGTAAAAAAAATGCATCTTATATTGATCAGTCTAACTCTCAAACAAATATTATTTTAAGCTAAGATTAAGCAAATACTATGAAACGCAGTTGTCCAAAATTTTAAAACTAAACTTTAAAATCAAACTTAATTAGTAAAATATAATATAGATCAGCTATTTATCAATTGCCTCTTATATTTGGTGTAAATGCGAATGAAAAAAAAAAAAAAACAAAATTTATTCTGAATTGACACAATCATAGAATATCACGCGAAATTAAAACCCGTCATCATTTTCATCTTCTCAAAATTTTAAGACGTTCTACTCATATCCGTTTTCACTATGTTTGAAAAACGGTATTTTAATTTGATCATTTTCAAATTACTTTAACTCAAAACTTAAGTTATTTATCTGATGTATAAAAACGAAATAAAACCAAAATCACGGAATTTTATAGCAGACGACATTTTTTGCAAATTATATGCATTTTAATTTCTATTTTTTTTTTTAATTTTAAGAGAAAATGGAGTGGTTATGTTGCCACAATTAAAAAATTGGACTAAAAACTATACAAAAATTAATATCTCAAAAACAAATTGAGATAGAGCTTTCAAACAAATTGCATTTAAAATTACATTTTTTTCTCTATACGACGGTGTAAAAATCGGAAATATGTAATGTTTAGAAGTATAAAATTTGCAGTAGCGAAAAGTGCAAAACTGAAATTGCATGAGAAAGTGTTGCCATTCGCAAAATGACGTATGCGTTATGCACAGATACGTTTGGCCTTTATTATATAGATTTTTGGACAGATTTTTTTTTTCCGCGTCTAATGTTTCTCTTTTAACAATTTTTCACATTACTAGAAAAAAAATTGTTAAATTAACCTAGCAATTTGAAAATACTGTGGAAATATTGTGATATTTTTTAATAAATTTCTTTAAAAACAGAAGTAGATTTTTCCTGCTATTTAAAGAGTGGATTTTTCTCTTTTTTTAGCTTAAATATTTATCACAAGAAAATATACAAAATACGCTATAAAACGAAAAGCAAGAAATTGACATTCTATCAGAAAAAAATTACTCACCCTGTAACTAATTTTATTATTGGGCAAAAGTAAGAATCTAATTTCGAGGAAATAGTATGCCAGGAATAAATCCCGAAAGATAACACATGCACAAATATATCGAGCATAAATATATTTTAGTGCAATAAAAACATTCCCTTGAGCAGGATTACACTATTGTCCGTCTGATCTTAGGGGGAATAATAGGGAAAAATAAGTACTACTTTCGAAGGTAGCTGCTTGCTTATTCTCCCTTTGACAAGTAGCATGAAAGTAGGCGGGCATAAGAAAGGGGTTGAAATTTTCTCGCAGATTATTTCAATTTTCGGGCGGTTTCGTATTTTCAGAGTCAGTGCGTTTTTAGACTTCCGTATTCAAAGGGTTAACTAAGAAGTTATGGCATTTTCTCACTTTTCATAAAAACCTTCCCTAATTGCGCCTCCTTGGTCCGATTTTGCCCATTAACGAACTTGACCGAGATTTTGTGCCCCTTGATTTTATGTATAAGTTTGGAAGAGATCTGAGCAGAATTAAAGAAATTATCTTCTTCATAAAAAAGTGATATACACCGATAGATGGATAGATAGATAGATAAACTTTTTTACTAATGGTGGTTTTGAGGCCTAGAGGTCATAATCGGCATAAACCTCCAAAAATTTTCAGAAATTCCAACATACGCGCGACCACAATAGGTAGTATTTCATACGAAATCTACCTAAAAAAGACATTATTTTAAATTATATTTTTTAAATATTAAAATTATTAAATATAGTAAAACAAATTTTCCATTAATGTGAAATAATTTGTTACAACGTAGAAGGCGAGATAAAAAGTTTATTATTCAATACATTGGCATAAACATAGTGTACAGATTTTTTTTAAACTCACATAAAAATTATTCCTGCCGATAATACACTCATGTCCATAAATTAAGGATAATTCAGAATCACATGGAAATCAGACTCTAAAGTAAAAATTTTATTTGCAGTATTATCACACACATCTTCAAGACTAATATGCAAATTTTAGAAAGTCACGAGATGACACCGATAAAACGTCACAATAACGAAAGTGTGAGAGAGGCGTACATAAGGAACGACCGAAAAGAAGTAAAACAGTTAACAATTATTTTCTAAGCCTCTTAATGCCAAAACCGAACAGTTGTGACACAGAGGACACATGTGGATGATATTTTACGTGGTAGAATTATCGGCCGTCTAGAATGTGGGCGTACTCAGATGGAAGTATCCGAGGAACTTGGAATCGCCCAAATTGAAATATCTAGACTTTGACAACGATTCCATGATGATGGAAAGTTCAGTAGACTTTACTATACAGGTCGTCCCCGAGTTTCAACCACGAATGAAGATCGTTATTTGGCAGTAACTACAAAAGGAAACAGACAGAACACAACATCAGACCTGTTTTTTTATTCAGCTATCTTTTGCCACGGGTACGACTGTTTCTAGTCATACCGTGTACAGATGTTTCGTAAATATTGGTCTATATGCTCGCAGACCTGTAAGATGTGTTCCGCTCACGGCAACTCGCTGTCGCCTGCAGTTATCCAGGAGTAGAGAACATGCAATGTGGACATCGTCACAGTGGGCTTGTGTAAAGATTTGCTTGTCTGTTTTGTCAAAGTTTAGCTTGTAGTCTGATTCACGTCTGACATTCATATGGGAACGCCAGGCACCCGATACCACCAAGGCAACATCATTAAACGACATCGATACAGTGGTGCAGGATTGCTCGTTAGGGGTGGAATTATACTGGGCTCCAGAACAGATCTACATGTTCAAACCGGAAACATGTCAGGCCAAATTTATCGGGACATCATTCTGGAACAACATGTACAATTGTTTAGAGGTGCTATGGACTCAGAATTTGTGTTTATGGGTAATAACGGCCGTCCTCGCCGAGCAAAAAATCGTAAATGAATGCCTTTAAGCTGAGGATATCACCCGTATGGATTGGCCAGCATTTTTGCCTGACTTGAATCCGATAGAACATGTATGGGATATGCTTGGCTGTCTGGTTGCAGCCCGACAACCACCTCTTACACGCGTGACAGAACATCGGAGAGCATTGCTTGCTGATTGGAGTAATCTTACCCCAAATCATCTTGATAATTTGATACTCAGCATGCCTAGGCATTGTTCAGACTGTTTTTCATCGTCTGGCAGGTTATACAATTTATTAACAACTATACCATCCATATAATGTAAAGTTTCTTTAGGGGGGATAATTTTTGTAATTAATCTAGGGAGCAACAATTGTAGATTTTTTTAATGTTATCATACATATACCATCGTTTTTGTTCTTTTTCTTTTGTTTCTTCTATGGGTTTGACGAATGTTTTGTTTCCGGGCCTTTATTTGTTGAAACTGGCATTATCCCTAATTTATAGACATGAGTGTAATTGATAAGTGGTATGCTATATATATATATATATATATATATATATATATATTTAAACCGTTGCGTAACACCACAAAAAAACACTCTTAAAGTGTTAAAATTAAATTGTTTTATCTATCAACCCTTTGTTATCCTCTAACACCCATCTTATTAGATTTTTTTTGCAATGTTTTATATTTTGCATTTGAAAAATTTAGCATGGAAAATATTAAATATCTTTTAGTTCAAAACCCCCTTTTTAATTGTAAATTTCTTTAAATTTTTTTTGACATGTAAATCCTCAAATTGGTCATTCAAGCGGATCTCTTTGCACTCCAAAAAATAGGAAGGTCTTCCGGTTTTATAATTTTAAATGCATGAGGTTTAGCTTATTTGCGGATCACCATACGATTTAATTTTTCTGCAATCATACTAACACATTGAAGAAAAGTGAAACGTTGCTTTGAAAGTTTTCCTCTTTTGCAAATATCATCCTTCATGACTAAACTTCTATCTTGCATTGCTTTAGAGAAGAGGCAGCACTCATCAGCCGTAAAGATATCCTGATCTTTAAAACCTTGAGTAAATACTGGAAATTTTTCAATAAGCTTTTCCACCGCTTCAGCTGAAACCTCATTCGATTCCACACACAAAACCTTTTGAGAAATCGCGTACCGTAGTTTGAATCTTTTAAGCCAACCTGCTGACGCTTGGAGGTCCTAGATTTCAAATTCATTTGCAATTTTTTTTATACTTCCTGAAGCATAGGTCCTGAAATTCATTAATTGATTGATCTTATTTTTTTAAACCAACAAATCTTCGCTTCGAAATAGCGTCGAGACACGTTTTTCTGCGTTTTCTTTGGATTCCCCAGTTTTAAGACGTATATCTTTCCAGATATTCTGCCTTGCATTTTGAAATGTTACTCACAGTTGCCTTGCTCACACTAAATTTTTTAGATGTTATTCTTTGGCTGCTGCTTTAAAGAATATTAGGTATATCCACTTTCTCCTTTTATTTAAGTCCTTTTAGAGCTTTTCTTTGCGCCATATTTAATGAAAATTTGCAAATAAACGTCCAGTCCCATCACAATGCGATATGCAGACAAAAAGAACAGAATGCATTTCATATGTGAACAATACACGTTGTTTTAAAATCCTGCGTACGTATATCCCCCACTCCCCTGGCATCTTTTGACAGATTCCAGGAATTCTGGATTTTCCCTCCCATTGTATCGTGTTAGTAGTGAACAATGGATGGAGCATCATAAAGGGGTATGGCAAGAAAATGACAAGGTGTTAGAATGTTGCTCAGATAAACCAAATGATTGATAAGGAAATTCCTGAAAACCGGATGGAGGAAAAAAAGGAGAAAAAACGAAATTCAAGAAAACATCAGTGCTCAAGTTACAGAGAGTAGAACCCACTAAAAATGGTTAACATACAATTTACTGAGATGTCCAACATAGAGATGTAAATCACCATTAAAAATGCATTGCAACCATTCAAACTAATATATTTCGGTCAACATAGTGAGGTGGTCAACTTTGGGTGTTTTACTGTATTTCTATGTATGGTGAAATAAATATTTATTTATAACTTCCTTACTTAATAGCACATATTATGTATCTTAAATTATATTAAACTACGTTCTTCAAAATAAAAACATGCAGGCACTTTTTCTAAAGATTTATATTGTTTTTAAACATTAAATTTCAAAATCTTATATGAATATGTGTGTGTGTATATATGTAGAAATAACGATGCATTTACTGCACACTGCACACGGTGGTGTGTTTTTTTTTTGTACGACTTCCTTTTTTATTAAAGCATCTTTCCCTCAATCTAAAAACCCAATTTTTTATGAAAAAAGTGAAACAAATACTGATGATTAATAAAATGTTCAGAAATTTTATTTTATTTTTATTTTTTTAAATTATTTTTTTAATTATGAAAAGATATTTTTTGTGGATTTTTATTTGGTATAGCTTTTTTTAACGTGAATTTTGTAATCTTTTTCACAAGATTTTGCGAAAATAGAATTCTCAACATAGAAATGTAAATATTCAAATTCGGGCTTTTATTAAAATTAAAACTAATGACATATTTAACAAAAAAATTAAGTTGTTGATGATTTCATTTAATGCTTATTATTTTAATAAAAAAGAACATTTACAAATTATGCCGTTGCATCAAAGTATTATAAAATATGTTTCTTTATTTTAAAATTCCTCTTTCTCTTTGTTCTTCTTCTTCTGAAAGTTTGAATAACACTGATTCCTTGAAATTAAATTTCGGACAAAAAGCTTTCTATTTTGAAGATCTTTTGTCGAATTTACTTTTGCAAAATAGCATTAATATTAATAAAGTATATTTTTTACAAACATGAAAGAAAAATAAAGATAATTATTCTACTTTAACATTTGTATATTATGGATATGAATTCCCAATTAAATATAAATATCAATTAACAAGTAAATATAAGTTAGAAGTTAGTATAAAAGTTTTAGGATTATAATCAAGAATGGTCAATAATTTTATAAAACATAATAAAATGAGCTAGAATGACCTAGAATAATCTAAAATGCTTCAAAATATTCAAGAGTAAAGATTGAGCGATTATAAGATAAATTTTGTGTCTGTCTGTCCGTTTGTCGCAGCCATGTATGAAACTTGGAAAGCTCAAATTGGAAGGAGTAATAAAGACTATTAAACTACATATTTAAAGCTTATTAAACATTTTTACAAATATATTTAGGAAGAAGTAAGGGGATAACAAAGTTAGTTGAAGAAAGAAAAAAATCTTTGTTTAATGCGTGGTGTATCTTGTAAAAATTTCGTTATGCTGAACTCTAAAATATATTTCTTTTAAATTTATGCATTTTATTTTCAAGGATATGGTCGAAAATATAAAGCAAAAAAATGACCTTCCCCCCATTTAATTCCAAATCTACTGAAACTAAAATTATGAAAAAAATAAAGACTATAGATGATACTTTAACCCTTGCAGGGAAACTATAGCGATACTCTAGATCGCATAATTTTTGAGGAAAACACATTTTTCTGTTTGACACAAATTTTGATTTGTGGGTATTCAGGAAATTTTGAGGACCTTTGGCGGTACCTGTCATAGGTAACCCTTCTTAAATACTATAATGTTTGTGATTAGTCTTCTTTGAGTGGGTCTTTCATTACAACTTTTGTGTATTTAAAAATTAAATAAAAACCTATCTGGAAATACGCTTGACGGACCAAAGCGATTTTGCAAATTTGCGTGTCCCTTTCTGCACAAGCTTCTTTAGCACAATGCTCAGTTTAAACATTGAAAAAGGGTTTTGTGTTAGCTAAACGGCAAATAAAATGGATATTACTACGCTGAATTTGGTTTTAGAAAATGCTAAATGAGTATCAAATATACACTACCCTTTATTCTCAGTAACGAGTGAAGTTAACAAGGGAAGTAAATACATAAGGATAAGATAAAAAAAAATCGGTTATACAGAATAGCAATATTTCATAATATATAAGTCTCATATCTCTTAGAAATTTTTTTCTATATTAATTTATAATTTTCTACTATATACAGCTATAACTAAACCTATGTTTTAAGGTTTTTTACAAAGTCTTTTGATTCTTTCGGGTACGATTTCCTTTTAATAGTAGCTAACTCTTTCGCAGGAAAGAAATTTGCTTAATTTTAAATCTGTAATAGCAGGTTTTTCAAAACAGAAATTTTTCTGTACTTGAATCATAAATATCTTCTAATTAAAAAAGATAAACTTTACACTAACTTTACCCCTTGGAAATAATGAAGGATTTTGAGAATTTTCAATGGCACGTATACCAATCATTCGTCTCTAAGTGGTTAATACGTATATTTATTGTGCGGAACCCTCTCAGTGCGAGTAATACTCGCACTTGACCGTTTATTGTATTTATAGACTGCTAGGGAATTAAATTGATTTATTTAAAAAAAATGTTACCGATAAAATTCCAACGTGTATGTGAGTGTATACAGAATCTTATATCAATTCGAAAAGCATAAAAGTAGCACGTTGATAGCAAATAGAAGAAGAAAGAGAAAGACGACAGAAAAAAAACCTTCAGTAAGAGTGCAACAAATATGATAAATTCAAAATGAAGAACAATGAGCAAAATGGTTGTTACGTGAATTAGAATAAGTTCGTTTATAAACTGTGAATCAGCATATTAACTTCAAATTCTAAACAAGAAAAGCAGAGAAAGAATGGCCCCTCTCCGTGAACGTCAACGAGTATAAGTATGTAGAGACTACAATTTAGAACTTGAAGCTTTCCATTACGATTACATGAATAATAAAATGAACATCCAAATATAATTATTGGAATAATGGTCCGGACATGCAAGTATTGCGGAGCAAAATACATAAAAAGTTAAACAAAATAATAACAAGAACGAAACAGTTTCTGTATGAGTGGTAAAACTTGATTGCATGTGTCACTGGCAGCATTATTCGTTTCTATGATCAAAACGATCAGAATCGAAACTTTTTTTTCACGCTGATACAATTACAATTGATTGATTTGATTTGAACAATTGATTTCAAGTACACTGTTAAATATCTTGTCCTAGTTTGAACCAAATTTTGGTGCTCAATATCTGCCACTATAAGATGGTGAAATCTTGAACCAATATTTGGAGCTCCTGTTGAAGCATATTTTCAATAGTTGGAAGGAGGTTAAACTAGGAATCTCTAAATATTGGTACAACATTTCACCATCTTATGGTGGCAGCTACTGAGCACCAAAATTTAGTTCAAACAGGAGCAAAAGTTTTATCAGTGTAAGTTTGTTCTGGGTTACATCTTTATGCAACATAAAAATAAGCCAAGATTTTAAATTCTAAGTTCAATTTGCCATCGAATAGGCATGCTAATGCATATAATAAATGAAACTCGAATTTAATAAAAAATATATTTCATTGTTGATGAACAACTCGAAAGAGATCAGCGTTGCACTCACATTTACAGGCTGCAGCAAATTAGTTACAGCAAGTAATCTATAACTTTAATAACTGATCAATATTTTATATCCATCTCTGGAAGTAATATTTGAAGACAACCATAAAAGTTCGTCATTTGGAATGAAAGAAGTTCAGACAAAATTTTAAATGTATAATAGTTTAAAAAAGATACTAAATGAGATAAATAAGAGTAAAACGTCTCAATAGAAATTAAAATTTTCAGAATTTAAAATCAAATTATTAATTTACCATTTTTATTTTTCATAAACAAAATAAAAGTAATATTATGCAATTATTCATACCAGTTTTTCTCCATATATGCATTTAAAAATCTACTGTGATGTATTTTATTAAAAAACTCTCTAAACTTCCAAATTATACTTTCAATTTACAAATGGTTATTATGTCAAACGCTATAATATTTCTTATCTGGAGACTCTTAAAAATTATTACCAAAATCATTCACATTTGCGAAAGCAGTTACTAATATTTAAGCACGAAGCTTTTGGCAGTAGTTCAAAATATTTTATGAGTGTACATAAATTTTTACTGAAACTCATATACTACATTTCTGTATATGCATATATAAGATAGAATTCCAACGAAAATATTTGTCTCACAAAGGATATAGTTTGAATAAATACATGAATTTATTTCTTAATAGCAATTTTAAAGTAAGAGTTTGAAAACTTAAGATAATATTTAGAGTACCGTAAAAGAAAAGATAGGAAATATTTGGAAGAAAACACAGTAATTCGATTATTATTTTAATAAAGAAGATGAATATGTATTAAGATTTTATAGGTAATGCATCACATATTTTAGAAAACTTAATTTTTCATTCAGTCGATTATTTTCTATTACAATCGAGACTTGATTTAATTTTAAAGGAATTTTCTTAATCATTTTTATGGGGGGGGAGATATTGTACAAGCAGTAGACATTTATAATAAGCATACAGAAACAGAGATAATTTATCAATTATTTGCGTTACTAAAAATTGACTAAAATGTATATTATAAAATACAATTGAGAAACATTTTATAAATTAATGGTGATATTTTAATATTTTTTCCTATTGAAAGAATTCGTGTTCACTTACTGCATATTGCTAACAATATTTCTTGACACATTTTTCCATTGGTTAGGGAAATTTTAGTTTCAATTTATTTTCAAAAATTACTGAAATTATTGAAAATATTTTTATGAATATTAACACTTTAGCCAAAAAAATTGCTTTTGACTTTTATGCATGTTTTAGAGGCAATGTTCGAAAATATTCTTGCAAAATGTTCATAAAACAATGTGTTAATTTACTCCCGACAAACAACTGACAAATGTTTTTAAATATTGTTAAATATTGATTCGTGCACGTCTGACATTGAAAACAAAGAAAAAAAAAGAAAAGTATTTTTTTTTGTTTTCCTATTGAAGATTAACTGCGAAATTTTCAAAAGTCAAAACTCGATGTGGTTTCATAAAAAAGGTGAAATGTGAAATAATATAAAAGGGAGGGAGAGGATTTTTTTTTCAATATAATCTTAAATCCTAACCTATTTGAAACTTCTACAAATCAGATACAGGGGTTTTACTACAATTTACATTCAGATTTTGTTCAATAAGTAATGAGATTAATTCCATAAAATTCATTCATTTTAAGATAATTTTTCAAACACCCATTATTCTTCAATATTAAAAGAAGGTGGTCAACAATTATAACCAATTTATGCCCTTCTAGAAATTTTCAACAGCAATTTTTTGAGAAAGTGCGTTACGCTTTCCTGCATGGACAAATCGATGAACTTTTAAGGTGGATTTTAACCGAGGAAATGGAAAAAATGTCAGGAGAGAACACATATTGAGATGTATAATGGTTGCGGCAGCGTTGCGAGGCTGAGTTTTAGTCCAGTAGCCGACAGCACATAAACTTATGTCATCGAGCAGAAAGAAAAAAAGCCTTTATTTTCTTGAAGAGAAGTAATAGGGGAATCTAATGATTCATTTACGCTGGAAGTGAAGTAGTGTGCAAGCCCAAAATTAATACCCATTCGTAGGTTTAATATTGGGTTTTCCTGCTCCCAGTTTTATCTGTTTTCATATTTTTGTTTGTAGAACAAGCACAATGATAAACCTACGAGTAAACTACTAGTGTTATCAATTTTTGGCTTATGCACCACTTCACTTCCGGCAGACAAGGGTCATTAGATTAATTTATTTCGACTCTTCCATAAAATATTTTTTTTCGTGTGCTCTGTGGCATAGGTTTTTGTACTGTCTGCTCTTGGACTATTTTGTCATGAACTGGGTCAATTTGAAGAACCAGCATTTCACAAAATAGCATTGATGCAGATGCGATTTCGCGTTTAATTTACCAGAACATAATAAAGCAGCATGATTGTAAGAATTAAGCATAAATTTTAAATTAAACAATCTTAGAATTCACTTTTTTATAAATATTTAAAAATCGAGTTTTAATAATCTAAGGTACCCTGGAGTAATAACGCCAGGCGGGGTAATAACGCCAAGTGCTTATATTTTGCATAATTATGAAAAAATCAGGTAAATGACACCCATGTGCTCTGCGCAGAAGGGTTTTGAGTCATATAAATCGCAAAAAACAACTTCAAGTTAATTTGTTTCATTTTTAGGTCTTATTGTGTTTACAAGCAACTAAAATTAACGGTTGATCTAAAATTTGCGAGATAGGTTTTGTGATGTGAAGACTATCTTTTTTATCCGGAAATACTTTGTTACTTACATAAATTTGTAGTACAATTCATGGACTTTCAAAATGTTGTTGAAGATTTTGGATATCTTCTCGAGATAATTTGTAATTTAAAATGTACAGCGCAATAACTATAACGGGGTAATAACGCCAATCCTTGGTATTGATACCCCGGTTGATTCCCTACAGTGGCCGAGCTACATCCTAAATACTGATTCAAATAAACACAGTTAAAACTGTGCAATGTTTCAAATAATTCTATTTAAGCGGTCCTTTTTGAGCAAAAAGAAGCTCACGGTCTGATATTCTTTTGTCTCATCCTCCACCACCACACCTTTATTTTTCTTACACTTTCACAAAAAATTGAACATTTTCAATAGCTTAGAATGCAATTTGTCAATTTCTAAGTTTGTAGATAATGTATTTTTAGAATTGGGCAATCTACATGTAACTACTCCATTTTATTTCATAGTTCTGTTTGCTTGGCGTTATTACCCATATAGGTGGGTAATAACGCCAAACAGCATTGGTCAAGAAATCACGTCATTACATTTTATGAATACATATCTGTTAAATTATTTTTTTAATACAGATAGTCAATGAGTTGCTGCATCAAATCATACATTTGTTTGAAAAATACAATCTAAAACTGAGCCGTGAAAATTGGTAGAACCTTAACGTGGCGTTATTACCCCAGGGTACCTTACTTGTGAATTATTAACTAAAAAAGCACAAACACTAACTTATACATTATATAATATATTATAGTAACTTAATAAAATTAGGCTGCTCGGAAACTTACACGATATCTTAATGCACGTTTTTTAGAGAGGTGGGGCTCTGTAGATTTGTTTCATTCTAGGAACAGTTCGGTATAGAATCAGAAAGAAAAAAAAAACAGAAGTGTTTTAATTTCGCAAAGGAAAATGATCTAGCTAAAATTCATAAATTGTTTTTCCAATTCATATTGTGAAGTAGATTTTGTATATTGAATTAAAAGATAGAGATATAATTACCAATGATTCAATGATTTTAGAGTACTGAAAACAAGTACCAAATATTAGAAGGAATAAAAGTGAATAGAATGTACCAGGAATGAGTCACACATTTCGAACATAGTAAGTTTTAAAGCACTTTCTTAAGATGGTAAATTTTAATGCATTTCTAAAACATTCTTACTTTTTCTATCTTTACAAGAAAAAAATGTTGGGTTTATAAAAAATTTTGAATTCCAGTTTTTGACGGATTTCCACATCTTACGGTTAAGAGCGCAATAGCTAAATATCAAGAGCTAATCGATGGAATTTAATAAATATAAATGTATATTCAGGTAGTCACTGATACAGCTTGATTCAGGATAGATTTTGTTGTAAATTGTGCAGCAGGTGGCACACCAATGCTGCATATTTTTTAAATGTGCGCAACAGCTATATGTAAAAAATACACGAATTTATATTAAACATCAGATTCTGTTAGTTCATGGTATGAGTTGATGCTGTTTATATTTTGATGTAAATCGAGCAACAAGTGGTGCTGCTACGCTGCATTTTTACGATTACCATAATAGTTCTATCTTCAGATTCAATTCATCCTTTATATGAACTGATTATATTTACATTTTAGTGTCAATCGCCCAACAAGGGCGCTGCTATGATGAATGTTTCCAAGTTTCCCTAATAGGTCTAACGCTAAATCTAATACATGAATTTTCATAAAATTTTAGATTCAGGTGTATCTGGTTAATAATGTTGCTGATTATGTTTTAGTGTAATTTACCCAAAAGATCACGCTTTTACATTGCATTGTTTTTTCGATATCCGCAATAGTCCTACTTCAAAAACTAATGTATGGAATTTCATACCTTTAAAATCGTCACGGTGGGTATATATTGAATTTAATTCGAGCACTGCGGCAAGGAATTTAGAAATATTAACATATATGAGATCCAAGAAAGATTTGGGTTTGCTACACTTAATTAGCTTTAAAATTCGCTTTAAATTGAGTGACAAGAAAAAACCCATTGAGAACTCAGAAATAGTTTTAGATAGAAATTTTTAGAGAATTTTTATAGTTCATTTACGTAGCTATCACAGCGGTACAAACTATGTTTAAAAGCCTGGAAATGATATTTTAGTGAAGAAATTTTAAAATTAATTGTAAAATTTCGAAAAAAAGATAGCTTTAAAGAGAATGGAATATAAAAAATGTGCGTTATAAATGCAATCTGTAGACTGCAATTCGTCCGAGATCATAATAGTACTAATAATTTAGCCTTAAATAGATTAATATGGTATGCATGTATAACGCAACGTGTAGTTACAAAATAATTCATTGATAAATCAAGATAATAAGTTGAAACTGGTGTTAATAATGGAAGTGAAAAAATTTCTTTAAAATACCATAAAATGCATTAAATTACGCAAAGGCCTTCGAAAGAACTTACTATTTCTTCGTCAGACGCAAAGAAGACGTACGTTTACTTTGAATGTAGTGGTTCCACTCCATGAATGCGTGCTGCTACATTCATAGTAGAATTAGTCAAGTTGCCTGATATCCGTTTCCCAATTCCATTAAATTGACTCGGGTTTAACCCTTTCAGAGGCGATGTACTTATTTTCGTAAAATTAATAAATGAATGAAAGACACCAGAATTTATAAACATATGTATTTCTAACAATGCAAAAGCTTTTGTTCACGTACTTTTAATAGCCTAAGAGGGACGCTAAAACAAGGAAACCAAGTTTGTAGAGCATAATTTCCCTCCTTGTCGCTTTTTTTCTAAATCCTAAAATTGCAAAATATACCACAAGAATCACGGCACTGGACGGTAAATATATAAATTCAGATATCAAGACCAAACCTGCCAGGTGCTAATGCGACAGAGGGGCATGTAGGAAAATAATGATGGATTAAATAACAAAATAAGATTAATTCCGCCAGGAAATTAATCCCTTACGCAACAGTGGGTGGATGAATGTGCAATAAAAATAACTGGCGACACGGAATAGTAGAAATTGTTGCATGCCCAGGCTACGTGATTAGAATTGAAATTTAAAAAATGTGTTTATGGATGCATTTTAGTTTGTTTGGTATGAGAGTGCGTGTAAGTATATTATAGAATCAATCTTCAGGAGAAAGTGGAGAGGTTTTTATTGCCAGTAAAGCGTGAGATCAAAGAGGAAGTTGGCATGGTATGTCATGCCTAACTCATCGCACTCGCATAGGTTACAGGAAGTGCACTTAAATTAATGTAGGTAGGTCTTAAAAGGGACTATGAACCGTCAGAAAGCTGTTAACGTACTTTATCACCCGACTGGAGCACCAACCAAAAATGGCATAGAATTGTACAGAAAATAACACATTGTCAGATGTGCTCACCTCAGTAAATCACAATTGTGTTGCAAAACAAATGATGTAGCTTTCATCATTATGTAAATATAAATAAGTATAATAAAAGCGAGTTAGAGCACAATGTTATGTCCGTTTTAATGCCATGTCAAAAAGTCACAAAAAGTTTGTAGTGAATCACTGGTCAATATTTACAATATTATAGTAAGCAAATATTTGCACAAGTAAAAGTGTCGAAATTCTACTATCTGTTCACGTACTTAACAGAATGCAAATTTTTAGTTTCAAAATTCTGTTCTGAGCAAATTTCGATATTCTGCTGTCAATGTGGCATTTACGAATTAAAGTAAGATGTACCAAAGATTAACCATTGCCTTTGAAGGGGGGAAAATAAAGATACTATTTGGAAACAATATGATAATTTGTCATCATCCGAAAAGGAGACGTGCTGAAGAGGTAATTTTCGAAGATCAAAAAGGTTTAATGTCGCATGAGAGTAAATCACCAAAGATGAACAACTGTTAGAGTTCAGGGACCACTGTTAATTCAAGATACACATTTAATTTAAGTAGAAGACGGGTATTGGGCATCTGAGGCATAGTAATTTTAAAACGTTCTATGTGCTCAAAATTTGAAAATATACACAGACAAAAGATTAAAACGTTTCAATATCACAGAAGTTTAATATTATTGTGAAAATTAATCAATTTTTCTTCCATGGAATGTTTAGTAATTTAAACATACATAGCTGGTTTATTTCAATGAAGAAAAAAAAACGGCGTTAAAAACTTTAATGGTGGTGATTATCTTCAGAAAACTAAGAGAGATTCTGAAAACGTTTCTGGAAGTAAAGACTGTAAAGAAGGATTTACTTTTGTTTACTGAAAACAGCAAAAATACTCCTCTGTCTAAAACGGATTCCCCTCTAAAAAGAAGCAATAAATTTGTTTACATTTTTCACTATACACATGAGAACAACTTTCGTCCACGACTCCTGCGTACTTCCCGAATAGATGGACTCTCTAGAAGAATGAGAAGAAAAATAAAATAAATGATACCGGGCAATTTTTTAAGCAAAATTAGACAAATTAAAGACACTGAAAATCTGGAAGGGAGGGCCTGGGGCGATGAATTTACCGTATAAACCTACCTATGTCTCGCTTATTATAAGCCTCGGCGACGGTTGGGGGTAAGAGGGTCAACCTCCACAGCTGCGGCCAACTTCGTCCGCAACCATACCTACGCCCGAATATTCCTACTCTCTAGAAAAATGTAACAAAAAAAAAAGAAAAAAAATGATTCCGGACACATTTAAAAAAAAAATTGGATAAATTCAAAGCATTTGAAAATCCGGAAGGGCGGGCCTGGAGCGATGAAGCTCCCTAAAATCCTATCTATGTCTCGCTTATTATAAGTCTCGGCGAGGTGGCAGAGTCAACCGCCACAGGTGCGGCTAAATGTCATCCAGGATCCCTACTTACGTCTCAAATAGTCCGACTCTCTAGAAAAATGGGGAAAAAATTTAAAAAATAATACCGGACACATTTTAAATCAAAATTAGACAAATTAAAGTCCCTGAAAATCGGGAAGGGCGGGCTTGGAGTGATGAAGCTACCGAAAAAAACATATTTACGTCTAGTTTATTAAAATTCTCGGGGGCGATTGGGAATGGGAGCTTCAATGGTCGCGGAAGTGGGCTTATTTCGTCCGCGGCCGCTACCTACGTCCCGAATTATCCGACTCTCTAGAAGAATGGGAGAAACTAAAAAAAAGTGTTACCAGATGCATTTTTAAGCAAAATTTATAATTTAAAAACACTGAAAATCGGGAAGGGAGATCCTGGGCCGATGAAGCTACTGAAAAAAAACATACCCACGTCTCGCTTATTATTGGGAATAGATAGTTTAGTTAAAAAAATTGCTAAAGCTAATGACTTTGTATTTGTTAAACTTGTATTTAAAAAAAGTATTATGTAGCTCAAAATTCAGAAGGTCATGTGAAAAATGAAAAAAAGAATAACTGAAAAATTTCCGTGAAGAAAATCAGAAATTGTCAAATTTTATGCAATTTTACGATCAGATAGATGAATGGGACTCTGATACGCTGTCTTACTTGTCTCTCAAATACTCCGCATCCAGAAGAACTGGTCGTTGATTAATTAATACACTTCTTCTACACCTTCCTATATATTATTGAAATGAACTGCACACTTTTTTAGAGGTAGACCAGTGAGAAAAAGAACAAAGGAAGGACTTTAATTTTTGAAGACTCTTTCCGCGGTTTGGTATAACCCAAAATGATTAGTGATTGAACATTGCAGTTTTGCTCAATAATATTGTTAAATGACACGTGATATTCAACAAATAAAAGTAAAACATAATTATTGGATAATATCCAACCAACTACATGTAGCTATGCCTTATTTGCTTGTTCCAAGTAAATAATATGTAGTATCATACTCCCCGTATGTAAATAATTCTTGTGTTTAGTGAATGACAAGTAAGTATATCATTCCTTTGCGTGAATCACTTTCTTTACGTAAATTGTAATTAGTATAAAAAGCAGTGTGGTTTTATTTTTCTGTAATAACTTAAAATATATTTATATAAATTACAAAATAATTTTCATTTTATATTGGGGCACAGTGGAACTCAACGGTACTATTTTTTTTTTATTTAAAACCATGGATAGCTTTTAAATTTAATATAATCATCAGGGTTACTAATATTTTATCGGGTTATATGCAAGTAGGCAAATTTAATTTAGTAATTACATGATTAAGCTTAAAGAAATGTAGTAATTTTCATAAATATCTCATCTCTCCTAATAAAGTATTGTAAGTGCGTAAAAAATCCTACATTGAAACAAATAATTCAACTTAGGAAAAAAAAATATAATCTAAAAAATTACATTTAAAACTTTTGCCTTTTATAGATAAGTCTGTGAGATCTGAATAAAGTGAAAAAAATAAATGTTTAAACCAGTAAATATCTTATAAAATAAAAATAGATTTTTTTTGAACTAGTCTCTAATCAACTACATATATATGTATTTTATTTAATATTATTAAAGGTTTTGAAGTATATGTAACCTCATTCACATTATTATTCTTTTTCACAGCTACTCTACACTAAAAAACAATCGAAAAAAAGAGTAAATATCACATTACATCAAACATTATTTAACATATGACAGAACACATATATAATGTTAGCTTTTCTTATAAAAAATCACTTTTAAGATTAATTAACTTTGTATATATGTGATGAAATATCAGACATTAAACTACATCTTATGACATTGCACATTTAACATATCGAGATTGAAAAGCTATTCGACCAAGAGAAAAATATTTCAATTTAGCAAAATGAAATATAAAATATCAGAATTTTCATATAAAATGGCTGACTTTTTTCTTTTTTCTCCCAACTCTTCTAAGTATGAAGAATAACAAATGATAAAAGTGTCGAAATGGATGTTTTCAGCAACAGATATTTTAAGAAATGTGTTTCTTGGCAAAATGAACTTTTATGATTTATTAATTTGACACTAACAAAAATAAATGATTCGATGTGAAAAAGGCTTCAGTTATTTTAAATGATACAAATGAGAATTTTTTTACGTAAGGACCTTCAAGTCAAAATTTCAAATAGCCGGTATACGTCATTTTGAGTGCACTTTTTTTATCTAACGTATTAAATTAATCAACACTTAAAATGACACGAAAATTAATAAATCTCTGGGTGATTTATTTTGAACTATTTTCGTTCTTTCTCTTCTGATTTTTTATGAAACATCAGCGTAATTCTGGTATTCCATTGAAACTACTACATCGTTCAATTTCCTTCTCTCATTTATATAGAAATGCCGGAATTATACAACAGTTTGCGAACATTAGGTCGATTCAATGGGATATATATATATATATATATATATATATATATATACTTTTATAAATACATCCAAAGTTATTCAGACAATACCAATAAAAGAACCAATGAAACCAGTATTTTTACATTCATATTATTAAAAACAGTTGAAGTTTGAAGTGAAATAGAAGGCAGATTACCAAAATAATGAAAGATAAATGGATAAAAAGGCTGTAGAAGGCTTTTCCATTAAACTACTTCATCAGGGGTGTATAGTTTAACAAAAGAGCAAAAACATCCAACCAGTTTCTGCTATGAGTCGTGCTGAAAGCTAAGAATTATATATATATATATATATTCAAGATATTTCGGAATTAGAGAAAAAGTCTCTTTTCTGTATTTATGATGTGAATTGTCAATTTCTGAATAAAAATAGATGCCAAAACTACAATTTATATGTATAAATGGTAAACGCCATCGCAAATGATCATATGCAAATGGTCTTAAAAATTAATAAATATAAGCGATAATAAGTAACAAACGATTAAATTCGATCGAAAAATGAGTAAATATCACATTACCTCGAAAATAAATTTTATATAAGACAGAGATTATATGAGGAGCTTAGAAGCCAAGGGGTACAAGTGACAAAATTTACATTTCGAGTTAATTGAGTTCAAAGTTAAGCATCAATTGTAATTGAATGAATTGAGATATAAAATTTTTGATTACTTCTTAGTCATCTTTGAACTCTTATTTAAATAACTGTTTTATAAAAAAGTGGAATATTTTTTTTTTATTTACAACTAAGCAATGTTTATCATCAATCGGTATTTGATCCCCTTGGCTTCCAAGCAGTAATGAAAACTGCTTGAAAGCTAAAGGGTACAAAGTGCCGAAAGAACAAATTAAAAAGAAAAAATATGAAATAAAAAAGAGTATTTTTGAAAAATTAAGAACAATGTTGTTACAAATAAATAAAAGGACAAATTTTTTTTTTAATATAAATTCTACACAAAGAAAAAATATGAAATTAAAAATAAATTTACGACAAATTTATGAACAATGTTGATATAAATGAATGAAAAAAAACTTTGTTCAAATATAAGTTTTAAAATTTTATTATAAGTTTTGAAACTTTGGAATTTTATATTTTTAACACTTTCTAACAAAGTTGAAAAGTGAATATGATTTTCCTTTTTTAGTCCGTCTGTCCGCACCTTAACTCTCGTAAATATATTCTGATTGTCCTGAAATTTTTGGGAATTATTCACTGTTTCCTCACCACAAAACCTATAGCAAATGAAGTTTCTACCACGATTAGTTTATTTACAGGGACAATAAAAAAATTTCAGTTACATTAGAGGCTATAGGAAAAATCGTTTCGAATGAATTTTAAAGATGGTACACTTTTTACATATTAAAATTTATATGCTTTTACGAATTGCACTAAAATAAATATTCTGTAAAATATGACGTGAAAAGAATAGTTATTATTTATTTATAGAGCCACACAAAAGATTCACATTACCTAATTATAAATAGAGAATTGTTGCGACATATTTTAATTATATTACAATTTTCATGAATAATAAAAATTGCTATACATCGGTGAGGCTTAATATAAGTTATTTCGCTCATAATACGCAGTACTCTGTATTTACAGGAACACATAAAGATTTCAAATAGTATATTATATCCGAAGTATTGTATATTATCAATGATGATTGATTGATGGACGAAATGCCTTTTTAATTATGATTTGCGCTTTTAATTTTAACTAAATTTATACATATTATATGGCATGTATAAATGCTATAGTTCATATACAGGGCTACCCAAAAGATCTCGCAAAGTTTACTGAATATGAGCGCAATTTACTTAATGATTGCTTTTAAATAAGTCATGCATTTCCATGCTTAACTGCATTCAGCTTACTAAGAAATGCTTGTAAAATATAGATAAAATGATATAGAGGATCACGCACAAATTTTTATACATGGTCATCTATGGATGATAATTTCTGGAAATGTGATTCCAGTAGTCTTAAGAGTGTTTTAGTTTCAACTAAATTTTAACTAAATACTGGCGTATAATAAAGGTACAAGGTATATTACAGGATGAACGAAAGTATACAAGTATGTTTCCATCTATTAGTATAAACTGCTGAAAGAGAAATTTTAAACTGTTATGTGTTTTCTTGCTAAACTAAAATTTCCGATTATACAGTATATATCAACCGATAAATAAAGCATAGGGCTGTTTAAAAATATTAGGATACATATTTGGCTAAGGACAGTAACACTTTATTATCCCGGCCATTTTTAACATAGTGTCAAGTCCATTACCAAATCATCCCCTGAGAATAATAAAGTTCTAGCTATGTTTTTGAAAAAAATTGACTTATCGATATAGGTAGGTTCTATTTGCATCTATGAAGGCATTTTTGCATCAAAATGATGTTATATATACTTTACATATAAACTTACAATCATATTATGACATTATTGTAAACCAGAAATGCCTTCGTAGATACAAGTAGAGCCTTTCGATATCGGTAAGTCAATATTTTTAAAAACACAGATAGAACCTTATTATTCTCAGGTGACGAAATGTCAAATCTGTTACCTCCCGGTTTTTTAATGATTATCATTTTTTTCACCATTCTACTTATATTTCTTATTGAACTAAGAAACAAATATGTAATTTCCTTAAAATTTAATAACTTGCATTATTATATATTGTAATTATTAGAAAAAATTGTTGTATAATGTCTATGTGATCAAAATCTCTTGTCTAGAACTGTCTCTCATCTCAATTTAATTTAAATATTATTGATAAATATCATGTTTTGAAATTTAGGGACATAAATCACTTTAAAGTAAGTTATTATTAGAAAATTTAATAAATTTAAAGCTGAGTATTTTCAGTAATTTTGAATGGTAATGAACTTGAAAATTTGCCTTACAAGCCAAATTTAAAAAGTATTTACATATTATATCATAGGGAAAAATGCACAACCAATTTTTTTTCATGTACCTTAAACATTTACTTTAACACCTGTCTTCATTTTTAAAAGAAATTATTAAGTTCGAAAAATAAAAATAAAATTCTGAAGTGTAAGCGAATGGTGAAAATGGCCCTCCCTAAATAGCGAATATTTTAAAAGATTTCAGGACGTGTTGGAAAGTTTTTCATAATCTACGCTTAACGCATGATTTTTCTTACTTGTTAACAGTTAAAATGCATTTATTTGACGTATAAAAAGCAAATGGCCTTGTATGTCGTTGGTCTCGCTTCTGCTATATAGACGTTAACGGATACAACTTCACTTATACCCCTTGGCCTCCTCGCGTTTCACTGTTTCGGGAAAGTGGTTAAGTAACTGATCCCTAAAACACAGTACATAATAAAAAAAAATCATTCATAACTTCTTGCCTACAAATAAATAGACTTATTTTCAGATAGCCTGTGCACTTAACTCAATTTTTTCACTTTTATCACTTATACCCCTTGGCTTCTGGGCTCCTCATATATAATGTTCAATTTCTTATGAAAAAGGGGGGTTTTAAATTTTAATAACTTATAACGTTGTAAATTGGGGATAAAACTTTCGACTTTAAACTGCACCTTATGCTATTTCATATTTAATACTTCTAAACTAAAAAGAAATTCTACCGTGGTCATAAATAATTTAATTTAGCAAAATGAAATACAAAACATCAGAATTTCATTTAAAATGCTTGTCTATATTTTTGCTCAGCACTCTTCAAAGTATAAAGAAAAACAAATGATAAAAGTATCAAAATGGAAGCTTTCTGGAACAGATATTTTAAGAAATGTTTTTCTTAGCAAAATGAACTTTTAGGATTTATTACTTTGACACTAACAAAAATAAATGATTCGATATGAAAAATGCTTCAGTTATTTCAAATAATACAAATGAGATTTTCTTTATATAAGAACTCTTGAAGACGAAATTTAAAATAGCTGGTATACGCCATTGTGAGACAAGCTTTTATTGTCTAAAATACCTATTTAATCCAAATTTAAAATAGTAAGAAAATTCATAAAGTTTTTTTTGTCTTATTTTCAATTATTTTCATTTCTTCTCTTCTGATTTTTTTTATGAAACATTAGTAACATTAAAGGTATTTCCTGCTCATTAATATAGGGTGTCATTTTGGCTTTCTTATTTAACCAGGTTGAAATTATACCACAATTTACAAATCTGAATTAGACAAAAATTCTCTTTTCTATATTTAGGTATAATTTGACAGTTTCTGAATAAAAATAAAAGACCAAACTGTGAATCCTTGGAATAGATGATGAACTCTATAGAGCATGGCAATATAGTAAAAGGATATATTACTTTATTCTAAAAAAAACAATAAACATATGATTCCCAATACACATACAAACAGATTAATGGAAGTGATTCGGTGTATAAACGCCCTATAATTTTGTAAAATATTAAGAAATTATTAAAACATGTTTTATGGTCAATAAAAAAAAAATGAAGTGGAAAAGATAATTGGAATGATGATTTCAGTTTTACTAAAACTCTGTATGTTAAATATTTGGGAGTAACATGGCTGATATTTTTTGAGAAAATTGTAACACGTGGAACAAAAAATATTCGAATAGCCAAAATAGAAGCATTCAGAACAGGTATGTTACCAAATATTTTTTTGACTAAATGAATTTATGATGTTATTTCTTATTCAAATACATGGTGTTTGTACTCCTTGTAATTTCCAATGCAACTTCATTAAAAATCTATTTGATATTTAACACTAGAACAGTAGATTGCGTCGATTTAATCCAAAGAGAGATTTAATTTCTCGCCGCGCGTCAAGTATTCATTGAAAAAAATACTCTTCTGATTTTTAAATTTTTTAAGGTAAATAACAACTATTCGTGTTTGATAGCGAATAACATAAATATTTTTTTCAGTTATAACTAATTATTCCTAGAACCGAATATCGGGTCAGTTTGATCCGTAATAAGTTTGTGCGCATAAAAGACAAAATAAAAATGCATTTTTTTGGAAGTAATGAAAAAGTATATCTGCCTCAGTCCTAACTCACTCCTAATGAATAGACAGAATTAGAAAAGGGATAGTGGAAATTTTCAATCAAGATTTTATATTCTAGATGTGAAGAATGGTTGATTGCAGTGGAAAATTACAACAAATATTTAGAAGTAGCATTGTAGTTGCTTTTATTCTGCATTTATTGAAAGTATAGGTAAGATTTCAGATGTCTTATTATTACTGTCAATGAAGCTTTGTAATTTTAGCAATTGTTATCTAAAAAACAACTGAGAATGCAAAAGACGTTTGTGTACGTTTATTCATCTATTAATATACGGCAATTTACTCAAGACGTAGCTGAAGACACATGAGGAGAGTATGTTACATCTTGCACCCCCTCCCCCCCCCCCCAAAAAAAAACAGGTCATTTGGGTAAGAAGAAACACAAAAAACGATGAAAAAAACAAACTAAGCATAAAAGAGTTTGTATCACAATTAAAAAAAATGAAAATAAAACTATAGATAATTGTTCAAAATATAATGCACCCACACTTTTCTGATAAATGTGCAACATTTTTAACCATGTTTTTCAAGCAATACATACAATAAATTGGATTAGATAAATCAGTAAAACTAATAAGTAACTTGTAAATTTTATATTTTTAAAAATTATTCTTACATTTTATACCTAAACTTATTTGAATGGGATAATCTATTTTTTATTCATGTTTATGAAGTCCAAGTTATTTCTTTATCCTACTTATTGAAATGTAATTTCGAATAATAACAATTTCTGAAGTGTATGATTCCTGCTCACTTTATGTGTAAAATATAATAGAAATGCTAAGAAATATTTATTATTATAAAATAGAGTAATTTTTTAACTAGCGTATATAAATATATGGGTTATTTATGTATCATTTTCCATTTCGAGTCATATTGACCCTCTCTATGGTTCTAGGTATACATAAAAGTCGCGTGATTTTAGTGTTAATCGCAGAAATCACAGCCAACTCATTTAATGATAGATCTTGTTAAAAAAATCTGCGATTGAAAAAAAAAATATATATTTAAAAAAAAAAGTTGTGGTCGGCCTTTAAACATCTGTATTATTGATGATTATCACTTTTCTTAATTCTTTTTATTGGCTATTCTACCATGCAGAACATCAGATAATATTAAAAAAGAACAATGATTAAAAGTTGATCGCAAAAGACGTTACATATACACATTAAAATGTGCGTATATATACATATGATATTTTTAAAAAATTGTTCTTAATATAGGACTAACAATTTAGTAATAACTCCATATCTTTATGATATTTTAAAGTATCTCATATTTATAAACACTGTATCATAATTTAAAAATATCTTTGTGGAGTAACAATTGTAATAGTATAATTTAAAATATAAATAACAAGCAATATAATATAAATTAAAAATATAAATAATAAACAATAAACAATACAGTACAAATTACAAATATAATCATGTAAAATGTATATATATACATATATTTGACATTGAAATGAAAGAAGAAGTGAAGAAAAGCAAATACCTAGTCGTAACACTTAGTTTATTATAGTATTTTTTGAGAGACTGAAATTTTATGGTATACTATTTTTAAAATAAATTTAATTAAAACAATTAAAGGATAAAATAAACGTTGCTGTCATTTCAAATGATACGAAGTAGAGATTTTTTTTCAGGAAAATATCTCAGAATTTTCAAGTAGGAACAATAAATAACTGCAAATTGTTGTTATACCGCAATGTTTTTATTAAAAAAATTAAGAAAAATATAAGATACATATTTCATATGTTATTTAGTACTCATTTAACAAAATTTTGTTCTCTATGAAGTTTGTTTCAAATGTTTCTCTGAAGGGTATTCAAATAATAAAGAATAAGTGCAATACTTGTGATAAGATTTATAAAATTAAATAAATAAATTTCATCTACTGAAGTTTTGAAATTTATTTTGGAATGTATTTTCTGCATGTCTATTTTATGTGTTTTAAGTAACTGCAATAAACTAAATAACTGCTAGGAAAAATCCCAGCATATGAAAAACTACAGTAAAAATGGATATTTACTTTAAAAAAAGCTTTTAAAATAAACTATCTGTATTATATAAAAATCATTTCTAATTTTATAAACTACATTTTTAAGATCATCTTAAAACATAACGACTCAATTTAAGAGTAATTACAGACGCATATACATTTTTATCATACTAACATACTGAAAAAAAGAATGTAATTGCCTTAGTCTTTCTTCTTCAGGCGCAAACAAGACGTGCGTCCACAATGAATGTAGGTTGTTGGCCTATTGGCTGTTCCTTCTGCTTGCTCCCTCTCCCTCCCGCTTTCCCCTTCAGTTGTGCCGCTACATTCATTGTGGACGCACGTCTTTTTTGCGCCTGACGAAGAAAGACTAAGTTCTTTCGAAAGGCCTTGCGCAGTTAACTTACTTTATGGTGTTTAAAGAAGTTTTTTTCATTTCAATTGTGTATAACACCAGCTTCAATTTTATACATTGATTTGTGCTGATTCTGGCATTTCAACTGCCCACCTTTGCCCCCACTTTTGTCGTAAGTAATTTTTATCTTTATTCTTTATCTTAGTGTCTTATTTATTTGTTTTTCATTTTATATTTTCATTTATGATCTTATTTATATATTTTTTATCTAACTTTTATTTTTCACTTTTTTGTGTTATTCATATTTTATTTTTCTGTACTTGTATATTTTTATTTTCTTGTCGTTATTATGTATACTGCTCAATTAAACCGGTTTACTAAACTTAGACGCAAACGTATTAAATTTCTCAATCACTTAAATTTTCTTCAAAATTGCAAGAAAAATAATGTTATCCCCAATTTTATTCAACTTAAGTGTACTGTCAATAGTTCTTTCAGAATTTCTAAAGCTATGTTTCGTTCACACCTTATAGTTTTAAGAGCTTGCATTCAGGATGTTCGGCATACTCTCTCCAAAATTGAAGATGAACTTTATGATCTGCATTTGTTTCTCAGTAAAAATCTTGATAATTTTTGTAATATTGAAAACAAATTTTGGCCTTCTCTGCTTTCTTTCAAATCTGCTCATCAAAATAAACTTGATAAAAAGTTTTTTTTATTATGTAATAAGAATTCCAAGTATCAATTTTTGAATAAGGATCTTTCTAATGAAAACAATACTGTAAATTCATCTTCTCATACATTAACTCCTGAGCAAAAAAGCATTTTAGATCTTGATTTAAATTTTTCTCAATCTTGCAAACCTTCTCTCACCAAATTGATTGCTCCTATTGAGTCTTCCTTTAAACATAGTAAAGTTTCTCCTTTTCAAAAAGAAACCCTTCGTCACATTCTTGCTGATACTATTTCTTCTAATGTTTCTAAATATAAACCTAATCTCTCACGTCCTCAGCATATTGCTCTGAATGAGCTTAAGTCCAATGATATTCTTATTATTACTAAAGCTGATAAGGGGGGTCAAATTGTTCTTATGGATAAAAATGATTATTCTGATAAAGTTCATGCTCTCTTATCTGAAGGTCCTTATATTGAAGTTAAAAAAGATCCCACTAATTCGCATCTTGCCACTCTCACTAAAGCTGTTAAGAATTCTATTGTTCTAAATGACAACACTAAACATTGTGTTATTCCTTCTGCACCCATTTGTGCTCGTTTTTATGCTTTACCCAAATTTCACAAAACCAATATTCACTTAAGACCTATTGTCTCTAATATTGGTACTGTTACTTATCCTCTTGCCAAATTTTTAGCTTCCATATTCTCGCCTTTATGCATTGCTAATTCTCATACTGTAAAAAATTCTTATGATTTCGTTAGTAAATTAAAAAGTATTAATCCATCGAATTGTTCTATGCTTTCTCTTGATGTCAAATCTTTATTTACTAATGTCCCGATTGAAGGCGCTCTTTTTTGCTTGGAAAAAAGATTACGTGAATTTCATTTCTCGGATATTGAGGTCAAAGATTATGTTAATTTAACTAAAATTTGCTTAACTCTTACTGCTTTTCAATTCGATAATAAATTTTTCAAACAGTTAGAAGGCTTAAGTATGGGTAATCCTTTATCTCCCATTCTTTGTGATATTTATATGCATTACTTTGAAGATAAATTATTAAATCTGATCAATTTTAAATGTTGGATACGTTATGTTGATGATACTTTCGTCCTATTGGATAATCAATTTGATATTTCTACAATTCTTCAAACTGTCAATTCTATTGATCCTCATATTCAGTTTACTTTTGAGTTAGAGAATTGTAATAAACTCCCTTTCCTTGATGTTTTAGTTACCAAATGTGATTCTTCTTTCAAAACTTGTGTTTATAGAAAACCTTTTTCTGTCTCTAATCCACCCCATGCTCTCTCAAATCATCCTGTCAATCAAAAGATCGGTGTTTTTTATACTTATGTTTATCGTGCTCTCAAAATTTGTTCCGATTTTGCATCTCTTAAGAATGAACTCAATTACTTAAAATCTGTTGCTGTAAAACGTGGTTTCAATCCTTCTATCATTAATACTGCTGTGAGCAAATTCAATAGACCCCCTAACAATTCCACTCTTTCTAATATTGATAAAAGTAAACCTGATAATTTGGTCGTCCTCCCTTTTTATCCTCCTTTATGTTTTAAATTAGCTAAAGTTTTAAGACGTTTCAATTTTAATGTTATCTTTAAACCAGTCAATAAATTAAAATTTCCTTCCATGAAATGTCCTGTCCCTGACCTCCAAAAATGGGGTATTTATAATGTTCCTTGTAATGGCTGTGATTTATCGTATATTGGTCAAACTAAAAGAAATCTCGAAAAACGCCTAAAAGAACACTCTCGGTATGTCATTAATCAAGAAATTTCTAAATCTTCTGTTGCTAAACACTCTTGGGATTCCGGCCATAGTTTCAATTTTCAAACTGCTAAAATTATTTTTAATGCCAATAGTTCCTCTGAATTAGACTTTCTTGAAAATTTAGCTATTTATATGAATCGTGATATTATTGTTAATGATAAATCTGATTCTAAAACCCTCTCCGTTGCCTGGAAGAATCTTTTCAGCATTGCTTCATAATTAAGTTTATTATTTAATTATTATTATTATTTTTTATATATATATATTATGTATACAATTTTTCAGGTTTATCCATGTGTATTTATAATTGTAAACTATTTTTTATTTTTATGTATTTTTATTTATTTTTTTTTATTATTATTACTAATTTATATATTTTTGCGTACATTTTATTTCTTTTTAATCTCTCCTTTTAGTTAATTTTTTAATTTACCCCGCTTTTTTCCCATTTCCCTTCCCCCCTTCTTCCTTTCCTCTCCTTCATTGTCTATCTAGTTTTGTTTATGCTCTTCCGTGATTGTCTGTTGTCTTCTTCTTTCCTATTGGCTGTTCCTTCTGCTTGCTCCCTCTCCCTCCCGCTTTCCCCTTCAGTCGTGCCGCTACATTCATTGTGGACGCACGTCTTTTTTGCGCCTGACGAAGAAAGACTAAGTTCTTTCGAAAGGCCTTGCGCAGTTAACTTACTTTATGGTGTTTAAAGAAGTTTTTTTCATTTCAATTGTGTATAACACCAGCTTCAATTTTACACATTGATTTGTGCTGATTCTGGCATTTCAACTGCCCACCTTTGCCCCCACTTTTGTCGTAAGTAATTTTTATCTTTATTCTTTATCTTAGTGTCTTATTTATTTGTTTTTCATTTTATATTTTCATTTATGATCTTATTTATATATTTTTTATCTATCTTTTATTTTTCACTTTTTTGTGTTATTCATATTTTATTTTTCTGTACTTGTATATTTTTATTTTCTTGTCGTTATTATGTATACTGCTCAATTAAACCGGTTTACTAAACTTAGACGCAAACGTATTAAATTTCTCAATCACTTAAATTTTCTTCAAAATTGCAAGAAAAATAATGTTATCCCCAATTTTATTCAACTTAAGTGTACTGTCAATAGTTCTTTCAGAATTTCTAAAGCTATGTTTCGTTCACACCTTATAGTTTTAAGAGCTTGCATTCAGGATGTTCGGCATACTCTCTCCAAAATTGAAGATGAACTTTATGATCTGCATTTGTTTCTCAGTAAAAATCTTGATAATTTTTGTAATATTGAAAACAAATTTTGGCCTTCTCTGCTTTCTTTCAAATCTGCTCATCAAAATAAACTTGATAAAAAGTTTTTTTTATTATGTAATAAGAATTCCAAGTATCAATTTTTGAATAAGGATCTTTCTAATGAAAACAATATTGTAAATTCATCTTCTCATACATTAACTCCTGAGCAAAAAAACATTTTAGATCTTGATTTAAATTTTTCTCAATCTTGCAAACCTTCTCTCACCAAATTGATTGCTCCTATTGAGTCTTCCTTTAAACATAGTAAAGTTTCTCCTTTTCAAAAAGAAACCCTTCGTCACATTCTTGCTGATACTATTTCTTCTAATGTTTCTAAATATAAACCTAATCTCTCACGTCCTCAGCATATTGCTCTGAATGAGCTTAAGTCCAATGATATTCTTATTATTACTAAAGCTGATAAGGGGGGTCAAATTGTTCTTATGGATAAAAATGATTATTCTGATAAAGTTCATGCTCTCTTATCTGAAGGTCCTTATATTGAAGTTAAAAAAGATCCCACTAATTCGCATCTTGCCACTCTCACTAAAGCTGTTAAGAATTCTATTGTTCTAAATGACAACACTAAACATTGTGTTATTCCTTCTGCACCCATTTGTGCTCGTTTTTATGCTTTACCCAAATTTCACAAAACCAATATTCCCTTAAGACCTATTGTCTCTAATATTGGTACTGTTACTTATCCTCTTGCCAAATTTTTAGCTTCCATATTCTCGCCTTTATGCATTGCTAATTCTCATACTGTAAAAAATTCTTATGATTTCGTTAGTAAATTAAAAAGTATTAATCCATCGAATTGTTCTATGCTTTCTCTTGATGTCAAATCTTTATTTACTAATGTCCCGATTGAAGGCGCTCTTTTTTGCTTGGAAAAAAGATTACGTGAATTTCATTTCTCGGATATTGAGGTCAAAGATTATGTTAATTTAACTAAAATTTGCTTAACTCTTACTGCTTTTCAATTCGATAATAAATTTTTCAAACAGTTAGAAGGCTTAAGTATGGGTAATCCTTTATCTCCCATTCTTTGTGATATTTATATGCATTACTTTGAAGATAAATTATTAAATCTGATCAATTTTAAATGTTGGATACGTTATGTTGATGATACTTTCGTCCTATTGGATAATCAATTTGATATTTCTACAATTCTTCAAACTGTCAATTCTATTGATCCTCATATTCAGTTTACTTTTGAGTTAGAGAATTGTAATAAACTCCCTTTCCTTGATGTTTTAGTTACCAAATGTGATTCTTCTTTCAAAACTTGTGTTTATAGAAAACCTTTTTCTGTCTCTAATCCACCCCATGCTCTCTCAATTCATCCTGTCAATCAAAAGATCGGTGTTTTTTATACTTATGTTTATCGTGCTCTCAAAATTTGTTCCGATTTTGCATCTCTTAAGAATGAACTCAATTACTTAAAATCTGTTGCTGTAAAACGTGGTTTCAATCCTTCTATCATTAATACTGCTGTGAGCAAATTCAATAGACCCCCTAACAATTCCACTCTTTCTAATATTGATAAAAGTAAACCTGATAATTTGGTCGTCCTCCCTTTTTATCCTCCTTTATGTTTTAAATTAGCTAAAGTTTTAAGACGTTTCAATTTTAATGTTATCTTTAAACCAGTCAATAAATTAAAATTTCCTTCCATGAAATGTCCTGTCCCTGACCTCCAAAAATGGGGTATTTATAATGTTCCTTGTAATGGCTGTGATTTATCGTATATTGGTCAAACTAAAAGAAATCTCGAAAAACGCCTAAAAGAACACTCTCGGTATGTCATTAATCATGAAATTTCTAAATCTTCTGTTGCTAAACACTCTTGGGATTCCGGCCATAGTTTCAATTTTCAAACTGCTAAAATTATTTTTAATGCCAATAGTTCCTCTGAATTAGACTTTCTTGAAAATTTAGCTATTTATATTAATCTTGATATTATTGTTAATGATAAATCTGATTCTAAAACCCCCTCCGTTGCCTGGAAGAATCTTTTCAGCATTGCTTCATAATTAAGTTTATTATTTAATTATTATTATTTTTTTTTTTTATATATATATTATGTATACAATTTTTCAGGTTTATCCATGTGTATTTATAATTGTAAACTATTTTTTATTTTTATGTATTTTTATTTATTTTATTTTTTTTTTATTATTATTACTAATTTATATATTTTTGCGTACATTTTATTTCTTTTTAATCTCTCCTTTTAGTTAATTTTTTAATTTACCCCGCTTTTTTCCCATTTCCCTTCCCCCCTTCTTCCTTTCCTCTCCTTCATTGTCTATCTAGTTTTGTTTATGCTCTTCCGTGATTGTCTGTTGTCTTCTTCTTTCCTATTGGCTGTTCCTTCTGCTTGCTCCCTCTCCCTCCCGCTTTCCCCTTCAGTCGTGCCGCTACATTCATTGTGGACGCACGTCTTTTTTGCGCCTGACGAAGAAAGACTAAGTTCTTTCGAAAGGCCTTGCGCAGTTAACTTACTTTATGGTGTTTAAAGAAGTTTTTTTCATTTCAATTGTGTATAACACCAGCTTCAATTTTACACATTGATTTGTGCTGATTCTGGCATTTCAACTGCCCACCTTTGCCCCCACTTTTGTCGTAAGTAATTTTTATCTTTATTCTTTATCTTAGTGTCTTATTTATTTGTTTTTCATTTTATATTTTCATTTATGATCTTATTTATATATTTTTTATCTATCTTTTATTTTTCACTTTTTTGTGTTATTCATATTTTATTTTTCTGTACTTGTATATTTTTATTTTCTTGTCGTTATTATGTATACTGCTCAATTAAACCGGTTTACTAAACTTAGACGCAAACGTATTAAATTTCTCAATCACTTAAATTTTCTTCAAAATTGCAAGAAAAATAATGTTATCCCCAATTTTATTCAACTTAAGTGTACTGTCAATAGTTCTTTCAGAATTTCTAAAGCTATGTTTCGTTCACACCTTATAGTTTTAAGAGCTTGCATTCAGGATGTTCGGCATACTCTCTCCAAAATTGAAGATGAACTTTAGGATCTGCATTTGTTTCTCAGTAAAAATCTTGATAATTTTTGTAATATTGAAAACAAATTTTGGCCTTCTCTGCTTTCTTTCAAATCTGCTCATCAAAATAAACTTGATAAAAAGTTTTTTTTATTATGTAATAAGAATTCCAAGTATCAATTTTTGAATAAGGATCTTTCTAATGAAAACAATATTGTAAATTCATCTTCTCATACATTAACTCCTGAGCAAAAAAGCATTTTAGATCTTGATTTAAATTTTTCTCAATCTTGCAAACCTTCTCTCACCAAATTGATTGCTCCTATTGAGTCTTCCTTTAAACATAGTAAAGTTTCTCCTTTTCAAAAAGAAACCCTTCGTCACATTCTTGCTGATACTATTTCTTCTAATGTTTCTAAATATAAACCTAATCTCTCACGTCCTCAGCATATTGCTCTGAATGAGCTTAAGTCCAATGATATTCTTATTATTACTAAAGCTGATAAGGGGGGTCAAATTGTTCTTATGGATAAAAATGATTATTCTGATAAAGTTCATGCTCTCTTATCTGAAGGTCCTTATATTGAAGTTAAAAAAGATCCCACTAATTCGCATCTTGCCACTCTCACTAAAGCTGTTAAGAATTCTATTGTTCTAAATGACAACACTAAACATTGTGTTATTCCTTCTGCACCCATTTGTGCTCGTTTTTATGCTTTACCCAAATTTCACAAAACCAATATTCCCTTAAGACCTATTGTCTCTAATATTGGTACTGTTACTTATCCTCTTGCCAAATTTTTAGCTTCCATATTCTCGCCTTTATGCATTGCTAATTCTCATACTGTAAAAAATTCTTATGATTTCGTTAGTAAATTAAAAAGTATTAATCCATCGAATTGTTCTATGCTTTCTCTTGATGTCAAATCTTTATTTACTAATGTCCCGATTGAAGGCGCTCTTTTTTGCTTGGAAAAAAGATTACGTGAATTTCATTTCTCGGATATTGAGGTCAAAGATTATGTTAATTTAACTAAAATTTGCTTAACTCTTACTGCTTTTCAATTCGATAATAAATTTTTCAAACAGTTAGAAGGCTTAAGTATGGGTAATCCTTTATCTCCCATTCTTTGTGATATTTATATGCATTACTTTGAAGATAAATTATTAAATCTGATCAATTTTAAATGTTGGATACGTTATGTTGATGATACTTTCGTCCTATTGGATAATCAATTTGATATTTCTACAATTCTTCAAACTGTCAATTCTATTGATCTTCATATTCAGTTTACTTTTGAGTTAGAGAATTGTAATAAACTCCCTTTCCTTGATGTTTTAGTTACCAAATGTGATTCTTCTTTCAAAACTTGTGTTTATAGAAAACCTTTTTCTGTCTCTAATCCACCCCATGCTCTCTCAATTCATCCTGTCAATCAAAAGATCGGTGTTTTTTATACTTATGTTTATCGTGCTCTCAAAATTTGTTCCGATTTTGCATCTCTTAAGAATGAACTCAATTACTTAAAATCTGTTGCTGTAAAACGTGGTTTCAATCCTTCTATCATTAATACTGCTGTGAGCAAATTCAATAGACCCCCTAACAATTCCACTCTTTCTAATATTGATAAAAGTAAACCTGATAATTTGGTCGTCCTCCCTTTTTATCCTCCTTTATGTTTTAAATTAGCTAAAGTTTTAAGACGTTTCAATTTTAATGTTATCTTTAAACCAGTCAATAAATTAAAATTTCCTTCCATGAAATGTCCTGTCCCTGACCTCCAAAAATGGGGTATTTATAATGTTCCTTGTAATGGCTGTGATTTATCGTATATTGGTCAAACTAAAAGAAATCTCGAAAAACGCCTAAAAGAACACTCTCGGTATGTCATTAATCATGAAATTTCTAAATCTTCTGTTGCTAAACACTCTTGGGATTCCGGCCATAGTTTCAATTTTCAAACTGCTAAAATTATTTTTAATGCCAATAGTTCCTCTGAATTAGACTTTCTTGAAAATTTAGCTATTTATATTAATCTTGATATTATTGTTAATGATAAATCTGATTCTAAAACCCCCTCCGTTGCCTGGAAGAATCTTTTCAGCATTGCTTCATAATTAAGTTTATTATTTAATTATTATTATTATTTTTTTTTATATATATATTATGTATACAATTTTTCAGGTTTATCCATGTGTATTTATAATTGTAAACTATTTTTTATTTTTATGTATTTTTATTTATTTTATTTTTTTTTTATTATTATTACTAATTTATATATTTTTGCGTACATTTTATTTCTTTTTAATCTCTCCTTTTAGTTAATTTTTTAATTTACCCCGCTTTTTTCCCATTTCCCTTCCCCCCTTCTTCCTTTCCTCTCCTTCATTGTCTATCTAGTTTTGTTTATGCTCTTCCGTGATTGTCTGTTGTCTTCTTCTTTCCTATTGGCTGTTCCTTCTGCTTGCTCCCTCTCCCTCCCGCTTTCCCCTTCAGTCGTGCCGCTACATTCATTGTGGACGCACGTCTTTTTTGCGCCTGACGAAGAAAGACTAAGTTCTTTCGAAAGGCCTTGCGCAGTTAACTTACTTTATGGTGTTTAAAGAAGTTTTTTTCATTTCAATTGTGTATAACACCAGCTTCAATTTTACACATTGATTTGTGCTGATTCTGGCATTTCAACTGCCCACCTTTGCCCCCACTTTTGTCGTAAGTAATTTTTATCTTTATTCTTTATCTTAGTGTCTTATTTATTTGTTTTTCATTTTATATTTTCATTTATGATCTTATTTATATATTTTTTATCTATCTTTTATTTTTCACTTTTTTGTGTTATTCATATTTTATTTTTCTGTACTTGTATATTTTTATTTTCTTAACGTTATTATGTATACTGCTCAATTAAACCGGTTTACTAAACTTAGGCGCAAACGTATTAAATTTCTCAATCACTTAAATTTTCTTCAAAATTGCAAGAAAAATAATGTTATCCCCAATTTTATTCAACTTAAGTGTACTGTCAATAGTTCTTTCCGAATTTCTAAAGCTATGTTTCGTTCACACCTTATAGTTTTAAGAGCTTGCATTCAGGATGTTCGGCATACTCTCTCCAAAATTGAAGATGAACTTTATGATCTGCATTTGTTTCTCAGTAAAAATCTTGATAATTTTTGTAATATTGAAAACAAATTTTGGCCTTCTCTGCTTTCTTTCAAATCTGCTCATCAAAATAAACTTGATAAAAAGTTTTTTTTATTATGTAATAAGAATTCCAAGTATCAATTTTTGAATAAGGATCTTTCTAATGAAAACAATATTGTAAATTCATCTTCTCATACATTAACTCCTGAGCAAAAAAACATTTTAGATCTTGATTTAAATTTTTCTCAATCTTGCAAACCTTCTCTCACCAAATTGATTGCTCCTATTGAGTCTTCCTTTAAACATAGTAAAGTTTCTCCTTTTCAAAAAGAAACCCTTCGTCACATTCTTGCTGATACTATTTCTTCTAATGTTTCTAAATATAAACCTAATCTCTCACGTCCTCAGCATATTGCTCTGAATGAGCTTAAGTCCAATGATATTCTTATTATTACTAAAGCTGATAAGGGGGGTCAAATTGTTCTTATGGATAAAAATGATTATTCTGATAAAGTTCATGCTCTCTTATCTGAAGGTCCTTATATTGAAGTTAAAAAAGATCCCACTAATTCGCATCTTGCCACTCTCACTAAAGCTGTTAAGAATTCTATTGTTCTAAATGACAACACTAAACATTGTGTTATTCCTTCTGCACCCATTTGTGCTCGTTTTTATGCTTTACCCAAATTTCACAAAACCAATATTCCCTTAAGACCTATTGTCTCTAATATTGGTACTGTTACTTATCCTCTTGCCAAATTTTTAGCTTCCATATTCTCGCCTTTATGCATTGCTAATTCTCATACTGTAAAAAATTCTTATGATTTCGTTAGTAAATTAAAAAGTATTAATCCATCGAATTGTTCTATGCTTTCTCTTGATGTCAAATCTTTATTTACTAATGTCCCGATTGAAGGCGCTCTTTTTTGCTTGGAAAAAAGATTACGTGAATTTCATTTCTCGGATATTGAGGTCAAAGATTATGTTAATTTAACTAAAATTTGCTTAACTCTTACTGCTTTTCAATTCGATAATAAATTTTTCAAACAGTTAGAAGGCTTAAGTATGGGTAATCCTTTATCTCCCATTCTTTGTGATATTTATATGCATTACTTTGAAGATAAATTATTAAATCTGATCAATTTTAAATGTTGGATACGTTATGTTGATGATACTTTCGTCCTATTGGATAATCAATTTGATATTTCTACAATTCTTCAAACTGTCAATTCTATTGATCCTCATATTCAGTTTACTTTTGAGTTAGAGAATTGTAATAAACTCCCTTTCCTTGATGTTTTAGTTACCAAATGTGATTCTTCTTTCAAAACTTGTGTTTATAGAAAACCTTTTTCTGTCTCTAATCCACCCCATGCTCTCTCAATTCATCCTGTCAATCAAAAGATCGGTGTTTTTTATACTTATGTTTATCGTGCTCTCAAAATTTGTTCCGATTTTGCATCTCTTAAGAATGAACTCAATTACTTAAAATCTGTTGCTGTAAAACGTGGTTTCAATCCTTCTATCATTAATACTGCTGTGAGCAAATTCAATAGACCCCCTAACAATTCCACTCTTTCTAATATTGATAAAAGTAAACCTGATAATTTGGTCGTCCTCCCTTTTTATCCTCCTTTATGTTTTAAATTAGCTAAAGTTTTAAGACGTTTCAATTTTAATGTTATCTTTAAACCAGTCAATAAATTAAAATTTCCTTCCATGAAATGTCCTGTCCCTGACCTCCAAAAATGGGGTATTTATAATGTTCCTTGTAATGGCTGTGATTTATCGTATATTGGTCAAACTAAAAGAAATCTCGAAAAACGCCTAAAAGAACACTCTCGGTATGTCATTAATCAAGAAATTTCTAAATCTTCTGTTGCTAAACACTCTTGGGATTCCGGCCATAGTTTCAATTTTCAAACTGCTAAAATTATTTTTAATGCCAATAGTTCCTCTGAATTAGACTTTCTTGAAAATTTAGCTATTTATATTAATCTTGATATTATTGTTAATGATAAATCTGATTCTAAAACCCCCTCCGTTGCCTGGAAGAATCTTTTCAGCATTGCTTCATAATTAAGTTTATTATTTAATTATTATTATTATTTTTTTTTATATATATATTATGTATACAATTTTTCAGGTTTATCCATGTGTATTTATAATTGTAAACTATTTTTTATTTTTATGTATTTTTATTTTTTTTATTTTTTTTTTTTTATTATTATTACTAATTTATATATTTTTGCGTACATTTTATTTCTTTTTAATCTCTCCTTTTAGTTAATTTTTTAATTTACCCCGCTTTTTTCCCATTTCCCTTCCCCCCTTCTTCCTTTCCTCTCCTTCATTGTCTATCTAGTTTTGTTTATGCTCTTCCGTGATTGTCTGTTGTCTTCTTCTTTCCTATTGGCTGTTCCTTCTGCTTGCTCCCTCTCCCTCCCGCTTTCCCCTTCAGTCGTGCCGCTACATTCATTGTGGACGCACGTCTTTTTTGCGCCTGACGAAGAAAGACTAAGTTCTTTCGAAAGGCCTTGCGCAGTTAACTTACTTTATGGTGTTTAAAGAAGTTTTTTCATTTCAATTGTGTATAACACCAGCTTCAATTTTACACATTGATTTGTGCTGATTCTGGCATTTCAACTGCCCACCTTTGCCCCCACTTTTGTCGTAAGTAAATTTTAACTTTATTCTTTATCTTAGTGTCTTATTTATTTGTTTTTCATTTTATATTTTCATTTATGATCTTATTTATATATTTTTTATCTATCTTTTATTTTTCACTTTTTTGTGTTATTCATATTTTATTTTTCTGTACTTGTATATTTTTATTTTCTTGTCGTTATTATGTATACTGCTCAATTAAACCGGTTTACTAAACTTAGACGCAAACGTATTAAATTTCTCAATCACTTAAATTTTCTTCAAAATTGCAAGAAAAATAATGTTATCCCCAATTTTATTCAACTTAAGTGTACTGTCAATAGTTCTTTCAGAATTTCTAAAGCTATGTTTCGTTCACACCTTATAGTTTTAAGAGCTTGCATTCAGGATGTTCGGCATACTCTCTCCAAAATTGAAGATGAACTTTATGATCTGCATTTGTTTCTCAGTAAAAATCTTGATAATTTTTGTAATATTGAAAACAAATTTTGGCCTTCTCTGCTTTCTTTCAAATCTGCTCATCAAAATAAACTTGATAAAAAGTTTTTTTTATTATGTAATAAGAATTCCAAGTATCAATTTTTGAATAAGGATCTTTCTAATGAAAACAATATTGTAAATTCATCTTCTCATACATTAACTCCTGAGCAAAAAAGCATTTTAGATCTTGATTTAAATTTTTCTCAATCTTGCAAACCTTCTCTCACCAAATTGATTGCTCCTATTGAGTCTTCCTTTAAACATAGTAAAGTTTCTCCTTTTCAAAAAGAAACCCTTCGTCACATGCTTGCTGATACTATATCTTCTAATGTTTCTAAATATAAACCTAATCTCTCACGTCCTCAGCATATTGCTCTGAATGAGCTTAAGTCCAATGATATTCTTATTATTACTAAAGCTGATAAGGGGGGTCAAATTGTTCTTATGGATAAAAATGATTATTCTGATAAAGTTCATGCTCTCTTATCTGAAGGTCCTTTTATTGAAGTTAAAAAAGATCCCACTAATTCGCATCTTGCCACTCTCACTAAAGCTGTTAAGAATTCTATTGTTCTAAATGACAACACTAAACATTGTGTTATTCCTTCTGCACCCATTTGTGCTCGTTTTTATGCTTTACCCAAATTTCACAAAACCAATATTCCCTTAAGACCTATTGTCTCTAATATTGGTACTGTTACTTATCCTCTTGCCAAATTTTTAGCTTCCATATTCTCGCCTTTATGCATTGCTAATTCTCATACTGTAAAAAATTCTTATGATTTCGTTAGTAAATTAAAAAGTATTAATCCATCGAATTGTTCTATGCTTTCTCTTGATGTCAAATCTTTATTTACTAATGTCCCGATTGAAGGCGCTCTTTTTTGCTTGGAAAAAAGATTACGTGAATTTCATTTCTCGGATATTGAGGTCAAAGATTATGTTAATTTAACTAAAATTTGCTTAACTCTTACTGCTTTTCAATTCGATAATAAATTTTTCAAACAGTTAGAAGGCTTAAGTATGGGTAATCCTTTATCTCCCATTCTTTGTGATATTTATATGCATTACTTTGAAGATAAATTATTAAATCTGATCAATTTTAAATGTTGGATACGTTATGTTGATGATACTTTCGTCCTATTGGATAATCAATTTGATATTTCTACAATTCTTCAAACTGTCAATTCTATTGATCCTCATATTCAGTTTACTTTTGAGTTAGAGAATTGTAATAAACTCCCTTTCCTTGATGTTTTAGTTACCAAATGTGATTCTTCTTTCAAAACTTGTGTTTATAGAAAACCTTTTTCTGTCTCTAATCCACCCCATGCTCTCTCAAATCATCCTGTCAATCAAAAGATCGGTGTTTTTTATACTTATGTTTATCGTGCTCTCAAAATTTGTTCCGATTTTGCATCTCTTAAGAATGAACTCAATTACTTAAAATCTGTTGCTGTAAAACGTGGTTTCAATCCTTCTATCATTAATACTGCTGTGAGCAAATTCAATAGACCCCCTAACAATTCCACTCTTTCTAATATTGATAAAAGTAAACCTGATAATTTGGTCGTCCTCCCTTTTTATCCTCCTTTATGTTTTAAATTAGCTAAAGTTTTAAGACGTTTCAATTTTAATGTTATCTTTAAACCAGTCAATAAATTAAAATTTCCTTCCATGAAATGTCCTGTCCCTGACCTCCAAAAATGGGGTATTTATAATGTTCCTTGTAATGGCTGTGATTTATCGTATATTGGTCAAACTAAAAGAAATCTCGAAAAACGCCTAAAAGAACACTCTCGGTATGTCATTAATCAAGAAACTTCTAAATCTTCTGTTGCTAAACACTCTTGGGATTCCGGCCATAGTTTCAATTTTCAAACTGCTAAAATTATTTTTAATGCCAATAGTTCCTCTGAATTAGACTTTCTTGAAAATTTAGCTATTTATATTAATCGTGATATTATTGTTAATGATAAATCTGATTCTAAAACCCTCTCCGTTGCCTGGAAGAATCTTTTCAGCATTGCTTCATAATTAAGTTTATTATTTAATTATTATTATTTTTTTTTTATATATATATTATGTATACAATTTTTCAGGTTTATCCATGTGTATTTATAATTGTAAACTATTTTTTATTTTTATGTATTTTTATTTTTTTTATTTATTTTTTTTTATTATTATTACTAATTTATATATTTTTGCGTACATTTTATTTCTTTTTAATCTCTCCTTTTAGTTAATTTTTTAATTTACCCCGCTTTTTTCCCATTTCCCTTCCCCCCTTCTTCCTTTCCTCTCCTTCATTGTCTATCTAGTTTTGTTTATGCTCTTCCGTGATTGTCTGTTGTCTTCTTCTTTCCTATTGGCTGTTCCTTCTGCTTGCTCCCTCTCCCTCCCGCTTTCCCCTTCAGTCGTGCCGCTACATTCATTGTGGACGCACGTCTTTTTTGCGCCTGACGAAGAAAGACTAAGTTCTTTCGAAAGGCCTTGCGCAGTTAACTTACTTTATGGTGTTTAAAGAAGTTTTTTTCATTTCAATTGTGTATAACACCAGCTTCAATTTTACACATTGATTTGTGCTGATTCTGGCATTTCAACTGCCCACCTTTGCCCCCACTTTTGTCGTAAGTAATTTTTATCTTTATTCTTTATCTTAGTGTCTTATTTATTTGTTTTTCATTTTATATTTTCATTTATGATCTTATTTATATATTTTTTATCTATCTTTTATTTTTCACTTTTTTGTGTTATTCATATTTTATTTTTCTGTACTTGTATATTTTTATTTTCTTGTCGTTATTATGTATACTGCTCAATTAAACCGGTTTACTAAACTTAGACGCAAACGTATTAAATTTCTCAATCACTTAAATTTTCTTCAAAATTGCAAGAAAAATAATGTTATCCCCAATTTTATTCAACTTAAGTGTACTGTCAATAGTTCTTTCAGAATTTCTAAAGCTATGTTTCGTTCACACCTTATAGTTTTAAGAGCTTGCATTCAGGATGTTCGGCATACTCTCTCCAAAATTGAAGATGAACTTTATGATCTGCATTTGTTTCTCAGTAAAAATCTTGATAATTTTTGTAATATTGAAAACAAATTTTGGCCTTCTCTGCTTTCTTTCAAATCTGCTCATCAAAATAAACTTGATAAAAAGTTTTTTTTATTATGTAATAAGAATTCCAAGTATCAATTTTTGAATAAGGATCTTTCTAATGAAAACAATATTGTAAATTCATCTTCTCATACATTAACTCCTGAGCAAAAAAACATTTTAGATCTTGATTTAAATTTTTCTCAATCTTGCAAACCTTCTCTCACCAAATTGATTGCTCCTATTGAGTCTTCCTTTAAACATAGTAAAGTTTCTCCTTTTCAAAAAGAAACCCTTCGTCACATTCTTGCTGATACTATTTCTTCTAATGTTTCTAAATATAAACCTAATCTCTCACGTCCTCAGCATATTGCTCTGAATGAGCTTAAGTCCAATGATATTCTTATTATTACTAAAGCTGATAAGGGGGGTCAAATTGTTCTTATGGATAAAAATGATTATTCTGATAAAGTTCATGCTCTCTTATCTGAAGGTCCTTATATTGAAGTTAAAAAAGATCCCACTAATTCGCATCTTGCCACTCTCACTAAAGCTGTTAAGAATTCTATTGTTCTAAATGACAACACTAAACATTGTGTTATTCCTTCTGCACCCATTTGTGCTCGTTTTTATGCTTTACCCAAATTTCACAAAACCAATATTCCCTTAAGACCTATTGTCTCTAATATTGGTACTGTTACTTATCCTCTTGCCAAATTTTTAGCTTCCATATTCTCGCCTTTATGCATTGCTAATTCTCATACTGTAAAAAATTCTTATGATTTCGTTAGTAAATTAAAAAGTATTAATCCATCGAATTGTTCTATGCTTTCTCTTGATGTCAAATCTTTATTTACTAATGTCCCGATTGAAGGCGCTCTTTTTTGCTTGGAAAAAAGATTACGTGAATTTCATTTCTCGGATATTGAGGTCAAAGATTATGTTAATTTAACTAAAATTTGCTTAACTCTTACTGCTTTTCAATTCGATAATAAATTTTTCAAACAGTTAGAAGGCTTAAGTATGGGTAATCCTTTATCTCCCATTCTTTGTGATATTTATATGCATTACTTTGAAGATAAATTATTAAATCTGATCAATTTTAAATGTTGGATACGTTATGTTGATGATACTTTCGTCCTATTGGATAATCAATTTGATATTTCTACAATTCTTCAAACTGTCAATTCTATTGATCCTCATATTCAGTTTACTTTTGAGTTAGAGAATTGTAATAAACTCCCTTTCCTTGATGTTTTAGTTACCAAATGTGATTCTTCTTTCAAAACTTGTGTTTATAGAAAACCTTTTTCTGTCTCTAATCCACCCCATGCTCTCTCAAATCATCCTGTCAATCAAAAGATCGGTGTTTTTTATACTTATGTTTATCGTGCTCTCAAAATTTGTTCCGATTTTGCATCTCTTAAGAATGAACTCAATTACTTAAAATCTGTTGCTGTAAAACGTGGTTTCAATCCTTCTATCATTAATACTGCTGTGAGCAAATTCAATAGACCCCCTAACAATTCCACTCTTTCTAATATTGATAAAAGTAAACCTGATAATTTGGTCGTCCTCCCTTTTTATCCTCCTTTATGTTTTAAATTAGCTAAAGTTTTAAGACGTTTCAATTTTAATGTTATCTTTAAACCAGTCAATAAATTAAAATTTCCTTCCATGAAATGTCCTGTCCCTGACCTCCAAAAATGGGGTATTTATAATGTTCCTTGTAATGGCTGTGATTTATCGTATATTGGTCAAACTAAAAGAAATCTCGAAAAACGCCTAAAAGAACACTCTCGGTATGTCATTAATCAAGAAATTTCTAAATCTTCTGTTGCTAAACACTCTTGGGATTCCGGCCATAGTTTCAATTTTCAAACTGCTAAAATTATTTTTAATGCCAATAGTTCCTCTGAATTAGACTTTCTTGAAAATTTAGCTATTTATATTAATCTTGATATTATTGTTAATGATAAATCTGATTCTAAAACCCCCTCCGTTGCCTGGAAGAATCTTTTCAGCATTGCTTCATAATTAAGTTTATTATTTAATTATTATTATTATTTTTTTTATATATATATTATGTATACAATTTTTCAGGTTTATCCATGTGTATTTATAATTGTAAACTATTTATTATTTTTATGTATTTTTATTTTTTTTTATTTATTTTTTTTTATTATTATTACTAATTTATATATTTTTGCGTACATTTTATTTCTTTTTAATCTCTCCTTTTAGTTAATTTTTTAATTTACCCCGCTTTTTTCCCATTTCCCTTCCCCCCTTCTTCCTTTCCTCTCCTTCATTGTCTATCTAGTTTTGTTTATGCTCTTCCGTGATTGTCTGTTGTCTTCTTCTTTCCTATTGGCTGTTCCTTCTGCTTGCTCCCTCTCCCTCCCGCTTTCCCCTTCAGTCGTGCCGCTACATTCATTGTGGACGCACGTCTTTTTTGCGCCTGACGAAGAAAGACTAAGTTCTTTCGAAAGGCCTTGCGCAGTTAACTTACTTTATGGTGTTTAAAGAAGTTTTTTTCATTTCAATTGTGTATAACACCAGCTTCAATTTTACACATTGATTTGTGCTGATTCTGGCATTTCAACTGCCCACCTTTGCCCCCACTTTTGTCGTAAGTAATTTTTATCTTTATTCTTTATCTTAGTGTCTTATTTATTTGTTTTTCATTTTATATTTTCATTTATGATCTTATTTATATATTTTTTATCTATCTTTTATTTTTCACTTTTTTGTGTTATTCATATTTTATTTTTCTGTACTTGTATATTTTTATTTTCTTGTCGTTATTATGTATACTGCTCAATTAAACCGGTTTACTAAACTTAGACGCAAACGTATTAAATTTCTCAATCACTTAAATTTTCTTCAAAATTGCAAGAAAAATAATGTTATCCCCAATTTTATTCAACTTAAGTGTACTGTCAATAGTTCTTTCAGAATTTCTAAAGCTATGTTTCGTTCACACCTTATAGTTTTAAGAGCTTGCATTCAGGATGTTCGGCATACTCTCTCCAAAATTGAAGATGAACTTTATGATCTGCATTTGTTTCTCAGTAAAAATCTTGATAATTTTTGTAATATTGAAAACAAATTTTGGCCTTCTCTGCTTTCTTTCAAATCTGCTCATCAAAATAAACTTGATAAAAAGTTTTTTTTATTATGTAATAAGAATTCCAAGTATCAATTTTTGAATAAGGATCTTTCTAATGAAAACAATATTGTAAATTCATCTTCTCATACATTAACTCCTGAGCAAAAAAACATTTTAGATCTTGATTTAAATTTTTCTCAATCTTGCAAACCTTCTCTCACCAAATTGATTGCTCCTATTGAGTCTTCCTTTAAACATAGTAAAGTTTCTCCTTTTCAAAAAGAAACCCTTCGTCACATTCTTGCTGATACTATTTCTTCTAATGTTTCTAAATATAAACCTAATCTCTCACGTCCTCAGCATATTGCTCTGAATGAGCTTAAGTCCAATGATATTCTTATTATTACTAAAGCTGATAAGGGGGGTCAAATTGTTCTTATGGATAAAAATGATTATTCTGATAAAGTTCATGCTCTCTTATCTGAAGGTCCTTATATTGAAGTTAAAAAAGATCCCACTAATTCGCATCTTGCCACTCTCACTAAAGCTGTTAAGAATTCTATTGTTCTAAATGACAACACTAAACATTGTGTTATTCCTTCTGCACCCATTTGTGCTCGTTTTTATGCTTTACCCAAATTTCACAAAACCAATATTCCCTTAAGACCTATTGTCTCTAATATTGGTACTGTTACTTATCCTCTTGCCAAATTTTTAGCTTCCATATTCTCGCCTTTATGCATTGCTAATTCTCATACTGTAAAAAATTCTTATGATTTCGTTAGTAAATTAAAAAGTATTAATCCATCGAATTGTTCTATGCTTTCTCTTGATGTCAAATCTTTATTTACTAATGTCCCGATTGAAGGCGCTCTTTTTTGCTTGGAAAAAAGATTACGTGAATTTCATTTCTCGGATATTGAGGTCAAAGATTATGTTAATTTAACTAAAATTTGCTTAACTCTTACTGCTTTTCAATTCGATAATAAATTTTTCAAACAGTTAGAAGGCTTAAGTATGGGTAATCCTTTATCTCCCATTCTTTGTGATATTTATATGCATTACTTTGAAGATAAATTATTAAATCTGATCAATTTTAAATGTTGGATACGTTATGTTGATGATACTTTCGTCCTATTGGATAATCAATTTGATATTTCTACAATTCTTCAAACTGTCAATTCTATTGATCCTCATATTCAGTTTACTTTTGAGTTAGAGAATTGTAATAAACTCCCTTTCCTTGATGTTTTAGTTACCAAATGTGATTCTTCTTTCAAAACTTGTGTTTATAGAAAACCTTTTTCTGTCTCTAATCCACCCCATGCTCTCTCAAATCATCCTGTCAATCAAAAGATCGGTGTTTTTTATACTTATGTTTATCGTGCTCTCAAAATTTGTTCCGATTTTGCATCTCTTAAGAATGAACTCAATTACTTAAAATCTGTTGCTGTAAAACGTGGTTTCAATCCTTCTATCATTAATACTGCTGTGAGCAAATTCAATAGACCCCCTAACAATTCCACTCTTTCTAATATTGATAAAAGTAAACCTGATAATTTGGTCGTCCTCCCTTTTTATCCTCCTTTATGTTTTAAATTAGCTAAAGTTTTAAGACGTTTCAATTTTAATGTTATCTTTAAACCAGTCAATAAATTAAAATTTCCTTCCATGAAATGTCCTGTCCCTGACCTCCAAAAATGGGGTATTTATAATGTTCCTTGTAATGGCTGTGATTTATCGTATATTGGTCAAACTAAAAGAAATCTCGAAAAACGCCTAAAAGAACACTCTCGGTATGTCATTAATCAAGAAATTTCTAAATCTTCTGTTGCTAAACACTCTTGGGATTCCGGCCATAGTTTCAATTTTCAAACTGCTAAAATTATTTTTAATGCCAATAGTTCCTCTGAATTAGACTTTCTTGAAAATTTAGCTATTTATATTAATCTTGATATTATTGTTAATGATAAATCTGATTCTAAAACCCCCTCCGTTGCCTGGAAGAATCTTTTCAGCATTGCTTCATAATTAAGTTTATTATTTAATTATTATTATTATTTTTTTTATATATATATTATGTATACAATTTTTCAGGTTTATCCATGTGTATTTATAATTGTAAACTATTTATTATTTTTATGTATTTTTATTTTTTTTTATTTATTTTTTTTATTATTATTACTAATTTATATATTTTTGCGTACATTTTATTTCTTTTTAATCTCTCCTTTTAGTTAATTTTTTAATTTACCCCGCTTTTTTCCCATTTCCCTTCCCCCCTTCTTCCTTTCCTCTCCTTCATTGTCTATCTAGTTTTGTTTATGCTCTTCCGTGATTGTCTGTTGTCTTCTTCTTTCCTATTGGCTGTTCCTTCTGCTTGCTCCCTCTCCCTCCCGCTTTCCCCTTCAGTCGTGCCGCTACATTCATTGTGGACGCACGTCTTTTTTGCGCCTGACGAAGAAAGACTAAGTTCTTTCGAAAGGCCTTGCGCAGTTAACTTACTTTATGGTGTTTAAAGAAGTTTTTTTCATTTCAATTGTGTATAACACCAGCTTCAATTTTACACATTGATTTGTGCTGATTCTGGCATTTCAACTGCCCACCTTTGCCCCCACTTTTGTCGTAAGTAATTTTTATCTTTATTCTTTATCTTAGTGTCTTATTTATTTGTTTTTCATTTTATATTTTCATTTATGATCTTATTTATATATTTTTTATCTATCTTTTATTTTTCACTTTTTTGTGTTATTCATATTTTATTTTTCTGTACTTGTATATTTTTATTTTCTTGTCGTTATTATGTATACTGCTCAATTAAACCGGTTTACTAAACTTAGACGCAAACGTATTAAATTTCTCAATCACTTAAATTTTCTTCAAAATTGCAAGAAAAATAATGTTATCCCCAATTTTATTCAACTTAAGTGTACTGTCAATAGTTCTTTCAGAATTTCTAAAGCTATGTTTCGTTCACACCTTATAGTTTTAAGAGCTTGCATTCAGGATGTTCGGCATACTCTCTCCAAAATTGAAGATGAACTTTATGATCTGCATTTGTTTCTCAGTAAAAATCTTGATAATTTTTGTAATATTGAAAACAAATTTTGGCCTTCTCTGCTTTCTTTCAAATCTGCTCATCAAAATAAACTTGATAAAAAGTTTTTTTTATTATGTAATAAGAATTCCAAGTATCAATTTTTGAATAAGGATCTTTCTAATGAAAACAATATTGTAAATTCATCTTCTCATACATTAACTCCTGAGCAAAAAAACATTTTAGATCTTGATTTAAATTTTTCTCAATCTTGCAAACCTTCTCTCACCAAATTGATTGCTCCTATTGAGTCTTCCTTTAAACATAGTAAAGTTTCTCCTTTTCAAAAAGAAACCCTTCGTCACATTCTTGCTGATACTATTTCTTCTAATGTTTCTAAATATAAACCTAATCTCTCACGTCCTCAGCATATTGCTCTGAATGAGCTTAAGTCCAATGATATTCTTATTATTACTAAAGCTGATAAGGGGGGTCAAATTGTTCTTATGGATAAAAATGATTATTCTGATAAAGTTCATGCTCTCTTATCTGAAGGTCCTTATATTGAAGTTAAAAAAGATCCCACTAATTCGCATCTTGCCACTCTCACTAAAGCTGTTAAGAATTCTATTGTTCTAAATGACAACACTAAACATTGTGTTATTCCTTCTGCACCCATTTGTGCTCGTTTTTATGCTTTACCCAAATTTCACAAAACCAATATTCCCTTAAGACCTATTGTCTCTAATATTGGTACTGTTACTTATCCTCTTGCCAAATTTTTAGCTTCCATATTCTCGCCTTTATGCATTGCTAATTCTCATACTGTAAAAAATTCTTATGATTTCGTTAGTAAATTAAAAAGTATTAATCCATCGAATTGTTCTATGCTTTCTCTTGATGTCAAATCTTTATTTACTAATGTCCCGATTGAAGGCGCTCTTTTTTGCTTGGAAAAAAGATTACGTGAATTTCATTTCTCGGATATTGAGGTCAAAGATTATGTTAATTTAACTAAAATTTGCTTAACTCTTACTGCTTTTCAATTCGATAATAAATTTTTCAAACAGTTAGAAGGCTTAAGTATGGGTAATCCTTTATCTCCCATTCTTTGTGATATTTATATGCATTACTTTGAAGATAAATTATTAAATCTGATCAATTTTAAATGTTGGATACGTTATGTTGATGATACTTTCGTCCTATTGGATAATCAATTTGATATTTCTACAATTCTTCAAACTGTCAATTCTATTGATCCTCATATTCAGTTTACTTTTGAGTTAGAGAATTGTAATAAACTCCCTTTCCTTGATGTTTTAGTTACCAAATGTGATTCTTCTTTCAAAACTTGTGTTTATAGAAAACCTTTTTCTGTCTCTAATCCACCCCATGCTCTCTCAAATCATCCTGTCAATCAAAAGATCGGTGTTTTTTATACTTATGTTTATCGTGCTCTCAAAATTTTTTCCGATTTTGCATCTCTTAAGAATGAACTCAATTACTTAAAATCTGTTGCTGTAAAACGTGGTTTCAATCCTTCTATCATTAATACTGCTGTGAGCAAATTCAATAGACCCCCTAACAATTCCACTCTTTCTAATATTGATAAAAGTAAACCTGATAATTTGGTCGTCCTCCCTTTTTATCCTCCTTTATGTTTTAAATTAGCTAAAGTTTTAAGACGTTTCAATTTTAATGTTATCTTTAAACCAGTCAATAAATTAAAATTTCCTTCCATGAAATGTCCTGTCCCTGACCTCCAAAAATGGGGTATTTATAATGTTCCTTGTAATGGCTGTGATTTATCGTATATTGGTCAAACTAAAAGAAATCTCGAAAAACGCCTAAAAGAACACTCTCGGTATGTCATTAATCAAGAAATTTCTAAATCTTCTGTTGCTAAACACTCTTGGGATTCCGGCCATAGTTTCAATTTTCAAACTGCTAAAATTATTTTTAATGCCAATAGTTCCTCTGAATTAGACTTTCTTGAAAATTTAGCTATTTATATTAATCTTGATATTATTGTTAATGATAAATCTGATTCTAAAACCCCCTCCGTTGCCTGGAAGAATCTTTTCAGCATTGCTTCATAATTAAGTTTATTATTTAATTATTATTATTATTTTTTTTATATATATATTATGTATACAATTTTTCAGGTTTATCCATGTGTATTTATAATTGTAAACTATTTATTATTTTTATGTATTTTTATTTTTTTTTATTTATTTTTTTTTATTATTATTACTAATTTATATATTTTTGCGTACATTTTATTTCTTTTTAATCTCTCCTTTTAGTTAATTTTTTAATTTACCCCGCTTTTTTCCCATTTCCCTTCCCCCCTTCTTCCTTTCCTCTCCTTCATTGTCTATCTAGTTTTGTTTATGCTCTTCCGTGATTGTCTGTTGTCTTCTTCTTTCCTATTGGCTGTTCCTTCTGCTTGCTCCCTCTCCCTCCCGCTTTCCCCTTCAGTCGTGCCGCTACATTCATTGTGGACGCACGTCTTTTTTGCGCCTGACGAAGAAAGACTAAGTTCTTTCGAAAGGCCTTGCGCAGTTAACTTACTTTATGGTGTTTAAAGAAGTTTTTTTCATTTCAATTGTGTATAACACCAGCTTCAATTTTACACATTGATTTGTGCTGATTCTGGCATTTCAACTGCCCACCTTTGCCCCCACTTTTGTCGTAAGTAATTTTTATCTTTATTCTTTATCTTAGTGTCTTATTTATTTGTTTTTCATTTTATATTTTCATTTATGATCTTATTTATATATTTTTTATCTATCTTTTATTTTTCACTTTTTTGTGTTATTCATATTTTATTTTTCTGTACTTGTATATTTTTATTTTCTTGTCGTTATTATGTATACTGCTCAATTAAACCGGTTTACTAAACTTAGACGCAAACGTATTAAATTTCTCAATCACTTAAATTTTCTTCAAAATTGCAAGAAAAATAATGTTATCCCCAATTTTATTCAACTTAAGTGTACTGTCAATAGTTCTTTCAGAATTTCTAAAGCTATGTTTCGTTCACACCTTATAGTTTTAAGAGCTTGCATTCAGGATGTTCGGCATACTCTCTCCAAAATTGAAGATGAACTTTATGATCTGCATTTGTTTCTCAGTAAAAATCTTGATAATTTTTGTAATATTGAAAACAAATTTTGGCCTTCTCTGCTTTCTTTCAAATCTGCTCATCAAAATAAACTTGATAAAAAGTTTTTTTTATTATGTAATAAGAATTCCAAGTATCAATTTTTGAATAAGGATCTTTCTAATGAAAACAATATTGTAAATTCATCTTCTCATACATTAACTCCTGAGCAAAAAAACATTTTAGATCTTGATTTAAATTTTTCTCAATCTTGCAAACCTTCTCTCACCAAATTGATTGCTCCTATTGAGTCTTCCTTTAAACATAGTAAAGTTTCTCCTTTTCAAAAAGAAACCCTTCGTCACATTCTTGCTGATACTATTTCTTCTAATGTTTCTAAATATAAACCTAATCTCTCACGTCCTCAGCATATTGCTCTGAATGAGCTTAAGTCCAATGATATTCTTATTATTACTAAAGCTGATAAGGGGGGTCAAATTGTTCTTATGGATAAAAATGATTATTCTGATAAAGTTCATGCTCTCTTATCTGAAGGTCCTTATATTGAAGTTAAAAAAGATCCCACTAATTCGCATCTTGCCACTCTCACTAAAGCTGTTAAGAATTCTATTGTTCTAAATGACAACACTAAACATTGTGTTATTCCTTCTGCACCCATTTGTGCTCGTTTTTATGCTTTACCCAAATTTCACAAAACCAATATTCCCTTAAGACCTATTGTCTCTAATATTGGTACTGTTACTTATCCTCTTGCCAAATTTTTAGCTTCCATATTCTCGCCTTTATGCATTGCTAATTCTCATACTGTAAAAAATTCTTATGATTTCGTTAGTAAATTAAAAAGTATTAATCCATCGAATTGTTCTATGCTTTCTCTTGATGTCAAATCTTTATTTACTAATGTCCCGATTGAAGGCGCTCTTTTTTGCTTGGAAAAAAGATTACGTGAATTTCATTTCTCGGATATTGAGGTCAAAGATTATGTTAATTTAACTAAAATTTGCTTAACTCTTACTGCTTTTCAATTCGATAATAAATTTTTCAAACAGTTAGAAGGCTTAAGTATGGGTAATCCTTTATCTCCCATTCTTTGTGATATTTATATGCATTACTTTGAAGATAAATTATTAAATCTGATCAATTTTAAATGTTGGATACGTTATGTTGATGATACTTTCGTCCTATTGGATAATCAATTTGATATTTCTACAATTCTTCAAACTGTCAATTCTATTGATCCTCATATTCAGTTTACTTTTGAGTTAGAGAATTGTAATAAACTCCCTTTCCTTGATGTTTTAGTTACCAAATGTGATTCTTCTTTCAAAACTTGTGTTTATAGAAAACCTTTTTCTGTCTCTAATCCACCCCATGCTCTCTCAAATCATCCTGTCAATCAAAAGATCGGTGTTTTTTATACTTATGTTTATCGTGCTCTCAAAATTTGTTCCGATTTTGCATCTCTTAAGAATGAACTCAATTACTTAAAATCTGTTGCTGTAAAACGTGGTTTCAATCCTTCTATCATTAATACTGCTGTGAGCAAATTCAATAGACCCCCTAACAATTCCACTCTTTCTAATATTGATAAAAGTAAACCTGATAATTTGGTCGTCCTCCCTTTTTATCCTCCTTTATGTTTTAAATTAGCTAAAGTTTTAAGACGTTTCAATTTTAATGTTATCTTTAAACCAGTCAATAAATTAAAATTTCCTTCCATGAAATGTCCTGTCCCTGACCTCCAAAAATGGGGTATTTATAATGTTCCTTGTAATGGCTGTGATTTATCGTATATTGGTCAAACTAAAAGAAATCTCGAAAAACGCCTAAAAGAACACTCTCGGTATGTCATTAATCAAGAAATTTCTAAATCTTCTGTTGCTAAACACTCTTGGGATTCCGGCCATAGTTTCAATTTTCAAACTGCTAAAATTATTTTTAATGCCAATAGTTCCTCTGAATTAGACTTTCTTGAAAATTTAGCTATTTATATTAATCTTGATATTATTGTTAATGATAAATCTGATTCTAAAACCCCCTCCGTTGCCTGGAAGAATCTTTTCAGCATTGCTTCATAATTAAGTTTATTATTTAATTATTATTATTATTTTTTTTATATATATATTATGTATACAATTTTTCAGGTTTATCCATGTGTATTTATAATTGTAAACTATTTATTATTTTTATGTATTTTTATTTTTTTTATTTATTTTTTTTTATTATTATTACTAATTTATATATTTTTGCGTACATTTTATTTCTTTTTAATCTCTCCTTTTAGTTAATTTTTTAATTTACCCCGCTTTTTTCCCATTTCCCTTCCCCCCTTCTTCCTTTCCTCTCCTTCATTGTCTATCTAGTTTTGTTTATGCTCTTCCGTGATTGTCTGTTGTCTTCTTCTTTCCTATTGGCTGTTCCTTCTGCTTGCTCCCTCTCCCTCCCGCTTTCCCCTTCAGTCGTGCCGCTACATTCATTGTGGACGCACGTCTTTTTTGCGCCTGACGAAGAAAGACTAAGTTCTTTCGAAAGGCCTTGCGCAGTTAACTTACTTTATGGTGTTTAAAGAAGTTTTTTTCATTTCAATTGTGTATAACACCAGCTTCAATTTTACACATTGATTTGTGCTGATTCTGGCATTTCAACTGCCCACCTTTGCCCCCACTTTTGTCGTAAGTAATTTTTATCTTTATTCTTTATCTTAGTGTCTTATTTATTTGTTTTTCATTTTATATTTTCATTTATGATCTTATTTATATATTTTTTATCTATCTTTTATTTTTCACTTTTTTGTGTTATTCATATTTTATTTTTCTGTACTTGTATATTTTTATTTTCTTGTCGTTATTATGTATACTGCTCAATTAAACCGGTTTACTAAACTTAGACGCAAACGTATTAAATTTCTCAATCACTTAAATTTTCTTCAAAATTGCAAGAAAAATAATGTTATCCCCAATTTTATTCAACTTAAGTGTACTGTCAATAGTTCTTTCAGAATTTCTAAAGCTATGTTTCGTTCACACCTTATAGTTTTAAGAGCTTGCATTCAGGATGTTCGGCATACTCTCTCCAAAATTGAGGATGAACTTTATGATCTGCATTTGTTTCTCAGTAAAAATCTTGATAATTTTTGTAATATTGAAAACAAATTTTGGCCTTCTCTGCTTTCTTTCAAATCTGCTCATCAAAATAAACTTGATAAAAAGTTTTTTTTATTATGTAATAAGAATTCCAAGTATCAATTTTTGAATAAGGATCTTTCTAATGAAAACAATATTGTAAATTCATCTTCTCATACATTAACTCCTGAGCAAAAAAGCATTTTAGATCTTGATTTAAATTTTTCTCAATCTTGCAAACCTTCTCTCACCAAATTGATTGCTCCTATTGAGTCTTCCTTTAAACATAGTAAAGTTTCTCCTTTTCAAAAAGAAACCCTTCGTCACATTCTTGCTGATACTATTTCTTCTAATGTTTCTAAATATAAACCTAATCTCTCACGTCCTCAGCATATTGCTCTGAATGAGCTTAAGTCCAATGATATTCTTATTATTACTAAAGCTGATAAGGGGGGTCAAATTGTTCTTATGGATAAAAATGATTATTCTGATAAAGTTCATGCTCTCTTATCTGAAGGTCCTTATATTGAAGTTAAAAAAGATCCCACTAATTCGCATCTTGCCACTCTCACTAAAGCTGTTAAGAATTCTATTGTTCTAAATGACAACACTAAACATTGTGTTATTCCTTCTGCACCCATTTGTGCTCGTTTTTATGCTTTACCCAAATTTCACAAAACCAATATTCCCTTAAGACCTATTGTCTCTAATATTGGTACTGTTACTTATCCTCTTGCCAAATTTTTAGCTTCCATATTCTCGCCTTTATGCATTGCTAATTCTCATACTGTAAAAAATTCTTATGATTTCGTTAGTAAATTAAAAAGTATTAATCCATCGAATTGTTCTATGCTTTCTCTTGATGTCAAATCTTTATTTACTAATGTCCCGATTGAAGGCGCTCTTTTTTGCTTGGAAAAAAGATTACGTGAATTTCATTTCTCGGATATTGAGGTCAAAGATTATGTTAATTTAACTAAAATTTGCTTAACTCTTACTGCTTTTCAATTCGATAATAAATTTTTCAAACAGTTAGAAGGCTTAAGTATGGGTAATCCTTTATCTCCCATTCTTTGTGATATTTATATGCATTACTTTGAAGATAAATTATTAAATCTGATCAATTTTAAATGTTGGATACGTTATGTTGATGATACTTTCGTCCTATTGGATAATCAATTTGATATTTCTACAATTCTTCAAACTGTCAATTCTATTGATCCTCATATTCAGTTTACTTTTGAGTTAGAGAATTGTAATAAACTCCCTTTCCTTGATGTTTTAGTTACCAAATGTGATTCTTCTTTCAAAACTTGTGTTTATAGAAAACCTTTTTCTGTCTCTAATCCACCCCATGCTCTCTCAAATCATCCTGTCAATCAAAAGATCGATGTTTTTTATACTTATGTTTATCGTGCTCTCAAAATTTGTTCCGATTTTGCATCTCTTAAGAATGAACTCAATTACTTAAAATCTGTTGCTGTAAAACGTGGTTTCAATCCTTCTATCATTAATACTGCTGTGAGCAAATTCAATAGACCCCCTAACAATTCCACTCTTTCTAATATTGATAAAAGTAAACCTGATAATTTGGTCGTCCTCCCTTTTTATCCTCCTTTATGTTTTAAATTAGCTAAAGTTTTAAGACGTTTCAATTTTAATGTTATCTTTAAACCAGTCAATAAATTAAAATTTCCTTCCATGAAATGTCCTGTCCCTGACCTCCAAAAATGGGGTATTTATAATGTTCCTTGTAATGGCTGTGATTTATCGTATATTGGTCAAACTAAAAGAAATCTCGAAAAACGCCTAAAAGAACACTCTCGGTATGTCATTAATCAAGAAATTTCTAAATCTTCTGTTGCTAAACACTCTTGGGATTCCGGCCATAGTTTCAATTTTCAAACTGCTAAAATTATTTTTAATGCCAATAGTTCCTCTGAATTAGACTTTCTTGAAAATTTAGCTATTTATATTAATCTTGATATTATTGTTAATGATAAATCTGATTCTAAAACCCCCTCCGTTGCCTGGAAGAATCTTTTCAGCATTGCTTCATAATTAAGTTTATTATTTAATTATTATTATTATTTTTTTTATATATATATTATGTATACAATTTTTCAGGTTTATCCATGTGTATTTATAATTGTAAACTATTTATTATTTTTATGTATTTTTATTTTTTTTTATTTATTTTTTTTATTATTATTACTAATTTATATATTTTTGCGTACATTTTATTTCTTTTTAATCTCTCCTTTTAGTTAATTTTTTAATTTACCCCGCTTTTTTCCCATTTCCCTTCCCCCCTTCTTCCTTTCCTCTCCTTCATTGTCTATCTAGTTTTGTTTATGCTCTTCCGTGATTGTCTGTTGTCTTCTTCTTTCCTATTGGCTGTTCCTTCTGCTTGCTCCCTCTCCCTCCCGCTTTCCCCTTCAGTCGTGCCGCTACATTCATTGTGGACGCACGTCTTTTTTGCGCCTGACGAAGAAAGACTAAGTTCTTTCGAAAGGCCTTGCGCAGTTAACTTACTTTATGGTGTTTAAAGAAGTTTTTTTCATTTCAATTGTGTATAACACCAGCTTCAATTTTACACATTGATTTGTGCTGATTCTGGCATTTCAACTGCCCACCTTTGCCCCCACTTTTGTCGTAAGTAATTTTTATCTTTATTCTTTATCTTAGTGTCTTATTTATTTGTTTTTCATTTTATATTTTCATTTATGATCTTATTTATATATTTTTTATCTATCTTTTATTTTTCACTTTTTTGTGTTATTCATATTTTATTTTTCTGTACTTGTATATTTTTATTTTCTTGTCGTTATTATGTATACTGCTCAATTAAACCGGTTTACTAAACTTAGACGCAAACGTATTAAATTTCTCAATCACTTAAATTTTCTTCAAAATTGCAAGAAAAATAATGTTATCCCCAATTTTATTCAACTTAAGTGTACTGTCAATAGTTCTTTCAGAATTTCTAAAGCTATGTTTCGTTCACACCTTATAGTTTTAAGAGCTTGCATTCAGGATGTTCGGCATACTCTCTCCAAAATTGAGGATGAACTTTATGATCTGCATTTGTTTCTCAGTAAAAATCTTGATAATTTTTGTAATATTGAAAACAAATTTTGGCCTTCTCTGCTTTCTTTCAAATCTGCTCATCAAAATAAACTTGATAAAAAGTTTTTTTTATTATGTAATAAGAATTCCAAGTATCAATTTTTGAATAAGGATCTTTCTAATGAAAACAATATTGTAAATTCATCTTCTCATACATTAACTCCTGAGCAAAAAAGCATTTTAGATCTTGATTTAAATTTTTCTCAATCTTGCAAACCTTCTCTCACCAAATTGATTGCTCCTATTGAGTCTTCCTTTAAACATAGTAAAGTTTCTCCTTTTCAAAAAGAAACCCTTCGTCACATTCTTGCTGATACTATTTCTTCTAATGTTTCTAAATATAAACCTAATCTCTCACGTCCTCAGCATATTGCTCTGAATGAGCTTAAGTCCAATGATATTCTTATTATTACTAAAGCTGATAAGGGGGGTCAAATTGTTCTTATGGATAAAAATGATTATTCTGATAAAGTTCATGCTCTCTTATCTGAAGGTCCTTATATTGAAGTTAAAAAAGATCCCACTAATTCGCATCTTGCCACTCTCACTAAAGCTGTTAAGAATTCTATTGTTCTAAATGACAACACTAAACATTGTGTTATTCCTTCTGCACCCATTTGTGCTCGTTTTTATGCTTTACCCAAATTTCACAAAACCAATATTCCCTTAAGACCTATTGTCTCTAATATTGGTACTGTTACTTATCCTCTTGCCAAATTTTTAGCTTCCATATTCTCGCCTTTATGCATTGCTAATTCTCATACTGTAAAAAATTCTTATGATTTCGTTAGTAAATTAAAAAGTATTAATCCATCGAATTGTTCTATGCTTTCTCTTGATGTCAAATCTTTATTTACTAATGTCCCGATTGAAGGCGCTCTTTTTTGCTTGGAAAAAAGATTACGTGAATTTCATTTCTCGGATATTGAGGTCAAAGATTATGTTAATTTAACTAAAATTTGCTTAACTCTTACTGCTTTTCAATTCGATAATAAATTTTTCAAACAGTTAGAAGGCTTAAGTATGGGTAATCCTTTATCTCCCATTCTTTGTGATATTTATATGCATTACTTTGAAGATAAATTATTAAATCTGATCAATTTTAAATGTTGGATACGTTATGTTGATGATACTTTCGTCCTATTGGATAATCAATTTGATATTTCTACAATTCTTCAAACTGTCAATTCTATTGATCCTCATATTCAGTTTACTTTTGAGTTAGAGAATTGTAATAAACTCCCTTTCCTTGATGTTTTAGTTACCAAATGTGATTCTTCTTTCAAAACTTGTGTTTATAGAAAACCTTTTTCTGTCTCTAATCCACCCCATGCTCTCTCAAATCATCCTGTCAATCAAAAGATCGGTGTTTTTTATACTTATGTTTATCGTGCTCTCAAAATTTGTTCCGATTTTGCATCTCTTAAGAATGAACTCAATTACTTAAAATCTGTTGCTGTAAAACGTGGTTTCAATCCTTCTATCATTAATACTGCTGTGAGCAAATTCAATAGACCCCCTAACAATTCCACTCTTTCTAATATTGATAAAAGTAAACCTGATAATTTGGTCGTCCTCCCTTTTTATCCTCCTTTATGTTTTAAATTAGCTAAAGTTTTAAGACGTTTCAATTTTAATGTTATCTTTAAACCAGTCAATAAATTAAAATTTCCTTCCATGAAATGTCCTGTCCCTGACCTCCAAAAATGGGGTATTTATAATGTTCCTTGTAATGGCTGTGATTTATCGTATATTGGTCAAACTAAAAGAAATCTCGAAAAACGCCTAAAAGAACACTCTCGGTATGTCATTAATCAAGAAACTTCTAAATCTTCTGTTGCTAAACACTCTTGGGATTCCGGCCATAGTTTCAATTTTCAAACTGCTAAAATTATTTTTAATGCCAATAGTTCCTCTGAATTAGACTTTCTTGAAAATTTAGCTATTTATATTAATCGTGATATTATTGTTAATGATAAATCTGATTCTAAAACCCTCTCCGTTGCCTGGAAGAATCTTTTCAGCATTGCTTCATAATTAAGTTTATTATTTAATTATTATTATTATTTTTTTTATATATATATTATGTATACAATTTTTCAGGTTTATCCATGTGTATTTATAATTGTAAACTATTTTTTATTTTTATGTATTTTTATTTTTTTTATTTATTTTTTTTTATTATTATTACTAATTTATATATTTTTGCGTACATTTTATTTCTTTTTAATCTCTCCTTTTAGTTAATTTTTTAATTTACCCCGCTTTTTTCCCATTTCCCTTCCCCCCTTCTTCCTTTCCTCTCCTTCATTGTCTATCTAGTTTTGTTTATGCTCTTCCGTGATTGTCTGTTGTCTTCTTCTTTCCTATTGGCTGTTCCTTCTGCTTGCTCCCTCTCCCTCCCGCTTTCCCCTTCAGTCGTGCCGCTACATTCATTGTGGACGCACGTCTTTTTTGCGCCTGACGAAGAAAGACTAAGTTCTTTCGAAAGGCCTTGCGCAGTTAACTTACTTTATGATGTTTAAAGAAGTTTTTTTCATTTCAATTGTGTATAACACCAGCTTCAATTTTACACATTGATTTGTGCTGATTCTGGCATTTCAACTGCCCACCTTTGCCCCCACTTTTGTCGTAAGTAATTTTTATCTTTATTCTTTATCTTAGTGTCTTATTTATTTGTTTTTCATTTTATATTTTCATTTATGATCTTATTTATATATTTTTTATCTATCTTTTATTTTTCACTTTTTTGTGTTATTCATATTTTATTTTTCTGTACTTGTATATTTTTATTTTCTTGTCGTTATTATGTATACTGCTCAATTAAACCGGTTTACTAAACTTAGACGCAAACGTATTAAATTTCTCAATCACTTAAATTTTCTTCAAAATTGCAAGAAAAATAATGTTATCCCCAATTTTATTCAACTTAAGTGTACTGTCAATAGTTCTTTCAGAATTTCTAAAGCTATGTTTCGTTCACACCTTATAGTTTTAAGAGCTTGCATTCAGGATGTTCGGCATACTCTCTCCAAAATTGAAGATGAACTTTATGATCTGCATTTGTTTCTCAGTAAAAATCTTGATAATTTTTGTAATATTGAAAACAAATTTTGGCCTTCTCTGCTTTCTTTCAAATCTGCTCATCAAAATAAACTTGATAAAAAGTTTTTTTTATTATGTAATAAGAATTCCAAGTATCAATTTTTGAATAAGGATCTTTCTAATGAAAACAATATTGTAAATTCATCTTCTCATACATTAACTCCTGAGCAAAAAAACATTTTAGATCTTGATTTAAATTTTTCTCAATCTTGCAAACCTTCTCTCACCAAATTGATTGCTCCTATTGAGTCTTCCTTTAAACATAGTAAAGTTTCTCCTTTTCAAAAAGAAACCCTTCGTCACATTCTTGCTGATACTATTTCTTCTAATGTTTCTAAATATAAACCTAATCTCTCACGTCCTCAGCATATTGCTCTGAATGAGCTTAAGTCCAATGATATTCTTATTATTACTAAAGCTGATAAGGGGGGTCAAATTGTTCTTATGGATAAAAATGATTATTCTGATAAAGTTCATGCTCTCTTATCTGAAGGTCCTTATATTGAAGTTAAAAAAGATCCCACTAATTCGCATCTTGCCACTCTCACTAAAGCTGTTAAGAATTCTATTGTTCTAAATGACAACACTAAACATTGTGTTATTCCTTCTGCACCCATTTGTGCTCGTTTTTATGCTTTACCCAAATTTCACAAAACCAATATTCCCTTAAGACCTATTGTCTCTAATATTGGTACTGTTACTTATCCTCTTGCCAAATTTTTAGCTTCCATATTCTCGCCTTTATGCATTGCTAATTCTCATACTGTAAAAAATTCTTATGATTTCGTTAGTAAATTAAAAAGTATTAATCCATCGAATTGTTCTATGCTTTCTCTTGATGTCAAATCTTTATTTACTAATGTCCCGATTGAAGGCGCTCTTTTTTGCTTGGAAAAAAGATTACGTGAATTTCATTTCTCGGATATTGAGGTCAAAGATTATGTTAATTTAACTAAAATTTGCTTAACTCTTACTGCTTTTCAATTCGATAATAAATTTTTCAAACAGTTAGAAGGCTTAAGTATGGGTAATCCTTTATCTCCCATTCTTTGTGATATTTATATGCATTACTTTGAAGATAAATTATTAAATCTGATCAATTTTAAATGTTGGATACGTTATGTTGATGATACTTTCGTCCTATTGGATAATCAATTTGATATTTCTACAATTCTTCAAACTGTCAATTCTATTGATCCTCATATTCAGTTTACTTTTGAGTTAGAGAATTGTAATAAACTCCCTTTCCTTGATGTTTTAGTTACCAAATGTGATTCTTCTTTCAAAACTTGTGTTTATAGAAAACCTTTTTCTGTCTCTAATCCACCCCATGCTCTCTCAAATCATCCTGTCAATCAAAAGATCGGTGTTTTTTATACTTATGTTTATCGTGCTCTCAAAATTTGTTCCGATTTTGCATCTCTTAAGAATGAACTCAATTACTTAAAATCTGTTGCTGTAAAACGTGGTTTCAATCCTTCTATCATTAATACTGCTGTGAGCAAATTCAATAGACCCCCTAACAATTCCACTCTTTCTAATATTGATAAAAGTAAACCTGATAATTTGGTCGTCCTCCCTTTTTATCCTCCTTTATGTTTTAAATTAGCTAAAGTTTTAAGACGTTTCAATTTTAATGTTATCTTTAAACCAGTCAATAAATTAAAATTTCCTTCCATGAAATGTCCTGTCCCTGACCTCCAAAAATGGGGTATTTATAATGTTCCTTGTAATGGCTGTGATTTATCGTATATTGGTCAAACTAAAAGAAATCTCGAAAAACGCCTAAAAGAACACTCTCGGTATGTCATTAATCAAGAAACTTCTAAATCTTCTGTTGCTAAACACTCTTGGGATTCCGGCCATAGTTTCAATTTTCAAACTGCTAAAATTATTTTTAATGCCAATAGTTCCTCTGAATTAGACTTTCTTGAAAATTTAGCTATTTATATTAATCTTGATATTATTGTTAATGATAAATCTGATTCTAAAACCCCCTCCGTTGCCTGGAAGAATCTTTTCAGCATTGCTTCATAATTAAGTTTATTATTTAATTATTATTATTATTTTTTTTATATATATATTATGTATACAATTTTTCAGGTTTATCCATGTGTATTTATAATTGTAAACTATTTATTATTTTTATGTATTTTTATTTTTTTTTATTTATTTTTTTTTATTATTATTACTAATTTATATATTTTTGCGTACATTTTATTTCTTTTTAATCTCTCCTTTTAGTTAATTTTTTAATTTACCCCGCTTTTTTCCCATTTCCCTTCCCCCCTTCTTCCTTTCCTCTCCTTCATTGTCTATCTAGTTTTGTTTATGCTCTTCCGTGATTGTCTGTTGTCTTCTTCTTTCCTATTGGCTGTTCCTTCTGCTTGCTCTCTCTCCCTCCCGCTTTCCCCTTCAGTCGTGCCGCTACATTCATTGTGGACGCACGTCTTTTTTGCGCCTGACGAAGAAAGACTAAGTTCTTTCGAAAGGCCTTGCGCAGTTAACTTACTTTATGGTGTTTAAAGAAGTTTTTTTCATTTCAATTGTGTATAACACCAGCTTCAATTTTACACATTGATTTGTGCTGATTCTGGCATTTCAACTGCCCACCTTTGCCCCCACTTTTGTCGTAAGTAATTTTTATCTTTATTCTTTATCTTAGTGTCTTATTTATTTGTTTTTCATTTTATATTTTCATTTATGATCTTATTTATATATTTTTTATCTATCTTTTATTTTTCACTTTTTTGTGTTATTCATATTTTATTTTTCTGTACTTGTATATTTTTATTTTCTTGTCGTTATTATGTATACTGCTCAATTAAACCGGTTTACTAAACTTAGACGCAAACGTATTAAATTTCTCAATCACTTAAATTTTCTTCAAAATTGCAAGAAAAATAATGTTATCCCCAATTTTATTCAACTTAAGTGTACTGTCAATAGTTCTTTCAGAATTTCTAAAGCTATGTTTCGTTCACACCTTATAGTTTTAAGAGCTTGCATTCAGGATGTTCGGCATACTCTCTCCAAAATTGAAGATGAACTTTATGATCTGCATTTGTTTCTCAGTAAAAATCTTGATAATTTTTGTAATATTGAAAACAAATTTTGGCCTTCTCTGCTTTCTTTCAAATCTGCTCATCAAAATAAACTTGATAAAAAGTTTTTTTTATTATGTAATAAGAATTCCAAGTATCAATTTTTGAATAAGGATCTTTCTAATGAAAACAATATTGTAAATTCATCTTCTCATACATTAACTCCTGAGCAAAAAAACATTTTAGATCTTGATTTAAATTTTTCTCAATCTTGCAAACCTTCTCTCACCAAATTGATTGCTCCTATTGAGTCTTCCTTTAAACATAGTAAAGTTTCTCCTTTTCAAAAAGAAACCCTTCGTCACATTCTTGCTGATACTATTTCTTCTAATGTTTCTAAATATAAACCTAATCTCTCACGTCCTCAGCATATTGCTCTGAATGAGCTTAAGTCCAATGATATTCTTATTATTACTAAAGCTGATAAGGGGGGTCAAATTGTTCTTATGGATAAAAATGATTATTCTGATAAAGTTCATGCTCTCTTATCTGAAGGTCCTTATATTGAAGTTAAAAAAGATCCCACTAATTCGCATCTTGCCACTCTCACTAAAGCTGTTAAGAATTCTATTGTTCTAAATGACAACACTAAACATTGTGTTATTCCTTCTGCACCCATTTGTGCTCGTTTTTATGCTTTACCCAAATTTCACAAAACCAATATTCCCTTAAGACCTATTGTCTCTAATATTGGTACTGTTACTTATCCTCTTGCCAAATTTTTAGCTTCCATATTCTCGCCTTTATGCATTGCTAATTCTCATACTGTAAAAAATTCTTATGATTTCGTTAGTAAATTAAAAAGTATTAATCCATCGAATTGTTCTATGCTTTCTCTTGATGTCAAATCTTTATTTACTAATGTCCCGATTGAAGGCGCTCTTTTTTGCTTGGAAAAAAGATTACGTGAATTTCATTTCTCGGATATTGAGGTCAAAGATTATGTTAATTTAACTAAAATTTGCTTAACTCTTACTGCTTTTCAATTCGATAATAAATTTTTCAAACAGTTAGAAGGCTTAAGTATGGGTAATCCTTTATCTCCCATTCTTTGTGATATTTATATGCATTACTTTGAAGATAAATTATTAAATCTGATCAATTTTAAATGTTGGATACGTTATGTTGATGATACTTTCGTCCTATTGGATAATCAATTTGATATTTCTACAATTCTTCAAACTGTCAATTCTATTGATCCTCATATTCAGTTTACTTTTGAGTTAGAGAATTGTAATAAACTCCCTTTCCTTGATGTTTTAGTTACCAAATGTGATTCTTCTTTCAAAACTTGTGTTTATAGAAAACCTTTTTCTGTCTCTAATCCACCCCATGCTCTCTCAAATCATCCTGTCAATCAAAAGATCGGTGTTTTTTATACTTATGTTTATCGTGCTCTCAAAATTTGTTCCGATTTTGCATCTCTTAAGAATGAACTCAATTACTTAAAATCTGTTGCTGTAAAACGTGGTTTCAATCCTTCTATCATTAATACTGCTGTGAGCAAATTCAATAGACCCCCTAACAATTCCACTCTTTCTAATATTGATAAAAGTAAACCTGATAATTTGGTCGTCCTCCCTTTTTATCCTCCTTTATGTTTTAAATTAGCTAAAGTTTTAAGACGTTTCAATTTTAATGTTATCTTTAAACCAGTCAATAAATTAAAATTTCCTTCCATGAAATGTCCTGTCCCTGACCTCCAAAAATGGGGTATTTATAATGTTCCTTGTAATGGCTGTGATTTATCGTATATTGGTCAAACTAAAAGAAATCTCGAAAAACGCCTAAAAGAACACTCTCGGTATGTCATTAATCAAGAAATTTCTAAATCTTCTGTTGCTAAACACTCTTGGGATTCCGGCCATAGTTTCAATTTTCAAACTGCTAAAATTATTTTTAATGCCAATAGTTCCTCTGAATTAGACTTTCTTGAAAATTTAGCTATTTATATTAATCTTGATATTATTGTTAATGATAAATCTGATTCTAAAACCCCCTCCGTTGCCTGGAAGAATCTTTTCAGCATTGCTTCATAATTAAGTTTATTATTTAATTATTATTATTATTTTTTTTATATATATATTATGTATACAATTTTTCAGGTTTATCCATGTGTATTTATAATTGTAAACTATTTATTATTTTTATGTATTTTTATTTTTTTTTATTTATTTTTTTTTATTATTATTACTAATTTATATATTTTTGCGTACATTTTATTTCTTTTTAATCTCTCCTTTTAGTTAATTTTTTAATTTACCCCGCTTTTTTCCCAATTCCCTTCCCCCCTTCTTCCTTTCCTCTCCTTCATTGTCTATCTAGTTTTGTTTATGCTCTTCCGTGATTGTCTGTTGTCTTCTTCTTTCCTATTGGCTGTTCCTTCTGCTTGCTCCCTCTCCCTCCCGCTTTCCCCTTCAGTCGTGCCGCTACATTCATTGTGGACGCACGTCTTTTTTGCGCCTGACGAAGAAAGACTAAGTTCTTTCGAAAGGCCTTGCGCAGTTAACTTACTTTATGGTGTTTAAAGAAGTTTTTTTCATTTCAATTGTGTATAACACCAGCTTCAATTTTACACATTGATTTGTGCTGATTCTGGCATTTCAACTGCCCACCTTTGCCCCCACTTTTGTCGTAAGTAATTTTTATCTTTATTCTTTATCTTAGTGTCTTATTTATTTGTTTTTCATTTTATATTTTCATTTATGATCTTATTTATATATTTTTTATCTATCTTTTATTTTTCACTTTTTTGTGTTATTCATATTTTATTTTTCTGTACTTGTATATTTTTATTTTCTTGTCGTTATTATGTATACTGCTCAATTAAACCGGTTTACTAAACTTAGACGCAAACGTATTAAATTTCTCAATCACTTAAATTTTCTTCAAAATTGCAAGAAAAATAATGTTATCCCCAATTTTATTCAACTTAAGTGTACTGTCAATAGTTCTTTCAGAATTTCTAAAGCTATGTTTCGTTCACACCTTATAGTTTTAAGAGCTTGCATTCAGGATGTTCGGCATACTCTCTCCAAAATTGAAGATGAACTTTATGATCTGCATTTGTTTCTCAGTAAAAATCTTGATAATTTTTGTAATATTGAAAACAAATTTTGGCCTTCTCTGCTTTCTTTCAAATCTGCTCATCAAAATAAACTTGATAAAAAGTTTTTTTTATTATGTAATAAGAATTCCAAGTATCAATTTTTGAATAAGGATCTTTCTAATGAAAACAATATTGTAAATTCATCTTCTCATACATTAACTCCTGAGCAAAAAAACATTTTAGATCTTGATTTAAATTTTTCTCAATCTTGCAAACCTTCTCTCACCAAATTGATTGCTCCTATTGAGTCTTCCTTTAAACATAGTAAAGTTTCTCCTTTTCAAAAAGAAACCCTTCGTCACATTCTTGCTGATACTATTTCTTCTAATGTTTCTAAATATAAACCTAATCTCTCACGTCCTCAGCATATTGCTCTGAATGAGCTTAAGTCCAATGATATTCTTATTATTACTAAAGCTGATAAGGGGGGTCAAATTGTTCTTATGGATAAAAATGATTATTCTGATAAAGTTCATGCTCTCTTATCTGAAGGTCCTTATATTGAAGTTAAAAAAGATCCCACTAATTCGCATCTTGCCACTCTCACTAAAGCTGTTAAGAATTCTATTGTTCTAAATGACAACACTAAACATTGTGTTATTCCTTCTGCACCCATTTGTGCTCGTTTTTATGCTTTACCCAAATTTCACAAAACCAATATTCCCTTAAGACCTATTGTCTCTAATATTGGTACTGTTACTTATCCTCTTGCCAAATTTTTAGCTTCCATATTCTCGCCTTTATGCATTGCTAATTCTCATACTGTAAAAAATTCTTATGATTTCGTTAGTAAATTAAAAAGTATTAATCCATCGAATTGTTCTATGCTTTCTCTTGATGTCAAATCTTTATTTACTAATGTCCCGATTGAAGGCGCTCTTTTTTGCTTGGAAAAAAGATTACGTGAATTTCATTTCTCGGATATTGAGGTCAAAGATTATGTTAATTTAACTAAAATTTGCTTAACTCTTACTGCTTTTCAATTCGATAATAAATTTTTCAAACAGTTAGAAGGCTTAAGTATGGGTAATCCTTTATCTCCCATTCTTTGTGATATTTATATGCATTACTTTGAAGATAAATTATTAAATCTGATCAATTTTAAATGTTGGATACGTTATGTTGATGATACTTTCGTCCTATTGGATAATCAATTTGATATTTCTACAATTCTTCAAACTGTCAATTCTATTGATCCTCATATTCAGTTTACTTTTGAGTTAGAGAATTGTAATAAACTCCCTTTCCTTGATGTTTTAGTTACCAAATGTGATTCTTCTTTCAAAACTTGTGTTTATAGAAAACCTTTTTCTGTCTCTAATCCACCCCATGCTCTCTCAAATCATCCTGTCAATCAAAAGATCGGTGTTTTTTATACTTATGTTTATCGTGCTCTCAAAATTTGTTCCGATTTTGCATCTCTTAAGAATGAACTCAATTACTTAAAATCTGTTGCTGTAAAACGTGGTTTCAATCCTTCTATCATTAATACTGCTGTGAGCAAATTCAATAGACCCCCTAACAATTCCACTCTTTCTAATATTGATAAAAGTAAACCTGATAATTTGGTCGTCCTCCCTTTTTATCCTCCTTTATGTTTTAAATTAGCTAAAGTTTTAAGACGTTTCAATTTTAATGTTATCTTTAAACCAGTCAATAAATTAAAATTTCCTTCCATGAAATGTCCTGTCCCTGACCTCCAAAAATGGGGTATTTATAATGTTCCTTGTAATGGCTGTGATTTATCGTATATTGGTCAAACTAAAAGAAATCTCGAAAAACGCCTAAAAGAACACTCTCGGTATGTCATTAATCAAGAAATTTCTAAATCTTCTGTTGCTAAACACTCTTGGGATTCCGGCCATAGTTTCAATTTTCAAACTGCTAAAATTATTTTTAATGCCAATAGTTCCTCTGAATTAGACTTTCTTGAAAATTTAGCTATTTATATTAATCTTGATATTATTGTTAATGATAAATCTGATTCTAAAACCCCCTCCGTTGCCTGGAAGAATCTTTTCAGCATTGCTTCATAATTAAGTTTATTATTTAATTATTATTATTATTTTTTTTATATATATATTATGTATACAATTTTTCAGGTTTATCCATGTGTATTTATAATTGTAAACTATTTATTATTTTTATGTATTTTTATTTTTTTTTATTTATTTTTTTTTATTATTATTACTAATTTATATATTTTTGCGTACATTTTATTTCTTTTTAATCTCTCCTTTTAGTTAATTTTTTAATTTACCCCGCTTTTTTCCCATTTCCCTTCCCCCCTTCTTCCTTTCCTCTCCTTCATTGTCTATCTAGTTTTGTTTATGCTCTTCCGTGATTGTCTGTTGTCTTCTTCTTTCCTATTGGCTGTTCCTTCTGCTTGCTCCCTCTCCCTCCCGCTTTCCCCTTCAGTCGTGCCGCTACATTCATTGTGGACGCACGTCTTTTTTGCGCCTGACGAAGAAAGACTAAGTTCTTTCGAAAGGCCTTGCGCAGTTAACTTACTTTATGGTGTTTAAAGAAGTTTTTTTCATTTCAATTGTGTATAACACCAGCTTCAATTTTACACATTGATTTGTGCTGATTCTGGCATTTCAACTGCCCACCTTTGCCCCCACTTTTGTCGTAAGTAATTTTTATCTTTATTCTTTATCTTAGTGTCTTATTTATTTGTTTTTCATTTTATATTTTCATTTATGATCTTATTTATATATTTTTTATCTATCTTTTATTTTTCACTTTTTTGTGTTATTCATATTTTATTTTTCTGTACTTGTATATTTTTATTTTCTTGTCGTTATTATGTATACTGCTCAATTAAACCGGTTTACTAAACTTAGACGCAAACGTATTAAATTTCTCAATCACTTAAATTTTCTTCAAAATTGCAAGAAAAATAATGTTATCCCCAATTTTATTCAACTTAAGTGTACTGTCAATAGTTCTTTCAGAATTTCTAAAGCTATGTTTCGTTCACACCTTATAGTTTTAAGAGCTTGCATTCAGGATGTTCGGCATACTCTCTCCAAAATTGAAGATGAACTTTATGATCTGCATTTGTTTCTCAGTAAAAATCTTGATAATTTTTGTAATATTGAAAACAAATTTTGGCCTTCTCTGCTTTCTTTCAAATCTGCTCATCAAAATAAACTTGATAAAAAGTTTTTTTTATTATGTAATAAGAATTCCAAGTATCAATTTTTGAATAAGGATCTTTCTAATGAAAACAATATTGTAAATTCATCTTCTCATACATTAACTCCTGAGCAAAAAAGCATTTTAGATCTTGATTTAAATTTTTCTCAATCTTGCAAACCTTCTCTCACCAAATTGATTGCTCCTATTGAGTCTTCCTTTAAACATAGTAAAGTTTCTCCTTTTCAAAAAGAAACCCTTCGTCACATTCTTGCTGATACTATTTCTTCTAATGTTTCTAAATATAAACCTAATCTCTCACGTCCTCAGCATATTGCTCTGAATGAGCTTAAGTCCAATGATATTCTTATTATTACTAAAGCTGATAAGGGGGGTCAAATTGTTCTTATGGATAAAAATGATTATTCTGATAAAGTTCATGCTCTCTTATCTGAAGGTCCTTATATTGAAGTTAAAAAAGATCCCACTAATTCGCATCTTGCCACTCTCACTAAAGCTGTTAAGAATTCTATTGTTCTAAATGACAACACTAAACATTGTGTTATTCCTTCTGCACCCATTTGTGCTCGTTTTTATGCTTTACCCAAATTTCACAAAACCAATATTCCCTTAAGACCTATTGTCTCTAATATTGGTACTGTTACTTATCCTCTTGCCAAATTTTTAGCTTCCATATTCTCGCCTTTATGCATTGCTAATTCTCATACTGTAAAAAATTCTTATGATTTCGTTAGTAAATTAAAAAGTATTAATCCATCGAATTGTTCTATGCTTTCTCTTGATGTCAAATCTTTATTTACTAATGTCCCGATTGAAGGCGCTCTTTTTTGCTTGGAAAAAAGATTACGTGAATTTCATTTCTCGGATATTGAGGTCAAAGATTATGTTAATTTAACTAAAATTTGCTTAACTCTTACTGCTTTTCAATTCGATAATAAATTTTTCAAACAGTTAGAAGGCTTAAGTATGGGTAATCCTTTATCTCCCATTCTTTGTGATATTTATATGCATTACTTTGAAGATAAATTATTAAATCTGATCAATTTTAAATGTTGGATACGTTATGTTGATGATACTTTCGTCCTATTGGATAATCAATTTGATATTTCTACAATTCTTCAAACTGTCAATTCTATTGATCCTCATATTCAGTTTACTTTTGAGTTAGAGAATTGTAATAAACTCCCTTTCCTTGATGTTTTAGTTACCAAATGTGATTCTTCTTTCAAAACTTGTGTTTATAGAAAACCTTTTTCTGTCTCTAATCCACCCCATGCTCTCTCAAATCATCCTGTCAATCAAAAGATCGATGTTTTTTATACTTATGTTTATCGTGCTCTCAAAATTTGTTCCGATTTTGCATCTCTTAAGAATGAACTCAATTACTTAAAATCTGTTGCTGTAAAACGTGGTTTCAATCCTTCTATCATTAATACTGCTGTGAGCAAATTCAATAGACCCCCTAACAATTCCACTCTTTCTAATATTGATAAAAGTAAACCTGATAATTTGGTCGTCCTCCCTTTTTATCCTCCTTTATGTTTTAAATTAGCTAAAGTTTTAAGACGTTTCAATTTTAATGTTATCTTTAAACCAGTCAATAAATTAAAATTTCCTTCCATGAAATGTCCTGTCCCTGACCTCCAAAAATGGGGTATTTATAATGTTCCTTGTAATGGCTGTGATTTATCGTATATTGGTCAAACTAAAAGAAATCTCGAAAAACGCCTAAAAGAACACTCTCGGTATGTCATTAATCAAGAAATTTCTAAATCTTCTGTTGCTAAACACTCTTGGGATTCCGGCCATAGTTTCAATTTTCAAACTGCTAAAATTATTTTTAATGCCAATAGTTCCTCTGAATTAGACTTTCTTGAAAATTTAGCTATTTATATTAATCTTGATATTATTGTTAATGATAAATCTGATTCTAAAACCCCCTCCGTTGCCTGGAAGAATCTTTTCAGCATTGCTTCATAATTAAGTTTATTATTTAATTATTATTATTATTTTTTTTATATATATATTATGTATACAATTTTTCAGGTTTATCCATGTGTATTTATAATTGTAAACTATTTATTATTTTTATGTATTTTTATTTTTTTTTATTTATTTTTTTTATTATTATTACTAATTTATATATTTTTGCGTACATTTTATTTCTTTTTAATCTCTCCTTTTAGTTAATTTTTTAATTTACCCCGCTTTTTTCCCATTTCCCTTCCCCCCTTCTTCCTTTCCTCTCCTTCATTGTCTATCTAGTTTTGTTTATGCTCTTCCGTGATTGTCTGTTGTCTTCTTCTTTCCTATTGGCTGTTCCTTCTGCTTGCTCCCTCTCCCTCCCGCTTTCCCCTTCAGTCGTGCCGCTACATTCATTGTGGACGCACGTCTTTTTTGCGCCTGACGAAGAAAGACTAAGTTCTTTCGAAAGGCCTTGCGCAGTTAACTTACTTTATGGTGTTTAAAGAAGTTTTTTTCATTTCAATTGTGTATAACACCAGCTTCAATTTTACACATTGATTTGTGCTGATTCTGGCATTTCAACTGCCCACCTTTGCCCCCACTTTTGTCGTAAGTAATTTTTATCTTTATTCTTTATCTTAGTGTCTTATTTATTTGTTTTTCATTTTATATTTTCATTTATGATCTTATTTATATATTTTTTATCTATCTTTTATTTTTCACTTTTTTGTGTTATTCATATTTTATTTTTCTGTACTTGTATATTTTTATTTTCTTGTCGTTATTATGTATACTGCTCAATTAAACCGGTTTACTAAACTTAGACGCAAACGTATTAAATTTCTCAATCACTTAAATTTTCTTCAAAATTGCAAGAAAAATAATGTTATCCCCAATTTTATTCAACTTAAGTGTACTGTCAATAGTTCTTTCAGAATTTCTAAAGCTATGTTTCGTTCACACCTTATAGTTTTAAGAGCTTGCATTCAGGATGTTCGGCATACTCTCTCCAAAATTGAGGATGAACTTTATGATCTGCATTTGTTTCTCAGTAAAAATCTTGATAATTTTTGTAATATTGAAAACAAATTTTGGCCTTCTCTGCTTTCTTTCAAATCTGCTCATCAAAATAAACTTGATAAAAAGTTTTTTTTATTATGTAATAAGAATTCCAAGTATCAATTTTTGAATAAGGATCTTTCTAATGAAAACAATATTGTAAATTCATCTTCTCATACATTAACTCCTGAGCAAAAAAGCATTTTAGATCTTGATTTAAATTTTTCTCAATCTTGCAAACCTTCTCTCACCAAATTGATTGCTCCTATTGAGTCTTCCTTTAAACATAGTAAAGTTTCTCCTTTTCAAAAAGAAACCCTTCGTCACATTCTTGCTGATACTATTTCTTCTAATGTTTCTAAATATAAACCTAATCTCTCACGTCCTCAGCATATTGCTCTGAATGAGCTTAAGTCCAATGATATTCTTATTATTACTAAAGCTGATAAGGGGGGTCAAATTGTTCTTATGGATAAAAATGATTATTCTGATAAAGTTCATGCTCTCTTATCTGAAGGTCCTTATATTGAAGTTAAAAAAGATCCCACTAATTCGCATCTTGCCACTCTCACTAAAGCTGTTAAGAATTCTATTGTTCTAAATGACAACACTAAACATTGTGTTATTCCTTCTGCACCCATTTGTGCTCGTTTTTATGCTTTACCCAAATTTCACAAAACCAATATTCCCTTAAGACCTATTGTCTCTAATATTGGTACTGTTACTTATCCTCTTGCCAAATTTTTAGCTTCCATATTCTCGCCTTTATGCATTGCTAATTCTCATACTGTAAAAAATTCTTATGATTTCGTTAGTAAATTAAAAAGTATTAATCCATCGAATTGTTCTATGCTTTCTCTTGATGTCAAATCTTTATTTACTAATGTCCCGATTGAAGGCGCTCTTTTTTGCTTGGAAAAAAGATTACGTGAATTTCATTTCTCGGATATTGAGGTCAAAGATTATGTTAATTTAACTAAAATTTGCTTAACTCTTACTGCTTTTCAATTCGATAATAAATTTTTCAAACAGTTAGAAGGCTTAAGTATGGGTAATCCTTTATCTCCCATTCTTTGTGATATTTATATGCATTACTTTGAAGATAAATTATTAAATCTGATCAATTTTAAATGTTGGATACGTTATGTTGATGATACTTTCGTCCTATTGGATAATCAATTTGATATTTCTACAATTCTTCAAACTGTCAATTCTATTGATCCTCATATTCAGTTTACTTTTGAGTTAGAGAATTGTAATAAACTCCCTTTCCTTGATGTTTTAGTTACCAAATGTGATTCTTCTTTCAAAACTTGTGTTTATAGAAAACCTTTTTCTGTCTCTAATCCACCCCATGCTCTCTCAAATCATCCTGTCAATCAAAAGATCGGTGTTTTTTATACTTATGTTTATCGTGCTCTCAAAATTTGTTCCGATTTTGCATCTCTTAAGAATGAACTCAATTACTTAAAATCTGTTGCTGTAAAACGTGGTTTCAATCCTTCTATCATTAATACTGCTGTGAGCAAATTCAATAGACCCCCTAACAATTCCACTCTTTCTAATATTGATAAAAGTAAACCTGATAATTTGGTCGTCCTCCCTTTTTATCCTCCTTTATGTTTTAAATTAGCTAAAGTTTTAAGACGTTTCAATTTTAATGTTATCTTTAAACCAGTCAATAAATTAAAATTTCCTTCCATGAAATGTCCTGTCCCTGACCTCCAAAAATGGGGTATTTATAATGTTCCTTGTAATGGCTGTGATTTATCGTATATTGGTCAAACTAAAAGAAATCTCGAAAAACGCCTAAAAGAACACTCTCGGTATGTCATTAATCAAGAAATTTCTAAATCTTCTGTTGCTAAACACTCTTGGGATTCTGGCCATAGTTTCAATTTTCAAACTGCTAAAATTATTTTTAATGCCAATAGTTCCTCTGAATTAGACTTTCTTGAAAATTTAGCTATTTATATTAATCGTGATATTATTGTTAATGATAAATCTGATTCTAAAACCCTCTCCGTTGCCTGGAAGAATCTTTTCAGCATTGCTTCATAATTAAGTTTATTATTTAATTATTATTATTATTATTTTTTATATATATATTATGTATACAATTTTTCAGGTTTATCCATGTGTATTTATAATTGTAAACTATTTTTTATTTTTATGTATTTTTATTTATTTTTTTATTTATTTTTTTTATTATTACTAATTTATATATTTTTGCGTACATTTTATTTCTTTTTAATCTCTCCTTTTAGTTAATTTTTTAATTTACCCCGCTTTTTTCCCATTTCCCTTCCCCCCTTCTTCCTTTCCTCTCCTTCATTGTCTATCTAGTTTTGTTTATGCTCTTCCGTGATTGTCTGTTGTCTTCTTCTTTCCTATTGGCTGTTCCTTCTGCATGCACCCTCTCCCTCCCGCTTTCCCCTTCAGTCGTGCCGCTACATTCATTGTGGACGCACGTCTTTTTTGCGCCTGACGAAGAAAGACTAAGTTCTTTCGAAAGGCCTTGCGCAGTTAACTTACTTTATGGTGTTTAAAGAAGTTTTTTTCATTTCAATTGTGTATAACACCAGCTTCAATTTTATACATTGAATGGGATTATATCTACACCTGATTTGTCAGAATTCTTTATTGGGTCAATTTTTCTGTGAATTAAATCCTTTAACTTAGTTGGATGTTTAGCTATTAAACTTATATTATATTACATCAATGTGTATTTTAATCTTTCATATAGTCGCGGAATATAATCAAATTTACAATATATAACCCTATCTGAGTAAGATGTTTTCCTTTGCTTTGGTTTTTTAATTTGCTTAAGTAATTTATTAATATAATCGGGAGGGAAACCATTTTCATAAGCAGTGCGTCTAACTATATTAATTTCATTTTGTAGGAATTTGTCCGAACAAATTTCAAAGGCACGTTTTAGGCAAAATCTGTAGGCAGCAATTTTATATGAGAAAGGTGAGTTGCTATCAAACGAAATGGTATTGTTGCATCTAATTTCTTTCCTATAAACAGTACGTTCTGTTTTGTTTTCAGATTTGTTTTTCATTAATTTAACATCAAGAAAATTCAACGTCTCCTCTTTCTGAATTTCTAAGGTAAACTTAATCCTTGAATCCATTTCATTAGTTTTCTGCAAAAACTCATTTAGTGATTGTAATCCATGATCCCAAACTATGAAGATGTCATCTACATACCTCATCCAGATTGATGGGTTAACCTCAAAATTATCCATAATTTGCTTTTCCATAAATCTAAGTTTTAATTCTGCCATGTATCCGCTAATTGCAGACCCCATAGGTGTTCCGTTAATTTGCTTATAGTATTTATTGTCAAAAACAAATATATTATTCTGTGTAATTAGATTAATAGCTGATTTTAATGTAGTACGGATATTTTGATGAAAATTTGGGTTACTATCAATTGAGGTTTCAATTATTTTAACAATTTCTTTAACATATATAGAGAGATAAAGAGATACAGTGTCCAGGCTCGCAAGAATGCTTGTCCTTGACCGCGTAAGCAATTTAAAGACCCATTAGGATTAATTTCAATACTAAGACCACCCACATCACCATCTCGTATTGGTAGTTGGCGCGTGTCTTCTTGTAAGAACTACTAACTAAGTGCGTAATAACACAACTTGCCCACACGTAATCGAAAGAACATTCTTTAGCAGACGATTTAATAAAACAAAATTAAAATCTCGATAAATATTCCAAAAAGGGAAAATGAACCTCTACATTGACAGAATGATTTCGCAATCACTCCCGCTCTTTTTTAAGAAAACAATCAAAAGATTATTACTAAGTTAAATAAAATAAAATAAAAGAACTTTAGCTGTTAAAATATTAATACATTACGAAAACAGAGAATAAAAGTATGTTCCATAAAATTACAAATAAAAACTCATGGTGGGCAAAATGGCGCATTTTTTTTATTTATTACAATCCCCCCCCCCTCCCAAAAAGACGGGTGAAAATGTAGGTCTGAAACCTGAAAGTTCACTGAAAGGGAGGTGATGCAGACTTAGATCACGAAGTTGTCGATAGAAGTAATAATAACTAAATAATAATAAAAATAAAAATAAAAATATTTTTTTTATATAGGTATGGAATTTAAATTTAGGAGCACTAAGGTGATGTGTGGGATAACTTTCAAATTTACATATATTACAATAGGAGTCAACAAAAGTACAAGGTATGATCTTGTGTTAAAATATACATCATAAAGTAATTTGAAAATATAAACAATTCATCGTAAATAAAATTTATTTGAACATTTTTTATTTGCAAAATTTAATATGAATGTAGAAAAATGGCATACTACCTTCATTTCAAATTTGAAGTTGTAATAACTGATATTCAAAACACTTTAATTTCGATAAACAAAATTTCGGAAAAAAGTCATTATAAGAAATTACGAAAAAAATTGTGACGTTCTATAACAGGATTTTAAAGCGACGTCAAACAGATTTTCAACAAAGGTTTCTATGCCTTCTTTTGTTTCAAAAAGCAATATCATATAGCTATTTTTTATTTAATAATATACTAAACAAATTAGAAAAAATTAACTGTACAAAATTTCCACGACCGAAAGAAATATCAGCCATAGTTTTATCCCTGCCCCCTCCCCAAATGGATAATAAAATTTAAATTTATGATGCTTTCATTCACATAAGAAAAATATATTTTTTTACAAATATGTTCTTATATAATCCCGGCTAATAATAAATCCAAGTATGAAACTCGACATTTTTCTTAAAGCATTTGGTCAATGGGTTGTATTTTACGGCAGAAAATTATTACGTTTACAGAAACAGAAACTGGAATCACTGCACTAGTATACTCTTAATTATTAGTAACTGTAATCAAAACTCCTTAACTATAACTGAGATAATTCATGTATCCGATTTGCCTCCTTAATTACACATTCGCTTCAAACACTTAAATGAACTGTGATTGCTTTAATATGATTAGCTGTTAAACGAATTTTCAACATTTACATTCCTGAATAAAGTAACAGATAAATGAGTAGTACTTCAAGAGAAATAAATCTGTTAGAATCTGTGATGCTTTCAGAAAAATGAATTAAAAAAATTAAAGTAAATAAAATTAACTGTACAAAATTTCCACGACCTAAATAAATATCAGCCACAGGGTTACCTCTGCCCCTCCCCAAACGGAAAATAAAATTTAAATTTACAATGTTTTCATTCACATTATGAAAAAAAAAATATTACAAATACAGGGTGTCCCAAAATGTCGTTTACAAACTTAACATGCCGGTCTGTCATATCATGATGAACAATATTAAATAGAAAACTAAGGGTCCCAAACGTCTTCCAAAGGAGATATGCGCCATTAAAGTTTAGGGTCCAAAAATTCAAATGACTATAAAAAACAGAAAAATTCGTCGATTCGTTTGCGGTTTTCACTAAAACTATTCTTTATGTCAGTATTTTCTTGAAAATAAATTATAATGATAAATTTCAAAAAATGTCAATAGAGGGCGCTTTAGACTTTGGAGTAACGATCAACTAGTTTTTACCAAATTTTCAGCTCAAAATCTAAATCGTTGGAAGTGGTTAAGTAGCTCAAACTGAATTGCGGGGGGAGGTTCAAATTTCAAATGATTATAGAAAACGGAAAAATTGGTCAAATGATTTGCGATTTTCACTAAAATTATTCTTTATGTCAGTATTATCTTGAAAATAATTTATAAAGATAAAATTCAAAAAATGCCGATAGAGGTCGCTTTAGACTTTGGAGTAACGTACAACTATTTTTTTCCCGTTATTTCTTGCATCTCATAAATTTTCTTTAGAAGCTTAGACTTAAACTTAGATTTTGAGATAAAAATCTGAATCGTTGGGAGTTCTAAATAGTTCAAACTGAACTGTGTTTAATGGGGGTAGAGAGGTTCATATTTCAAATGATTATAAAAAACAGAAAAATTGGTTGGTTTTCGCTAAAATTATTCTTTATATCAATATTTTCTTCAAAATAAATTTTACAGATATCTTTCAAAAAATTCCGTCAGAGGGCGCCTTAAAGTTTATAGTAACCAACAACTATTTTTACCGTTACTTTTTGTATCTAATAAATTGCTTGTAAAAGTTCAAACTTAAATTTTGTGCTCAAAATCTGCATCGTTGTGAGTAATGAAGCGACCAAAAATTGAACTGCGTTCGAGGGGTGGGGAAGGTAACATTTCAACTTCTGAACACAGTTCAGTTTGTGCTTCTTAACCCCTCCTATCGATTTAGATTTTGAGCACAAAATTTAAGTCTAAACTTTTGCAAGCATTTAATTATATTTTTAAAAAAGTAAAAAAAAAAAAAAAAAAGGGTTAAAAATAATTGTTGGTTATTCTAAAGTTCAAGGCACCCTCTAACGGATTTTTTAAAATTTATCTTTAAAAATTATTTTCAAGGAAATATTGACATAAAGAATAATTTTAGCGAAAACCGACCAATTTTTCCGTTTTTTATAATCAGTTGAAATTTGAACCTCCCCACCCCCATTTGCGGTACTATACCACTCCCAACGATTCAGATTTTCATCTCAAAATTTAAGTTTATGTCTAAGCTTCTAAAAAAAAATATATGAAATTCAAAAAATAACGGAAAAAATAGTTGTACGTTACTCCAAAGTCTAAAGCGCCCTCTATCGGTATTTTTTGAATTTTATCTTTATAAATTATTTTCAAGATAATACTAACATTAAAGAATAATTTTAGTGAAAATCGCAAATCAATTGACCAATTTTTCCATTTTTTATAATCATTTGGAATTTGAACCTTCCCCCGCAATTCAGTTTGCGCTACTTAACCACTTCCAACGATTTAGATTTTGAGCTCAAAATTTATGTCTAATCTTCTAAAAAAGTTTAATGAGATGCAAAAAATAATGGTAAAAACTAGTTTATCGTTACTCCAAAGTGTAAAGCTCCCTCTATCGACATTTTTTGAAATTTATTTTTGTAATTTATTTTCAAGAAAGTACTGACATAAAGAATAGTTTTAGTGAAAACCGCAAACGAATCGACCAATTTTTCTGTTTTTTATAATCATTTGAAATTTTTGTACCCTAAACTTTAATGGCGCATATCTCCTTTGGAAGACGTTTGGGACCGTTAGTTTTCTATTTAATATTGTTCATCATGATATGACAGACCAGCATGTTCAGTTTGTAAACGACCTTTTGGGACACCCTGTATATTGTTATATAATGTCGGCTAATAATAAATTCAAGTATGAAAATAGACATTTTTCTTATAAAGCATTTGGCCAATGGAGTATATTTTAGTGCACGAAATTATTTCGTTTACACAAATAGAATCTGGAATCACTGCACTGGTATACTCTTAATTATTAGCAACTGTAATAAAAACTTCTTAACTATAACTCAGATAATTCACATATTCCATTTGTCACCTTAATTACACATTTGCTTCAAATACCCAAACGCACTGTGATTGATTTAATATGATTAGCTGTTAAACGGACTTTCGACATTTACAATCCTGAATAAAGTAACAAATGAATGAGTAGTACTTCAAGAGAAATAAATTGTTAAAATCTGTGATGCTTTCAGAATATTAAATTAAAAAACTTAAAGTAAACAAATGCTAATAAATTTATAACATATTATGTTGAGTATTTATTCCTCTTAATAAAATTTCATCGAAGTATGAAATAATAATTTAATAACTAAAATTTATTTTTAATATGCTCTTGCACATTTCAAAAAACATATTACTTCAGTTTTTTTTTTCTTTTTATTTCACCTAAACAACTCGGATACGTTATATGACAGTTTATAGCATCCCTGAACAAATGTACAGTACATTCTCAATTAACCGAAATCGGATTATCCAGGTTGCTGATTAATCGTAGGGGGGGGGGGGTCAAAATCTCAGTTTTATGCGCATTTTTTCTGATTCTGCTGCATCGAAATTCGTAACATTTGCCATGATTAAGAAAACAAAAATGACAATTTTATCAGAGGAAAACAATGAAATTCAAACTGAAGACGAAGATTCTACGGCTTTGAAGTGAAAAATCGTAGAGGATTTTAGAAAGTTAAACTTTTCTTAAAATTTGAACAAATAATCATTGCAACAATGGATTGACGAAAATGTGGAATTGGAATGTTACGAAGTTTTTAGTGTTCATAGTATTGTATCATGTATCGTTTGTGGATTAGAGAAAACAAGAAATTTCAAAAAATGTGCTGAACTTGTAACTCATATAAATTGGCTCGCAGTAATCATTAGTACATACTGCTGTAATAGTTAATTACTTGGAGTATGAAGATTAAAGCATTTTCAAAGAAACTTGAATAGTACAATTAGTAGAAGAGTAAATGTAAAAACAACAAATATTTATGACTTCATTCTTTACAAAACAATGAGGTAAAAAGCATTTCCACTTTTTATTTGCTGTAGTAGTTGTAAAGTAAATAACATAAAATTTGTGTTTGTCCTCCTTCTTTTGCATTAAATAAATTTTTAATACCCTATTGCATAATAATATAACAATTTTAATTTTAATTTTATTTTATTTATTTATTTATTTTGCAATATTTTTCATCAAAACGTATTCAAATTCGATTATTCGAGCAATTTTGTGATCCGGGATGAGGTACATTCCAAGTTTTCCTGATAATCAAAAGTGTACTGATCAAATAAAAAGCTTTTAAGTATTTAATCATTCAAATTTGCACTAATATGCAGACAGTGACATTTTCTACGTTGTGGATGGAGCACGTTTAGAATCATACATTTAAAATGCATAAAGCAAATAGATTCTGCATTAAAACACACTTATGTATAATAGTCAATGCTTACTGAATAATTGTAATTATCATCTTATTTCATATGAAGACGTTATCAAAAGACGTTTCAAAACTCACCTTACTTAAAATCGTGTTTTCACTATCAATCTATTCTATTCGAAAACTTTACATTAAAAAATAAAAAAATCTATTTTTATTTTATAATTCTGAAAGTTCTGCTTGAAAAGTCTCGCTTTACAGTGTGTGTATGTGTGTGTGTATTTTTGTCGGCCGATTATCTGCGCTATGGGATATAGGCCCTATGGGGATCTCGCTTTACAAAGAAAACCGTTGGAAACAGTCAGAAATTTTCCATGATATTCGAAGATGTAAATTTCTTGAAGAGACAAGTTTTAAAACTCACGTCCTCATATATTCCATTTATTGCTTTAAATATGTAACACATTCAAAATAGATTGACTTACACATTTTTATGCATATTTAAATATTATTATATTTTTTGTATAATTAAAAAATATTTTTATTCAAAGTTTATCTTGTTATTTTATGACTGATTATAATTTTTGTCTTATTAGTAGATGAAGAAAATTGCACATACTATCAATAATTATAGGCCGTTATTCTTATAGTGTTTCATACATTAAGAAATCTTCTCTCTGGCAGTGAAAGCTTTGTATTGGTGTAAGAGTTCCTAAGTCTCTAATTATGTTTTTCAAATAAAATAAATATCTCTAATGTATTTAAGACTTTATAAAAAGTAAAAATAAACATTTGTAATACGATGTACTGAAAAATACTATTCAGTTAATATTACAAATTTCATCACATGTTTTATCACAATCTAAAATAAAATATATAAGGTTATATGGAAAAAAAAGTAATAATATATTAAAATGACCTTCAGTACCCTTAGTATGAATTAAAATTATAAGGCTAAATAAATATTTTCAAATTGTTTTAATAGATAATATTTTTTTTCAATTCAATTACTTTTTTCGTGGGGTCTGTCAATCATTTTATACAGTATACATTCATTCTACAAAATTTTACAAAATTATAATTTGTAGGACATTTTAAAACAAGTTTTAAGCTCGTGTATCATTCTAAATTATATTTTCCAGCGAAGAGTGACATACATGTGAAACAAATTCTCAACATGAACCGAACTGTAATTTTTATTACTCACGTGTCTATATCTGCATAATAAGACTTGATTTAGGTAATTAGAATATTATCATTCATGATTTATAGCAAAATAAAATTTCTAGGTCATTTTGTGAATATTTATACAAATCAGTCAAACACTAATACAAATTCTCATATCCATGAAAGTTAGCAACTTGTTCAAATCGATGTACGATCAATATTTCCTTTGGCAGATTTTTTTTTCATTTACAGTTAAATTATGTTGATGACGATCCTTCCGATTTTATTAAAATATTTTTGATTTATTTTCGAAATTTTCGTTAAATATTTTCATGGAGAGTTAATCTCAAATGTACCTAAGAATTTTTTATTTATAAATTTCAAACAAGTATGCATGAGAGTATTTATTAAGCTTTAACTTCTACTATTTTCTACCCGATTCTACTGAACATAGTTTAATTACTGCATTGAAGACAGAATATTTAGATATTTTTTAGAAAATTTGATCAAAATGATATGATGTTTTGCCTATTAAAGTAAAATTAAGTTAGTAGAAAACCCGACAAATGATGTCGTTACGTGATGGCTCATACCTAGTAGAATAAAACAAAGTGATATTCCCGTAGTTTTTATTTAAAAAAAAATAGAGAATAAATTTGAGGCATTAATGTTATAACTGTTCTCCAACAGTCTCTTAATAATGCAGAAAATAAATGTAAAAAAAATCTACAATTAGAATGAATCAATCTTAGAATAAACAGAAAATCTCCGTATATGAATCGGATGTCACTGGCGACTAATTTTATATTATATTCACTCCAGTATTTTTCTAATTTAAATTCTGAAGTATATTTTTCTTTCAAACAATATCAAAATGTGTGTTATAGATTTTTGTTTTGAGAAAGTGTAAGTTAGATTTAAAATATAGTCGATGTTAGCAGCTCTTAAATGAGAATTAGAATGATCTATAAAATAATGGTTTAATATGCATTTGTTTTTAGTCTTTGTTCTTTTTTTTAAAGTTTTGAGCAAAATAAAGAATTTCTCAATCTCCATGTCTCGTGGAAAATTATTTCCAAAATAAAATCTGTTTTTAATTATTGTAACGTACATTAGTGAACAAGGAAATAAAAAACAACACTGAATTATTTGTTAAAATGGAAAATTGTTCAAATATCATGTTTTATTATTTCATTTTATGTAAATATGGTGTTTTTACATTGAAATATACTTGTAATACAAGTTTACAATAAAAAGTAGCTTCTTGAATTGCATAATATGCTAAATAACTTCTTAAACTGAAAAATGCATTTTTTTATAATCAAAACTTATAAAGTATTTAACCAAAAATCGAAAAATGCAGTAGATAATAAGATTCACATAACTCAGTCATGTTACACGAATGTTGGTGTTTTCATTTGGTAAAGAATCTTTGTTAAGTCCTCTCTTTAATCTCTTAACCTATTTTTTAGGTGTTCTTCCAGTGACGCTGGCAGTCTCCGTGGGGTCCGGTGTGAAAAATATCAACTTCTGGATGCAATGTTGTCCATTCAAGTAACAGTATCCTAATAATGTTTTCCTTTAGTCTAATCCTGATAGTATGTTTCTTTTTAACAATTCGGCACTCATTAGAAGCCAAAAAGTTTGATCTGGATTAAGATTAGGACTACTTTCAGATCGATTCATAACATTAATACCAGAATTTTTCAGATACTCTTGCACCTATAATGGAGAAATGTGTAAAAAATTATTTTATTAATTTTGTGTATGATGTGGAAAGAAAAACTGGAAAATTAAACGACAACATCATTTATGCAAAAATTATGTTCAACTCTTCAATTTCTTCGAATAACGCAGCACTAAATCTTATCAGAAATCACTTTCCTGAAAATTACTTTAAATAACTAACTTTAAGTACTACTTAAGATACCAGTGAAAACTGATAGTAATGTAATTTTACTCATTACATACCGATTTATATGTTTAAATTCCAATTGATATTGGAATGCTGATCTAACCCTTTCATTCTTACTTGCCTCGTATAAAGACCAGATAAGAATTGCTTTATAAATATAAATTTTAATAATAATTAATGCATATCTGATTTGTGAAAAATTGAAATAAATAGTTTGGATGCATCTGAAGTGACTTTCTATATAATTTTAATAAAAAGGATAGTAAGGACTCTAAAATTGAGGGACAGACAGAAAATAACAACCAAAGTAAAAATGTATGTTAAGTTTTTGCTACATATTTAAAATAAAGCATATTCTTAGTTTAAAAAAATTACAGCGAATTGTATTTATTCCCCCCCCCCCACACACACATATATATATATATATAATAAATTTATTTCCAATTTTTTGAAAAGTAAAATACATTTTGTAATCGCAATTTACTACGCATCCAAAGGAAAATGCTTTACTTTGTAAAAATCATTTGACCATCATTAAACAAAATGAACCTTTAAGAAGAAGAATTTTCAATTATTGAATAGCGGAATAAAGATTGTTTGCTTAAGCCCCTTATAGCAATTTCTCCGAGAAAGACAAACATTAATATAGTCTCTTATTCGGAAGGTATGTGGACCACATATTAAAACACGGTAATTATTTTAACTGACCTGCACACTGTTTAATTTCCTGTAAAATAAGTGAATTTAGAGTAAAAAAGATACATGTATATTTGGTTGTACATGCATTTAATTTAAGTGTTTTTGTTCAATATAGCTATATATTTTGTAAAATAATGTGTGCGTCATTATTGTTAAAAAAATAAAATAAAAAATAAAAAGAAATTTTTTATTTTATTTTATGAGTTTTATGGCAATAAATTTTGAAATTAGTATATTAAAATTTACTTATTAGGAATTTATACTATAAGCAATCTATACAAATTTCAATAATTTAATGCATTAAAATAATGTAGACATTAATTATAAAAACAACAGTGACACTATATTGTATTAATACTTAACAGTAATGTTTTTAAAAAAAATAATTTGCATCTTAAATAATAAGTTGTTGATAAAAATTTAGTATTTAAATGTATACGATTAATTTTAAATAAATAGTTGTAGACAATATTGCTCAGAAGCAGCTCAGTTTTATCAATATTGTTAATATATATTTTTATTAATTGCAAAAAAAATAAATAAAATGTTAAATAAATAAAATAAAAAAGGCTTGCAGTAACCACAGGAAAGGATGCATTTATGGAAAAAGATTTTAATATGCAATTCCAAATTTATTCATTTAGAAGCTCAATATATTTCGAAACAGCATTTTATTATCTGAGCATGTCTGAAAATAATATATATGATAAAAAAATGAGTATTAAATAAATAAAAATAACATAAACCTTTGTAAGATTTCATTTTTTTTTTCTTCTCAATATTAAATATCTTCCGACAAAACAAGTATCTTTGCACTTTAATACATGCAGCGGCAAAAGCACAGAATTTATCAATTCGCAAATTAAACAAGTTACTGAATTGTTTCACCAAATTTAGAATTATCCGGACAATACGCTGCATGAGTACATATTTCCAGCCAGATCGAAAAATGGCTAAAAGCTGTTGACTAATCTGGCGAAATGGCTAGGAGTTTGCGATAATAGTTTAAAAAATTCCACCTGTTGATGATGAAGATCTGAATATTTTCCGCTTAACCAATCGTAATTTCTTTACTGAAATCTATTCATGTACAGATGAGATCGGTATATATATATATATATATATATATATATATACAGGGTGATTCTAAATTTTTTTTTACAACACAAGAAGGGTGATAGGACACATCACGATAAACAATATTAAATAGGAGACCAAGGGTCCCAAACGTTTTCCAAAGGAGAAGCAGCCATTAAAGTTTAGGGACCAAAATTTCAAATAAACATAAAAAACGGAAAAATCGGTCGATTGATTTGCCGTTTTCACTAAAATTATTCTTTATATCGGTATGTTCTTGAAATTAAATTATAAAGATAAATTTTAAAAAATGCCGATATAGGGCGCTTTAGATTTTGGAGTAACGAACAACTATTTCTTGCCGGTATTTTTTGCATCTCATTAAATTTAATTTTTCGTAATTAAATGTAATTTTTCGTAAGCTTAGACTCAAACTTAAATTTTGAGCTCAAAATCTGAATTTGGGAGTGCATAACTGGCACAAACTGAGTTGTGTTTATAGGAAAAATTGGTCGATTGATTTGCGGTTTTCACCAAAACTATTCTTTATGTAGGTATTTTCGAGAAAATAAATTATAAAGATTAATTTTTAAAAATGTCGATAGAGGGCGCTTTAGATTTTGGAGTAGCGAAAAAACTATTTTTGCCGTTATTTTTTGCATCTCATTAAATGTTTTCGGAAGCTTAGTCCTAAATTTTGAGCTAAATTATGAATAGTAGGGAGTCATTAAGTAGCACAAACTGAACTGTGTTTAAGGAGGGAGGAGGCGGAGGTTTCAAATTTAAAATAATTATAGAAAATGGAAAAATTGGTCGATTCGTTTGTGGTTTAAAATAAAACTATTCTTTAGACAGTATCTTGTTGTAAAAATAATTTTAAAGATGGATTTCAAAAAATACCGTTAGAGGTCATTGTGTTCAGGAGTTAAAAATTAACCCTTCCCCCTCCTCGAACACAATTCTATCTTTTGCTACTTAAACACTCCCAACGATTTAGAATTTAAGCCCAAAAATTAAGTCTATGCATTTGAAAGCATTTAATGAGATTAAAAAAATATCGGTTAAAAATAGCTGTACGCTGCTCCAAAGTCTAAGGCGCCCTCTATCGGCATTTTATGAAATTTATTTTTAAGAAAATGCTGATTAAAAAATTAGATTTAGCGAAAACCGCAAGCGAATAGACTAATTTTTCCGTTTTTTAAAATCATTTGAAATTTCAACCTTCTGAACACAGTTCAGTTTGTCTACTTAACCACTCTCAACTATTTAGATTTTGAGCTCAAAATTTAAATTTAAGTCTAAGCTTAGGAAAGCATTTAATAATATGCTAAAAATAACGGAAAAAAATAGTTGTTCGTTACTCCAATGTCTAAAGCGCCCTCTATCGACATTTTTTGAAATTTATCTTTATAATTTATTTTCACGAAAATGCCTACATAAAAAACAGTTTTAGTGAAAACTGCAAATCAATCGACCAATTTTTCCGTTTTTTTATAATCATTTGAAATTTGAACCCTCTGAACACAGCTCAGTTTGTGCTTCTTAACCACTCCCAAATTCAGATTTTTAGCTCAAAATTTAAGTTTGAGTCTAAGCTTACGAAACCATTTAATAAAATGCAAAAAAAATATCTGCAAAAATAGTTGTTCGTTACTCCAAAGTCTAAAGCGCCCTTTATCAGCATTTTTAAAATTTATCTTTATAATTTAATTTCAAGAAAATCCCGATATAAAGAATAATTTTAATAAAAACTGCTAATCAATCGACCGATTTTTCCGTTTTATATGTTTATTTGAAATTTTGGTCCCGAAAGTTTAATGGCGGATAACTTCTTTGGAAAATGTTTGGGACCTCTGTTACTCTCATGAACAACCACAATGACAACAAAGTGAGATAATATATATATATATATATATATATATATATATATATATATATATATATATATATATATATATATATATATATATATATAAATTATCTTTAAGATGCATAGATGGTGGCGACAGTCAGAATAGCATGTAGCAAAATTTTTACTATTTAATTTTCTTACATATTTTGAAAAAGCCAAATTTTGTTATAATTATCAAAAGAACAACAACAGGAAAAATAATGTGTAGTTTAATTTTGAATAATTCATATTTTTTGTATAAAACGCAATTAAATAATATGCAAATTTTTTAAACTACCCAAATTTCTCCCCATATGAGCTGTCCCTGTACTCACAGGCATGCTGTAAAATATTCTTATTTACTTTATTTTTCTAACATATCCCATACCCGATTAAGTACCATTAAATGATGTTCTCACAAGTGGAGTTTTTTGTTAATCAGATTGTTGTTTATTTGTCCTTTACTATGCGATTTTTTAAATCCTCAAGATCTCATTCTCAACAGAAGCAACAGCTAATAACTGAATGCTGAATAAATTGAGAAATTTTAAATATTTCATAGTGAGCTTGTAAAGACGGTTTAAGTATAAAATGTCGTTATACCTTTTTAATGGCTAAGGGAAAAGTTTTCTTGTAGATGTAATGAAAATCATTTTAAGTATATTGATTTTAAAATGACGTAATTTTCAACAATAAATGCTTTTCTTATTTTATTAATTTAAACAATTTATTTTTATTTAAATTTAATTTCTGAGTATAAGTGTATTTTTCTCATATATGTTATGAGTGTAAAAAAAAGTTATAGCATTTTTTTAAAATTTGATTTTCTGAGATAAAAAGCGTTGTTCAAAATTTAACTTAATTTACAACTAGCAAAGGCCGTGCTTTGTATGGATTCGCGAAGCATTATTTCGTTAGATAATTATTTAAAAGTAATAACATTTTTTTTTATATTATTAGGTACTACTGGAATATTCCGTCGATTAAAAAGGTACCTCCAAACTAACAGATTAAATACCAATGATGATTCAATTAACATTATCAAGTAATTTTTAATATGAAGTTTTATTTGTATTCTTATTTATGTTTTATTAATTTACTAGCAGTTACCCGTGACTTCGTTCACATAACATTTAAAGAAGAAATAATTGATCAATCAAGCAAAAAATTTCCATGATGAAAAGCATGTGTAATTAGCTTTTTATCGCGAATTTATGGTAAAAAAACTTCTGATAATCCCTAGTTGCTAATTCGTTTGCTGGTCAAAATTTTCCTGTCAGCGATTAATACTAATAGATAGAAACATTCTTGAATTCCTTTGTTCAGCCCTGTAGTTTTCCAAGTGCCTTTAATACACGAAAGTATCTTTCTAAAATTTATTTCAAACAAAAATATTTCTTGTTACTACCTAAATTACATTTTCAGAAATTATTATCCGAAGACAACCTTGTATCCAGTTCTTTGCGGGACCCTGTTTATCATTTTATATATATATGGTGTTTGGCTGGGTGTCTAGGGATAATCGAATGATTACACACAGTCTTTTGTTGAGACGAACACATTTAATAGGAAAACAAAACCGCACACACAAATTAAAAATATACAATAATTACAAGATCGCATACTCGTGACACGCGGTCTCTGCATGTCGTTCAGAACAGCAAACACAGAACACAAAAGTGTTGCATCCTCACAAAAACGCGGCTCACTCCTCGGAGCCCAAAAAACCAACAACCCCGCTTTTTCTCTATTCCGTCACGTGACGTTCATATCTCAACGACCGTTGCCACATACAATAAAAGTAGAAATTGGAACAATGAAAAATGAGTTACAGTTACAGTTACGTACAACAATGATAAAGAGATAAATGATAATAAAGAAATTTCCCACAGAGATCGGCCATCCTGCGGGTCACTGGCCTCACGGACACTTTAAAAACCTTAAAAAATACATAGACAATATAATACACAAAATATTTCAGTATAAAGTTATAAAAATAATGATTCTGTTGAAAATACTGATGGTATATTATAGTTGATGCATCAACAAAAAATTTAAACACAAAATTACGAAAAATATTTACAAGTTAATTACATTGGGAAATACTTTATCTTTTATGGGGGCGTGGAAGTTAGCCTTTTTTTTCAACTATTACTAAATCTGTGATTTTTTTTTTCTTTTTATATAGGGGCCAAAATATTTATCTTTCCTTAGTTTATCACTACTTGAGGACTGATGAAATGATGCATTATCAGTTCTTATTCTTTCTAGACGTACAGCTGGTTGCCATTTAGAATATCTGCATGAATCAGTTCTTGGAAAAGGCTTTAATAAGAAGTCAAGAATATTCTTGATACATGAAAGTTTATCAACTTTTCTAATGTCCAGAAGTTCACATATGTTGAATATGGTTTTGTCAAGCATTATTTTCATAAAGTTCTCACATTTACTATATTCATAAGAATATTTATTAAATCGGAAACCATCAAAATTCAGAATGTCTCCAACTACATCTTGACCTTTTGTTGGCCACTGGAAAGATAAAATTCTGTACAAAGGCCGGACACTCTTTGCTTTCTGAATTCGTTCTCTTATTTCTGGTATATTTCCAAGTTTACAAACTGGACCTTTTCTAACATCATTCCACCGGAACATTTTAGGCTTAAAAGGAGGTGCATCGGAAACAATATCATTTTTTCTAAATGATAATCTTCGTGAAACATTTTGCTCTGAAGCTGAATTTTCATTTTTCACATCTGGCTTTCTATTCTGCAAGGATTTGCTCAAATAAGTTTTTTTCAGATTCTCTAGGAGTGAGGTCAGTCGGGGCGACTTTCACAGAAACTTTGACCGATTCGGTCTTCTCTGCTTTTTTTGCACTTATTTGCGCGTCACGAACTGAGTTCATTTCAGCTTCATTGCTTAACTCAGATACTTGCAAAAATAGAGCATTTGTTTTCTCATACTTGTAAAACTCAACACCATCTTTACCAAAGTTTAGACTAGCTTGGTCTAAAATGTCCATTCCGATGACTGCTTGGTAATCCAATTGCGATTTCGGTACTACATGCCATGTTAGGGCGTATTTTCTTCCGTCTATTTCTACTTCTTGCTCCATCGATCCCTTTGAATACACTTTTGATGATCCTATTCCTGATAATATTAAAGAGTCTTTCGACAGTTTGGGAAGGTTAGGAATTTGTCGATATAAGTCTTCACGGAGAAGGCAGACTGAACAACCTGTGTCGACAAGTGCAGGAATAGTTCGATTGTTAAACGAAACTTCTTTTGTTTGAATTTTTTTAAGTGGGACAACGTTACAATTTCTTGCGATATGTGCATCAGAAACCTCTTCATTGGTCTTATTCTTCGTACTTCCGTTTTTTCTCAAGAGTTCGGGGCAATATAATCTCACATGGCCTGTATCCCCACATTCGTAACATTGGAAAGTTTTTTGTCTGTCAAACTTTTCAGGTTGTCGATTTGAAGTTATTCTTCGGCTAAAATCCCTCTGTTCGGGGTTCGAACTCGCAAACGTCTTCCTGTCTTCTTTGCCACTATTTCCAAAATTCGACTTTTCAAACGAATTTCTATTTTCTCGGTAAGTGGGCTCTTTTGGCTTTCTATTAAACGTCAGTTTAATGTTTTCATAATTATCTAACTTTTCTGAAATGACACTCGTTGATTTGAACATCGCCCATTCATCGAAAAAGTGTTCTTTTACTTCGGGAGGTACCTTCTTTTTAATCTGGTCAGTAACCATTAATTCGCACAAATCTTCAAAAGTTGAAATTCCTAATCCACGGACCCACTCGGTAAAATAATTTTTTAACTCATACGCAAAATCCCGCCATGTTATATGAGGTTTTTTCACATGTTTAACAAATAACTGTCTAAATTTTTCGGGGGTAAATTTATATCTTTTCATTAATACTTCTTTTACATTGTCATAATTATTGGTTACATCTTCACTTTCCCTGGCAATTATTTCTGTAATTTCTTGGGGTAGAAGCCCAATGAGGTGAGTCACCCACAACTCCTTTTTTATTTCTGCTCTTCTGGCCTGTCTCTCAAAAAGAGTCAAATAAATACTAATGTCACATGTTTGCGGATCAAATTTTGGCATGATGTCCTGCAACTTTATACGCACCTTCGCACGTTCGGATTGACCCTCTTTACTGCCGGTTTCGGCAACTCTTGCATTCTCGAGTCGAATTTTTTCTAACTCGAATTCTAATTGATGTTTTCTCGCTTCCTCTTCTTTAAGTGCTTCATCTCTATGCTTTCTCTCTTCAATAACGGTATCTAAATATCCCTTGAGAAATTCTTCTTCATACCCCTCGGCAGCTACGATGGCATTTTTTAATTCAACGATTTTTAAGTTCTCAATATTTTTTATCCCTAATTCGGTTGCAATGTGCTGCAAATCTTTCTTGGTACATTTACTAAGAAAGGACATTTTGTCAAATTTTATGATACCAACTTTCAGGCCCCAAAAATTAAAATTTGGCAAATCAAAAATCAAAATTAATTCAAATAAAAAATTAAAATTAATTCAATAAAAATTCAAAATTAATTCAATAAAAATTCAAAATTAATTCAATAAAAATTCAAAATTAAACCTATAGAATTATCACTAATAAAAATTCAATTCTTATTAAATCACCATTAAAGAATTCTTTTTTTTTTTTAATTCCCGCCAAAAGATTTTTTTTTCAAACTAGTAAAAAGAATAGCTCTGATAAAAATATCACGAAAAGCAGGATGCTAATCTTAAGAACACATACGCGAATTATTAGTTGTTAGTATGTTAGTACAAATTCACAAAAATATGCAAATAAGAAAAATAAATTCAAATACCTTTTGATAATTATCAAAGCGAAATAAAAAAAATAAATTCAAAAATATAAATTCAATATACATTCAAGTAAATAAATAGAATAACCATTTTTTTTTCGCTTGAGTGCACTCAATTTTTAATACCATAATTAAATAAGAAATAATGATAAGAACAATAAATTTAGTCTGCAGACTTCTCCTTTTTATCTCCTAAAACTGCTGAAAAGAACAGAACTTACCATATTTAAATCAAAGCAAAACAAAATAAAAATGACACTAATAAACATGTAACTTATATACGCATAAGAAAGAAAAAATAAATAAAAATAGATTTGTCTTTCAAATACCACAGTGGATGTATCACTTAACTAAAATAAAAAAGAACAACTTTTTTTTTCACTTCTCAAAAAATGAGATTAAGAACAAAAAAAAAAATCACTTGTTCTCTTCACAGTTAATTTTCTTTCTCCTGCCGAAGAAAAGAGATAAACACGAGAGATATACACTTTCTTTTGTGACAAATGACGCAATTTTTATTCCACTGTAAACAAAGCGAAGCACTATGATATAAAGGCGCTATCATAAAACCGGATGGCTTTTATGTTCTTCAATTTCACGAACGAAGAAAACGTTTTCACAAACAACTGATATTGTAGGATTTTGAAAACATTGATATTGCAGGATATTTCACAAACAGATGCTGAATCCACGACGAAAAACAAACCAGGGCGATTCTAAATCACAGTTGAATGGTGAAAAATATTTTGCAGGATGAATCAGGGTGATTCTGAACAACAGTTGATAGGCTAAGAACACTTTGCAGGATGAATCAGGATGATTCTAAACGACAGTTTATATGTGGAGAACATTTCGCAGGATGAATCATGATGATTCTAACTATTAGAGCGGGAGCAAAAATGCCTGGCTATTTCATCACAATATCATAATAATTCCGCGCCGATCCCCCAAATTACTATGGGGTTTGGCTGGGTGTCTAGGGATAATCGAATGATTACACACAGTCTTTTGTTGAGACGAACACATTTAATAGGAAAACAAAACCGCACACACAAATTAAAAATATACAATAATTACAAGATCGCATACTCGTGACACGCGGTCTCTGCATGTCGTTCAGAACAGCAAACACAGAACACAAAAGTGTTGCATCCTCACAAAAACTCGGCTCACTCCTCGGAGCCCAAAAAACCAACAACCCCGCTTTTTCTCTATTCCGTCACGTGACGTTCATATCTCAACGATCGTTGCCACATACAATAAAAGTAGAAATTGGAACAATGAAAAATAAGTTACAGTTACAGTTACGTACAACAATGATAAAGAGATAAATGTTAATAAAGAAATTTCCCACATATATACTACAAACATTTCTTAGTTTACTAAATGCAGTTCAAAATAAAAATGCATATTTTATTTAAAAACCACCTTTAAGTAAATTACGCTCATATTCAGTAACCTTTCCGAGATCATTTGTGTAACCCTGTATATCTAAATTTAACTATTTATACTATTACCATTTATACTCTCCATTTAATATGCATACATTTAGCGAAACTTAAAAGCACATATCATAATTCAAAATGCATTTCATCCATGCAACAGTCATCATCCATGATATACAGTACTTCGGATAGAATATATAATATTTGAAATCTTTTGTGTGTCCCTGTAAATGCTATACACTTCGTATTATGAATGAAATAACTTACATTAAGCCTCAGCAACATATATCAATTTGATTATACATGAAATCGTTTACCATAAATAAAATATGTCGGAAACTGTTCCTCCCTTTATTGCTATGCAATGGAATTCTTCTGTCTGACCCTGTAAATGAATAGTAAGTGCCCTTTTCACTACATACTTTACAAAATGCATATTTTAGTGCACTTTGTAAATGCATATAAATTTGAATATGTTCTACAGGCTGTAACATCGTTAAATTTAATTAAAACGATTTTTCCCCATAATGCCGTAATATAAGGAAATTTTTTGACTATCCCTGTAAATAAACTAATCATGGTAGAAACTTCATTTTAATAGGTATTCGTGCTAGGTAAAAGTTAATAATTTCCAAAAATTTCATGGAAATCGGAGTATATTTACGAAAGTTGGAAAGCGACCAGACAGGCAGACAAATCGAAAGCATAATAACTTTTCAACTTTGTTCGAAAGTGTTAAAAAATCGAGCCAAAAATATATTAATCAGTGATTTTATTTTCCACCTTATCCCCACAAAAAATTTCTTCCATTGATAATTATGAGTTTTGAATAAAAATATTCATTTGTATGTAACTTATAACTTATTAATTAGTATAAGTAAAAAATATTTCTGATTCATTTTAAATATGACGTCATTATTTATCTCGCTCCATTAGCTACTGATATTCATACCCGTTGTATTTTTAGCGACTGCAATAAAGTACCTGTTTTATTTCAACTATGACGTCACATTTTCATGAGTGAACCATTTTATTAAAAATATAATTCTTTTTCATTCTTTTTACTTTTAATTTATGTCACCATATTTTACACAAAAATTCCCATTAACTAAACAAATATCCTTGTTAAATGTATTTTAAAAAATACACCTTTTATTTTTATTTCAAACATGACGTCATATTTATTTTCTTTTAAATTATTTTATTATAGTTTTTCGCGTGGAAGTTTTCTATTAAAAATTCATTGCCGCTGAAAAATTATTATTCCAATTTTTTATTTTCTTGGCAACAGCAAAGGAATATTGTTAAATTTTATCTGAAAAATGCCCATTTATTTTGTATGAAAAATAATTAAATTTTGAATTATTAAGGAAAATATTTGAATAAAATAAATAAAAATTACCCTATTATTTAATCCGGACTTCTAACTTTACGTCTGCAAAATTTCAAAGCAATCGGTTCTGTAGTTACTGCGTGAAAGCGGAACAAACAAACAAACAAACAAACAAACTCACTTTCCGATTTATAATATTAGTAAGGATTTGTTCTTTCGTTATTTAAAAAAAAAAAAAAAAAAAAAAAAAAAAAAAAAAAAAAAAAAAAAAACGAACATCAGTTTGTTTAATTAGGCCAATAGTTTGGCGATTTGTATAATTTGGCGAAATTAGTTCACGAGATAACCAAGTAGTACCTATTATTTTTGCATTTTATTTAAGTAAAAATGCTATTTTATGTTTTGGCGCATTTTAATGTCCCTTTTAATATATGGTAATTCGTATTCGAAAACGAGGTTTTTCCAAATTGACGTCCGAAAAAACGCGCCAATGTGGTGTGTATTTGACATATGTGCCGGTATTTTTTACGCTGATATCTAGCTTCTTGCCTTAAAGCTATATAATATTCGTGTTCTTTTCAACCAGTAAATATATGTTTTCTTGTCATTTTTTAAAATAGAACTAATACATTTTCTAAATTGTTTTTAAACGACAAACTATTTAAAAATAATACTACATATACCAAAATAATAATATATGCGTTTCATTTGGTTTAATTTTCAATCTTTGAATTCAAATAACTCTTTATATAATAAATTTAACAATTTTATTTGTTTACAGTTTTTTGATGCCACTTTACAAAAAAATAAATAAAACAAAATATAATTCTTTTAGTAAACGAAAGTGTCATCAGCTTAAATGATTTTGTTGGAATAAAGAAAATGCATTTTATTTATTTAATTAATCATGATTCTATCTATAATTGTTTAATTCCATGATTTATTTATTCTTTAAAAAATATACATGTTTTATTTCTTTTTTCTAAAAATCTGGATGATGGTAAAGTCTTCTATCGAACAGCCAATGAAATTCTTGTGAAACGAAAAAAACGCAGGCGATTTTTGTCGATTGAAATTTTTCGTGTTATTTCACCTTAATGAAAATTATCTTATGTATTTAATTAATCATGATTCTATCAATAATCACTGACTCAATGATTTATTTTTTCTGAAAATGTACGTGTTCAATTTTTTATTCGCAAAAATGTATTCGTAATGGAAAAACATGTGAAATAACTTAATTAAAATATTATTTTTTTAAAGGTTATTCTGTAAAAAAAATATATTGTGCAAATCTACAGATCATAATTTATTTTTGTGTTTAATTTCAAGTCAAAATATTGAACAGTTTTTTTGTAAAGTGTACGACAAAATGTAATTTGAGTGGCCTAGTAAAGGATTCGCTTCGCTCATCCTAATTAAATAAGTAAAATATAACAAGAATATACAATTTTTTATAACTAATTGGTCTCTGGACAGTAGAATCTGGTGAATTATAGGATTCAAAGTCTAGAAAAAAAATCGACTGTAAAACTTATTTAAATGAACTGTTTTCATAAATGCCAAGGTTAAATGAAATTTAAAATACTTTTTGAATTAGAAATTGTCTACTGCATGGTGTTTAACGAATATTTATGGATAAACCTGCTTTAGCCTATTTTTGAATAAGTATTAATGTCTGTTTTCATGTGCAATCGTTTTAAGATAAACCGGAAAAAAAACTATTAATTTAGTTACGACGGCGGCAAAATTAATTGATATTTTTTTAGAATAAAGAAAAATTTAAAAAATAATTGCACACGATATTCATATAAAATAATAAACAACATAAACCCATCGCTAAGCATGAAATTTTGGCTATCTACCATGTGCATGTGACCGAAACCTAATGGATAAACTTGGTTTCTGACTTCAGATAATGCAGTGATGTAACAGGCCAGATGGGCAAATAGTCCTTCAAAAACACTAAATGTTCTCGATCTTTGGCTAGTTATTGAACAGGCAAAATTTTGGGCTTTGGCCTTGACTTATATAGTTTTAGTGTAATTTCCTTAACCACTGTACTGTTTTCCCGTATGTCGTACAAACAAGAATAGTTAGCTTGATATATCACTTAAGCTTCTTGACACCATTTTTTTTTTAAATATAATTTCATATTACTAAATGACAGAAATAATGGCTTTAGACTAAATATTAAGAATATTTCAACTTAAAGAAGTGGTGTTTACCCAATATTTTCAATTTATTGTACCCCAAAATAAAGAATCAATTACGCGGTTAAATCGAAAATGGACATCAACATTTGTGTTTGTTGATACTGGTCCATTATATATTTATCACAGTGGTAGATCTAAATGTTTCCTTTTACTTCATTTACCGAAAATAATTCAATATATACTGATTTTCTATATGGATGTGGATGTACATAGTACACAAATATATAATTTTTCGAAATAGTTTAGCCATTGTTCGACATCCATTCCTGAATAAGGGACAAAAGGAATGACATGCACTTTTTAATTCATATTTGTAAATTCAAATCGTTATAACATAAAAGAGGGGTAACGCATTTATAAATATCTCAAGTTTTAAAAATAACAAAGGTAGAATAAAATTTAAAATATCTAACAAATTGTAAGAATTTCCATTTCTAGTAATAAATAATAATTTCAAATAATAATGTAAATAAATCACTCTATAATATGATGCATAAGAATAATAGAAAAATCTGAATAATTCAACAATACTGTAAATAATAAACATAACAAAATTTAAATAAACATGGAATGTACTATATCAAACACTAAATTAGGCTAAGAACTTTTATTAATTGTAAATATATCTTCATACAGTTATATTACAAATTTAATTTAGAATTTAATGGAAAATTTTGAGAGTATTTAATTTCGAAAACTGTAGTTCTAGGATCAAAACTATTATAATCTTTAGAATAAATAATCAACTTAAGAACAAAAACATATATTTTTCATATATAAATGCAAAAATGATAATAAAATCCCCATTTGAATAAAGAAATCGTATTAAAATTTCATAAACAATAACAAAACAAAATAAATAATAGGACTTATAAAATGTTGTGCTCTAAGTTGTGACGAAGAAACATAGATTTTATTAAAAAAAGAAAAAAGAACTGGCTGTAGGTATGAAGACAAAAATCTTCTTTAAAACACCATAAAATAATTTAAATTACGCAAGGCCTTTCAAAAGAACTTAATCTTTCTTCATCAGGCGCAAAAAAGACGTGCGTCTACGATGACAATTAGTTACAACTAAAGTGGGGAAAGTGAGGGGGGGGGTGAGATGCCAGAATAAGCAAATCCAGGAATAAGTTGAAAACTGGTTTTATACAAATGAAGGCAAAACACGTCTTTGAAACACCATAAAATAAATTAAATTGCGCAAAGCTTTTCAAAAGAACTTAGTCTTTCCTCATCAGGCGCAAAAAGACGTGCGTCTAATGAAATTATTTATAACTAAAGTGGAGAAAGGGTGGGGGAGATTGAGATGCCAGAATGATCACAAATCAAGGAATAAGTTGAAAACTGGTGTTATACAAATGAAAACAAAAAACTTCTTAAAAACACGACAAAATAAATGAAATTGTGCAAGGCTTTAACCTCTTAACTGTCGTGCCCGAGACATTCTCGGGCTGCAAGCTTCACAGCTTTTATTCAGAATTGTTTGATGCCCACCAGTTTTATAAAATAGTGAAATTGATTTTATTCTGGTATTATGTTATTTGCCATTAAAAATGGCATTTTTCCCCCAAAATTGGTGGCAATAATCAATCTGAATTTTTAAACTGTAACTTAATGTGACTGTTAAAGGGTTAAGAAGAACTTAGTCTTTCTTCATCAAGCGCAAAAAGGTGGGCGCCCACTCCACTTTCCCTACTTTAATTGTAATTAATTTTTATTTAGACGCGCGTCTTTTTGCGCCTGATGAAGAAAGACTAAGTTCTTTTGAAAGACCTTGCGCAATTTAATTTATTTTATGGTGTTTTAAAGAATTTTTTTGTCTTCATTTGTATAACACCAGTTCTCAAATTATTCCTGAATTTGTGCTTCTTCTGGCATCTTAACTGCCCACCCCCCCCCCCCTTTCTCCACTTTAGTTGTAAGTAATTTTCATAGTAGACGCAAGTCTTTTTGCGTCTGATGAGGAAAGACTAAGTTCTTTTGAAAGGCCTTGCGCAATTTACTTTATGTTATGGTGTTTTAAAGAAGTTTTTTGTCTTTATTTGTATAACAACATGTTTTCAACTTATTCCTCGCTGTAGGTAGCCATCCCTAAGAGTTGTTACTTCATATCAATCACCTTTCCATGTTTAATGTGATAGACTAGATATCTGTATTTTTTAAATCTTTCTTTACTTCTTCATTGACAGATTAGTTAACCATTGACACTGTTATTCAAGAAGACGGTATTATTTAAATATGCAACAAGTTTTTTTTTTTTTTTTTTTTTTTTTTTTTTTTTTTTTTTTAAATATAGCACAGAATATTTTTATTGGCTTTTTTCACACCTTTTCAAAAATGCGCTTGAATCTTAACCCGAGAGTAGTCGCGATTTTTTTCACAACATCCTTAGTCAAGCTTGGTCTTTTCGTCGCTGCCCCCCCCCCCCCCCCGCATACAAATAATTTAAAATAAGAAATATTTTTCACTTAATATACGAGAATAACATTTCAATGCAGGTATAAATCTGCAGTTTTCGTAAAATATGCCTTTTACTCACGAGATCTGGAGTAATGGGAAAAGTAAAAATGAACTGACATTAGGGATTGTTGCGTAGACTTTTTTCGCAACTTTAATCTTTGTTTCTAAAAATGTACCTAAAGGAAAGACAAAAATGTCCTGTTACTTCTGTAAGGTAGTCAATAAACCTTTAAAAGCAGCTACATGGTAGATTTCTATTGTAGAGTGATATGATTTAGGGGATGATTAGTTATACGGGCGGCAAAATGACCGACATACGACTACTGAAGGGTTAAATATCGGAAATTTCTCAAAATTTCTCGTAAAGGTTTCTCTTATAAAGATTTTTCGAATTCTACCCGGCTTATGAAACGAAAATCCTATTATTAGAGAATGGACAAAAGATGATGAAACTAATGATGACGATTGATGATATGAAAATTATTTATCACAGATGGACGAGCGGATTTTCCATAGATTTCGTGACTGGAGAGATGTGCAAACGGAGATAAAATGAGAGGTAGTTTCTCCAAATAAAACAAGAGATAAAGGCAGTAGCACTTTGTTGTTATATAGGTTCCACCAAGCTACTCCAAATCGCAACGAAATTTCAATAAGTCTGCCACTCATGAACGATTGAATGAACAAAATTCACATCTTTAAAACAAAATAGCAAAAACGTTCTATTTAATTACTTCTTTCGGCAGTTCAAAAATCAGAAAAACTCGTAACTCTAAAACATGTTTTAGCCCGTTTTAAGGGGGGGGGGATACGCGGAACATTACAGCCTAAGCGCCGAACACCAGTGGGTGGGCGTAAGTGGGCGGTAACAGGGCGTATCCTATTACGTTATTGGCTAGAAAATAAGACATCACGTTCGGAACGTTTTCAAGCCGTGAAAGCTTGCCAAATTCAATAAAGGTGCACGCACCGAAAGATCGAAAATAATTATGGGAAAGCAGACGATATTTAATAAAATAATAAGAATAAAACTTCCGAAAGAATATTTTTATTCTCAAAAGGAGAAATTAAATAATAAAATGGAATAATAGTTCTAAATAAAAGAATGGCATTTTACTAATACAATTGAGTTCTACTAATACAATTGAGTTCTTCTTAGGAAACTAAATAGTTGATTACGCCAAATTAAGGAAAAGGGGAATTTAGTAAAATTAGTAGAATTTAATAACATTTACAATATTACTGAAACATGGCCATTGATGACCGTTTACTTGCGATTTTAGACATTTTGTTAAATATCTAGAAATATACACGAGGAATTATCCCGAAACTCTCAGTGTATAAATATAATAGCACAAGTCATACATTTCGGTGAAGATTTTTTTCCCGAAACTCCATAGGGGTTGATTGACATTTCTTGCTTTCTCTCTCTCTCTCTGTATATATATATATATATATATATATATGTGTGTGTGTGTGTGTGTGTGTGTGTGTGTGTGTGTGTGTGTGTGTGTGTATGTATTATTATTTTAAAATTTATTATTCTAAAATACTATATATTTTATACCATATATTTTAATACTATACATTTTGACCAAACATTAAAAATTTCGTAAAAGTCTCCAGTCACAAAACGGTTACTAAACTGCATAAATATATTCGTATATGAAATAAATAAATATATAAATACTTTATTTCCTTAAATGAAGATAATAAAAAAAAAATCACAAAACGTAATCTTCCTGATCGGACATTAATGTTTTTAGTTATTTTTCCCTACTTTTACAAATAAAATATCGCCTACATCAACGAAATTCAGTTTTTAAATCTCCCAAATCGTGTTCATTAAGCGATGACTAATTTTATATTCTTCGAAGGTCATTTCAGTTATTTTAAGCGTATCATTATTTTCTTGATAAGGTCCTTTTGTAGCCAATTTTTTCATATAAAAGAATTATTTTCATGCTACATTTAAAGGTAATGTGGAAAATTAATTTTGAGTTAAAATCCATTTCTTTTCTGAAATGTTAAATCGTACGTAAATTAGATTGTGTTTAATTCTAATCTAATCCTATACCCTGTTAAAGAAAAAAAAACATATTATGCGGAAAATTTAAAAAAGTTCTTTAGAGGTCAATATTTCTTTGTATATATTTTATGTATATATTTATGTATATTCTAAAATAGTATGCATTTTTAAATAAGTCATTTACTGTATTGCTTTATGTGTTGTTGACTTTTTTACAGAATTAATGATGCTCATTATTTATTAAGTATAATATATCATAGTTTAATATAACGTATATTAGTTTCATGGGTAATTTAAATATGTTTAATTCTAATCTAATCCTATACTCTTTTTAAGAAAAAAAAAACATTTTTTCGGAAACTTTAAAAGTTTTTTAGCGATATATATTTCTTTCGATATATTTATGTATTGTTTTGTATATTCTAAAATACTATGTATTTTTAAATTAGTCATTTACTGTGTTATTTTATCTGTTGTTAACTATATTAATAATGATCATTTTTTATATGCATAATATAATATAAATTTCTATATTAGTTTTGTGGGTAATTAAAAGAATTTTATATGTTTTAAAATCAATATGAATTTTAAAAAATTATCCTTTTCATTATAGTATTACATTCTTAAATTCATCTATTTATATTTATGTATAAATTTAACCCGCGAGTAGTCGCGACTTTTTTCACAACGTCATTAGTCGCGCTTGGTCTTTTCGCCGCTGGCCCCCCGCATATCAAATATGTAAAAGAAGAAATATTTTTCACCTAATATACGAAAATGACATTACAACGAAAATATAAATTGGAAGTTTTCTTAAATTATGCATTTTATTCATGAGATCTGGAGTAGTTGGAAACAGTAAAAATGAACTGACATTAGTGATTTTTACGTAGACTTTTTCGCCAATTTCAGCTTTGTTTCTAAAAATGTACCTGAAAGAAAAGCAGAGGTGTCCTGTTACTCCACTAAAGTGTTCGCGAAAGCTTTAAAGTCAGCTACATGGTAGATCTCCGTTGTATTTGTAATGTGATATAAGTTAGGAGAAGATAAGTTATACGGGCGGCGAAAAGACCGACGCGCGACTACTGACGGGTTAACTGTTCCAACATATCTAACCTAATTTTTTCTTTAAATAAATAATTTATAATTCACAGCCACTGTAGTGAAAACATAATTTTAGCATTTCATCGATATATACAATTTTATCATTCTTAAAATTTTTAATTGTAAATTTAATACACTTTTATATCTCTGTCGCCAAAGCAATTTTCTGGCTTTTAAATAATACACAGGCTCTCTTCAATCTTAAAGACAGCAAGCAAATTCCTTTTGTATTCTGACATGCTAGTGCTTGGCTAACTATCGCCTGTTATTCTTTGCATCCAAATTAAAATTCCTCCATGTGCTGCCTTTCACCTCTTTGCATAATCACTATCTTAGCTTATATCCATGTATTGCCAAAAAATTCACAAATAAAAAAATTAAACCTTTCACTCGTGTCTGCTCATCATGCTGTAAATATTAAAGTAATGCTCATGTACTCGCTTCACTCCCATAGCACAGTTTTCATCTTATTCATTTATTTGAAGACGCTTTTTGAAACACACACACAAAAGTACATACTTCCAATTTATGTCGTTTAATATTCGCATTTAAAGTGTTATTACACGTAAAAATTCCAAGCGACAAAAATCGCCTGCGTTTTTTCGTGTTCTTAGCATTTCATTGGCTTTTCGAAAAAAGTCTTTACCATCGTTTGGATTTCCAAGCATTTGATTGTCTGTTGCCGGCGACTCGCTTCGTTCCACGCGTCAAAGACGCTCTGACAAAAGAGAATCGCGCGCTACCAAGCGACTCCCTTGGTCCCTTGATTACATGGAGACGCATGAGATTTGACGCCTGCAGCAGCGCACGTGTAATAGCACCTTTAAAGATAATACAAATTTATTGGAAGGAAAAAGCGATCTCAATTTAATAGAATAATACAAAGCTGGAAGAAACATCACGATACATCGTCATCACTTTGACAAACAATCAAAAGTGAAAAAATGTTGCCCGTGGGTTCTTTCTTTTTAGAATTATTGAATGACACTATTTTTTGAAGGAGTAAAATGCACCTTATTTAATCTTTTTTAATTATACATAATTAGTGAGAAAACTAGCTGAATTTTATAATTTCTGAAATGTGTTGTCAATCAAAAAATCTGAATTTCCAAAAAGTAGCACACAGGCAACACTGTTTTTATATTCAGTAGTTTCATATGGTACTGTCTAGATATTTGCACGGGCCGATTTTCATTGAAGATATTCGGGTCGGTCCAGGCCCGTCCCCGGCTTTACTTTTATGTATAGACTCAGGTCCTTATAGTTCTTCTTATGTAAATATTTGGGTAATATTTTTCCTGAATGATCGGGCTGGGCCGGGCCTAATTTTTTTTCATACAAAGCCGGGACTGATTTTATACATTCTAGTCTTCATGAACCAAAATATGCAGTCTCGGTTGAATCATCCCGTATGAAAATCATTTTCTCGACTTTGCCAAATCTGTTCAAAAATCAGTAAAATTTGGCTTGATCCAAAAATTTTTGCAAAAAATACGTATATATTAAAATCGCCGTTATTCTACAATTATACATTAAAATTTACTCTTTTTAGATTCTCGTAGATTTCTCGAATTATTAAAATTGAGTTAAACGCATGGAAAATGAGCCTACCTAAGACGCAATCCTCTTTTTAAACTACATGAAATATTAATTATAACTGAATTATTTACATATCCCAAACAGAGGTTCATTAAAAACATAAATATCGCAGCCTAGTGCACTTCTACATAATTGACGATATAAAAATTAAAAAAAAAGTCTAAGATATGTTTTCTTGATCAGAACTCTTTCGTAATAGGAAAAAACAATTTTCTGTAGAAATTCATTCGAGCCGGCCTGGGTTCGGTACAAAATTTAAATTTTTCTCCGGCCAGGCTAGGCCACTAAATTTTTCTCTGAGGACAGTGCCGGGTCGAAAATTTAACTTTCATAATAGGCCTGTTAATGGAATTTTATTTGTTCGGGCCGAGGCCTAGAAAACATGCCCTGTGCAGGCCTCTAGTACTTATAATATAACAACGTGATTCTTTATGTTATTTTCTAATGAAGTGTTTAAAAAACTTACTGGTTCTTAAAAAATGATGTTTAATAGTAAAATTCCGAACCATTGATGCAAGAAATGAAATATTACTTTTAAAACTACATTTTCTTTTAGGAAAAAAAAAATCTGGAAAAAGAGTCGAATATATTTTCAATTATTTGTCTACGAAAGTTTTAGTGCCTTTTAGTGAGTTATTATTAAAAATATCTAAATAATCCTATCATAAAATTATAGGAAGCTGAAAACAAGTTTTTTAAAAATTACAAAGTTCCTTTTGCAATTTAAAAAAATTTATATTTAGAGGAAAGCATAAATAACACAGTTCTGAAATATAACAAAAATAATTTTTTTTTACGGTACATAATTCCTGTTTAATTAGCTACAAAGAATCTGTATTTGCAGCGAGCATTTTTAAAGGTTTAAAAAACATCAATTTAACTTATGTGATTAACTAATTCTATTTCCGTTTAATAACTATTTAGAAAAAGGAAGGATTTAGAATTTCTTTTAGATTTAGCTGTTAATTTCCATTTTATTTTCAATAGAATGTCAAAAGATTTATATATATATTGTTTTAAATATTAAAAAAGCTTGTTTGAAATACTCTTTATAATTTGTTTTTCAAAAAAATTATTTTCCGAAGTACTTAAATAATGAAGGAAAAAGGAAGGATTTAGAATAATTATAATAATGAAATAACTATAATTATATACATACGTATGTATAACCATTTAAAACTAGTTCAATAAAGTTATTGCACTTTATCATATATATATATATATATCATTTGCATCTTGTCAACACAATCTTAAAAAAATTAGGAGGGTTTAAATAAACGCAACTTCTTTTAATGTAAAAATTTAAATCACGTAATTTGCAATGCTTAGATACTTATTATATTTATTTTTTTATTATATGGATATGTCCTTTCGATGACAAATTTATTTTATGTATGACGGATATTTTAACCCCTTGGTAACGGGCGACACGATTACGTGCCGCAAAAAGGCCGAAGAATCCTTGTTTATCCCCACCAGTAAAATTTTATATTAAAATTCCCCTTATTTTAACTGGAACATTTTCTGAATTTAATAAGGAACACTTTAAAAAAAACTGGTGACAAAACATTAAAAATTTGGTAAACTATTCCTACCACGAAAGGGTTAACACATGGGGCGTGTTCAGCAATGTCACCGGTAAGTAATCGGTAAGATTGGTTAGTTACCAAAGCGTTCAGTCAGATAACCGGTACGCAACCGATATCGTTCAGAGGTAGTTACCCATGCGACCGGTAAGGAACCGAACTAACCGAGGGAAAGTCCCGGTTAGCTGGGTCACGTGATTGGTAACATGAAAGTTTGTTTAAATCAAATTGGCAATCTACTATTTCTACAGATGGCGCTACGTGACAAAACTAACCAGTGCGCCCAGAGACTCTGTAATTGGTTAGCTACCGGTTACATATCACTCCGGTAAGTTACCGGTTACATTGGTCACTTTGGTAAGTTCGCTGAACACGCCCTTAATGTCACAAACTAAGAGGTATGGGGCGCTTCATTTCATGTGATGTCAGAAAGTTCAGGTGTTTTATTTGAGTTTTTTAAGATGTTTTATTTTATTTAAATTACATAATCAAAAGTTTTATTTAAGCTATTATCTATATGTCTAACGAAAAGAATACACCAAGCACATAAAACTAAACAAAATATGAATTTTGAGTAGCGGATAATTACTTTTATATAGAAGTTTTTATTTTCCTTTTCTCTCTTTGAATCAGTTGTTACAAAATTTGAGGGCTAGATTTTGTTCTGTACTGTTTGATAACGGCCGGTTATCACATATTACCATTATACTTTTATTCTGAATGAAACATTGTTTTTATACTTTAATATATTAAATATTAAACTAAGACTATTAGAGGATAATAAATAATAATATAATAATTAACGAATAATTAAAAGGTTGTAACATTTTTTTATCGTGAATTATCTTAAAAGAATAAATCTGGACAATCATAAAATAAAAATATCATAATTTAAATTAAAAAAAATAATTAATCGCAACATGTGCTTATTGGGTTATTTTCAAATCACATAATTGCATTTATGTTTGTTTATCATACTATAATTCATCCGTCATAGATTATCTGTGCTAAAAAAATTATAAACATATATGCCAATGTTTTAATTCTAGAATATGATACCGTGAGATTTATTAGGAATTCGTAATATATGCAGTGGACGAAAAGCAGATATCTGTTCATTGGACATTAAAAGACCAGTGAAATACAGTTGCGGTGGACAGTCAATTATATAAAATGGAATTATTTTAAATTATACTAAACAGCAAAACAGTAAACGTGGTAGAATGCCAAAAAGAGGCTAATGGACCGAGTTGCTGTGTCGGCCAGACATTTAGTTTAAAATGTGTCTGATATGAAGAAATTAAAACAAGCGGTCTTTGAGTAAAGTATAGTAAACAAAAAGAAATATTGGGACAAAATGTTCCGAACAATTAATAAAATTGTCCAATAGTAGTCAAGAGATTGTTCCATTCCCTTAGCGAGAAGCAAGCAACAATTGGCTGTATTCTCTTTCGATTTATTCATTTTGTTTCCATTGCGTTTACAGGTTAATACGTAGCACCTGTAGTCGTTCTTCAATCCGTCCATCCGTCTGCCTGAATATATCAGCAGATCAAAATTACCAAAGTGAATCGTTTGAAACTTACAATATATAACTGCTGCATAATTTTGTTGAGTCATTTCAAATTTTAGAAAAATCAGATGCATAGTTTAATTACAGGGAAATTCAAAAACTATTCCATTCCATTACGGACATAAAAAAACTGTTTCAAATGCATTTTAATAATGGAGCATTCCTTCGAACATGTGCATCTAGGCAGTATATACTAATACATTCATAATGTACAATCCGAAAAGCAGAGAACAGTAGTTATTCATTTACAGTGCCACACAAAAGTATTCCATTACATAATGGTATATGGGGAACATTGTTTGGGGCGTGTTTTAATTATATTAAGCTTTTTCTTATCTTATGAAATTCATACACTTTACTTAGGAGTACTGCAAGTTACTTCCTGTATAATAGAAAGCGATAGCATTTAAAGAGACGCACATAATATCCCGATAACTATACTGTATTCGAAATATTGTATACTTTTACACCAAGATGTGAATGCTTTAAAAACCTCATTATAAAAGCTCATTTGATACACTTGACATGCAATTCCAGACTTGTTATTTTTTTATGAGTCCTAAAGACTTCCAGAATCCACATGTAAGACGGTTATTACAGAATAAGTAAAAAAGGTAATTGGGTAATTGATAGTTTATTGTGAATTTTTAGGTGTTATTAAATAGTTGTTAAGTAATAATGTCAAATAAGATAAAGAGATTAAAATTTATCCAATTCGAAAATAATGTTGAGTACCTCACATGAGAAACGAATGAGTCTCCTATTTCTTTTCTTTGATATTTAATGAAACAGTAATTCTATTGTGATTAAATGCAAATGAATAATTTAGTGTAATTGGAGTTTATTAGTATACGCATTAATGTATGTGCGTTATCACTATTCTTTGATTAATATATTTAAATTTAAATTATTTTTTATTGATACAAGTAATTTTTTTCCACCAACATTTAATTTATAAATTGTTTACGTAAAATATAAAATTTGGTTTTCCATTAATAATAATTAAAAGGCGGAAAGTTGACAAGTAATGACACTTTCTAACGTTTACATAAGGGACATTTTTATTTAGTTTGCTTTACTATACTTTAGCGTTTCGGTTGTTATTTTTATTAGTAGTGTATTTATTTATAATTGTTATTAGTATTATTAAAATTAAAGGTCACATTACTCAAATTACAGGACAATGTTCTCATAATTCGGATCACAAGAGTTTATTTTTGATAAAGTAATTTAGTCTTATCTGAACGATTTAGTGTTCACTTTTCGAATGAAAGAAGCAAAAGAAATTCAGCTACAATATTAAGATTTTTATTTCTGTCCATTACATATATTTAATAATTGCAACACATCAAAGGTACAAGTAAATAAGTGAATATATATATATATAGAGAGAGATAGATAGATAGATAGATAGATAGACAGACAGATAGAAAGATAGATAGATATAATTACAATAATGATTTTAAACTTTTTAAGGATAAAAAAATTAAATTCATGCATGTGTGAAAATCATAGATACTTATCTTGATCTTTTAAAGAAAGATTCAAAAAAGTACTCAAAAGTCTTAGACATATAATTATCTTTCAAATTATGACTTTCAATGACTTATATTTTCCATAGATTTTACATGTGATGTAAAAAATAACAGTACTTATACATACATTTTAATTTATCGTGGAATTTTTAATTAAAATATTTTTATTATAAATATAAATCAATTGTGCTGTATATCTATAAAGTATGGTACAGCGCATAAAGATTTTGAGAAATTTTTAAACTCTTAAAATCTTTGCTTCGTCTTTATATGAACACTAGTTAAAAAAGACAAATGATTACAGCAGGTGGTACTGAAATATGTGTTAAAAAGTAAATATATTACATTAACTAATTAGTTTATGAAAAGAAAAAAAAATTCTCCTTATTTTCAAAAAAGTTCTTCTGAGCCATTTTATATGAATTGTATTCTGAAACATTTTTTGAAGTTTTGATTAATTAATGATTTATAGTTCTTAAATTTTTTTTTGCCGGGAGGTAATTGGGTATATGCATTATTTTTTTTTAACTCTTCACTGATTATTTCAAATATGTTTAGGAAAGTATATTTTTTCTTAATCAGTGAATTTAAGCAATAGTTTTAGGGAAATATAAATAAAGAACTACTGTTCAGTTACTCATATTTAATTTGTTTATTATTATTTTATTATTATATTAAGGTATTTTGCAATTAATTTTTATTGTGTGAAGAAAGTCACCAAAATTGCAGAGATTTTTGAACAATAGTAGTAATGCAGTTTGCATGAAATAAGCTGAATTAGAAAATCATGCCTTAAAATGCAATCTTAAAGTTTTTGAAATATCATTCTAAAAACGATATTATCGAAACTAAGCAAAAAAGTCTCAAACCTGAATATGTTGCATAGTCAAAATGACTCCCAATCAAAATTACTCAAGTTTAAAAATCATATATACTCATTTCTGAAAAAAACGGACAAGCACGATTTTGAGCACAAGGAATTTTATTCTTGAGATCTTGTTGACTGGAAGTATGTTACTGTTCAGAGATTATCCCGATGAAAGAATGTATGATACATTGATTTACTGTTTTTACAAGTGGAACAATTAAGACAATTAGCAACAAAATGGTTAAAATTTTAATAGTTGGTTCATACCTTTTTGACTTATATTGAATGCCAACTATCATCAACAGATGAATTTTGTACTTCTCGACATATATGAAGTGGGTAGGTTTTGTTGCACTGTTTGCATAAAGTATTTGATGATTTGTTTGCATTGTCTATCTCACTTGCTTTCGCGTCAGATTTTTTTTTTTTTTTTTTGAAAAACATTGAGGCTTAAAATGAAATTTATGATTAAATTTAGATTCAACATTATTACATGCAGCTATACAGCTCAGCAGACTGCGAATGTGTTTTTCTAAAAACATCCTTAAGGTATAATGGGTTGATAATAATGATCGCTATTTTAATTATTCCCACTGTTTTCTTAAAGAATCATCGAATTTTATCAGTACAATATAAACAAAATCAAATTTCAAGTATTTTATATTTTGAATTATTTCATTGTAGGTATCTAATATCAAGCTTTCAAAATCAAAGACAAATGAATATTTATAAATTAGATATAATATATTAGACAATTTATTTTTTTAGCGGTTTAGAAATATAAAAATGAGAAGAAAAAGGAAAAGGAAGATATACAAAAAGTAACGTATATATATATTTAGAAAATTAAAATAATAAATATCCTGGAAGGATAGGCCCTTTAAATGAAATAAATACTCGAGAAAGTGAGCCTGGATCGATATTTCAATGCTGATGATGAATGGCTCGTGGTCGCCACAAGTCGGAGCACTCATCATAAATAGAATGGTTTTGAAGTGCAGGATTTGGGATAGTAAAAATATTAAAAAATATAGTAACATGATTTTTTTATTACAGAAAAATTAAATGGAATATTCTGGTCATAATATAACAGTATTTGTGTGATACCACGTAGAGTGCACAATCCTGTGTGTTGAGCACAGTTTTGAGGATTACATTTGGAAAAAAAATGAAATCTTCTTTGAAAATTTGCGGTATAAAATAGAAATTTTGAATTACAAAAGAGATATTACAGATATTTCCTAAGTATGACAGATTTTCCAGGTTTGTGGGGATCTTTAATTCAAAAATTTCAAGTCGCAGTTTTAAGTCGCAAATTTTTAAATGAGAATTTTTTATATAATCAAGGAATGCTTGTCATTAATAAAGAAAACTGTAGAATAGGGCTTTTCTAGTACAAAAGAGAAATTTTGAAATAAAAACGGAACAATTAGGCTTCGTAGTGTTTGTATTCAAACGTGTCATTTATGAACATACATTTCTAAACAATAAATGATTGTTACAGTGCCTTGTACTAATTCCTAAAATTTTTACCATAACTTTAGACTCCCCCTGTACAAATATATATCTGGTTATGCAGCAATACATTCTTAATCATTGCACTATAAATTCGTTATTCCTTTTTTTAAAATTTTCTTTGAAATGCAGAGAATCATAATTCCATTAGATACGTTGTTTATTTAAAATTTTCCTATTTAATATAGCATCTGATTGCTAATCTTAATGGTATAAAAAAATAACAGAAATGTATGTTCCGCAAGTGCATATTTTTTTTTATTACGTAATCATATCAAAATACACATAAAAACTTTATTTCGTAGGCAAAGAAATTTGTGTATTATAATAAAACATCCATTAAGAAACGCATATTGTAATCCGATTATATTTACGTTTTAAATTGCAAGTAGCTGCAAAGAACTTAAAAAAGAAATAACTGTAATCGATTTTCTTAAAGTCGGTAAAAAATAAATTTATTAATGGAAAGTTTAAATTTTATTACACTCATAAAATTTTATACTAGTATACTGTACAATATACAGGGTGGTCATAAAAAATTTTTGCGGATATATGGAGCTCTAGCGGCCAGTCCGTTAATCAATCGAGGTGAAATTTCAGATATAGCTATTCAGAGGTTATGAGCTCGATATTCCGTGAACGGCAAAAAAATAGCGCTCACAATTAAGGTTATAGTTACAGAAACTTGAAATTTTCTAATGGCAACACACATTTTTTTTCATCGCAAAATGCTCAGCGCATGCGAAGCCTCTAAAGAGCGTTGGAACAGTATGGTTATTGCAGGACGCGTTAACGTACGTAACCGGACGTGTTATACTCGCACAAAATCAGTTCTACGAACGACCTTCCCCAAAAAACGACCAAGGCGCACGAAGAAAATTTGAATATGACAGAGGCAAAATACCAATCATGGAACATCGTTTGCCAGATAGTCAGCGTAGAAAACGGATAAGTAGGGTGGGAATGTTAGTTCTTCAATCGGAGCTCGCAAATGCCAACAAAATGACTTCGTTCGTGGTGAGCTGCTAAACTATTATCAAAATGAGATGAATGCTACGATAACCTGGCGCGTTTACCGTCAACACCATCGCCAAATACGTGGTCTATGTATTTCACAAGCTCTTCGTGATTTAGTAATGAAATTCGAAGAAATTGGCTTCACCTGTGATAGTCTGCTATCCGAGCGACCAACTTTTCTAAAGATACTCTTTTGGAAGTGCATCACATAGTGACCAGAAAGCGCATGCAAACTACAAAAAGTGCATCTCGTGTATTTGATACACGAAAGTCAATGGTCTTGAAGTCACTGCGCTCTGTAATTCGCATGTTTTGTTACCGGTACCAGCGCACCCAGATGTTAGAAGTGACAGACCATCAACAAGATATAGACTTTGTTAATGAATTTCTTATCCAATATGATGGAGATAACGATCGACCTCTTTGCATATCATGAACGGATGAGGCACATTTCACATTAACTGTCAATGGCCTCCGCGATCCCCTGACCTCACTGCTGTGGATTTCAGATTCTGGAAATATCTAAAATCTAGATTGTACATGTTCAATCCGCAAACTTTGTCTGATTTGAAAGATTCTATCAAAAGTGAGATTGCAAACATCACTCATGCAATGTAACGTTCCGCTGTATTGTCCACAGTCGCCACCATGTAATGAGCAATTGCCTGAGGTGGCACATATGTGGAAAATGTGTAATCAAAAAACGTGTAGGTAAAAAATGTGTAATCAAAATAAAAGTTTTCTTCGTTCTGTGATGTAATCAGAGATTAATGTATTGACCCTATGTCATATGCAAATTTACTCCTTGCGTACCAAACCTTTTTCTATGGGGAGGGGATTCGCAGAACCGTTTTTTATGCGTGCATAACGTGTCCGTTTCTTGCTATACACGTACGGTTCCAACGCACTTTAGCGTTTTCGTATGCGCTAAGCATTTTGAAATGAAAAAAAATGGGTGTTGCAAATGAAAAAAATAGAGTTTCTGTAACTATAACCGGAACCGTGAGCGCCATTTTGTTGTCGTTCATAGAATCCCGAGCTCATACCTCTTAATAACTATATTTGAAATTTCACCTCGATCGGTTGAACGGGCTGGCCGGTAGAGCTCCGTATACCTGCAATGTTTTTTATGACCACCCTGTGCTGTAAATGTATACCCTCTCCACCTAAAATAAACACCTAAAGTATTCTGCAAATCAATACCTAAAGTGTCAAAAGTGTACAAAAACAGTATACAAAAAGTGTACAAAGTAAAGTGCAAAGTTTTCAAAAGTCACGAAATAAAGTGCTCAAAAATGACGTAAAGAGTACAAAAATCACGAAAGCTAATTTGTAATAATCCATTCAGAGTCACCCAAAATTCCGAAAAAGAGTTCCCATCTCATTAGGAACCTCATAAAAAGTCGAGGTTTTAAGACGAATTTACAAAGATATTTTTTTATTGGCAACCTGTTCGCTTCGGAAACATTTCATTTTAATTTTATAATCTTTAATTAGTTATCTGTGCCCATAAAATTGCTCTTTTAAGGTTCTGTAAATTCTTAAGTAAAGATTTTGAAATGCATAACTGTTTTTCTGTATGCAAATGCAATAAAATATGTTAATCTCCATTTTAATGTTAATGCTCTTAATGCTGTGTGTTTGTATGTTGAACATGTTTTCTGAATACCAAAATGATTACCTGAGAATTGGTAACAACCCAATAGCGATATATTGATTCGAAAAAACTGATTATTGCGCTGTAAAAGCTATTTAAAATGTTCTCGAAAAAAATAACAATAAACAGCATTTTTTTTCGAATTCATGAAATTTAATTAATAGTTTTCTAAGATTTTTAATCCAACAGGACAAGCGCAGGATATTTTTACACATCGTCTTAAAAAATTTTAACCAGATGTCTTTTTCTATAAAGCAATGTGGTCAGGTCCATCAGTATCTGCTTCCAAAGTTACTTTTCGTGGATAGCGTATGAAAAGAAAGAGTTAAGACTCAATCTTAATCTTATAGTACGTTTTTTTGTTTCCAGACACCTTAAAACTTAAAGTGTTTGATCCAAGCTTTTTTGTATGCCCTAATTATAATGAAAATTTCAAATTTCAGCATTTATATACACATAAATGTATAATATTGTGAGGGAGTGAGCTTTGTGATAAAGGCATTCTAGCAGTTTGTGAGTCATGACATCAATGATTTAACATGTGTAGCATGGAAGCGACATCTATCCTCTCTTTTACTTTAACTTTCTAGAGCCTGTGTGTCTTTCTCGGTTCTACAAGTTATGTCGCGGTTACAAGCAATATGCAAATTTATAGTATCTCAGTTTAGAGCATATAAAAGCTTTGAGTGTGAAGTGAGTGAGTGTAGTGGCGCAAGCGCACTAGTAGTGTGTGGAGAAGCAGTAAATTGAAATAGATTGGAGTTATATCGAGATATTATTGAGCCTCCAGTTAGATAGCAAAGAGTTTTGCAGTGAGCCGGCAGCAGCATTTGCCGACTTAGTTCGTTCAGAGCGGAACTATTCGAGAAGTTTGCTCTTGGTAAGAGATAATTTGGTTACGTTGAGTATTTTAGACAATAAAGAGCGTGTTACAGCCACGGTCTGTCTAATAAAGCTTTTATCTAGCAGTTTAGCAGAAAGTCTAAGTGAGAAGTTTATTTGAAGCGCCCCGACTGAGTCTAGTGCCGGAGCTGTGAATATATTTATGAGTCTAATATTTTAATATTCTGACCAGTTACCTAAATTGACGAACTGAAAGCTCCACTTCCCCCTTGGCCGGCCCTGACAGTTTAAATAAACTGGTTTTATCTTATATCTCGAGTTATGTATTCATTTTACCCCCACGTCGAGCATCCATCCGTTACAATTTTATAATAATAATATTTATAAAGAAAAAACATGATGTGTTTCATAGCAAAAAAATTAAGATTTTCAAATAAGGATAATAAAGATAATTACTTTTAATATTTTTTTATTAATTTTTAAAATTAACGATACTTTAAAATTTTTGTGATCATTTTTTCTATGAAAGGATAAATATCTTTAATTTTTATTAACAAATAAAATTCTAACTTTTTTCGTATTTATGCAACTTTACAGTGGCAGCCATTGAGCACAAAAATTCGGTTCAAATTTAAGCAAAATTTTTAACAGTGAATAGTTTCGTTTCAGATTCGAATACTTTTTTTTTAGATTCAGAAACTTGTGGCATTTTTTAGTTTGTAGAGAAAAAAGTTGATAAACACTTTTATTATCATTCTGGGCATACATGTTTATATAGATAGTAGAATTAAAAAAATGAAAATGAAAATATCTTACAATTTTAAGAAGCAAGAAAGAAAAAAACCGAGTGGGGATATATTCTGATATCGGTTCGCTGTTTGAAGCCTGGTTCGATTAAAAATATCCACTGCATTTTTAAAAATAAAAAATGGGGGGGGGGGGATATACACGCAGAATTAATAGTTATTCAGAAAATGTAGTGAGGTACAAAAAAGTGAAACATGGTTCACAAGCACCAAAAATAACACTAATTTATGATTTAATTATGTATTTTGTTCGATTACAATCGCGATCTTCGAAAATCCGAAAAAAAAAGGCTTAAAAAACAATCATAATTTATTTATCTCACCAGTAAAATTTAATTTTAAATATTGCATTATTTAATCCGAGCATTTTTCTGATTCAATTAGGCAAAAATTTTTCTTTGAAATAACAGGTGATAAAAGATTAAAAATTCTGTAAAAGATATGCTAAATTAGACATTATTTGAAAATTTTTACCAGAAATATTGATCCGTTAAGCGGTTAAATTTATGAAAAACAATTTTAAATGGAAGAAAATACACATTAATTTACAAAAAAATCATGATATATCAACAAAAATTGTCTAAAAATTCCCTGCCTTATTATTTTGTTCTTGCAGTAATTTATCAATTGTAAAAACCTATAATTCCTCCCCTCCCCCCAAAGAACTAAAATTTCCTAAGGGGAGTTCCTAAGGATCCTGGAATTCCTAGAATAGGAAATAATTTCAATAAGATTGCATTTCAATTCCATTTCAATAAGAAATACTAAAAACGAATATTTTCTTATTGAAAGTCACTTGTTAAAGAAGGCAAAATTACGAGTGTTTATAGAAGCTTTATTTATTTTATAAAGTAAGGTATAATTCTATGATAGAATGAAATTACATTAAAAATATGCGTAAAAAATGAATAATTTAAAATAAATATTCATTTAAAAAAGATTATACCAATGAAAACATGAATTAATGGATGATTTGAAATATATGTATATATATGTATATATGTATAACATCTGCTGTATGTATATATGTATATATATATATATATATATATATATATATATATATACAGATATATATACATATGATCTTTTTAAAATTGTTTATATGGTACTATTTATTTTTGAATGTATAGGAAGCAGAAGTGCTTGTAAAAAGTACACAAATCACTTTAATAAAGAAACAAAATTGTGTGCAAGTTTTTCAACAGAGTTTGAAGGGAGCACTTTAAATAGAGTTTCAAAATTTAGGAGAAAGGTACAACTATGTATGAAGTTTCGCACCTCGAAGTCCGATTTGGATACTTGCTTTATCTTTTTCTTTATGTTTTTTTGGCACCTCGTAGCACGATATTTTGAATATATAACTTAACTTTTTAATAAGTTATAGTATTTTATAACGTTTTGAGCCGTTATATTTAGCGGTTATACTTACACATCAACATCACCAGTGGTCGACAGTTTCTGCTTTCAAAGCTGGTTGGCTGGAGGTGATGGGTTCAAATCCAATAGCTCCCGTCGTATAATTGTTCGCAGATTTCGTAGATTTATCTAACCTTTAATATCCTTGTGTAAGTACGTGTTCTGCTCCTTTAGAAAGACTCCTTTAAAGGGCACTGATCCTCATCTTGATGTCACTAGTGTAGATATTTCGCCGAGATAAAACAACAACTAAATGCGATGCTTTCAGGAGATTTTTCAACATTAATAAAAATAATTTGGATATGTATTTTAGTATATATTAAATAAATGTACATTAACTTATGCATTGTTTTCAATAATACCTATTTCGTAATAACTAGAGAAATACTAATCAAGATGATAGTTAAAAACTTATTAGATAACTCTTTAAAAGTCTTTTTCGCATAAAATAGCTAAAAATGGACATTATTTCAAAATGAAAATGAAAGATAAATTTTCATTGTAATTAAACAAAAATTAAGAATACTAATAACTACCAATTTGAAAATTTTATAGTAAAATTATAATAATAATAATAATAATAATTGCCGAAACGTCACTGAAGGCTTACTTTGGAGACACGAAATATTTTCGATTCTGTCTGTCTGTCTTTTCCGCGATTAACTGCCGCAAAAAACACCAGATTAACTTGAAATTAAGTGGGTATGTTCAAATAATAAACTGAATATCCAATAAAATGGTGTGAAATTTTCCCAAAATATACTGGATCTAATTTCTTGAAATTACAAAAACTGGGAGATAAAATTGCAAAAGGGCATACATTCATTAAAAAACTGAAATGGCAAGAGATATGATAAAAACAGGCAAGCTGACAACTAATTTGGGGTATTAAAGGATATTAATTAGAACGTTTTCTAATGTTAAATATGTAATAAAAAAATAAAAATTGTATAATATTGTAAATATTGTATTAAAAAATAAATATGTAATTAAAAAAATTAAAAATTATTTTATTAACTTAATCGTAACGTTTGAATGTGATGTAGGATATAGACTATGGAGGAATTTAACTGAGGAACGCCGTTGAGATCTCCTGTACATATGTTATATATATACTAGGGGGGCTCCGCCCCCCTGCTTGCTACGCTCGCCATCCCCCCGCGTAATCGCTTCGCAATCCCGTCTGGGATCGCGAAGCAATTCCAAGTTGTAGGCTGCCCCTGCTTGCTGCGCTCGCCAATACCCCATGGTATGAATAAGCAGTTGCAGACCTTTCAAATGATGTGTCACACGACTGGTGTTGTAAAGAAATTAAAAATGTGACCCCTGGGGGGGCAGAGTGGGGGGTGACACACAAGGCATCCATTATATGAATAAGCAGTTGCAGACCTTTCAAATCATGTGTCACACGACTGGTGTTGTAAAAAAATTAAAAAAGTGCCCCCCTGGGGGGGCAGAGTGGGGGGTAACGCACAATGCTTCCATAATATGAAAAAGCAGTTGCAGACCTTTCAAATGATGTGTCACACGACTGGTGTTGTAAAGAAATTAAAAATTTGGCGAAATATTACAGTTATCGCCAAGTTGGCGTCTTTATGGTAGTCCATACAGCGATGCAAAGACGGAGCCCTTTCCTCATTGGTCTATTTGACTCATGGAAGGAGTGGTCCGCCCGGATTCGTTATTTCCGGAAATTTAACACATCAGCATCATTCTAGGAGTCATTCCTATTAAGGCTAGTTTTTTTTTCTATAGAAGGATATAATATATGTCAGATAAAATGTATCAGAAATAGTTGGATTTTCTTTCTTCTAGATGGCTGAAATCGTTCTAGCGTTTTTATTTCGTGTGATGAAAATTACCTGAAGTTACATATTACTGAAATACAGTGTAAGTTGAAAAGATCTATATAGTAAAATTTTCTTTATTATCAAATGTACTATTTTAATGAAAAAAAAATGTTTGATCTACGTTCAGTCTACTCTATATTAATATATTTCGCCAGGAAAAAAAAAAAAAAAAAAAAAAAAAAAAAAAAAAAAAAAAAAAAAAACATTGAGTTGAATCTATTGTTACTCATTTGAACTTCAGTACATTCATCGTACAGAAACATATATAAAAAAGTCTAAATCAGTTCTTCCTTCATTTTCTCATTGGCTCTATATATAAATAACACACACAAAACAAACTTTAATTTGTAATTTTTAATTTAAAGTTTAAATATTGGCTCTGTATGAGAAAACATAAAAAATATACTTTAAAGTTATGCATTCTGTTAAAAAAGTGCTTACTCGATAAAGAAAAAGTGAAACATATCTAGTTTCATTTTTGTGTATTATAAAATATATGGGTCTCATAAGAAAAAAAAGAATAAATAATTCAATTTAAAATTTTTGTTATGCATTTTCAAATTCATTTCATTCTATCGTAAAACAAAAAAATACAAAAAAAAATACTATTGATAATTGCTAATTACATGTAGAATGTATTACTAGGGACTTAAATCTTTAAAAAACATCCTTTCCGCACGCATGCGTTATTTCTAAGCGATTAATTTCCTTACTCAGAGAAAACAAGCTTTTTCCATTAATGCTTACTAGAAGTCTGGAAAAATGAGTTGAAATTTGGTTTGCATTTTTCGCGCATGGATATTGGTGTTTTCCAAATACTGTTTAACTGAAAATTCATAAAACGGTTTTACATAGATTATACGTTTTTTTTCTTTGATTTCCATAATATCAATTTAGTGTATCCCTCTATATAAGTTCAGATGTGTTTTTTATAATATATCGATCGTACAATTTGCACTTATCATTAATCGAAGAACATGTACCATATTTACTCGTGTATACCCTGCATGCATGTATAACGCGCATCTAGTATTTTAGAATAAAAATATAATTTTTTGTTTCTCGTATGTAATGCGAACATAAAATTGACATGCAAGAAAATGTATGATCAAATAAAATCCGGTAAAGTAAATTGAAACACAGGTTACGTCAGGGTAGAAAAGAAATCGGGGCGAAATTTTTTCAAAGACTTTCAGTAGGGAGTGAGTGTCATGATATGGTGACATCATTTGCGAATGAAATACTTGAAAACGTATTGTAAATAACATAATTGTAAAACGAGCATTGTTAAAAAAACAGTAATTTTGCAAATATAAATTTTCAAAAATCTGTATTGTTGTTAAAATTTTATGTGTACAAAAGAAAAAGGTTTGATACGTAGTGATAGAGAGCGATAAAGCAACAAAACTAGTTTTTGTAAATCTATAGAAATCTGTGGCTTTACAAATGAATCTAGTAAAAATATACAAATCTTACTAAAATCTATTTTTAACTTGGGTTGCAATTAGATAAAAAAATTCTAAATTTCCCAGATTCCTAAAAAGAAAAAAAATATTAAGATTTCCAAAAAAACGTAAGATTTTTTTTTAGCTTTACAATTTTTTTATAGTGAAAATTCGTATCTATTGCATGAATTTTTGCTGTTACTGTTACATAAAATCATCAGCCGTGAAGAGGATAGCTAAATAGAGTTTAAACAATGTTATTACAGATTTTGTATAAAAAAGAGCAAGGAGTAAAATAAAGATGCAGGAATATTTTATTTCGATAAGAATTCAATTTTAATTTCTTCTATGAATTGACAATGAGAATGAAAATGAAAATGAAAAAAACATTCAACTTTTGTGTCGCTTTCCATAATCCAAAGACTATGCATCGGAAGTGTCATTAAATAGTTAAAAATTAGACGATTCAAAACACGTTCAAGATAGCATTCTGAAAGAGTATATCCCCTTTTATAAAATATTTATATTCCAAAAGCCGACAGCAAAAAAACTAAGATATCAAGCTCTAGAGAAAAAATGTTTTATGGAAAAGTAGTAATAGGTAAATCTAATGATCCATGACTGCCGGAGGTGAAGTGGTGCAAAAGCCAAAAATTAATATCTCTAGTGGTTTTCTCATAGGTTTAACATTGTTTTTGCAGTATACATATGAAATGATTGTACAGAAAACACATTGATTGATAAATCTACAAATAAACCACAGACATGGATCATTATATTCCCCTATTTCTATACTTCCACAAAATTATGGATTTTTTTTTCATGAGCTCAAAGTCTTAGATTATTGTGTTGTCGGTTCTTGGACTATTAGCTGGCCATATAATAAATATTTAACATAATATAATTGAGAAAAAGGAATAAAATGATTACACACCATAATGATATTAAAACATAAAAATATTCCTGTATAAGAGTTATATTCATTAATTTTGATTAAAAAATTATTTAATATTACTGTATTGTTCAAATTAAATAGTACTACTAAAACCTATTACAAGCTAAAAGAATATATGTCAGGAAAAAATTTTCTATCCTTCATCTTTTAATTATTCGTAAAGTATATGTTTTTGAAATAATCGTGTAAAATGAACATAATACATTTCCGTCATTAATAGAAAAGTTTTAAAAATCTAATGGATTTCTCCGAAAATACTTTAAATACTATTTTAATTAATTAAGAATGCGAATTATATCGAACTGCACAGCTTCTGAGTAATAAAGATGTTTAAATTTAGATTCCCGTAATCATGATAATGAAAAAAAAAATGTAGGAGAAACAAAAAGTACGACAAAAAAATCACAAAGCATTATTCCCTTGAGAAGTCAAGAGGTGATTTATTTTACTTTTGAAAGAAAAAAGTACGAAAAAAATTAGTTTTCACATCACCTAATTTGTATCCACAAGGTGAAGAATAATTTTGTCTTGAATGAAGGTCATTTTATTCATTAACGTTGTGAATAATTTTTCTATCTGAAATCGTATTATTCTTAGGTTTAGGCTTGTAAAAAATTGCTAGTGTTACATTTAGTTTGAAAAGATAAAATGTCATTTCTAAGTCTTTACGCACAGATTTATTAGGTATATATATATAATACAATATATTTAGATTGCTAAAAAATATTTTTATGGTATTTCTTTTAATATTATTGATCAAATATATTTATAATATCAATTTTTAGGTTTCAGTAATTCACAAGGTAATTCATGTTCTAGGAATAATGCCCTGCTTTACTTATAATTTTTAGCACATTTTAATTTGTTTAATATTTAACTTTTATATAATATTAGAAATCCTGTCGGCTTTGTTCGCATAATATTTGTAATAAATAGACTGACAATTTATGTCTAACTTCTATTGGAAGGAATTGTACATTTATTAATAATGAAAAAATATACCATTTAAGTCGCTATTTGGCTTAACTTCAATATTATACTGCATTGGTAGAAATGAGAATTAAATTAATAACAAATAATTCTAATTCTAAAAAAAGTCAATTTATACGCTTGTATGTGTATATTTATGTATTGATTTGAAATTTTAATTTTCAGTGTGCATTTACAGTATGAAAAAAAAAAACCACATGTTGAATTACAAGCTTTTTTCTGGTCTACCATCTTTACAGGGGTAGAAGAACCAACATAAAATACTTATGTTGAAACAGGAGCTGTCACCACTAATTTTCAAATTGTGACACCGACATAAAATAGAGCCCAAGTAGGATCAGAGATTGTGACCACTACTTTTATAATTAGTTTGTTTTTTCCTGAGATTCCATAGAAATCCCAAATTAATATTTTTAGAACGCTTTTCGTTCCTTCCTTTCACTTCGCAAATTTAAAATTTGATTTAACTTTCAATTGCTGTTAGAGGACATCTATATTTTACAAGTATCTACAGTGCCATATTTAAAATTTCTAGTCTTTTTGGTATCACAGAAACCGTATTTTAGAATGTTTTTTGCTCCTGCAACCCTCTGGTCTTTGCGGTACTGACATAAAATGCAGTTTTTGTTTGTACAGGTTCTATCCGACAAATTTTCAATCTTTACTTTTGTAATTGGTTTGAAAGTTTGGGAGATTTAGTAGAAATTGCAATTTCATAAGTTTTTGAACGATTTTCGACGATTTTAACCGCTTTTAAATTTCGAATTTTTTAGAAAATTTTCTTAGAGATTATTTTTATCTTATGCAATATTTCAAGTTGCTAACGTCTGCAATATCACAAAAATTTAGAAATATTTAGAATTTTTTTTGTTCCTGTAACCCTCAGGTTGCAGTGATCTATCTTAGAGCAAAGCCGGTGAGTGTCATTTTCCAACCATCATTTTTTAAATCGATTTGATATTTCTTGTTATTTTTCACAAATGGGCATTTAAAACATTAAGAAATCTTTTTTGCTTATTTTCATCTTTCCATCTCTCAATTTTTTAAGAATTTTTTTATAATTTATATTGAAAGCGTAACTACCATGCCAGATGTCACGAGTCTCAATAACAATAAATCGCATTTTAAAAATTTAATTTTGCATTTGCATAAACTTTTAGGAAGTTACAACCGACATAAAAAATAGACTATTTTCAAAATAGGCTGTCACTATCTTATTGTTTATTTATTTTATTATTATTATTTTTTACATTTGTTGTTACATTTTAAATTTTAATTTTTTTTAAAAATTTAAAATGGCCACCATTTTGAAACAAAATGGTGGATGATGCTGGCCAACGAACTAGGTCGAGACATTTGTATGTACTATGTACATCCCATGTTTCATTGAAATCGGTTCATAAATACGCGTGTTATCACGTGACAAAAATCAAATAGTTTCAAAATGTCAGACATAAGAAAAATTCAAAGTGCTATAACTCAATCATTTTGTAAGATATAGACAAAATAAAAAGTGTTCTGGAATCTTTGTTTTAAGTTCTAACACGTAAAAGGAAAATATTTTTCAACTTTTAATTTTTTCGCATTTAATTTTAAATTTTAAATTTTTAAAAAAAATTAAAATGGCCGCTATTTTGTAACAAAATGGCGGATGATGCTGACCAACGAACTCGGTCGAGACATTTGTATGTACTATGTACATACCAAGTTTCATTCAAATCGGTTCATAAATACGTTAGTTATCGCATGACAAAAATCAGATATATATATATATATATATATATATATGTAATAGTATATATATATATATATATATATGTAAGATAGTATATATATATATGGTTATATATATATATATATATATATATATATATATATATATATGTCAACATTTGAACGGAGGGTGGTTTTGGGGTCTGGGGGTCATGATCGGTGAAAATATACCAAAATTTTCCGGAAGTGCTTTCCTCCGGACGGCTGCAATAGGTAGCTTTTTACTTTTTGTAATGAAAGCTACCTAAAAGAAAGGTGGGATGGCGGAAGCTTGTAAAATATCCCCATCTTCACGTTCATTCTTAACCAATAGACCAAAAAATTTATCAGGGAAGCGTCTTATCAGCAAATCAAATTTTTAAGCATATAGGGTAATTGTGCATGAAAAACCCTTTTATCTAAATTGAGAGAAAATTAACCCCCCGTTTCCCTCTTGATAGTTAATCAATGAACCTCCAAAACTTATCAAAGGAGTGCATTTTAAGAAGAAATTTATTTAAAAAAATTGAAGTAAATCTTATAATTCTGCACGAAAAATCCATTTATGTAAATTGCTTAGTGAATTATCCCCCATTCTCTCCTTTATACTTACTTAAGGAACACCCAAAGCGATTTAGGGAAGCGCCTCAACAGAATGAGCTTATTTACAATGATTGAAGCAGATCTGCCAGTTCTTCATGTAAAGCTTATTAATCTAAATTAAGCGATCAATCTTCCAGTTTTAATTTTTTACTGCAATGGTTTCATCAATTTAATATTAAAAAGCGTAGTGCATTATAAAAAAAATAACATATGATTTTATTCGGTTTTATAGAAATATTTTTTCTAAATTATCAATTCAATTAAATCATATTCCTGAGATATTTATGTGCATGTCTGTAAAATAACTAGAAAGGTAAAGTAGACAGAATGAAATAACTAGAAAGAAAAAGTAACATTTAAAAAGTGAGATTTGTATAAAGTCGACATATACGATGTAATAAAAATATATAGCGGATAGTCAGGAAATTTGAATTTTTTTTCTGTTAATTGTGTCTCTCCCTGATTAACTCCGTCATTTCCAAACGCGTCATTTCCTAACACTTATTCAATGACCAAAAATGTTTATATTCCCCCATCAATTTTTACAGAAATTTTTCGATCAATCAGTACATATCTTTAAGCATTATTAGTCTGAAAACGAAGATACAATAAAAATTAACAATTAACATAATAACAAAACCTAAATATTTTAAAATTCATATTATATATTTTCCGAAAATACAATTTTAATTCTTTCAAATGCATTTTCTTTCCAGTATTGTCATTAATTTTGATTCTGAATTTAAGGTTGAATATATATTTTTATTCATAATAAATGTCTTTTATTTTATTTTAAATATTTCTAAATATATGAAATTAATGAACAGTTCCATTTTTATTTCTTTTCTAACATGCGGCAATGAACACATTGATATGATATTTTTGAGGGGAAATTTTGATTTTTAAATATTTTGACAGCATAACAGAAAAAAATACTCTTACTTTTCCATAAGCGTTTGACAAATTCACGTTTTACGAGAACCGAAACTACAAACTAAAATAAGATTTCTTTTTCAAGAAGTCGATCTTTCCATTTCCAGTTTTTACTGCAATGGTTTCATCATCTTAAAATTGAAAGAAGAATTGCATTACTCAAAAGCATTCTGAACTTTAGAGATTTTTGATTCAGTAACTACTACTTATGGATAAAAATCCATGCATACAGAAATTCATAGTATTGCATTCTAAAGAACTTATCAATCTTTTAGACAATATTAGGTGCTTTTGAAGCTAATCTAAAATAAATTTTTTTCTAGTTTAGAAATAAAAACGTGTTTTTTTTTTTTTTTTTTTTTTTTTTTTTTTTTTTTTTTTTTTTTTTTTTTTTTTTTACCACATCTAAAAACGAAGGTTTGAAACAAATTCACCGTTTAAATAAAAGTAAATAAATAAATAAATAATAAAGAAAATAATATATATAGTGAAAAAAACCGTAAACACTGACGATAATTAATATATTAAGTAAAACACTTTGTAAAAACACCATAAAATGAAAAATAAAGTAGGACGCATTTCGAGCTACAACAATAAGATCTCTTCATCAGCTAAATGTCATCAGCCGTGTTCCTGTTAGTTGACGGACACGTGTTGGTTTATCTAATGACGAGCTGTCATTGTTGTATCTCAAAACGCATCCCACTTTATTTTTCATTTTATAGTGATTTTACAAAGTGTTTTACTTTATTTAATACTAGCTGACCCGCCCGGCGTTGCCCGTGTCCGTATTAGCAATATTAAACGAACTTGAAATTTGTATGATTTTATCATTAACTGGAAGCATGCAGAAAGGCATTGTCTGAAATACGTCGCAGCTGACTTTCTGAAAAATCGGTTTTAAAAACAACAACTAATATTAAGCTCTAAAAATATTTAAAATAAGCAATGAGAAATACGGGAGGGAACATGAATCCAACGATTACGTTAGTTTCGTGTTAAAGTGTTGATATTTACCCGTAAAAATCCCTGTTAATTCACGTAACTAATTATTTTTTTCGCATAGAAATCCCAAGTGATATAAGTGTCCCTTAATCCCAAGTGATAAGCGATGATAAAAGATTGGTGTATAGTATTATAATTTCAGAGCCATTCAACAAAAGTGTATATTTTTAATCAAAGCATGCGTAATGTTGACTCTGTGGACAAATTCCTAACCGTAAACTTTTGTACCGTAGCCATAATCTGTCTGTAACCTAACTGCGATTTAACAGTACCCTACTGTAACTTAAATATAACATAAATGTGACCTAGCCGTCACTTTATTGTAACCTATTCTTATTCTAACCATCACATAAATGCAATTTAACTTTAACCTAACTTTAAATTAACCGTGATCTAAATGTAACCTAATGTGAAATTAAATAAAATCAAAGATTTATCGTGATGTAATTGTAATCTAATCGCAACCCAAATGTTACCTAACCATTCATGGAGTTCATGTCCATGGAAATTATTTTGTCTTGTTCGGATTTGGTTATGATTCATTAGAATATTTTCGTCGGGTTCAGATTTGGTTCGATTCAGGTTTCAGGTATTTTTTGAAATTCAATTTAAATGTTCGGGTCGGATTCATGTCCATGCCTTGTTTGGATACAGTTATGTTTCTGTGAAATAATTTTGTCGGGAACAGATTTGGTTGAATTCAGATTTCGGCGTTTTCTTCAAATGGAATTTTTGGGTTCAGGTCTTCCTGCGTGTCCACGGAAATAATTCTGTCTAATTCGAATAAAGACATGCTTCACTGGAATATTTTTGTCAAGTTCAGACTTGGTTTAATTTAGATTTCGGCTTTTTCTTCAAATGTAATTTTTGGATTCGGGTTTTCTAGCGTGTTCACGGACATTATTCTGCATTGTTCGAATAAATACATGCTTCACTGGAATATTTTTATAAAGTTCATTTCAGATTTCGAGAATTTTTCAAAGAAATTTTTTAGGTTCAGATTCGGTTCATGTGCATGGAAATTTTGTCTTATTCGGATCCTGTTATAGGCCAGTCAAATTTTCAGAAAAAAGGGCTGATAGATGCAAAAATTCTGCTAGAAGATTTTATGTTTTTAAAATGTTTATGGAGATGCTAGTAACAAAAATTAATGGTTTTCCAACAAAATATCTCGAGGCTAAACTTTGTGGAGCCAAAAAGCCACAAAATTTTTGGACTTTTTTCAGTTTTTTGCCTATAACTCAAAAATTATAAATTTTCTGCATACCATACTCAGTTACAAAAAGAAAGAACATTAAATTCTCTACAACTTTCATGCTAAAACTGTTTTTCTAAAGCCAAGATTAAGCGCGCTAAAGCTTTCTGAAAGTGACTCATTTTTTTCTAACTTTGTGGAAAAATTGAAAAACGAAAATTTGGCACATTTTTTTATTATTTTATCCTCTTTAATTTATTTAAATTACAGGTATTTGTATGGTAACAATCATGATGAATTACAATCTGAACATTGTAACTTTTTTTGTATTTAGAGCTTTAGTATATTAGATATTTAAGTTAATGTAAGTAAAACATGTTTTCAGTATTTTGCTTGTAATTCTAAAATTATAAACTTTTTGCGTAACATACTTAATTACAAAAAGAAAGAGCATCAAATTCTCTATAAATTTTGTTATAAAAGCGTTTTTCTAAACCCATTACTAAGCGCGCTATGGTTTTTTGAAAATGTCATTTTTTTTTTTACTTTACAGAAAGTGACTACAGAAACAGACTATAGTTCGCCCCTCAGATCAAGCACTTCTTTGAAGCTTCAAGATAATTGCTTTTTACGTGACGAAGGTAATCCCGGTAACTTCAACGAAAAGCAATAAAAAAAGCCCTAAGCAAAGAGAAATTTATTCACAAAGTAATGAAATTAGAAGCGAAAATTAGATTTTTGAAAGCTGCTGAAAAATGTGGGGATGAAGGGACCCAGAAAGTAATTGAGCGTATTTAGCATAAACCTGACTTGCAGATGCGAACCTGACTTGCAGATGCACGGTATTATAGCTTTTGTCGCGTAAAACTAGATCAATCTGTAACAAGTTAAGAGAAAAGAGAACATCGACCCGCATCATCCGTTAACGAAGCCAATGACAAGAGCCGCTTTATTTCATTGCTTAAAACAAATAAAAAATTTCAAAACTAGAATTTCAAAATAACAGAATTCAAGTTCAGCAGGCAAAAGAAGAAGCTGGTGTCATGATAGTTACCTCGGCCATTTGAAGAGCCGAATCTTTTGAAAGCGTCGTAATTGTCGGACAAGACATTGACCTTCTCGTGATTATGACGAGCTTAGGCTATCAGCACAAAAATCTGTTTTTCTAAAAGCCAGGAAGAGGTAACATCGAAACCAAGTGGTTTTCAACCATGTCGTTCAAATACAATATTACAACAACGATCTTTTCACTCATTCAATCGGCGGATGCGATACAACATCCGCTCTTTTTGGGCAAAGAAAGTCAAAGTTTTGTAACACTTTGAAAAAACATGATCAGCTTGGCGAAATAGCCGGCATATTCAATAAAATAGGTTCTACCCGTCAAGAAATCATCAAGGTTGGAAAAAAAAATCTATATTGCACTATAAAGTGGATGCATAGCTACCACACAGAATTTGAATACCTTAAGGTTCCAGTTATTTGCTAAATTTGCCACAAAAAAAAGTTCATTTTGCAAGACTACCACCAACACAAGAAGCTACGCAGCATCATTTTCTCCGATGTTATCATCAGGTACAAGTTAGGCTAGGATACAACATCCCTCCTGAAGAATGTGGGTGGGCTCACAGGATCTCTTTCAGCCAGTTCAAATGTGCCAAGACCCGGCACTTGAATCCTTGCTCCATGTTGTGTCATATAGCTGTAGAAAAAGGTGCAGCAGAGCATGTTCTTTTCATAAATTAAAACTCAAATACTCGGCAATTTGTAAAAAAAAATGTAATGGGATCAACTTCGAAACTGTCGACGACATTATTTATCCAGAAGGAGGGGATGTAAAAATGTCACCATAAGTATTTTTTAGTTACATTCAATACTCTAAATATAAAATTACAAATACATTACTCTAAATACAAAAAAAGTTATAACGTTCTCAATTTTTTACAATGTTACCGTTTAATTCATCATGATTGTTATCATGCAAATACATGTAATTTAAATAAGTTACATTAAAAAGGATAAAATAATGAAAAATTGTGCCAAATTTTCGATTTTGCATTTTTTCCACAAAGTTAGAAAAAAAGAGTCACTTTCAAAAAGCTGTAGCGCGCTTAATATTGGCTTTAGAAAAACAATTTTCGTATGAAAGTTGTAGAAAATTTACTGTTCTTTGTTTTTGTAATTGATTATGGTACGTAAAAATTTTATAATTTTTGAGTTATAGACAAAAAGCTGAAAAAAGTCCGAAAATTTTGTGATTTTTTGGCCCCACAAAATCTAGCCTCGAGATATTTTGTTGGAAAACCATTAATTTTTGTTACTAGCATCCCCATAAACAGTTTAAAAGCATAAAATCTTCTAGCAGAATTTTTGCATCTATTTATGACAATTTGACTGGACTATTACGGTTCTTTGGAATATTTTTGTCATGTTCAGATTTGGTTCGATTCAAATTTCAGGTATTTTTTTCAAATAGAATTTTTAGGTTCGTATCTCGTTCATGTCCAAGGAAATTATTTTATCATACTCGAGTCCGGTTATGATTCTTTCTAAAATTTTGATCGGATTCAGATGTGATTTGAGTCAAATTTCAGGTTTTTTCAAATCGGATTTTTTAGGTTCGAGTCGGGTTTATGTCTATGGAAATTATTTCGTCTTGCTCGGATCGGGTTATAGTTCTTTGGAATACTTTTATAGGGTTCAGATTTGGTTCAATTCAGATTTCGGGGGGTTTTTCAAATGGAACTTTTGGGTTCGGGTCTTCTTGCATGTACACGAAAATTATTCTGTCTTGTTCGAATAATAAGATGCTTCACTGGAATATTTTTGCCAAGTTCAGATTTGGTTCAGTTTAGATTCGCGATTTTTTCAAAGAAATTTTTCGGGTTCTGATTGGGTTCATGTCCATGGAAATATTTTGTCTTGTTCGGATCAGGTTGCGGCTCTTTGAAATAGTTTTGTCACATTCAGATTTGGTTCGATTCAAATTTCAGGTATTTTTTTGAATGGAAGTTTTAGGTTCGTATCGGGTTCATGTCCACGGAAACTATTTAGTCTTACTCTAATCCGGTTATGGTTCTTTCGAATATTTTGGTCGAATTTGGATGTGATTTGGGTCAAATTTCAGAATTTTTCAAATGGAATTTTTTAGGTTTGAGCCGGGTTTATGACCACGGAAAGTATTTTGTCTTGCTGGGATCGGGTTATAGTTCTCTGGAATATTTTTATCGGTTTCAGATTTTGTTCGGGTCATATTTCGAGTTAACACAATATTTAGGTTCGGGTCAGGTTTCATGCCCACTAAAATTATTTTTCCTTGTTTGGATCGGGTTATGCTTCGTTAGAACATTTTTATGGGATTGAGATTTTGTTCGGGTCAGTTATCTAATCCATAGTTATTTTTTTTCAAACAGAATTTTTAGGTTCGGGTCGGGTTTATACTCACGGAAATTTTCGTGAATCTATCACGGATCGGAGTGTGATCTGTTTTTTTCTGGTTGGGATCGGGTTATGTGTTCATTAGTCTAAACATTAAGGTTATAATCAGTTTTGCTACTATTCTTTTTATGGCTATTTCTGATAAATAATTTACTTTGCTATTTGACAATTTATTATGGTGTATGAATCGTTTGCGGATTCGAACAATTGTACGCCAAACAGCTATATTTTATTTTTGTTTTAAAGCCAAATTAAAGCCATAATTTAATTTTAAATCGAATAGAATACATTTAAATTTTATCAATGATAAAAAAAATAAACTCCTAGAAAAGTGTTGTGAATTTTTTTTTTACTTCAACACAGCTAATGGCTCATACATTCTAATGTTCGAAATGCCAAAGATCTGCATACAACCACACAGTAAAAAGAAATTGAGTGGAAGTATAATGTCTTGGGCTGATGCCAAAAATGTAACCCTAAAATCCGCTACATTAAGTCCAAATAAGCACCAACAAAACCATGTGCTTTGACACGCCGATCAATTCAAACGGGTTTAAACCCGTATTTCTTTGTTTTTTACCTTTTAAACTGTTATTGAATAGATGACTAAAATTTCGTTTAAAAAATAACGTTTTGTGCCATTATTGACTGTAATACACGATCGGAATGCATAAAAGATACAAATATACCAATCATAGGCAAGAATTATGTGACTATTTTTATCATATGACTTTGAAATATCAATATAGAAGCATCATTTAAGATTTTGCTTGAAAAATTAACATTCTTTCGTTAATGTCTTAAAATCGTCTGCACTCTGAAATCTAGATTTTAGACTAATATTTCTTATTTAAGTTTTCGCGCATGATTTTAAAAGAATGTTTTCATAAATATATTTTATATATTGACATAGAATTATTAATATGTTGTTAAATCATAAACATTTTTCATCTACGTTATATAGTATTAAAAAGTTTTGAAAAAAAAGAAAACTTTTCGTAATACAATTTTTAGTTCAAATCAAATGTTTTCAATATTTTATTTAATTTTATTTTGACATTTAATTATTTCGAATTTATCAATTTAAATTATTTTAAAAGCAAACATTTTTTTTTAAATAAATAATATAATAGAAAAAAGACCATTTTAAAAAATTACTATTTCTTCGTAAAATATGCTTCAGCTGTAATTCATTTCTTTCAATTCGTCTTATTAGTAAAAAATCCCTTCCACATGCTTTTGTTTGGGGCAATAAAATTTGAGCGATAAATGGTTTAATATTGCAACCCTTTATTCCGTTTACTTTACCACTACCTATCTTTTTCCTCCATGGTTTACAACCGCTGTGATAAAAAATCATCATTTAAACTGACAATTTGCCAGTCTATGAATTTTAAAGGTCTGTTCCAGCTTTTTTAATTATTCATTCGAAAACTTTATGCAACCAACCAACCATAACTAAATGAAGGGGAAAAAAAACAAGAAAAAAGGCAATTTTTTATGAGAGTGATCTTTGGAATTTAATTAATTACTCAGTTAATAAATAGAATTTCGAAATTCTGAAGCTCAGGTGCATCAGGAGAGATTTGGGGCTACTCTCAAAAAAATTTTGAGCCTCGTGCATGCTGTAGATTTTGCTAGCCATCGCAGACACACACACACACACACACACAGACAGAGCGTTTTGTTCTTTTATTAATATAGACTAGCTGACCCGCCCGGCGTTGCCCGGGTCCGTGTTAACAATATTAAACGAACTTGAAATTTGTATGATTTTATCATTAACTGGAAACATGCAAGAATGCATTGTCTGAAATACGTCGCAGCTGACTTTGTGAAAAATCGGTTTTAAAAACAACAACTAATATTAAGCTCTAAAAATATTTAAAATGAGCAATGAGAAACACGGGAGGGAACATGTATCCAACGATTGGGTTAGTTTCGTGTTAAAGTGTTGATATTTACCCGTAAAAATCCTGTTAAATCACGTAACTAATTATTTTTTTCGCATAGAAATCCCAAGTGAGATATTTTGAATTTCAAACTAATTATATCACTCTTAAATCCGACTATACCATGAATGAAATCGATACGCAATGATAAAAGATTGGTATATAGTATTATAATTTTAGTGCCATTTAACAAAAGTGTAAATTTTTAATCAAAGCATGTGTAATGTTGACTCTGTGGACAAATTCCTAACCGTAAACTTTTGTACCGTAACCATAATCTATCTGTAACCCAACTGCGACTTAACAGTACCCTACCGTAACTTAAATATAACACATATGTAACCCAGCCGTCACTTTGAAATATCAATATAGAAGCATCATTTAAGATTTTGCTTGAAAAGTTAATATTCTTTCGTTAATGTCTTAAAATCGTCTGCACTCTGAAATCTAGATTTTAGACTAATATTTGTTATTTAAGTTTTCGCGCATGATTTTAAAAGAATGTTTTCATAAATATATTTTATATATTGACATAGAGTTATTAATGTATTGTTAAATCATAAACATTTTTCCACCTACGTTATAAAGTATAAAAAAGATATGAAAAAAAAAGAAAACTTTTAGTAGTACAATTTTTAGTTCAAATCAGATGTTTTCAATATTTTATTTAATTTTATTTTGATATTTAATTATTTAGAATTTATCAATTTCAATTATTTTAAAAGCAAACATTTTTTTAAAATAAATAATATAATAGAAAAAAGACCATTTAAAAAATTACTATTTCTTCGTAGAATATGCTTCAGCTGTAATACATTTCTTTCAATTCGTCTTATTAATACAAAATCCCTTCCACATGCTTTTGTTTGGGACATTAAAATCTGAGCGATAAATGGTTTAATATTGCAACCCTTTTTTCGGTGTACTTCACCACCACCTATCTTTTTCCTCCATGGTTTACAACCCGCTGTGATAAAAAACCATCATTTAAACTGACAGTTTGCCAGTCTATGGATTTTAAAGGTCTGTTTCAGCTTTTTCAATTAGTTATGCGAAAATTTTATGCAACCAACCAACCATAACTAAATGAAGGGGAAAAAAGAAAAAAAGGCGATTTTTTATGAGAGTGAACTTTGGAATTTAATTAATTACTCAGTTAATAAATAGAATTTCGAAATTCTGAAGCTCAGGTGCATCAGGAGAGATTTGGGGCTACTCTCAAAAAAATTGTGAGCCTCGTACATGCTGTAGATTTTGCTAGCCATCGCAGACACACACACACACACACACACACACACACACGCAGACAGACAGAGCGTTTTGTTCTTTTATTAATATAGATGTATATCTTTTCATTTATTAGGGTTTCCTTGGATAAAAATTCGAGGTCAAAGCTCCGAGATTTCCACGGCTTGATTTTAGAATTTTTCTCAAGCAAATATAGGATTTGGTACACCAACTTACAGACTATTTATACAAGAAAGAATATTTCAGAAAATATGTATTCGTAAAATGCAGTAACAGGATTTCATTACAAATTCTATTTGGCATTATTACCGTCGTATGCAGATAATAACGCTATGGAAACAATACCATAAAATAAAAATGAATAATTTTACGGAATTTAGGTACTTCGAAAGATAAAAGCCTATAGGCATAAAACTTTTTTTTTCACTTACCATTAACTGCAAAAAAAAATTTAAGTAATAATCATTTGATATTTTAATAATCTGACATGATAAAAATAATTGCATTTAGATCATAAAAATATGTTTTTATCCTTTTGAGTTTTAAACATTGGCAATAGTGGTGTCTCTTGTATAAAATAAAAACAAAACTAACTAAATAAAAATTATGCGTCAAGCACAGATAATGAAGCACTTTCCAAGATATTCAGAATAATGTAATAAAAATGCTCTGTTTGAAAAATTCAAATATTATGTCTCATTTCACCATATCAAAATGTTTAACGCATTTCAAAACCAAATTACAGCTGTTCCCATGGACAGTCGGAAAAATATCCGAAATTTTTAGCAGCCCTGAATATGATGTAGAGATTTGTATCTATTAGCAACATGAATTCCGAAATTATGTTCACTTAAGGTATACATATATTTCCGTTGAAAATTGCTCAGCAGTTTCCTCTAATAAGGAGAATGGTAGTGAATGCTTTTGTGCAGCTTTGTATATCACGTAAATTGTTGTAGATAAAGAATAATATGCCAGAACTAATTAATTTAAAAGCAAATACAATATTTCAAAACATACCCTCCAGCAATTATTACGCAAATAAAGTACTATAATCGATTTCTTTGTTGTGTCCCTATAAATAAATTTAAAAAATATGCTATGATTGCTATGCTTTAACGTGATCGTAGTAAAATTCAATGATTTATATCTGTTTAAATACATTTGAAATAGCGTAGTTTCATTAAAATTTTCTGCAAACAATTTTTCCCCATATACCATAAAGTAATTGAATAATGTTGAGTGTCCCTGTAAATGAACCATTAACCTTACACACTCCACATGGAAAACAAAACATGCGTTAGTGGCTCTAAATAAGCTTTATCAATTTCATGAAAATCCGAATTCAATTACTGGAATTAGAACGCGGAAAGACGGCCAGAGGAACACGCAAACCGAATGCATAAGCATTTTTCAACTCTGTTGGAAAGTCCTGAAAAGGTAGTTCTGTATAAGAATAATCCTGAGTGATAACACCATAGGGAAGCCTTATTACCTTGGTATACATTTTGCGCAGTGTATTTTAAACTACAAGCTACCTCATGAAAACCTTAAAAATTTCTCACATTTTGAAAGTACATAGAATAAAAAGCAAATTTATGTAATAAACAAAGTATTTCGTAATAAATATATAGTACGAATTGAATGTTTCCAAGTGAGCAATAAAAAGCCCAGAACTGGAATCGAACTTGGTTTACAGGGCGAAGGCTAATACAGGCCGTTTAAGCTATTTGGGCTATCGACCAGTTAGCTTAAACGGTAACGGCCAATAAGGCTACAACCAATATTTTATGACATTATTTTAAGATCAATAAAGTTTTCTGAGCGGTGAAATGTCTGTAGACTATCACCCAGTTAGCTTAAACGGTAAAGCTTTGGCTCTGTAAGCCAAGTATCTGAGTTCGATTCCCAGCCTGGGTAATTTTTCGCTCCGTTGCAAATATTCATTTCGTATGATAAATTTACCAATCAGTTTGATTGTGTTAAAAAATTAGTAATTATACAGTCTTCAAATCACAGAACTTAACTAGCAACTTTTTGATTGGTCCTTACTGAGTGTACTTCTTACATTATTTTTCCTGTGATAAGGTCTACAAACGGAATAAATAAATTTTAGTTGTTGTTGTGATTCATTTGACTCAGAGCACTATACGTCTTTAAGCGTAGAACCGGTTGTTCCTTTTTTTCGAAATCTTTCATAACTACATGTTATATTAGAACTTGGCGTTATTACGCCAGGTCACCGTGCATATGTACATATATATAAAACCATTAATTGTCAAACAATATATCTAAAAAAAAATGAAAAGATTAAATATATATATATATATATATATATATATATATATATATACATACTAACTAATATATAATAATAACTAATACTAATATTTAACTAACTATATACTAATACTAATATAATATATAATACTAATTAATATATAACTAACTATACTAATAACATAAATAATAACATATATATATATATATATATATATATATATATACTAATATATATATAATAATATACTGTAATAATTCTATGTGGTAATCTGACAATTTAACAAAACATAAAGAAAATACATAAAATTTTGCAAATACGATTATAAATTTTTTTCGGTAAAAATACAAAACTACTCTTATTAGACGAGTTGCATTTCAAATAATTTACATTGCAATGGGAAAAAATCCCATCATGAAGAAAAATGCTTTTTCAGAGGAAGTCGTCTGCATGACAACCATTGCTTATAAGCTAGATTTAGAAAACAAACCAACAACGAAAAATACAATATTTTCTGTTCTAATTAAAGATCTGTTAAAATAAATATGATCTTAACAGGGAATAATATACAATAGTTTAATGAACTATTTTTTTTTTTTGACACAGACTTTTTTAAACATATTTTATAAAAATTTATTAGTATAAGATTATACCATACTAAGTTTTACGATATAGGGGGAACTGGGGTACATTGATACATGGGGCACATTGATACACCCCCTCTACCGCTCACAGGGTCATTACAGGAAGTTTCACAACAGCTCCAAAAGGTGATGCTAGTGTATTCAACTACATACAGAAAATCTTTGAATGATTCAGCAATTTGATGAAATGGGATGGGTGATTTATTGTTTTTGTTGTTCAAAAGTAAATTTGAGTTGTACAATTGAAATGCTATTATACAACTGTTCCAGTATTTTCAACCAAAATGAATACTCTCCCTGGTAAGTACTGCTACTCTTTATCAGTTCCTCATTATTTATTGTTAGATATATTGTGAAGTGTTGGATTTGAGACTCATTTTATTCAAAATCGCTGTATGGGGCACATTGATACAGTTTATGACGGGGCACATTGATACAGCCTAAATCCTTTAATAGTTCATATTTTCATTATCTTTTATTATTTGTTTTACCATACACTCCTTAATCCAACCTTTTTTTCACGAAAAATTTCTAATATTAGTTTTTATTGAAGTGAAATAGATCTAATTTCTTTATATTAGAGCATTTTATAGTATTTTTGAAAACAGAAGACGTAGGAACTTACCCAGCATCTAGTGCTAGTAGAACTAATAAAAGAAAAGGACGGCATTCTGGCATATCTCGAATTTATATCGATTCTCCAGAGAAAAAAGTATTTTCGACATGAGAAATGTTAAGTAAGAGAAACAAACTGCAGAACAGAAAATGATACTTATATTATAAACAGAATTTTTAATATAATTATCCTTTATTTTCTGTTTATGAACCTATTTATAAACAGAAAAACTGGTAATTTTTTCATCTTTCATAAGAAAGAAGATAATGCTGGGGTTGAAGAAGTTACCGCAGTCAACAATCAGACAAGAAACAGACAGAACATCAAGTCATAATATATTTAATTTTGATTGCTTTAACATTGCTTAAAAATAAATTGTGGGTGATTTGAATTTTTATAAATAAATATAAAATGGTTTTCTAACTCATTTTTTAAGAAAAATATGCATTGTTATTATTTTGTCGTCATTTTTCTTAAACGTATCAATCTGCCCCGGGGATGGGGCACATTGATACAAATGACTTTTTTTGATTTTTTTAAAATTACATTCAAAAATACTACATAAAACAATGATTGTACATTTTTATAACATACTACACAAGTTTTGCTGTCACCTCATGGAAAAAAAACTTGAATTTTCTACTTTCTTGACACCAAAAAAAATCTTAGAAAAAAACTGTATCAATGTACCCCAGTTCCCCCTACTAATTATTACAATACCAATATAATATACTTAGATTTAATGTATACTAACTACTACTATACTAACATACTATACTAAGTTTAAATTTATACTAAGTATTGCTATACTAATGTACTATACTAAGCTTTAAGATATAAGAAATATTAGCATACTAATGCAGACTAACTGTGCTATACTAAGATTTAATTTATATCAGCAGTTTTCTGTTGAATTACATGGTACTCCCCAACAGATGAACTTTCTTGGTATAATTTTATCATTTATAAGAAATTCAATTTTTTTCACATGCCATTTTTACTCACAGATATTTAGAAATTCATAAAAATATTTATCATAAAATACTAAAATTTATAAATCAATTGATAAGATTTAGAGTTTATAAATTCTTTTAAAATTTAAGACTTTATCATTCAAGGGAAATTTCGCCTTTGGAAAGAAAAAATGTTTTTAATTTTCTATTTTTTTGTAATAATGGAATTTTTCCATGTCTGATATTATGAGAAAAAAAATCAGCAGAAATAGTTAGTCTTATTTATGGCCTTAATTTATAGAAACCCAAATTAATAACACTAGTTTACACGGTTTTTATACCCCAGCTGAAAGTTGCTAATTTAGTGTTTATTTAGATAGAGTTATCCAGAAAATACAATTAAAAAATTCTGTCACGTCTAGTTCAAGAAATATTTATTTACTTAACTGGATTACATAATTTTCGTATTAATATTAAAAAGAAATAAAAAATGGCTATTTTTTGCCTTTTTTAAGTGCGTTCGAAATTATATAAATACGTAGCACCTATAGTTGTCGTTCAGTCCGTCCGTCCGTCTGATCGCATGTCTGTCTGTCCATCTGTCCGTCCTCAGATAACAACACTAAAACTACCCGACTGAATCGTTTGAAATTTAAAGTATATAATTAACGCATAACTTTGTCGAGTCATTTCAAATTTTATGAAAATCGGATGCATAGGTCAATTACAGAGACAATCAAAAGTATTCCATTATATTATGGTCAATGTAAAAAAAAATTTTAAAAGTATTTTAATCTTTTCAAATTTAAAATACATAATTATTACATAATTTTGTCGCGTAATTTAAAATTTTATCAAAATCGGATGCATAGTTCAATTACAGGGGCAATCAAAAGTATTCCGTTACATTACGGTCATTGGGGGAAATGTGTCAAATGCATTTTAACGGTGTTACACTCATTCGTCCATCATAAAATTGATATGCATCTATAAAGTACATATTATAATAGACATTTTTGCATAATCTCTGGTGCAAAGAAAATTTGTTATTGATTTACAAGGCCGCACAAAAATATTCCACTACATAATGGTATAGACAGAACATTGTTTTGTGCGCATTTTAATTGTAATTAACTATTTGCAATTTTATGATATTGATATATGAGAGTGATATTTTTAAAACTACGTTATCGTACGAACGCATTTCATTTGCTGCGCCTCACTTGCAATTTCCAACTTGTTTTATAGTTATTTGGATCAGTTTCTCTTATAATGGACCAGCAGTAATTCCTTGGCATGTTTTCATCCTAAAATCCCTGATGTCGCTCTTCAAAACTTTTTAATCTTGGTGAAAACGTTCCCCTTGTTCGTCACTCATACTTACTAAGTTTTCAGGGAAAAAACACTGATGCGAATGCAGGAAATTAATATTTAATGACATATTTACTCCCATCTGTTGAAAAATGTTTCAATAAATTGACAATAATTTCTTTGTAATTTTCACTTTTTTTATTTCCTGAAAATTTCTCCACAATCATTTTGAATTAATTCCAAGTAGATTTTTCATTAACAGATAAAATACTTTCAAACTGAGAATCTTTCAAAATTTTGCGGATATGTGGGCAAACAAATATCCTTTCTATCAATTTTGTCTCTGTAATGCTTGGAAAGATTTTTTGTAAATATTGGAAAGCTGTTTTTGTCAAGCACCTTCACAAAGTTTTTCATGAGTCCAAATGTGACGTATAAAAGTGGTCGAGTAATGTTATTGGGATCTATCAATAGCTCATGTTTGATGTTCATTTTCCCCGGAATATACTCGTTCCGAATTGGCCATTTTTCTTACATTATGATGTTGTTTTGCTCGGCTCTCCCACAAGCAAACGAAACAAAAATATTTTGTGTAACCAGCCTGCAATCCCAATAACAAACTGTTGACTATGAGGTCACCACACACTTTCCATTGGTGTTTTTTATACTTTATTATATTAATTAAAGTACACATCATTTCATAGCTCTATTTACAAGTCATTGCGTGTCCTTTTGGTATAGACGCTTCTTATTTCCATTATGTACTAAAACAGTTTTTAGACTATATTTCGAAGAGTCTACGAATAAGCGCAACTCTGTTTTATCATAGTTTTGATTCATTGCTTCAAAAAGTCCTGGGATATCAGTACAATAACAATATTCACCTTCTTTTTTCAAAAATTCTGAGTAAACTTTGCTTCTGTTTCTAGACAACCTAACTTTTGTGTTTGGTGTTAATAAGTTACATTGTTGTAGGCGAGAACCAAGAAACTCTGCTTTAGATTTTCATAATTGTAAATCTCTTATAAGATCATATAATTTGGCTTGGTTAATTAAATGTGGTATTTTTTGAGGAGAAAACTCGTCATAATCACTAGAAATCGATTTGAATTCAACAATACTTTCATTGTCATCTCTAGTATATTTACACTTGAATTACCGCGACAAACTGGACGTGGTAGATCTTTCGAGTGTAAAATGGGCTTAGTAACAAACGGAACTTCGGCATATGTAATACTCGCCTTATTTTTTGAATAATCTCTCTCTGCTTTCGAAACACAAAAGTAACAATCATTTTCATGATTACTAGGGTCTCTCCATAGCATTGGTGAACCAAATGGAAGGTGTGCGTTTTCTCCTTATGACCACTGGAGTAAAACGATTCCACAGCTTTCGCAAAATACATGAGGCACACACTTTTTATCTTGGTTTGCAACAGGAAATCCATAATAATAAAGATATGCACTTTTTAAGATCAAATTACTTTATAATTCAATTTCATAAAAAAAAATACATTAAAAATTAAGAAATTCATATTTAATCATTGACTCACTTGTTATTTTCATTCATGAAATAAATTTAAACATTAATAATGTAAAAAAAAAAAAATCATTTTTGTTCACAAACACAAATGAAAATTATTGTTTTGTAAAATAAGGTTTAATTAATTTTTAAACAATAAGTCAGTATGTTTAAATATTCATAGTAACTGAAATTTATGTTATTGATGATAATTGTTTTGAAAAAATATTAGAAAATACAAAAGGCTTGAAAATTCTCATTTCCATGGCCTGTTGGCCATTACCGTTTTTGCGAAAAGACATGGTAATGACTAACCATGGTAATGACATTTTTAATGTTTTACCCCATTTTAGGCTAAATTGTAGCAATTAAAGTCTTACAGTACATTTATTTTCAAAATAGTTCTAGAGATCTACAGTTTCGGTCAAAAGTTTCCGGCCAGCAAAAATTTTTCAATTTATTTGTAAGTATACCCATATGAAGAGGAATCTCAAAATGATACTTATACATTTTATTGTCATAATAGTAAGGAACTTACTTATAGAAGAACGTGTAACTATCAAAAAATTTAATTGAACAAATTAAGTATAAAGGAAAAGGTTTCCGGCCAGCTTCACAAGTTTGTATAAAAGTGGTATTGTAATGGAAAATTACGGTGATAAACGACATTTACTGTTGGTATTTTATGGTATTACTATTTTATTAGCTTTAATAATAAGTACTACGGCGCTGCCACGTGACATTCATACAATCAACGGTTAAAGATCGTCTATGGTACGTTTTTTCCATATTTCTTGCAATTTTGGAGAAATTACGGCTGAGTTGCAATATTTATAGTTCCGCAGATTTTTGCCAACTTTTTTCCAAAGATTTCCTATTGGATTCATATTGGGCGTTTGGTCTAACCATATCAAAAACGAAATTATTTGTGTGAAAACCATTGCTTATCGAGGCTTGTATACATTATTTATGTCGTTATCATGTTAAGAAAAATAGTTGCGACCAAATTTTTTTCTCTAATAAGGCAGAAAATGGTCTTGTTAGATATCCTTATACATTGTATCAATCACTTGGCTATGGATTTCAAATAACGGACAAACACTTTTTAAAGAAAATACTTCCCACGGCATAACGTGACCCCCGCCATGCATCATTGTAGGCGATAAGAAAGGTCGAATGATATCTTTTGTTGTTAGGTCATCGGACGTTGTGTCTGCCATCACTTCCAAAAATTTTGTGAATTCGATTAATGGAAAAATAGAACTTTTGTCCAGTTTTCACTTGTCCAGACTTTGTTTTCCTCAGAAAATTCCAGTAGGGTACGTCCGTGTTTTTTTTACCTCTAAAAATTTCTTAACACCGACTCTTTCATAAAGTTCTGCATCACGTCAGCATCATAACACGGTAGACAAACTTATTCCAGCAATATTTTCATACCGTAAATCGCAGTATATTGCAACGGAATTTTCATGCGGGTTATCAATAATTTTTCTCCTGATAATTCTGCCCACAGGAATAGTAATTTTTCGGGGTCTCCCGGACCTCTGAAAGTCCTGAAAGCCACGGACATTAGGGCGGAGCGTAAAAAACTTTTTTTACGAAATTCTTTTCTCCCTAGCGCGGAAGAGTTGTCTAGTGGTATCAGTAATATACTCACAAAATTTTAAAAAAATCAATAAATATCTTCCGGTTCCACTTTTGGGTCGAATTATGCAATTTTAGCCAAAAATGTTGTAATTTTTCACATTTCAGTAATATTTTATTTTTTCAATTTTTTCTTCGCCCTAGTGCGTAAAAACTGAAAGAGTACATAAGGAACACAAGTCCAAAATATTAGAGTAATTAAAACATATCTTCTGGTTCTACTTTGGATTCTAAATATAGGAAATTTGTCGAAAATGATACAAATTTTCACATTTTAGTAATTTTTTATTTTTGAATTTTCTATTCCCGCTGGCATGAAATTTTCGAAGAATATGCAAGAAACATAAGTAAAAAACTTTAGAATAATAAATATATATCTCCCGTCTTCCTTTTCGCGGTCTAAAAATGTCAAAATAGCCAAAAAGTATATAACTTTTCACATTTCAGAGATTTTTTTTTCTTATCAGTTTTCTCTTCTCGCTGACGCGGAAAATCATGTGACAAACATAAGTGTAAAAATTTATAATAATATATAAATATCTTCTGATTTGACTTTTATTACTTAAACTGGAAAATTCATGGCATTAATGTACTCAAAAATCATAGAAAAATCGAATTAAAAGAGATCTGGGGAAGTTCAGCTTTCTGTTCGTGTACTGTAGTATTACTGTTGGTTTAATGTTCTGCTCATGATAGGTTGGTACTGAGGCTAATCAATTTTAGCTTCTATATTTTATTGAAAAATAATACATTTGAAAGTGTTTACAAAATTTATTTTTAATTGTGTTGATTGTGTATGACTGAATATTGTGTTGAACTAATAGTGTGCAAGGAAAATACCACAGAAATATCCCAATTAAAGCGCAGTATACACGGTATTTGTCTCATACCATTTTTGGGGGATCCTACTGAATTAAGAACTGGCGTTCTACCAACTTATGGACATACAATGTACTTTTTTGTTGGTGAAAAATGAATCGAAATATAATTAAAAATCGTCCCCACTTTTCGGGTGATAGCGGATTATGTGCTGAAATAGTTAAAGAAATTTAGCAGGCTCCTCACTTCCATCGTTTTCTAGTCCAAGAATAGTCAAAATTATTAATTCATATAATGATAAACACAACAGTATAAAGAAATTTGATGCTAAAGAACAGACGAAGTCAAAATTGAAAATTTTCTTACTGGAAGATAAAAAATTCTGAGTGAAAATTTTTCTTACGAGAGTACATCTCCAAAAGAATGTAAATGCCCACGTGATATAAAAATTCCAGAATTGAAAGACAGTTTCTTAAGGACTAAAGAACTTCAAGGAAATTGTGGATAGACCCAATTGACACATTCTAAAACACGGTCCACGACACAGAAACTTAGTAAATGAATGAGCAGGCTCGAAAAAGAATAAAAAATATTTCAGAAAATGGTATAAAAAGGAAAAAACAATTACTACTGCTTCATCAAAGACTTACAGTTATTTAAATCTTTTAGTCTTGTTAATGAACAACTGTGTCACGATAATAGCGATAAACCTTTAGTGTCATTGCATTCGAACATAAATACTATAAGAATATCATGAACAACCCGCCATCCTGGTCTAGCGAGAACTTGAGACACAATAGGAGTGTCCTACCGAGTTTCAGTATCAGTAACAGGCGCATTTCTTGAAGACTTGCGAGTTGTGACGACATGTCTAATGTTATAGACAGGCATAACACAAGCAGAGAATGAAAGAAATATCACATGAAATTCCAAGTCCAAGATTAGAGTTTCATATCCACCAATACATCGAAAAGATTGTATTTTGACCGTCGAAAAGATCAAACTTTAATTCAGATTAATATTGACGGAACGCAGAGAGTGCTTGAAGAATACTGGAAACATATAGAAGAACCTGACTGCGATTATATAGGGCAAGTGTCACCAATAACCTCTTCTGCTATATTTCTCATATCATTTTTCATACTTTCCGCTCCAGCCAGAAAAGAAAATTGATAAGAAAAAAAAATCTCTGAAATATGAAAAGTTACATACTTTTTGGTTTCTTTGACAATTTTAAACCCCAAAAAGGAAGACGGAAGATATTTATTTATAATTCTAAAGTTTTTTACTTATGTTTCTTGCATATTCTTCTAACATTTCCATGCCAGCGGGAATAGAAAATCGAAAAATAAAAAAATGACTAAAATGTGAAAATTTGTATACTTTTCGACAAATTTCTCATATTTAGAACCCTAAGTGGAACCAGAAATCATTTTTTAATTTCTCTAATATGTTGGACTTGTGTTCCTTATGTACTCTTTCAGTTTTTCAGCACTAGGGCGAAGAAAAAATTGAAATTTTAAAATATTACTGAAATTTGAAAAATTGCAAAATTTTTGGCTAAAATTGCATATTTCTACCCAAAATTGGAACCGGAAGATATTTATTGATTGTTTTGAAATTTTGTGAGTATATTACTGATAGCACTAAACAACTTTTCCGCGCTAGGGAGAAAAGAATTTCGAAAAAAAGTTTTTTACGCTCCGTCCTAATGGACATATCGTTTACACCGATCGATAACTTAGCCGCAATATCTCAGGAAGATTGTCCTTTTAACGACAAACTAATCACTCATTTATGAACAATAATTGTTGAAATTTTCAAATTCGAATTCAATCTATGCTATACACATTGATTCATTCATAAACACAACCAAAAAACACTTCATGGATAGAAAAAAAATAAAGATGATAAGTGGTCGGAAACTTTTGAGAACATGCGTTTTCTTGTATACTTAATTTTGTCAACTAAATTTATTTATATTTACTTGTTTTTCTATGAGTAAGTTGCTAACTTATACGTCAATGAAATGTTTAAGTATCGCTTTGAGATTCCTATTCATAGGGGTATATCTATACATATAATAAAACAGTAGGACCCGGTGTGTCTGTACATTGAAGATAATTGACAAAAATGGAGTCAGGGCGATAAAAGAAAACCAATGAAACACAAAAAAAATTTTTTTGAATTTTTTGTCTGTCTGTCTGTCTGTCTGTCTGTCTGTCTGTTTGTTCGAGGTTATCTTCGTAACTACTGAATGGATTTTTATGCGGTTTTCACTAATGAAGAATGCACACTCCCGGGCAGCTTTGTTTCATCAAAATCGGACAACAGACAAAAAAGTAACAAAAAGAAACAAAAGAAACTATTAGGTGCGCTGCTCACGTTTTTTAGTACATAACGTTTTTTTAGTACATATAAAATCCAATATATGTCACTGTGCGATTTTAAAACGCGCTATCGTTATGTTTTCGCCAGTCTACTTAAGTATGAGAAAGTTTCAAGCTGGCTGTCGTTCCATGTGGTTTAGTCGGTAGAACGTCAGTGCGCCATACTGATGGCCCGGGTTCGATTCCCAGCATGGAATTTTTTTTCACTATGTTGGCATTAACGGCTATAAGCAATTAAAAGAATTTGAAATATTGTATTCAAGGCGAATTTTCTCTCTGGGAAAATTTCCTTGCATTAATATGTCAGTGTAATTTTTTTTTCGATTTAATTTTTTTTTTCGAAACTTTGTTTTTCTTAAAAAATTACAGTAAATATTTGATATTTCCCAACGTTTTTTGAATGATCGACTTGCTTTTTTTTTTTTTTAATGTATGTCTGAACCTTATCTAACTACTTCTTCAAGATTTCTTTAGATAAACCGACCAGCGTAGCGGGCGAAGGCCGCTAGTTTACAAATAAAACTGAAAAATTTTGCTGGCCGGATAGAATTTTTTTAAAATTGAGCCTAAAATTAAGAAAAAGAATCTAATTCTGAGAAAATTTAACAATATAATGAACAAACAGTTTTCTTATTCGTAAACAGAAGTAAAACTAGCAAAATTCCTTTTTTTCAACCATTTTAGCTTGATCTAATTTTAAAACTAAGATAACATAAAAATCGATTTTCTGTGACGATTATTAACGACCTAGACGCCATTAAATGCTTAAAAATTTTGTTCAATACTTACAAAAGCTATTTACTTTCAATCAGCTGCTTCCGACATGTAGTATTGAAAAATGGTCAAAAATAAATAAAAAAATAAACAACATCCATTGAATAATTTAATTAATGAATAACGGCAAAAAAGCTAATTATATACAAAGTAATGTTTTTGTGCAATGAATTATCTTAACGAGATTAAAAAAGTGCTGGAATACCTTTGACTGATTAATAATTCATAGATACTTCTTTCAGTATGCAGACAGTAAAAGGGTTTATTTTATTTTATTTTGTTACTTTTACAATTTTTTATAAAATAGCATTTTTTGCTTACTGTTTAACAATTAATATTATTAAAACATTAAATTATAGACAGCTATTTTAAAAAGTGATATATTAAACTTATTATATATATATATATATAATAAGTTTAAACATACATATAAATATATATATATATGTATGTATGTATATATATATATATACAGGGTGTTTCGTTACCAGACCGACAAACTTTTAGTGGTGATAGTAGACATGAAGACAAACATTATTAAACAGTAAACCATGGGGCGAAAACGTCTTCTGTAGGAACTAGGGGACATTAAAGTTTAAGGTCCAAAAATTCAAACGATGATAAAAAACGGGAAAAAGGGTTGATTCGTTTTCGATTTTCACTAAGATCATTCTTTATAACACGATTTAAAAAAACAAATTATAAAGGTTACATTCAAAAACCGTCGATAGAGCGCGCTTTAGACTTTAGAATAACAAACAACTACTTTTTACCGTTATTTTGCGCATGGGATTATTTTAAAGTTTAGACTTTAACTTAAATTTTAATCCCAAAATCGGAAACATTGGGATCGGGTAACTGGCAAAATTTTAACTGTGAACAGAGGAGCGGTTTTTAAACATTCATAAACATTATAACAAACTGATAGATTTTGTTGCGGTTTGCGTGTAGTTCATTCCCTTGGTAAATATTTTATTCCAAATGACTTACAGCTCTAGTGTATCCATTTTTTGGTAAAGGGCGCTTCCGACACATCTCCGTCATTTCAATGACATCACTCCTGTGTGTTTTAGTAGCAGACCAACATATTTCCAGGAAGTGTTAGGGATGCAAAGCGACTCGGAATCACATAGGAATGTAACATTGAAAATGCCATTTTAGAGAGCTGTAGTTAAAAGAAGCAGAGAAAAAAGCTACAGAATCAGGTAGTGAAACAGCAACACGTTCATGTGGCAGAAATCAATTTAGTCAAAGGTTTTACTACAAAAGGTATCCGAAATTACGACCAGAAATAGTCAGACATGCTTGACAGCAGCGTTGCATGCAATTCCTTTCGCTTTGAAAGATTCCTGGAAGCTCCAGAAATTCGAGCTGACAGGTCTGCCACTGATGGTAAAGGAGTCTCCTACATTCAACTTTTCATTTGATCCCAGTAGAAGAAGTCCATACAGATTCAGATTCAGATTGATCCAGGTGGTGGTTGGGGTGGTACTAATTGGTTTGAGCTCAACTAGCCCCACCCAGCAATGTTTATTAAAAAATACAGAATAATTATACAGTAATAATATAAAGGTACCTAACAAAAAGAAGTTGATATAATGAAGTAGGTGCGACGATCTGGCAGGCCAACGAACCGGGCCACCACTACCTATCCACCGCTGTCCACATGTTACGTTGAGGTGTCTGCGAACACCATTGGTAAAATGTGGAGGAGCCCCATCGTGCTATAGAGAGCCACAACGAAAGAGTAACATGTGTTTTTACCAGAAGTTCCGTCCGAACGTGCTGTTGAAATATCAAGTGGCTTTTTTCTCTGCTTCTCGTAAAAAATATATTTTTGACATTACATTATATTGTGATTCCGAATCGTCTTTGCATCCCTAACACTTCCTGGGAGTATGTTGGACTGGTAGTAAAACACCCAGGAGTAATGCCATGGAAATTTCGGAGTTGTCTCGGAAGCGCCCTCTAACAACAAATGGGGACACCAATGCTGTATGACTTTTTGAATAAAATAATTACCATGGGAATGACCTACACGCAAACCGCAATAAAATCTATTAGTTTGTCAAACGTTTATGAGAGTTCAAAATCCCGTCCTCTGTTCACAGTTCAATTTTCGCTAGTTACCCGATAAAAATGTTTCCGATTTTGAGCTCAAAATTTAAGTTAAAGTCTAAACTTTAGAATAATTTCAACCCCGTGCATAAAATAAGGGTTAAAAGCAGTTGTTTGTTACTATAAAGTCTAAAGCGCCATCTATCGAAAATTTTTGAACGTATTCTTTAAAAAAATTTTACAAACAAAACGTGATATAAAGAATGATTTAAGCGAAACGAATCCACTATTTTTTTCGTTTTCTATAATCGTTTGAAGTTTTGGACCTTAAACTTTAATGGCCCCTGGCTCCTACGGAAGACGTTTGCGCCCCATGGTTTCCTATTTAATAATGTTTGTCTTCATGTCTACTAACATCTATATATATATATACATCTACTACTAACATCTACATATATATATATATATATATATCTTTATGTGTGTATGTGTATCTTTTAAAATTACTGAAACATTAAATTAATGACAGCTATTTTAAAAAATGATAGTTTGAACTTATATATATATATATATATATATATATATATATATATATACACACACACATACATATATATGTGCGTATATGTGTGTGTGTGTTTGTGTATATCGTGCATTTTATTTGATTTTATGTTACAAAATTTCTTTTTATATATTTAAAGATCAAAGACAGAAAATAAAAATTGCTGAACGTCTCGCAATAAACGTTTACATTTAGAAACCGAATACTGATAAAATTATTATATACAATGCCAGCAAAATATAAATAAATAAAATAAAATAAAATAAAAATATTATACCAAAAATTCTTCACACTTAGCCAATGTCCCAATGTCCAAAAATATTATTTTATTTTTTCCAGTTTCAAAGAGAAGAGGAGAATGAGTTTCTATCATGTTTTGGTTTCGTTGAGTAGTGACCTTTGCAGCTTAATATGATTTAGAAAGCTGCTTATATTATTATAATTTTTTTTATTCCAGAATTTTATTCTAAATTCTTTCAGTGGTTTCAAATGATTCATTTTTTAATTGTTTTTTCTACAAATAGAAACTCGCCTGGTGCACATAATCGTAGTAAATATTGATTGATGAACAATTGATGAACAACTTCATGATTTGCTTTAGTAAGAAAAAATCTTATTGTAAGTATTAAAGCCTTAGTTTTACAGGAATCGGCGCGAACTGTGTATGTCTTAATAAAGACCAGGACAATTAAAAGATAGCAATGCATAAAACGAAACATCGGTTAAAAACACGAGAAAGACTTCAGTCAGGTTTGAAAATTTTTTAAAACGTACTGTTAATACCAACCATAACAAGTGAAGGAATAAACCAGAAACATTACTAAGAAATGTATCAACAAGTACCATATGTCAAAAACTTCACATTTTTCAATGAGTGTCAATTTTTTTTCCTGGCAATGTAAGTACTAAACTTTTACAAATTATGTTTTGGAAGCCATTTACCAGCCTATATATATATATATATATATATATATATATATATATATATATATATATATAAAGGTAAACTGAGTTTTAACTCACTTCTTGGCGACGTGTTTTCTAGTGCGCGATAACTACGCCGCGCCTTGCTTACCTTTACTTTTAGCTATCGCTCTTCTCGGCAAACCTCGGAGCAAAAAAGCCATTTTTCTTTCCTTCGTTTGCCGGAGCTTGCGAATGCTCTGTTCGTTCTTTCTTTTTTAGCTTTCTTATTGGACAAGAAAGGAGAAACATTTAAAAGTTTGAAGTCCCGCGCCTTGAAATTAATTAAATTTCTTGTGTCTCATTTGAGGCCGTTGGATTTCGAAGAGTAACATCAAGCGAGCAAACTTTTTTTGGGGGGAATATACGAGAGATTTTTTTAATTAGAAACCTTTGTTTTGTATTTAAAAGGAAGTACTTTCTGCATTTCAATTGTTTTTTGAATGTAGAGGCCCTGCTTTGTAGTTAAAAGTAAGTGTTTTAGGCCTTGCTTTAGTATTTTAGATATTTTGAATCTTAATGTTATTTAGTTTTATATTAAATATAAAAGGAAAACATTATTTGAATTCAAAGCTTAGTATATTCCTTTAGAAAATCCATTATTAATTTTTTTTATTTAAAAAAAGACTGGTTTTGTTTTTAAAAGAAGGTTTGTACACAATTTCTTTGCTTCTTGAGCGGAATTGTTTTGCATGTTTTGATGTTATGCATGTTTTAAGGAAATTTATAGCCGGGGGTTCAGGGGGGGGTGGATCCCCTGAGAAAAATTTTTTTCTTTTAAAAGCTTTGTATTGCGTAGTGTCTCCTGGACTTAAAACCCGCTCCGGGAGACAAAACGCGAAAACACGCCAACGTGGCGATATTTTGGAAGCACGCCAAGAAGGGGGTTAAAACTCAGTCGCGCCATATATAATATTTACACTGAATTTTGATACAATATTTGTTTTTATTAGATAAATATGATTTTGAAAGAAACTGATATAGGAATTTTGCATAAGACTAATTAGAGTTTAAAGAGGTCAAAGTCTTTGCAGTATAAAGATAGAACAATCTGAGAAAACTTCATAGAAATCTCAGCTCGAAAATAATCAAATAAAATACAGCGAGGGAAACCGGACATGCTATCTAAGCATTTTTTTTTTTACATTTAACTAATAAGTTTTTTAGATTAACTAATTGTATTTAGAGGAATTAATTTATATTTTTATTTTGAAATGCGTCTTAAATAATATAGTACGTAAAAAATAATAAGAAGAAGAAGTTTTTAATAATCGTGCGCAAATCATTTTTCTAACTGGTTTTTAAGATAACTTTTTTTCTATCAAAGGCTAATAACAATGAATTTGTTCTAGTAGATTCCTCATAGTTGATTTGCGGCTGAATTAACACTACACTGTTAAAAAAAATCACGGATACATTTTTCTGAATTTCATAGAAAAAGTCCCTTTTCTCAACAAAGGGGCATAAATCTGAAAACTCACAATATTTTCAGAAAATAACAAAACGGCTAGAATTGGGGAAAAAACGGAAACACTTCGTTATATGATGGTCTCCACGGCCGATTAGTCAACGCACAATGCCACAAAATGTCTGAGACCATAAATTGTGGGTTCGAATCCCACTAGCAGCATAAAAAAATGAAAGTATAAAAAATCCCTTGAAATTACATTTTTTTTCTTATTTAAAAAAGGTTTAACTAATTAGCCAAACAAAATTAAATAAACTTTGTTCTACAATTTAAAAAATGTGTCTATAACATTTTTGTGAAAAAAGAAAAGAAAATTACTTTTATACATTCATTCAAAAAAAAGTTATTTTTTTTATTTAAATTAGTTACAAAACTAAAATTGATTTTAAAAAATAATAAGTATTATGCAATTTTCTAATACGAAATAAAATTAAAATAAACCACTTAAGAATATTCTAACGAATACATTTGAAAAGAAATCTTTGAAAAGTACGACAGATTTCCACATTAACTCATAAAAGATATACTTTTTACAAACTGAAATCATCAGCTTTGGCTGAGTCAGTAAGGACTTGTTTCGCTCTCTGAAGTTCTCGAGTTCGATCCTCAGAACTGCTTGAAGTAAATCTAACAAATACAAAAATTTATTAACTAAATTAAATAGTATAGCAGCTCAAAATCACTTGGGAAGTTCGAATTTCCAGATGATTTTTCGGTTCATTAATTTAAAAATTTAAATTAAATTATTATAATTAAAATTCAAATCATGTAACGGAAAATTGCTGCTTCTTCAAGCGGAGTTTTTCTTTTTTTTCATTTCCAAAACGGTAAATCTATTAACGGAACGGTAAATGTCTGGCAACTTTGCTGCCAGTAGTTTTACCAAGAATTCCCACTTTTTTTTAAACAGTGTATGTACCTTTTTTCTTTTGTCATATGGTTAAATATATGTAAAAAGATTCAAATATATATACAGATTGTATCTAAACTCTTGAGCAAAACTTTAAGAGGTGATAGTACAAATTAAGACCAACAAAATTAATTAGGACAACTTAAATATCACCCTTCTTCCTAAGGGTTCCGAAGCGTCTTCCGAAAGAGATAGGTGCCATTAAAGTATACGGTCCAAAACTTCAAATGACTTTAAAATACGGAAAATTAGTCGATCCGTTTGCGGTTTTCACGAAAACTATTTGTGTCAGTATTTTCTTGAAAATAAATTTTAAAGATAAGTAAAATATATATATATACTGATAGAGGAAGCTTTAGACTTTGGAGTAACGAATAGCTATTTTTTACCGTTATATTTTTATCTCGTCACATGCTTTCAAATGCTTATACTTAAACTTAAATTTTAAGCTGAAAATCTGAGTCGTTGGAGTGGTTAAGTAGCACTAACTTAACAGTGTTCAGGTTTGAAAATCTGAACCCTTCCCCTCCTAAACACAGTTCAGTCATTCCTTATCTTTATGTCGTAGACCAGACATAAACTACTACCCCATACATGTAAAAAAAAAGATAAAGGGCTGACAAAATTAAATAAAAAAAATTATTCATAGCATGAGAAATTTCCCCGCGAAAAATAACAAGAAATAATTTGCAGTTATGTAGCTATTACGTAGTAACGGTACGTGTCTCCCGATTGGCTGGTAATGAATGGTACAGAAGGATGGAACTTCCAGATGGCGCTGTGATCTAAAGTGCTATAAAATCACTGGTTATCCGCTTTCATCGTGTTTTCGTGTTTGACTGCAGTAGGGATGACCAACTACATTAATAAGGAAATGCCCGATATGCATTTCTTTTACGGAGATTGCCTTCGAGACGCTTGCCGAACCGTACAATTTTCGAACGCTTGCAACGGCGTCACGCAGAATTTGGTTCGTTTGTCAGCGGAATGTACGACACTGGACGTACCAGAACTTCAAGGACACCGGGACTTGTAGAGCATGTTTTGCGTGAATTCGAGGAGCAACCGGAAACGAGTTTGCGAGCTGTATTCACCGTCTCATATGTGAGACCGATGACGGTTTGGCGAGTGTTAGGAGCCGAGGACCTTCTATCAATACATGCACAGAGCAGCGTGTGCACTTCTTGAAAGGTACCGACCATCAGCCACGTGTCGATTTTTCACGATGGTTCCTCTAACAATTGGAAGCGGAATCAGACTTTGCCGACGTATTCACCGATGAATGCAGTTACAGTGGGGAAGGCATTTTCAATGCACGCAATGCACACAGCTGGACGTATATGAACCCACACGCCACCCGTCCTCATTCATTCAACGACCGGCGTTTCATCGTCAGTGTTTGGGCCGAAATTATCCACGATAATTTGATCTGGCTATATATTCTGCCATGGCACCTGGGCAGCGGTACGTATCTGATATTCCTGCAAGGGATTCTTCAACCCAACATAAAGGCTGGTATGTGGTTTCAACATAACGGATCTCCTGCACATTTCAGCGTGGATGTGCGGAATGCATTGGATACAGTATATCCAGGGCAATGGATTAGACGGGGTGGTCCGATAAATTGGCCGGCACGCTAGCCTGACCTCTTAACAGCACTATCTGTTGATTTGATGTATTTTTATTTTCGATTTATTTATTTATTTTTAACTACTTGTAAAAATTAAAAAGAAATAGTTGTGAAATTTCATGTCATTTGGAGTGGTTCTGTGTAGGAGTGTCTCTTTGTAATAAATACACTCTTGTGTTTTGTGTGAGTTCATGATGTCATTAATCTAACATTTGTGGCGCAAAAGCGACATCTGTGCACAACTTTAACTTTCCGAATCATGTGTAGCACTCAGGTCTACAGTTAGCTGTGTTTGTGAGTTTTATGCAAATTTCTAGCCCAGCGTGTTCAGTCTGCAAGGTATTAAAGCTCTGAGTGTGTGTGCAAGAAAGAGATTGTGGCCACTCTCCTTCATCGGGTGTCTCAGACCAGTTGGGGCTTAACCCAGAAGTTTCGAATCACTTTGGTGGTAATGGATGTGGAGCTCAGAGAAAGTGTAAGGAGAGCCATGGTAAGGTATTTTAAAAGTAACTTGAAAGTGGATTTCTTTTTACAAATAAACAGATTAATAACAGCCACGGGTTGAGGTTAATAATAGGTAATAATAGTGGTTTTGCAACAGGGCAAGAAAAGTTACCGTAGAAGTACTGGAAGGATATACTGGGTAAAAAATCGTTCTTCTTTATAGTATTTATATGTCGTCAGTGTGAAGTCATTTCCAAATCTTCGAATCTAGCTCCACACCCCCAGTAAAATTATAGCTGAAATAAAATTGTTTTAGTATTAAATTTGCGAGTATGTCTTCATTTGCACTTGTCTGACTAGCTTGGGCCATCATAGGTCTTGTGTTATAGGGTTTAACTTTTACAACTTTAAAAATACCTTGTCTATTAGGACATCGACATTTATCCGATATTTTGAAATTTACCAAATTCAAATCACCTATTAGAATTCTCTATTGTTTAATTTTAATTTATTTATCATATTTCAGTTTTTTGTATGTAATGAAAATAGAATTAATTGTCAGAAGAAAGAATTTGCAAAAATCAAACCGATTAGTATGGATTGTTCCTTTGTTTATTCAAGTTGGATAAACAATATATACGTGTTTGGATAATTTTTATTTAGGCATTTTTGTTATAAGAAAATTATTATCTTCTTTTTATTATGCATTTTTAATTAAAATTACAATAAAATAATTAAGCGATTTTTTGAAAATTATTCAACTCTTATATTGAACATACAATAAAAATGAACTATGTAATTTTTTTCTTTGAAGATCGAAGTTGATTGAGATGCCCCCAAAGATCAGAGTTAACAGAATTTATGATAAATCTGCATATTTATTTATTAATTTAACATTAGCAACATTCGTTTTATAACTGTCGGTTACAATTAACTAATGAAATTCACTATTTGGATTCTATCTGTGATTACACATTCTCTCGTCGCATTATCTTAACGCATGTATGTTATTTAAAACCCTTCATTCCATGTTATTAATTATCAAACAGAATCATGCAATGCATTCTAAGTAGTCTCATTTACCAGCACATATAAAGTGACAAACTTTTGTACTAATTTCAGCTCAGGTTACTAAACATGTGTTATTATTTTCTGTAATATACAGAAAATTATTAACAACGCTTCTCGTTCGCGTAAACAAATAGGGTGGATTTATATGTAACGTAAACTGCATATGTATCATAGTTACATGTTTCTTTCAAACTTTAATATCTAATGAAAATGAAAGATCAGAAACTAATCATGGACACTGATCGACGACGGCTGGGAGGCTAGGGAAACAATTTTGAATAAAGAAAAATATGAAACAAAAAAGAAAAACTTGATCATAAATCTTGAAACTGTAATTTTACAACATGAAAATGCAGTTATTAGGATAGTTTAATTACAAAACAAAACAACAACAACAAAAGGTATAAGGTAATTTTAAAAAATATGCTGTTATATAAATCATGGTTATTATACTTTATTTTCATTCGGATTAAAAGAAAAAAAAATATTCTTAGACTCATTCGGATTTAAATACTATTTTAAAGGAATTGTAAACTTTAGGATTCAGAAAGGAAGCATATTGACTTGGATTAAAATTTTTTCACCAGAAGTAGATTTAAAATGTTATTTTTTTAATGCTAATTATATTCAGTTTCAGAAATTTTGACAAAAACAAGTGAAACTGTTTATAAAAATACAATGGCAAGATATTAATCTTGCTTACAAATTGCAAAGATAACTCCAGTAAATAGCCATGTACTAAGAAATTGAAATGTAAAGTTTTTTAAGTAATCATCTAACAATATTTTAATCTTATTTACAAAATATAAATAATTCGTGTACTTTTTTAAAAATTCATAATAAATATAATAGTTGTAAGAAGATTAGTACATAAAGGCCTGAAAAACTGACCATATTCACAATAGTACTTTACCAGATTAACACTACCAGGTTACCAGATACGAAAACTTTACCCCGTGAAAAAAGAAAAGTTCTATCATTCACGCGGAAGTTTAAATTATGCCATCCGATACCGGTGCTCTCAGTGGATTTTAAATAACCGAACGTTTTTTTTTTTTTTTTTTTTTAAACGTATGAAAGAATAAAAATGATAGATGGAATATTAAATAAAGAGTTGCTTTGACAGATTAATGATTTTTATAATAATATAAAATAAATAAAGCGTAGATTAAAGGCATGGAATATAAATAATACCTTAAACAGTATGAAATAGAAGGAAAAGGGAAATAAGTTAAATATTAAAAGAATTTGAAAGTAATTAATTTCGAATTATCTTATTATATATATATATGTTATCTTATTATATATATATATATATATATATATATATATATATATATATATATATATATATATATATATACTAGGGTGGTCCAAAAAATATCGATTATTATCGTTTAAGTTTCTTACTGCTGCTATCTTCTTAATTTGTTCATTTTATTTAAAAAATAAATTTTATGAAGTTTTTTCTTAAAATTTTAATATTTAGAAATAGCTTAATGCTCTTAAAAATTTCATTTTTTTTAATTTACAATATATTGAATTCAACTGATATTAATATTTAAAAAAACATTTGTCATACAAGAGGGTAAGACTCTGAGAATTCAAAATAATTAAAGTACACTTATTTATTCAATATATGTTATAAATAGTTAACAAGTGCATGTATTTGTCAGTACCTACCAAACTCTGTTTTTTGGAATCAGCAAATGTTCGACGATGTTCTTCAACCACCTGCAATAAGTATTGTTGTTGTGTCTCACTGTACGTTATTTTTCCACAAAACTCTTGAATTAGGGCTATGTCCCTTTCAGCATGATCATTAACAACTTTTATTGATTTGACAATTTCTAATGCTTTACAGAATGTTTCCCGATCTTCCTATATTTCTAAGTGTACTCGGAGGAACGCATCTGATAGGCACATCTGCTGGAATAATAAAGCTCACCGCTTCGTTTCAAAGTGTTCAAATTTCATATCGATAAAAGTTTCAAGTGTAATGTAAGGACGCTTTGTGGATTCTTCTTTACAATTAACGTCTTTCATGGCCTTTACTATGAGCCTTTTAGAGCAGTGAGACACTAGATTCTCGAAAAGAACTGAGGCAACAAGATCCTCAGATAAATAACAAATGTGTTTGGCTAGCTTTTTTGATGCTGCTTTATCTATTTCATGATCCATATTCTTTATTGTAACAGAGATTTCATTAAATTGAAATCATGGAAATGTGCACTTTGTGGCAATGTTGCTGTCATCCAAGCTTTTAGGCATATCGCACCGCTAATGCACTCATTTTTTGCAATATATTTTTTCTTGAAGTAATGATGAACTGGCTACTAATCATCCATAATTCTAGAGCATACAGCATTTTGTACATCCAGAGAGCATGATGCATGGCTCAAGGTGCCATAAATCTGACACCTCCAGAAGGGCTTTCGCTTAAAAAGATTAAAATAAGTTCAAGAAATTATCGATAGTCATCTCTTGGTTGTTTATTTTTGTCCATTAGTATTTTAGAAAAATTAATTATGTGATCCTTTATATCTATTATTTTATTCAATTTTTCTGTATTACCAACCCCCATATCATTTTTCATCCTGTCAATAAAATTGCAGTTGGCTTGGAATCTTTCAGATAGTGGTACCTCTGTTGATGAAGAAAATCCTAAGCTATTTTCGAAAACTGCCTTAATAATCAATTCCATAATGTGGTGGCAACATGCCAAAGTTACAAGTATTTGTTCAAATAAGTTACAAGTACCTTTAACTAGACCAGTATTGACGCTTGTTGTGTGAAAACACTTACTTTATCATGTATGCTCCAATCTTACAAGTTCGCATATACTGCGGCAGCTTGACATTCTCCACCTCCTGATGGAAGCTTGGGCATTGAAAATAACTGAGAGACTCATTTTTCAGACACAATTACTGGCTGCCTATCAACTTTCCCTTTAAAAATTAGGTCTTGTAAGAATTTACCATTCCAGTGAACTGTTAAGTTAACACGTTTTCAAATTTGGCTTTGAGCTGTTCATACATTTTAGACCGGTATATAATTCTTTCTCGACGAATGGAACTTCTATTAAGAGTTAATTCATCTACTTCACAACCCCAGTTCTGTACAGTTTCGGCAACGACAAACACAGCTTTTTGTCTGAAACTATGGTCATGTCTAAAGCTCCAGCCAGATTTGGAGTCATAATTCTCATTCGTATTCTTTTCTGTTTGGATGAGCTGTTCGTGTTTTTTTCTGTTACTGGAAATGATGCCTGCTTGACTTCCTTTTCAACTTTTTCTTATTCTTCTGACGATAATAAATGAACAGTTGCTTCTACTTCTTCAAAAAACGCTTTCATACATTGAGTTCTATCAGAGATATCTTTCCTTCTTAAATCTGTCATTTTTTCTTTCTTCTGCAAACACTTATCCACACATAGCATAAAACCTTTTCTCCCTTTCTCATGCTGTGCTAACAAGAAGTCTTTATCCTCAGAAATTTTTATCATATTAAGAGCATTAGCATGTGCAATATCAAACAAATCATCAAATTTCGAGATAAATTCATCTTCTTTGCTCTTTTGGGTAACTGTAATTCTATTTTTATTTTTCTTTAATAGCTTCCACTTCTCAAACAAATTTTCCAGCTTCAAGGGACTATTTCTGACACTGGAATTGCACTGGGGGTCTAGCTTTCTGCCAAAATTTGTAATTTCTCTTATTGTAGTTGCTGAAGACTCCCTTATAGAATTGTTCATTACAACATGGTGATGTAAAAAAGACCCAGTGCCATGCATATGTCAGATAGTTTATTGCCAGTAAGCTCAGTTACAGTAGAACCAAGGCGATAAATCTTTGTTTTTGAACTTGTTGAAGCAGATGATTTTGCCATAATAATACTTAAAATTAAGTAATATACATTATAGAAAAAATATTTAGTTAATCTTCTAAAAAAAAAAAAAAAAAAAAAAAAGGAGACATGATCCTGATTACTGATGCTTGCTAAACATATCACTTTGTAAATCGAAACATGCTGTGAAAATTTTGTAAAGCTGTTTAAAGAAAAGGAACTATCTCAAAAATGTTATAGTTTAAAATGATCTAAAAGTTACGGTTTAGAAATTATCTGCTAAAAAGTTATGGTTTAGAAATTAGCTGATAAAAATTATGGTTTAGAAATTATCTGATGAAAAGTTATGGTTTAGAAATTAGCTGATAAAAATTATGGTTTAGAAATTATCTGATAAAAATTTATCTCTTAGAAACAATCTGATAAAAAACTGTGGTTTAGAAACAATCTTATAAAAGTTGCAGTTAAAATGATATTTACTCAGTGGGTGCCACTGTAGCAACAATGTGGCAAACTTAAATTACATTGAGCTACCTTTAAATTTTACTGAGATGCTCTCAAATTTGATCTGCCTTAATTTTTAGAACATTGGAACAAAACAAAAGAGTAGAACGCAAAAATTTTTCAACTTCGAAATTTTTGACTACCCTAAACATATATATATATAAGTAAACAAACAGTATAAATAAATGTAGAAATTTTAAATCAACCATTAGCATTCAGACTCTTTAGAAGTGCTATGTAAATATATAAGTTAAAAACATTGTATTGACCAACTATCTTTCCTACCTCAATTTTTACCGAGTAAGTTAAGTGAATTTTATCTTGATCACAAATTAAAAATTTTACCTATTTTTAAAATAAAATTCTTTATTTGGGTAATTGATACAAAAATAAACTAAAAATATATGCATTTTTTAATATTTCTCTTTGTATTTTTAATGTAAAATTTCATTTTTATTGCATTACTAATTCCTTTTAATTATATATCATAGCATTATAGTAGTATCTTTTAAGTAAAGAATATGAAAGCTACTTCTTCCTCCCGGTACTGAAGGAAAGATTTTTTAGTTTTACGTCGAGCAAAGAGTCTTCCGTATTTAAATGACTTATTTTCTTTTTTGTACAGATATGAATTTTTCTAGTGGTGAAGCAAGCATAGTATACTGAGGAGTGTCGATGATTGATATTATTTTGTTAAAGATTTTTAAGTGCATATTTTAACTTTGAATATACTTATTTCTGGATAAATAAAAACGCATTCACAATGTCACTATAAGAATATTATATGAAATATTTGTTTTCATCATTCGTATACATCTTACTGGAACATAACCGAACATGTCTTCAGAAATCTGCAATGTTTACATATGATTAAAATACATTACATGAACGTTACAAACTTCAATTTGATTTATGTATACGGAATATATTTCTGAGAACAGGAGAACTGGAAATCCATGATCATATATATCAACAATTGCCTGGAAACTCATATAATGTATAAAGTGTTGAAATGAGAGATAATAATTTAGTTTGCTAACATCGGTAATAACATTACAATAGCGGATATTACATTTGTAATATGCAAAATATATTAAAAAAACTTTAACATATTTATTGTAAAAAAAGAAGAAATTTAGAAAGTAAAGAATTTTCGTTATATATCATTAGGAAAAATATTAAATGGATTTCTTTAATGTTAAAAGTTTGTTTTGAAATATTCCAATTTTACTAAACAATACTTTATGTTTGTAGGAAACTGTGCCAAAATGTCATACCTAGGTTAAATGATAAAAACATTATTTTTATTTATACTGTCGCTAGAGGATATTATTTAACAATACCTAGCTATGTTACGGAATCCGTCTAATCGTTAAGCATTTTAAATAAGCAAGCGAAATTTTCAAGTTTGCATTTTTTCTTATTAAAAAAATCGTTTGAGCATTTGTCAGATATTTTAGAGGCAAATTATTTATGCTAATCCACGTTTGTTTAATTTTAGTGATTAGATAATTTATTTATTCTGTGTGAACATATTTAGGTTTATGTTATTTTCTTAAATGAAAAAAATGGATATGATTTCAAATATTTACCTCTGTGCGAGAAACATGGTGATTGTTGGTAAAATAACATGCCGGTTTATGAAAACGGAGTTAGCCCATAAACAAATTTTTTACCTATATTGTTTTCTGAGCTTCAATAGTGACAGAACACAGAAAAATAATGAAAGCAACGATTATAGCATAAGTTCTTCAAATAACACCGTATCAAATCTCAATCCGTCATTTCTCAGAATTTCAATATCACTTCCTTCAATTCTATCACCGATAACATATGTTTCTGGTACTATAAGGTGTAGCATACCTTAACAGCAGGCAGCATCAATGAGTTCATCATATTCATTTTACAGGCCTTTAAGTGTACCTCCATTTCATTGTGCCCCTTATCCATAATCATCCTTTTAAAATATGAAGCATGAAGGTACACTAATTTGACTAATAAAAGTTATATAGAGAAGTGAAGTCAAAAGCTCCTGACAAACATATTTTTCAATCAAAAACGTCAAAGACGAAAATTCGCTTTGTTAGATCCGATGATGAAGATGAAGACATAGGGTCCTTCCATGCCAATTCAACCAGACCTTGTAACCCGAACCACAGGGATTTTGATGAAACTTTGTGTACACACTAATTCTATCATGAAATGATTCCATCAGAAATTTTTCCTTTCTAGACCTCATAGTTTGGGATATATGGAGGGTCCAATTCTTGGGGTTTTCTCAAATCGCACATTTCTGAGTCTGTATTTTGAGATTGCAGTTCCATCTTCAAAAAATTGTTTCTCTGGATCTAAAACATGAATCATCGTAAAAATATCACTGTAAGAATATAAAAATACGTAGATTTTAATAAAAAATATTTAAAAAATTTACTTGTAATATTTAGGATAAAAAAATTATCCAAAGTTGAGAGTTATGGTTATTTTTCCAAATTTTTCTGACTTCACCAAGGAGACTGTAAATTTCCAATTTCTTTTTGTTTTAAATAAAAGTTTACACTTTAGGCTTTCTATCTATGAAATAAAAATGATGTCTTTCGCATGGCTTATGCAAAAATTTTGGGTACTTTCCAATTAGCCGGATGCATCTTTTATTTTTATATATTACATAAGCACACAAAAAAGGCAAATGAAATTTCCAATGTCTTTTTGCTTTAAATAAAAGTTTACACTTTGGGTTTTCTATATATGAAATAAAAATAATGTCTTTCGAATGGCTTATGCAAAAATTTTGGGTATTTTAAAATTAGCCGGATACGTGTTTTATTTTTACATATGTACGTAGGTATAGATCTATGTAAATACAGATGTATTATACATGTACATATGTATGTATGTATGCAGTATATTATATAAACACTGGTGCCCGTCTAACCGAAATGTACCAAATTTTGCCTTGTTTTGAGAATCTGTACCAAAAGAATATGACTAAGTTTAGCTGTGGTACTTAAATAATTACTGGAATTTCTATGAGTTATTGAATTTAATGTTATTTGACACTTTTTTTTATTTGCAAAGTAAAGTTTAGGCTTTGTTTTTTCTGATTAAAAAAAAATCTGACTGTAATATGTTTCTCCGTTAAATTTAAGGAATGGTCCATATATTTCATTTCGTTATTTAATAATGGGCATTTTTTGCTAATCTAAAGAATTTCTTACTTTTATTTTCAATAAATAAACTCAAAACAGATTGTTTTTGTACAGTGTAAAATAAATATTTTTTTCTCCTCACATTACCATTCTTTCTTTTGAATGCTTATATATTAATTATTTGTATTTAAAAATCTTCAAAACCTTGTATTCCCTTTCCTTAGGTAATTTTAATCAGTTTAAATATTTATATTGGCAAGTTTAAATACACAGATGTTTAACAGAACTTAAATTTGTTTCTATAGTCTGAAAGATTTAATTGCACCTGCCTTGTTTGAACACCTTCTTATAAAGGCAGGCTAATGTTCGTTAGTGAAAGCAGATATTTTGAAATCAATTTAATCAAATTATTGTCATTTTGTTGTTTCTTATCATAGAAGAATGATCTAAATTTTACTGTGCTACTAAATATATATTCTGATTTTTACATATTTTATAATTTGTGATATGTATAAATGTTTTTTTCTTTATTGTTTTAATATGGAGCCTGATATTAAACCTTCTACTAGTCTTCGGCTTGCAGTATTGTAATATTAACTGGTTTAAAATGTCACAAAACTAACTATAGAAATAACAGAGAAATAGACTACAATTGATAATCTCTGTGATTCAGAAAGAAATTTCATTTGACTTTTTGTATGCATATGTAATATGTAAAAATAAAGCACTTATCCGGCTAATTGGAAAGTACCCAAAATTTTTGCATAAGCCATGCGAAAAACATAATTTTTATTTCATAGATAGAAAGCTCAAAGTGTAAACTTTTATTTAAAACAAAAAGAAAATTAAAAGGCAAATTTAATTTGCTTTTTGTGTACAGCGTTTTTCGTAAAGTCACAAAAATTTGGAAAAATAACCATAACTCTTAAATTTGACTGACTTTTTTTATCCTAAATATTACAAGTAATTTTTTTAAATATTTTTTATTAAAATCTGCATATTTTTATAGTCTTACAGTGATATTTTTAAGATGATTGATGTTTTAGATCCAGTTTGAAGCTGGAACTGCAATCTCAAAATACGACTCAGAAATGTGCGATTTCAGAAAAACCCAAGAATTGGACCCCCCATATCTCACAAACTATGAGGTCTGGGAAGGAAAAATTTCTGATGGAATCATTTCATGATAGAATTGGTGTGCACACAAAGTTTCATCCAAATCCCTGTTGGTCGGGTTACAAATGGGAAAAAAAAAAATTGGTTGAATTGACATGGAATGACCCCATAGACATCTCTGCAATTGATGGAGAAGAAGCATGTGTAATATTACAAAAAATATGTTAAGTAACTAATAAACAAAAGAAAATAAAGCTAAGAATGCTTAAAATCTTCAAAGTGGTCATATACTGAATGTGTTGGTGTTTCTTCATTTGCAAAAAAAAAAAAAAAAAAAGATATTTTTTATGTCGGCAAGTATAATATATTGAAACATTTGAGTGTGTCAGTTTAAGACAACTCTGAAATAAAATGACATAGTTCAGTCTTTTACATAAATATTTATTATAACATTATAAGGTTACTTTTGATTTTTTTAAAGTACTATTGTATTTTGTATAATTTTCAGTTTTAACTCGAAAAAAAAGATTAAGTGAAAACATTTGTATCAATAAAATCATATTTCCCATTCAGTATGCTATTTAGGAAATTATACTCTGTTGTAGTTTTAATTACATAGAATTATAGACATATATATTTTATTATTGATCATTTTTACCACAAAAAATTAACTGGTTTCTTTTCTGTAATATCTTCTACAAATTTAGATAATTAAATAATATATAAACTGCATAATATATCTCGTATTTTAATCAAATTACTTATTTAGTATCTGTGTTTTGATATTTTAAATATAAAATATTTGATAAATCGATTAATAATATGCTACCTTATAGCAATATTACATAAAAAATAAAAAAACAAATGAAATTTTATAATTAAATGCAAAAGTGATCATTGTTACAAAAAATTAAAACATTTAAACTAGCATTTTATTCAAAAATTTCGAAAAAAATATTTTCATTCAAATATGAAAATATGAAATGTTTTTTGTTTAATGTAATATAGATAGAACTACAACATGTACGTTGAAAAGTGTGTGTGTGAGATATAAAAGGGACTTGGAGTACAAATATTAGCTGAAGTAGAAACTGCAGGAGAATGTATGAGTGTAATAACAATAGACAATAATAATTAAATATTTACAATTATAATGAAAGTATATCCTTAAAATACAAAAGCGGTATTTTATAACTGTACTAGCTAAAATACCTGGCATTGCTAGGAGTTTTGAGAAGTTTGCTTTGAAAAATAAATTTCAAAATTATTCATACAGTAGAAAACAAGCAATAAAAAAGGAAAAGAGATTAATTTCAGTTCTCTAAGAATGAGTTCTAGAAACATAAACTTTTGTAGAAATTCCAATACAGGTGGATTTATACACGTATATCCATGAAATAGATTTTAAGATAGCGAAACAAACACTGAGAAAAAAATATGGTTCTGGCATATAGAATCTAAGTAATGGCTCTAGAAAAAATAGTTCCATGTCATCCTTATAAATTTTAGTTCCATTTCTTAGAGAGTTCCCGAGTCTCTTACTAGAATTCAAGAGCTTTTTCCTATATTTTTGCTGTCAAATTTATCTAAAAATCTCTTTAAATAGATGCAAACTCAAGAGATTTGATTTAGTAACTATAATTATAGCTTAAGAAATCATTCCTAAAATCAAGCGATAATTTCTTGCTACTAAAACGGTTCAATGTCGTTTCGTCTCCTAGAAAAGAAGAGATTAGAAATGTCAAGTCATTTCGCCTATTCAGCTTAGTTGTTTACCCTACTCGCATAGTTTGGACATCTATATTTCTAGTTTAGGTATTTAGAAAGTGACTAACTATTCGTTCTAGTTGAACGCGGCATATTTTTTTCTCAGTAAATTCAGAGAATCTAAAAATGTTAAAATTTGCCAATATATTTATATAATTGGGTTTTTATCATCATGTTTAAATATGTTTTCTTAGAGTCATATAACATAATATTGACTTACTGACGTCCATTTTAATTAAAATATAACGTAAGAATCGCTTTATTTTTAAATTCCTCAAATTATCAGTTTTTTCTATTTTTCACGTAAAAATATTGGATCAGGAAAATTATAACGTAATATTCATTTTTAAAAATCGTGAAACTATTTATTTTTCAATTTTCATTTTCGCATGGAAATCTTGTAAGAAATAATTAGTTTTGTTACAAGAAACTATTGTTCAATTTTCATTTTCTAGAAAATGTTTAAACTTTGTAGATAATTGCTATTAAATTTGATGTTTTTTATTAATTAAAAATAAACTATAAATTATTTCACTCCCTAATTACTTAAGCTGCCTACAATTTTCATTTCAAATTCTACAAATTCTACAAACTCATTCTACAAAATTTATGCCTAAATTTTACATTTTTCAACCGAACTAAAATGATGAGAAGGCTATTTTTTAAGCTATAAATCACTATTCGAAGAAGTATTGTTGCAATCCGATTTATAGCTGCCTAGCATTGACTTATCAAAAAATTTCTGTCCGGCAAATAAATTATTGATAGTCTGGAAGTCAAAGTGCAATATGTTATTATTTTCAAGCTTGCTAAAATAATGTGTGATACATATACAAGAAGCTGGACAGAAAGTTGATAGGAACTTAAAATTAATAAAAACCTTAAAAATTTACGAAATAGAAACCGTTTTGCATCCGTAGGTGAAGGGACATTTTATAAGACATGAAAAAAGTAACTCAAAAGCAACCGATCGATGGCGCTGACATGCAGAAATAAAAAAAAGATACACAAATAAGGAACATAAACCCATCAAATTGGTAATCATTGTTGTATGTGTTCCGCATGACCACCAACACCACAAGGGATAAGAATTTGCAGCGAGTCATAAATCAAACAACGACAATGTGCAACAGAATTGGATGTACACATGGAGCACATGAGCCGTGTCAATCGATCATACCTTTTAATTCTGTTGGATTAGATTGACCGTATCAATACACAAAGAGTATAAAACATTCCGTAACAATAAATCTGCCGATGTCAAATCTGGAGACATAATAGGTAACGGGACTTTCTATACTGTAGCGTTGCAGTTTCCTCAAACTGTTTGATAAGCTTTATGAGGTTTGTCTTTGTAAAAGATTTTTTTTTCAGACACTCTTCAGAACGTTGATTCCTGGTTCACTTAAAACACAAACACCAACAAAGCCTCATCCTTCTCACTGTTCAATAACACGGCTTTCAATGATATTAGATTAGGAGAAAATATTCTTATAACAGTTTAAGTTGCATATTTCCACAGAACCAGATAGCAGCACCTCCATGTGTCACTAGTTTTAATATTTTTTTTCCTAACTTTTTTTCTAACTTTTTCCGATGCAAGATCAGCATACTGTTTACATTTTGGGTTTTTTTCTGATTTTTCTGATTTTTAAAAGTTTCTACGGATTTTTTGCACACCTTGCATATATTTCAATATCTATAAATCAATCTTGTAACATGTATTTTAGCTATCAGATTGGAAGCTGTCGGGCATTAACTTATTAACGAATTCCTGTTTGGTAAATTAATTATGGATCGTTTGCTAGTCAAAGAGTAACACTAATTTTCAATTCTTAAGCTTGTTAAAATGATAAGAATGAGACATAATTTTTTTAACTTGTAAATCACTCTTATAACAGGCACTTTCGCTGTCAGATTTAAATCTGTCGGGCATTAACGTAACTCTGTCTGGCTTTAGTTATTCTGCCAGAATTTATGTCTGGCAAATTCTGGTAGCCGAACAGAAATTTATTGTAATTTTCAAGCTTGGTAAAATGATCTGAAGATGACTTTAGTTTATAAAATTTCCTTCTACCAACTATTAGTCGTATTAATCCATTATTGTAAGGTGGTTTCAACGTTATTAGGACCCTTCCATATCCCAATTTATAAGTAAAATCACATTTCACTTTTTACATTAGTTATAAATATCGACTTAAACCGTCTGGGAGAGTTTTTGGTCTGTCTAAAGGTTTTCGACTTATGGTCCGACTTTGGTCCGACTTATTCAATATAATAGTAAATTTGAAAATGTTTCATATAATTTCAAAAATATCTTTCAAAAATTATGATTTCAAAATGCCTCAAGGATATTTTTCTTAATGAAAATTTTGGACATTTAAAAATTCATAATTCGGCTACTTGTCGCGATCATTCAGTCAGACATTCAATTTTGTATTCATGTATTACAAAAAAAGTCTTACACAAAAAAGAATATTACTCAAATTTTCATCGTGCTTCAATTATCTACCCTAAAATGTTTAACAGTTCTTGTGCTATTAACTGGAATTCAAATTTATATACTTGAAATCTCTCCGGCAATATTCGAACAGTGGGGCATGGAGCGTAGAAACAGATCGAATATTCCATTTCTAGTTGGGAAGACAGACCACACATACAGTTCCGCAATGATGTTCAGACTGTTCTCGGCATTCATGGTGTACTACAAGGTGGGCTTCCTGAATTAAAGGTTGCATAAATACTCAGAAAAGCTCATGTTGCATGAGAAAGAACAACAATTTCCTAGAAAAAGACGTACCTTCATGTTTCCATTCACGTGTTCAAGGAGAGATTGGGATTAATCGGACCATGAAATGTCCCATTTTGAGTAGTCCAGTCATATGTTCCCTTGTCTAGTTTAGAGGTAGCTGACAAAGATGCTTTGACAACATATACATTTACGTGAGACGTTCACATACATCAATTTCAGCTGAACTATGTTTTCCTGAAACATGTAATGCATTGGGCAGTCATTTGATATGGTGTCTGTCCCAATTTCGCTTAAAATACTGCCGAAGAGTCCGGCATCCTTTATGTTTGATAATTCATGGACGTCCAATGCCATGACGTCTGCTGATCTTTTTTCTGACACTCATCTATTTCGCATAAGTACTAACAGAGATATATCGGGAAAAATCCGCGAATCATGCATTTTGAGACATGTTTGTTAGAGTCATCGCGCCCATTGAATACCCCTTTCTTTCATTGTCGCTAAGATAGCCGTTTTTCTCATCAAAGACAGACGTAAGCTCCAAAAGGATTCCTCAAATTCCTTAACAATAATTAAATGCATTTCCCATCTCATTATATTGTCTTTACGTTATTCAGGTGAATCCATTGAAAAATGTGTTAATGGTCATAATGTTTTGGCTCTTCAGTGTAAGTAGTACGTTGTTTTTTATACCAACACACTCCTTAAAAAGTTAACTGACTAACAGTTCAAGTTCCATCAAAATCCATACAGTAGCATTCTAGTTATACGCCGATTATAGCTTGCCAAAATGTTTCTTTCGCCTCAGTATAGTCGCATCACCATAAAATTGAAAAATATTATTGAAATTAGCTATGGAATTTTCGATATCTAAAAATGTAGTGTGAAATATTATAATTTCTTGGCATCATTACAATCATGAACAGAACATTAACAGAAATCAAGTAAAGAAACCTTACAGGTTTCTTTAAATGATTTCTGTTAATGTATATATTCTTATGTATATGTTAATGTATATATGTATATATATATATATATATATATATATATATATATATATATATATATATATATATATAAACATTTATATATAGACTTAATAATCTGTAAACAATTCTAAAAACAGAGAGAGAACCCAGGAACAGAAAAAATTAAGTAGAACTGAAAAGGTAATAATACAAACTGTTTAATAATATCAAAAATTAAGCAATATAACTCTTTGAATATTGAAAAAGAAATGTAAAAATTAACTGAGAGATTTGCGACATGAAATGTGAAATAACAGCTGATATGTGCAAAAATTAAGCATATATATCCGATAAAATGAAATCTTTTTTTGTTCTTAAGCGTTCATAGTCGAACAGTATATCTTATTCTGCTACAAGTAACAGATTAAACAACTATGCAAAAATTTATTGATTCATTTGCAACTAAAAAACACTAACTTTGTGCTACCCTATGGCCCATAGAAATATATTTGTGTCAAAACTATTAGCAAAATACAATACTATAGCTATTAAGCTATTATAGGCAAAAACTAAATTATACTAGGGTAAATTTAAAAAAAACGACTTTTTGCCAGGTAATTGTTAAATAATCCACAGTCAGCCAATTTAAAATTATCTTTTGAATTATACTTTACATTTAAATAACGCACTTTACAAAGAAAAGATGCGAATCTTATACGAAAGTTAGTTATTCATTTAATGGCTTTTTATGATACTTTGTTACATTAAGATAACATTTATGTACCCTGGCATAGCTATTAGTAAGCACATAAATGCAATTGATTCATGCAATAAAATCATACTATGTGATCACTTGAACATAAAAAATGGCGATAAATCGCTTTATTTCCAGAAAAAAATCTTCAGTCTCTATTATATTTAAAGGATTAAAATGATAAATAAAAGTTGATAGTTTATATTCTCATTTCTTTTTTGGGTTTGATGGAAGGGAAAGTAAATCTTAAGAGTGTCTTAAAATATACTTCTGGGGTATTTACGCATTTATAGCCATATATAATGTTTGATATAAAGAAATAAGTTCTATAATGTGAAATGTTTTGCGTATTTTTTTTATTAGACTGTTTGCAATGTATGTAAACGGTTTTGTATAGTGACATTTATGACAAAGAATCATGCTATTATTCCGTAAAATGAATTAATTGAAGATGATATAAGAAATACATTATGTGTTTAATTAGAAAATGGTTAATATAAGCTTAATTAAATTAATTATAGATTAAAGTGTGGAATAAAAAAAATGACATTCGTATAACGTAATACTAAGTTTTCAAATAAATTGAAAAAATAAACAAATTACATAATGTAAAATTCTGACAGCCAGCAATACAAAGCAAATAACTTTTAAGCACAAGCAAATACCCAGTATTTTAAAGAAGAATAGAAATGGGGGAAGCTAATGATTCGTGTCTGCCAGAAATAAAGTAGTAGCTCCAAAATATAATACCAACAGTGGTTGACTCGTTGGTTTCTAATTATATTTTCCTGCTCCCAGCCCTCTATGTTCTCATACCTTTGGTTGTGGGGCATACACATTGATAAATGTATGAGTCAACCTCTCGTGGTAAAAATTTTTCGCTTATTCCACTTTTCTTTTCCAGGAGACATGGATAGTTTTCCTTATTTCTACTCTTCCATAAAATAAAAGTTTTCTTTTTTTTCTTATATTTGAAACCTTAAGGGTCTTATTCTGTGTGCTCTTGGAAATTGACATATTAATAAAAGATATTTATTTAAAGTTTTCATATTTCTATGCCTACCGTTACAGAAATGCAGTGTTGTCTGTGCACTATTTTGTAAAAAAAAAAAAGCTCACCATTTTTACAAATACTCGTTTTATTTGAAAAATGAAATAATTCGACAGTAATGCAATTGTGCTATTTGAAGTAGATAATGGTGATTTAAAAAAACGTGATTGAAGAAAAGTAGCGCGCTGTAACATTGCAGTGAAATTAATTTGCTGCAAATCTATAGATAAAAATCTTATTGTTATCAGTCGTTTAGTAATGAAAATACTTAATATTTAGAAATATACTGAAATTTTCGTATGATCTAGTTCACATCTAGAAATTGTGAAAAATTAAAGATTTTCAATGTCAATACTTTATTTCAACTCCATACCTAAATTATTTAATATATATTACCTTAGAGCAGGCCTGTCCAACCTTTCACTAAGCAGGGGCGCGTTTCAGCTCGTGGTAAACAGTGAAGGGCGCCCTTATTAACAAAGGTAAAAATATGCAACAAAATTATCTAACAGCATTAGTAAGTGCTACACATACAAATGCATGTTGTAGTAAGGCCCTATAAATCTGAAGTTACGTAAAAAAATAATAGAATAAATAAATAAATAAATAATAATAATAATAATAAAAGAAAAAGAAAAGAAAAAAAAAGAAAAAAATTAAAACCACTAAAAATCATCGAAATTTTGAATTATACATTTTTCTGTTAGGGACTATCGCAACAGGTTTTGTAGTAGAAGGAGCCAGAAACATTAATCTCGCTTCTCGCTTATTAAAATAAAATGTTGATCGCGGATTATAAGATATTTAAGACGAAAAAACACTTTTCGACTTATTTCGGAAAAACAAATATTTCCTTATAAACAGTGAAAAAAAAAAGACAGGCATGACAGTGACCAATCTCTGGATCAATCCATGGATGGTCCCAAAGAGAGTCATTCATGGAAATCGTTTTGCATGATTTTATAGATTTTTTTAAAACAAAATGAGAAAAAATACCTAACATTTTAAAGATATGGGAGAGAAAATGAGCCCTTTTACCAGTGTTATAAAGAAGCAATGGCCCAGTATTACAGCATCATGACATGATACAGCATGATAACAACAACAAAGAAAGCCTATACATTCATACACGAAAGAGGAGGGGGGGGGCGTTTATTTTTCTATATTTCCCATCGTAGCATATTAGAAACGTCATTGCCAGCTTTTGCCAGTGTCCATCGTCATAATTTCAACGAAACATTTTTATAATAAATAATAATAAATTAGTGAAGAAACTCAATAACACATTACTAAATTTTAATGTACGTTTTCATTTTTAATCCGTGACCGAGTTTTAAAAATATTTCTCAAGCAAATAACAAAAATGAAAGAAATTATCCTTTTAAAATGATTTTTTTAAAACGGTAGTAAAACTTCAAGAGGACGCCAAAAAATTCTGAAAAGGGCGCCGTGTTGGACAGCCCTGCCTTAGAGTATTAAAAATGAAGTTACTCAATGAAGAACAAGTTATTCATAATCTTTTAAAATAATTTGGATGTATTAATTTTGAATTTATTTTTATTCGTAGCGTAAACGAATAAAAATGCTGATCGATTTGGGACCATAATTCATAAATTACTTTAAATAATGATATGTAATTGTAACTTCGCACCCCCAAACGCTTAAAAAAATCGTGGAAAAATTCTACTTTTGAAAAGTAAGTTTAAAAATATATAGTTTAAAATCTGTCAAAATTTTCAAAAATAAAGAAAAAAAAACGTAATTATATATACATATATTTTAAACCTAACATTTTTCTATGATCTTCGGGAGCCCAAGTTCAACATTACACAGCAGTGCACAGGGTGATATTTGTCTTATACTTTAAAAAAAAACCGGTTTTCATTCTGGCTTGAATTAATAATAAAAACAAATATCATTACGAATTTTAAACTTTGAATACGGTGAATTTATGAACTGCTAAAATTGACGATTTTCAATATTATAACTGAAAGAAAAACTGCATAACTTACAGAAAATTATTTCAAAAATTCTAATTGTTATATAAAATTTAAAAGTTAAATAAACGCAAGACTACCATTATAAATGAAATTACACTATAGAATTAGTTTGGAGACGTTATTACTAATATATTAGTATAAATAATACTCCATACAGTGACATTTGGTTGAGGGTTATTTTGTGTTAATTTTTCTGGCACAAAGTACTTTTGTCGCTAAAATGTTTAAAAAAAAAAAAAAAAAAAAAAAAAAAAAAAAAAAAAAAACATATGTTTAAGTATAAACCATACGCAAAATTTTATTTCAAACTGCTAGTGCTGTTTTGACATTTAAGAATTACAATGATTTTTCAATAAAATATAAGTATTTTTTTTAAAGCATGTATCTTTAAACACGAAGAAAAAAGAATAAAAATATTATTTTATATTTGTGAATCTAACTGTTACCATAACACTTTATATCTTTAAGTACTTATTTTTAACTCATGTAAAAACAACACTTTTATTTCAAGTTATATACATATGCAATTTATACAATTTTTTATAAGAAATTTCGATGAAATATTTTTAAAAAACAAAGCATAAAAAAAACTCTACTTACATACACATTATAGAATAAAAGACTGCATTCTTACAAAGAATAATTAAATATGAAGCAACATCTGGTTTATTTTAAAAAAAATCTAAGAAGCTATTGTGAAAGAGTAAAATGTAACTTACGTACATGTATGTTGGATTATATAATATTTTTAAAGATATTCTGATATACATATGTATTAAAAATAATAGGAAGATGTTATTCTGAAACAGTAAAATGTATCTAGTGTACATGAATGTTGGATTATATAGTATTCATATTCTATTAAATTGTTGAAAAATGTTTATTATATCAAAAATTCTTTTAAATCGATATTTTCTAAATAGATTCAATGAAAAATTATGTGAAATAAAATAAAAGAGAATACTGTTTTATGAATGACGTCCCATTATATTGTTGAGTGTTTTATTTTTACCACTCACATGTATTAGGGACAATTACCCTACATTAAGGAAATCCAGTTTTCACACCTTCTAAATCGTGTTCGCTGGAAGATGGACAATTCTAACTCTTGCAACGGTAATTCGATCTATTTATTGCATTACATTAACTTTTTATGTTGTACGCTTTTTTCGTTTAATATATCGCGTCATAAAATAATTTGTTGGCAACTTCCTCTAAAAGTAAATCAGTTTTATTTATTTATTTATTTATTGTACGTAACCTTATATACTTTTTATAGCTCAGATTTTGAAAAACCTAAACATTATTTTATATTTATATTTTTCTATATGTTTGTAATAAAAAATTCTGTGAAATAAAACCAAAGAGAATATTTTTTATGAATCACGAACCACTATATTCGTTTAGTGTTTTATTTTCCACACTCATACATATCAGTGAGATCATATATATCTTCTACATCAATGAAATTCAGATTTCACATCTTTTAAATCGCTGTTCACTGAATGATGGCTAATATTTTCACTTGCAAAGGTAATTTTATCTGTTTGTAGCATTACCTTAATTTTTTATGTTGTACTTCTTTTCTTTTAATATATTCCATTATAAAATAATTTGTTGGCAGGCTCCTCTAAAAGTAAAACATAAAATTTTTATTGCTACGCAACGTTATACATTTTTATAGCTCTATTTTATTTAAAATCTACTCATTCTATTTAATCTAAATTTTTATAAATGGTTGTAATGAAAAACTCCATGAAATATCACAGAAAATATTCTTTTTTATGCATCACGTCACATGACATTCGTTCAGAGTTTTATTTTTCCTACTCACATAAATAAGGGAAAATTGCCTTAGATCAATGAAATTAAGTTTTTGCACCGTCAAAATCGTAGTCGCAGTATGATGGCTAATTTTATATCTTGGAAAGGTAATTTTACCTACTTATAGCATTAAACTATTTTTTTTCTTATGTTGTACTTTTTCTATTTAATATATAACGATACAAAATAATTTGCTGCCTACTCCTCTAAAAGTAAAACAGTAAATTTGCTTTTGTAAATAATGTTGTGCATTTTTAATAGCTGCATTTTTATTAAATCTGAACATTCTTTTAAATCTATATATTTTTAAATGGATGTAAAGAAAAATTCTGTGAAATAAAATCAAAGAGAATATGTTTTTTTTATGAATCACGTCCCATTATATTCTTTCAGTGCTTTATTTTTCCTACTCACATACATTAGGGGAAATTACCGTACGTCAATGAAATTCAGTTTTTGCGTCTTCTAAATCGTGTTCGCTGAAAGATTACTAATTCTATCTCATAAAGGTAATTTTATCTATTTATAGCATTACATTATTATTTTTTATGTTGTCATTTTTTTTCATGTAATATACGGCGTTATAAAATAATTTGTTGGCAGCCTACTCTAAAAGAAAACACTGAAATATTTTTGTACGTTTTGTTGTACATTTTTTAATGCTCCAAATTATTCTTTTGTTTTTCCCCTTAGGGAATTAATGTCACGTGACTGAAAGCGCTTATAACGCCATGTTTAATTTATTGATCAAAAAGCTGAATTCCTAATCTCTTCTATAGACATGTCTTTTAATTGTATATATTTCCATTATAATATGCTTTAGTAAATGTGCCTTAAAGTTTTGTGCTTCTTGGGCAGAACATATGATAACAGCCATATGTGTATGCTGCCCAGTAAGCCCCCCCCCCCTCCAAAAAAAAAGTATGCAATTAACAGGGAAAAAGGTTAGACACACCGACCCAATATGGAGAGTAATTCTTTTTAGGCCGAAAACATAATAATATATAAATAAGATGTAGTTTCAAGCGCAAACTCCAACAATTCTCCATTCCAAACAAAAGATGATGGATTAAATATCCAACTGTTGGATCAAGTTTAAGATGATTGTGAGTTGTAACAATTTAAAAAGAAACATCTTTAACGTTAAATAAGGTACCCTGGGGTAATAACGCCACGTTAAGGTTCTACCAATTTTCACGGCTTAGTTTTAGATTGTATTTTTCAAACAAATATAAGATCTGATACAGCAACTCATTGACTATCTATATAAAATAAAATAATTTAACAGATATGTATTCATAAAATGTAATGGCGTTTTTTCTTGACCCATGCTATTTGGCGTTATTACCCACCTATATGGGTAATAACGCCATGCAAACAAAACTATGAAATAAGATGGAATAATTGCATGTAGATAGCCCAATTCTAAAAATACAAACTCTACAAACTTAGAAATTGACAAATTGTATTCTAAGATATTGAAAATGTTCAATTTTTGTGAAAGTGTAAGAAATATAAAGGTGTGGTGTGGGAGGGGGGGATGAGGCAAATGAATATCAGACAGTGAGTTTCTTTTTGCTTAAAAAGGACCGTTTAAATAGAAATATGAGAAACATTGCACAGTTTTAACTGTGTTTATTTGAATCAGTATTTAGGATGTAGCTCGGCCACTGTAGGCAAACAACCGGGGTATTAATGTCAAGGATTGGCGTTATTACCCTGGTATAGTTATTGCGCAGTACATTTTAAATTACAAATTATCTCGAGAAGATATCCAAAATCTTCAACAACATTTTAAAAGTACATGAAATGCACTACAAATTTATGTAATTAACAAAGTATTTCCGGATAAAAAGATAGTCTTCACATATACAAAACGTATCTCGCAAATTTTAGATCAAGCGTTAATTTTAGTTGTTTGTAAAAACAATAAGACCTAAAAATGAAACAAATTAATTTGAAGCTGTTTTTTGCGATTTATATGACTCAAAACCCTTCTGCGCAGAGCACATGGGTGTCATTTACCTGATTATTTCATAATTATGCAAAATATAAGCACTTGGCGTTATTACCCCGCCTGGCGTTATTACCCCAGGGTACCTTATAACAACAAACGGCTGTTTGCAATTTATTATAATTCTAACTTTTTTTTTACATCAAATGTCATACGATAAAAAATTTTATTAATATTTTGTAACATATTGCACCATTTACTTATTATAAAAAAGAACAAATATTAATACTTAATTGATTTTATGAAAAAAGATTTATTTAAATGAATGTATAAATGTTGCGTTGTATAGTACATCTATATAAAATAAAACATCTGTTTCTGAATGATTGTATTAAATTATATAGAAAAAACATCACTATTTTAACAATTAATTAAAGAATTAAAAAAATCAAATTATTTCAAAAATGTGTTAATGTTATTAATTATCATGAAATGTTTTTAAAAATTCGCTTCATTTTTCATTAATTAATCATCTACAAATTGTTTGTTGCAATAATTGATTTTGTATGTTGATATGTAATCTAAAAAAATGTACATATTTTTTTAAGTTAAAACATTTTGCAGAAGTATTTCTTTTATAGTGCTATATGAAACCATATTTTAAATTACAGTAAAAACAATGAAACAATGTTTAATTGCTTGAAATATTTTATAAAGTGCACAATAGAAAGTAACGGAAATGAATTTTATTTTCATTTTCAATGGCAGCTTTATGTGACACAAATTGTTTTTCTCTTTTTATGGAGAAACATATAAAGAAATCAAATACCAAATAAATTGATAAATATAATATAAAATAAAATAAAATAAGTTAAATATATTTAAATAACATAAATAAATATATAAATAAAGTAAAATAAACGAGTAGGATGTGTCAAACCCAAAACTTTCTTCTGTATCATACATGTAATATTTTCAGAAACACGAAATGTAGCAGCGTCACCGTTTTGGTTATTTACATCAAAATCTAATCACATCAACTTATATCAAGCTCTAACTGAATTTAAAGTTGAGTTAAAATCCACCCGTTAGTATTTAAAAAAACTATTAAATCCATCATTGCAGAAAACTATTAAAAATCTGGATAGAAACGCCATGTGTTGATCAATTTACTCTAAAATATAAGGAATACTGAGCTATATCGGGACTTACTGAATCCGAAGTTTGATGACATTTTTTGTAATAGTTCCTGGCATAGAGATAGCGTGATAATCATGAATAATACCTCATTTGCAGCAGCACTTGGTGGGCGATATACACGAAAAAGTAATCAGAGCCATATAATATCAAGTACTCTCATAATTTGAAGTTTTATGAAAATCCGTCCATTAGTTCTGTAGATGTAGCTATTGCAGAAATCGAGAAAAAAAGCAGAATGGCAGCTCCACCCGTTGAGCGATGTACACATTGTAAAATGCCGTGCATTAGTTCTTGAGATAGAAAGCCCACAAAATGTTTGTCACATACAAATGACAGATTGATAGAGTGACAGACAGACACGTATACAGACATTTTGTAAAACCTTGTTTTTTGGGTTTCTCTGACACTTAATCAGTTTCAACCGCTAAAATCTGCTAACGAAAAAGGCATTTATTCAGTTTATGTATGACATAAAATTAATATCATATCACATTGCTAGAAATATTTTTTGAATCAGACTATGATATAGATAACATTTCATTTGGTATATATTTCTTTATAACAGGGAAAGCATCACTCCTTGTTTAAATTGTGTAGCCATTCAGAGTACAGAAAAGGAACGGAGAAAACATGAACAGATATTATCATTCGAAAGCGTGGAATTTCTGATTTACCGGGAAATTGCCCTAATATTATTGAAAAACATTTTTTTTTTCATTTTTACGTAAAAATTAATTAGTTTAAAAAATTGGATGGGTTTTAGAAGAAAATAAATTAAAACGAAGACTGATTGATGAGGCATTTAATAATATTTTTAAAGACGTATTTTCACGGATTCCATCTCGTTACATAGCAAAAGGAAGAAAATATTTTACTTACTTCATAGAAACTACATTTACTCTTGGATTTCAAAAAAGAAATAAAATATTAAAATAATAAACGCATTAATAGAAGTTAAAAAAAGATATGTTACATACCATATAATAAACTTACTAGAAAATTTAAATTAAAAAAAAACATATTTACACGACACATTTATTTCATATTTTTGTGTAATCCTTTAAGGTATTGTTGCAAAATTTAAGATGCTTTAATTAAAAATATTCCTTTTCAACAAAAGTATTTTCACATGAATTCTAAAGAGAAATAATAATGTAAAATTATCAAATCAGTATGCTTTAATAGTAGAAAATAGGAGAAATTACATCATATTTAAAATGACAAAACAATAATATTAAATTAAATTTAAAAAAATATTTACACGAGATATTCATTTCTTATTTTGAGATGGCCTTTTAAACAATTGTTATGAATTCTAAAATAGCGCGAAATCATTTCTTTTCAAACAAGATAAGTATTTTTACGTGAATATTTTTAAAGGAAAAAATTGAAGGTAATTGAGTCAGATTTAAAACAATAATAAATTTAAAAATATCACATTTAAAACAGATTTCTTTTAGCGTCGTTCAAAAAATACCATTATGCAAAGATAAATTAGGACATTAAATTAATTCTATATTAGCTTATTTGCGAATGTTTAACTGATCTAGTTCTATCCAAGACGAAAACAGTCGAATGATTTTTTTTTAAATAGAAACTGATTCGAACTTAAAATTCTCCTATCAAAGAAAATGGAAATCCGTTAACAAGAACATAAATTACAGATAAGTATGTATATGTACTCTGTTATTCAATTATAATTCAATTTTCCGTGATTTTTTTAAAGCTGAAAAAATTAGCATGTTTTTAGAATATGCTGTATGTGAACGGGTGTTGACGAGCTACGCTTGTAGGAGGCAGAGGCTTCTAGTATCATAAACATTCAAAGCGATATTACGCCTGAAGTATATGAAAATATTATATTCTGTATAACATTTTTTTTTTATCTTCTTCTAATCCATCTATAATGATCTTAATTCAGTACTGAGTATAAAAGGAATGCACACTCAAATGTGGTTGATAATTCATAAACTAAATATAGAGTTTTTTTTTAACAGTGTATCTTACACAAAACCCTTGTTCAAATTTTAATGATATAATCCTGATACGCGCGCTTAAAAAGGGGGTTGCAAAGTTGCAAAGCTACCTCGGTTGGTATCGAGTAATCCCAGATAAGTTTTATTAACATTTAAAGAAACGAAGGCATATTGACAGACTTGCCTAATGCAAATAAGTGATGAATCATATATAGTAGGTTTTGAAAAGTCATAAAATGTGACTCCAGTTGGATTGACGTGCTAAGTTTGATATTTTTAATTTATTCTGCAGATTTTGATATGAAGATTCCAAATATCTTAAGTGCCATTTTTTTCTTGCACATTTTTTAGGTGATTTTCAAGATGGCATCAAAAATGGCTGCCATTTATTAACTTTTTTAATGTTTGTGGCTTATTATTAACCAGTATGTCAAATTATATGTTTTCGGGGTCAAGAAACACAAATCTACAATAAAAGAAGGAATAAATTGGGTTTTTCAAGTGTTTTAAATGATAAGATGTAAATAAAGCAGAAAAATAAGGAAGCCATCAGATATATTAACGTTTTTTTAACCAGTTATATACAGCCAAATTTTTTAAATGAATTAACATCAATTAATTGAAGATATTGAACAGATTTATTAAAAACAGCATATATATATATATATATATATACAATACTGGGATATTACGTATCTTGTTTTGAATCATTACTGTGGCTGTGATAACATTGATTGCATATTCTTGTAGTCACAGCATTTGCAAAGGGCAGTACGAAGCAGAGGATTCACTAAGCAAGAACTTTTCCCAACTATACACGTTCTCTTACACTCACATTTAACAAGTTCAATAACTCCTTTAAGCGTAGTTATTTTTCTGGTTCTCTCATTTTCCCTTCTCACCTCCAGGCATTTGGCTGGCGAAGCTACTCCTTTTTTATTTATTTCCCAACCATTGCCAATAAGTAGTGGTATTGTAGATCGGGGATTTTCCTAGTCTTTTCCACTAGTGCAAATTAAGTTGGATTGTAGAATATGTGGCTTCAGTGCTTTAAGGGTTGGTGATAACTTCTTCCCCTTTAAAACTTTCAATTCCGAAAAACTGTTATCTTAACTCTGAAAGCTTGAAAAATTGCCATTTTTTCAAATGAGGAAAATTGGTGAAATTTTCAAACAACGACAGATTGGTTAATAGATAAACATTAAGTTCCTCAAGTACATGAAAAGTTGTTACAATATTGCCATCACACTGAAAATTCACATGCACTTTTTTCCACTTCTGTTTTGAATTGGTACACATATTCCTCCTCAGTCGTCACCGGTATATGAATGTAAACCTGGTAAATCTTAGCTTTTATGAGCGCCTATTGCTCGACAACTTTCATTAATATTAATTTTTCTGTGTTTATTGCCTCGACCAGTGAAAAAATTGATTTCACTATCTGCTAGATGACTTGAAACCAAGCCAATCAGCAATTTGATAATGTCAGTATCTTGCGAAAATACCTCGATCTCATATATCATGATGGTTCATGATATCAGTATAAGAAGAGATATAATGGTGTCTGCTTTTACATGAGTATAATCACATAATTCTGAATAGAAAACATTCGTGTGGTCACTTTATGCCTTATTAATAAAAAAGAGAACAAATTTCTTCTCACTGGCAGCAAAAACCTGTAGTAATGTATTCTCGAAATGTTCAGTTAGCTGTGATTTTGTCTGATTCTGTGAAAGAATTGTCTTTAATGACACCGACATTATATTGGTACTATTTGTAACATTAAATCTAATAGGTTCTGTCATCCCCAATATTTTCTTACGAGCTTACTCCTTCAATGAATGCTCAAGGTATTGGCCAATTATGATTCTCCCTTCAGTGTATCCATTTGTCATTTTCATAATGATCACGGTAAAAACATTTGCAAAGTCTTCACAAGTTTTCACGGCAGACATCTTTTTTATTGATAGTACGATTGTCATTCCTTCTATAATACACAGTTTTTCTATTGGAGAAGTAATAAAATATTCTAATGTTTGAATCATGGGAGAATGATTATATTGCTCTCTTTCTGCAATAAATGAAATTTTGTCAGATGGAATAGGAAGATATCTTATGGAAGAAAATAATGATCTTAGTGTTACTAAAAATTTGTAGCTTCTCATTCCATCTTTTAGGTTTGTAGACATTTGATGTCTGGATTCCATAACAATAAGAAAAGGAGCAAGAAGTTGCCTATCTTCTCAAATTTTAATCAATATATCATTAATATTAAATGCAGTCTTTTTGTTACAAGTACTGAATGTCTTTAATTTTTATTTCATTAGACGCTATAGTCACAATTTACCGAATTTATTCTATAGTCTGTCTTTTATAAATTCTCTAAATTCCAATTTTTTTTTTTTTTTTTGTCTCGATTCAGAATATCATCCTTTGCAGATGCTGGAACTTTCATTGATAATGCAATATTCATTAGTATGGTATTATCTTGGAAAGAGTTTCCTCCAAAATGATTCGGAATACTCTCCTTCACGATGGATGCATTATGAAAAACTCTTAGTGACATGGAGATCTAAAGTTGATAGTGTTTCCTGCGCTGCTTAGAGATTACATTTGGAGAGTACGTTTTAAAGAAACTGGAAACAATACGCTATACGTCTGGTGCCCACAAGAAATACCTTTCAAGAGAGCTTTCATTCTGAGTTAAACTATTAAATCCCCAATGTGCTTCAGTTCTTTGATTTTCTGTACCAAGTTCTGGTCTGAAAATAGTTTCGTAAACGGCATGTTACTTTTGTATACTGCAAAATAACCAGATTCGAGAGCTCTCCATACTTCTAGATATGTTGTTTTAAGACCCTTCATCTATGCTATGTATAGTGTAATGAGTCTAGCATAATGAAATAAGTCAAGAGCAAAATAATATTTGATTTTTTAATCTAATGACGCGAAATGCAATGTCCAATCACCTTGACGAGTGGCACGGATGAAACGTAGCTATGCGATGGAATATCTATAGCCTATCTATAGAATGCGGCAGTGTTTCAAAGAGAAGCTCGTAGCATGTCCAAAAGATTATTCGTGTAAATCTCTTAGCATCTAGTGTATTTCTTCCCTCAAAAATATTGCAGAATTGTTGCAGGAAAGTACAAACAAATTTTAGTGTATATGAGATCAGATTAGGCCACTAACATCTATGTATTTTTCTAGTGTATGGGTATATGGAACCCAGATGTGGTCCTTACTCAGAGCAGCTATTTTTGAATGCCGATAGATAATTGAATTTACAGCGTAGACAGAGTGGAGCTAACTTTGACTCACCGAATTTCGCTCGTTTTGCAGCATATTCTTTTCCAGTTTGTCTATTCCAGGTTTTTGACGTAATTATCCACCTTTCAAGCACACTAAACAATTCATAGAGTATTCACAACACAGTCACTCTTATTAATAAGTATCTTCCAGGGAACATATATTTTCATATATGCAGCAAAAGAGAAAACAAACAATATTAGTAATTTTGTAGTAAATTTATAAATAAATAATAAATAATGTAATTTATGCCTATTTTGTTTGTAGATTTGTATTTCTTGATCCCAAAAACATATAGTTTGACATACTGGTCAATAATATCACACAAATATTAAAGAAATCACTGAATGGCAGCCATTTTGGACGGCATCTTGAAAATCACCTCAAAAAATGTGTCAGAAAAAATGGAACCTAAGATATTCGAAATCTACTTATCAAAAGCTACAAAATATCAAACACAAATATCAAACTTAGCACAAAAATCCAGCTGGAAATCATTTCAGACCCTACTAATAGTATTTATGTGATTAATTAAATTATTGTTTTTAGCAGTATGAAGTTTATTGATGTTATGCTGTTTCTAAGTATTGCACTACACAAATATATCATCAAAAGTTGTTATGAGGAGTTTAATATCCCTTTATGTATGTTAAAATCATCCGTGTTTTAAAGGTTGGTTTGTAGGTTGGTTGATTGTGGTTTAATGGCACAAAGTCCCTTCTGAGACGTGCTGCGCCATGTCAAAGTCAAACTGAGAAAAAAAGTTATTGTATAAAAGTTACTAGCAAGTCACAGATAAAAACATTGTAAGTGTAAACAATAGCGATACATATAAATAAAAGCGATTAAAACAGTCCAAAAACCATAGTTAGAAAATCAAGTTATCGTGTTTTTAAAGGTTAATAAATACGTTAATCTCTGACGATTTTTTTTAAACCATTATCAACAATGCTTTTATAATTCTACCAAGTACATACATCGCTTCTTAAAACCTTTGCTAAATGTCCAAATTGAAATTTGTGATTGACGGGAAAAAGGGCTTTTCTCAAAAACTATGCGGTCTAAGATAATCCCTATAGGTTTCCTGCAAGGTTTAAATTAACGTCTACTATCTCTATGTTTTTTTTTTTATAATTTTAGTTTCAGCAGATCTTGAATTAGATGTGGGGGCATATTTTTGCGCTTCAGTTTCAACGATATCCTTGAAAACATAATACCTAAAATTTAAAGAAAAGTATTTTTGAGTTCAGCGTTACAAATTATTTGGAGGATAACACACACATGATATACAAAGAAAGGGTATTTCTTTCAAGAAAGTTAATAAGCCCCTCTACATTTTTCCTAAATATATTTCTTAATGATTAATAATCAGTAAATAAGTTGTTCGATATTCTTTATTATCCCTCCTATAGTTTTAAATTTCCACGTTTCATAATGTACTAGTAAGTGAGTACGTGGAGTAAGTAAAGGCTGTGATTTAAAAAAAAAAAAAAAAAAAAAAAAAAAAAAAAAAAAAAAACAAGAAAAGACGGATATTATAAAGGTCCTGTTTTTACCTTTTAAGTACTGAACCCGGAAATATAAATATGGAATAAAATTCGTTTAAACAAGCTTTATAAAATATTATTATTGGGACCTATTTAAAATTTCCATACATCTTTTTTATATATTTATATTTTTTAATTGCAGTTTATAAGTTGGCACATACATTATTTATCCATTTACATATAGATTACTTTTAAAAAAATTATATCAAAAATAAAATGTTATGAAGCTGCTAATAGTTATACAAAGTAACAAAAGAGTAGGTTTTAAAAAGTTTAACTTAATTTATTACAAGAATAGTTCCCTTAAATATATCCATAGAGCTCTTTTACACATTTTTACTCTTTAATTTTAGCAAAATAATATCCTACATTAAATGCACAATTTATATCTTCAAAAACGTGTTCATCGAACGATGACCAATAATTTTCTCTTATAATGGTCATTTAAGCTATTTATAGCGTATCATTACTTTTCTAGTGAGAACCTTTAATATTCATTTTAGACCTTGTAAAAGCAACTCTTTTATGTTCTTCTAAAAATAAAAATTGTATATTGATTATATTTTCATGTACTAGGTAGGTTCTTTTTTATCGATGTTTTAGTATCTTCGATTTTCCGTATATTATTTGCATTATAAAATGAAATTATTAACATCAAGTCGAAGAAACTTAATTTAATCAGAATATTTAATAAGAAGTATCAGAAAAAAAATGTTACATTAAATATTTTGTTTTTTAAGTAGAAACCGTAATTGCATTTATAGGAATTTACTATTTATTTTTTCATTTTACTGAGCAATAAATTTATAGATGATAATAATAGAATCGTTTTTACATGACAACTTTACATGTCTGTAAATTAAGCTTCTTAGTTCCTCCACTGTATTGCAAAAACGTTAATTCATCGAACAAAGTAAAGCCAGAATAAAGATTACATTACACTTTAAACATTTAAAGAAATTTATATAAATTTAAAAACAAGCTTTAAATTTAAAAACAACATTTGTTTTCTAAATAAGATACTTTTGAAGGTATCTTTTGAAAATACTTTTGAAAATGCTCTTTGAAGAAGTAAAAAATATTAAAGCTACTTAGAAAAATTTCCAATAACTATTTTTTTTTTCTGACAATGCGATTATTTGATTTCAATTTGCCAAGATATTGTCTTTATTTATATTTTTTATAAATGTGCGGTATTCAAAAAACTATGTCAAAAACCTACAAAATTTTGATTTGAAATAAATTGAGTTCAAATTTGGAAAACATTAGTAAAAGACTGAATTGAAATATAAAATTGTTTTTTACTTCACAGCAGTCTTAGGAATCTTATTTCAATAACTCTCAAAGAAATTTGAATAAAATTTAATCATATTTATTTTAATAGAGATTAAATATTTAAGTAATTTAAAGAGCCCAAGAAATTATCCTCTAAAATGTAGCACATAGTTACAAAATCACTTATATTTTTTCCCATCAAAACAAAAATTATTATTTCCAAAAAACCTGGGCAGGTAACTCAATTTTTTAATTTTGTCTCTTATACTCATTGGCTTCTGGAATTCTCTTTAAAAGGTCCATCACTTGGTTTCTACATTACAATACATAATAATGCATAATAATACATAACAATGCAGTATACAATTAAAAATAATAACATGAATTAAAGAAATTGTATGGATATTGGTGATATCTCAACTACTTGCGATGAAGAAGGAGGTAGAGACGTTCGCATTAATATTTTGTTAGGCCATTTGAAATCGTACCCATAAAAACAAAAATGTAATAAGAAAAATATCCTCGAATTCGTTGTATAGAATATTTCAATAAAAGAAAATCTTTAAATGATATTAAAACCAGGGATCGTGTATGTTTTTTAGAGCTACCACACACCATTAAAAAGTTGTCTTAGTTAGAACCTATTTTGGTACTCAATAGTATCACCACTCTAAGATGATGAACTCTTAAACCAATGTTTGGAACTCTTGCTGAAGCATAGTTCCAATAGTTAGAAGTAGGTTGAAATATGAAGCTATAAATGCTGGCACGAGATTTACCATTTTTGGATGGCAACTATGGAGCACCAAAATTTGATTAAAACTAGATCAAAACTTTTAACAGTGTATGAAAAAAGGTGCACGAAATAACACTTAATATTTTTTACAAATATATATATACGTGCTTACATTATATGCATTTATTGATTTATCTTTAACCTGTCATAAACTGGATCATATTTCTATTAGGGAGCTGAATCAGGTCTATTTTATGTCATAGTAAGTAATGGACAAGTTTGAAGATTTATTTTACCGAAGTCTTACGGCATACATTTCATAGTTAATATTTATTATGTTTATTCCCTGCAAATGCAAACTGCATAAAGTCAATTAATTCATAAAGGTTGACTCAAGCTTTTGAAAATAACTACATAGGAAAAGTACATTGACAAACTCAATTGCGCATCTTGTATTCAAAATGTTGCATTTTATCTAATATTTCACTGTATTCACATTTTAAAAATCTTGATTAGTGTATTTAAAATGTTTCATATAATCCAGGATATTCTACTATAATCTCATCTGTACATGTTATGTGTTTTCAGACCTCGATATAACCATTAATTTAGGGTAGACATTTACAATGAAACAAAGTTAGTAATTGTTTTTAATTTAAATTTAAATTAGGTTATTAACAAGACATGCTAGCTCTAATTTTTTAATTGGAAACCTTAAACTCAAGAAATTTTTGTTTATATCTTTCCTCCATACTACAGGAACTGAAAATATTTTGTATTAATTGAAGTGATATTATATTTAATTTGTGTTATATTTAATATACGAGAAAAATTATACGTATTTACGTAGTTTATGCTTGTTTTGTTACTGAGTAGAGTAATATAAAATATTTTGTGTTATTAACATTATTTAATTTGACGTATATACTGCTGAATTCTAGTATCATATCAAACATTTGAACATAAAACTAGACAAACTTTAATTAATAGGCAACATAATTTATCTTAAATATAATAAGTTCAATGCGTAAACTAATATGAAAGGAGAAATGTAATTTTCGAAAACAATTCATAACCATAAATTAGCGGCAAGATGAATAAATCTAAGCAGGTTACAAATGTTATTACACATAATCTATCACACATAAGAGGGAATTATAGTTACTAACGTATTTAATTATGCTAAAATATAATGATATATTCATGGTTATATTGTTACATTTTATCCCGCGGATTCCAATTTATGTTTAGTTTCAGTTATATCAGTTTAGTAATCACTGTACATGATAAATCAAACATTAAGGATCTAACGATTTTGTGTATTATGTTAATAACTTTTATGATTTGACATATACATTGTACAGCTTATTTCTAAGTAGCATTGTTAAGGCTCTTAAATATCATATTGTTGTGACAAAAATCCTTAATTAATTTGACCAATAATTGGCAATATTAATTCTATTATCTTAAAAAAAACACATTTGACAATTTTATACAAAGATATAATGTAGGTTAAATATATTATTTTTGAGATCAACTTTAAGTTCAGTAATTATGCGAATTTATTTGTGGATGAATTTGAAAAATAAAGAATTTTTAAAATTCCTTAAAAATGCTTTGGCACGCTTGCCACATACTTCTGCACAGAAAATTAGTACATTATGAAAGTTTAATTTAAACTTAAATTTTATAATAAAACTTAAGATACTTTTATTTTTTTAACTAGTATGATATTTTAATGATATTTAAAGAATTTCACAGAAAGTTTAATTTAAAAATTCACTGCAAAAATTACTTGTAAATTACAATAACAGTCTTAAATCGATCTTTTTGTTGTACTTATGGTGATAACTTGTATTTACGCTCATTCGTTCTTATTCCAATGTATGACTAGTTCTATTTGTTAACACATACATATCAGTTGTACGGAATTGCATGTTTAATTATAGGTATCCCTCTGCATCAGTAATGAAATACACTGCATTATTCAACAGTTCGCTTCTGTAATAATTATCTTTAAAGCTTAGTAAATGACTAAATGTCGTATTCAATAGAAGATATATGTAACGCGTTTCTGCAGCTTTATTAGTCTGGCATAATTTTATAGAAACCTCATATTTATTACATTTATGTTAAACACAATGACACATTTTCAAAACATTAATTTTATTTGTAAAATTTTACAAATGTTATTGATATCTTGGCATTAAATCTTCAGTAACATTGATTTTCAGTAAATATTTCTAAGTACATTGAATAAGTTAATTGCTAATTTTGTATTTTAAGAAAATTAATCACTCTATACATTTTTTCAATTATATTATTGACTTTACACTGTGATTAGAAATATTTTATTTTGAATTTTACATTTTTGAACAGCGGAAGTATGTACAACATATTTCAAATATTTAAGGTACTTCAAAATCTCTTTATATTATATATCGAATGCTCCAATAAATTACTGTACAATTTTTGTATGCAGATATAGTTACATTTCATTTTAAAATGACAGTATATCAAATATTTAAGCCGTGTTAGAATCAATTACCATATCATTCGAAGGTTATTGTTTTTATCACGTGCATATATCGTATACTAGTAAAGACAGGCAATCACATTCCTCGTATTTTTTATAGCGAAAAAAAAGTAAAATTAATTATTTTGCTATAGGAATGAGCAAAAAAACCTGTGAATATGAACTGTTATTTTAATACAATCAAAATGATTGGTAAAGTTATTATATGAATTGAATATTTCCATCTGAATGAAAACATGCTCATGCTCGGACTCGAATCCACATCGTTAGCTTACCGGGCCAATGCTTTACCGTATAAATTTACCAATCAGTATGATTGTGTTAAATAACAGTACATCTACGTATCCATCGTTATATGGAGTCCCTTTACCTGCGTATTATTTTCACGAGCTGTCTAAATGACATAGATGATGTTATTACCAATAAGATTGCTGAGCGTAAGCTGCTCGTTGGTTGTCGGCCCAATTATCGTAAACAATACAGCTCTGATCCGGTAAGACAACGATCTGGGTTCGATTTCATGCCTGGTCTTTTGTTTATTTAATTATTTTATTTATTTGTTTGTTCTGATCAGGTGGAAATATTCAATTCGTAACGTATGAATATGTACCAGAAAAGGAACAGTAAATAGTCGGATAGATAAGGGGAAAGAGACTTTTTTTCTATAATGTGTTTGTAGAACATTATACAGACGTACTCCAAAATAACAGAAATACTGATAATAGTTTTCTTCAGCTGCTACACCTTTGCTTCACTTTTTTATCAAGATTAAGTGTTTACTTAAATTGGAGAAAAAGTATTTTACTACCACTTGTTCGCAACATGAGTGTTGCACTACAAAACATTGATTGGTTCTGATGACATAAAATTATAGCATTAGATAACTGTTATATTAAAAACATGAGTGTTCGATTACTGTTACATAAAGTTTCTAAAAATTCAACGATTGCATTTTGGGAATCAAATACTCAAATCTTAATTACAAAAAGTTTTTACATAAATCGCGCTAAAACATAGCAAGTGAATCAAAAATCAGTTATAAGAAGTCAGATATAAGAAACAGAGACTTTATTCTGATATTTTCTAATATAAAAAAATACAAAAAGGTTTTTTTTTTTTAATCTAAGCAATCTTTCTTCAATTGTGGCGAAACAATATGCAGTATGATGACAGTGGTAATCAATTTTCAGTTGGAGTTAAGTGCCTGTCGCCGAACTCAAATATAAAAAAATAATAAAATATATAATATATGCATAACACTTTATTTACACTGTCTGTTGGAAAAAATGCATTATATAACGTGACCTGCAGTTGTTAAATACTTTTCAAAAGGTTTAAATCTCTTGTTTATCAAATCGAGAGCACAAAGTTTCGGCTTTAAATATGCATGTTTTTTTGTAAATTGGTACACCTATAACCTAATCATAGGAAAGCGTCTCCAACTTAAGAAATTGTCAATTGCTTAAGTATAACATTGAACTAAAAATTGAATATAGTGAAAATTAGTGAAAATTATAGAAAATCAGGTTATACAGTTGAAAAAAAACATTTTTGCTATAAAAATATATATATGTTTGTAAAAAAAGAAAAAAAAAATCCATAGATAAAAGACCATAGATAAAATGTTTTTAAAAACATAAAAAATAAATATATTTTCAGAAGATCAGTTGTTTTCAGATTTATCGTCAGTTACAAATTGATATTTACACAGTGGCGGTCAAAAGTTTCCGGCGAGCAAAAAATTTTTAGTTAATTATTTAAGTATACCCATATGAAGAGGGATCCCAAAATGATACTTATGCATTTTATTGACATAATAATAAGGAACTTATTTATGGAATAACAAGTAAATATCAATCAATTTATTTGACAAAATTAAGTACAAAGGAAAACGCATATTTTCAAAAGTTTTCGGCCACCTTCGCAAATTTGGTAAAAAATGGTATCGTAGTAGAAAATTACAGTAGTCAAAAGTTTTTTAATTTAGTATTTTATCTCCATAACAGTTATAATACGTACTGCGGCGTAGCAACGTGATATTGATGCAGTCAACTGTTAAAGATCATCTATGGTAAGTTTTTCCACATTTCTCGCACTTTTTTGAAAATTTCTGCTGAGTAGGAATATTTAGAGTTCTGCACACGTTTGTCAAATTCTTTTCAAAGATTTTCTATTGGTTTCATGTCGGGCGTTTCGGCTGGCCATTTCAAAAGCGATTTTTTATATGAAAGCCATTGCTTGTCGAGACTTGCATACATTCTTTAAGTCGTTATCATCATAAAACAAATAGTTGAGACCACAGTTTTCCTCTAATAAAGCAACAAGAAACCTTGCAAGACATCCTTATACATTGCATCATTCATATTGCCGTGGATTTCAAATAATGGGCCGACACTTTTTGAAGTAAATACTCCCCACAGCATAACGTGCCCTTCGCCATGCATCATTGTAAGAATAACGTAAGGCGAAATCATATATTTTGTTGTTAGGTCATTGAACGTAGTATCTTCCATCATTCCCAAAAAAATTTTAAATTCGATTGTTGGAAAAATAGTACGTTTGGACAGATTTCACTTGACCAGACTTTGTGATTTTTAGAAAACGCCAGTTGTGGACGTTGATATTTTTTTTACCTATGAAATATTTTTGAACTCCGACTTTTTTATAAAGTTCTGCATCACGTCAGCATCTTAACACGATAGACTGACTTATTTCAGCAATATTTTTATAGCGTAAATCCCGAAATATTTCAACGGAACTTTTATGAGGTTCATCAAATGTTTTTTTTTTTTTTTTTTTTTTTTTTTTTTTTTTTTTTTGATAATTCTGTTCGCATAAATAGTCATTTTGCGGTTTATCCCGGACCAGAGAAAGTCCTAACTGCCATGGTCATCTTTATTCAATTTTTAAATATTGTTCGCAGTAAATTTAACGATCGATAACTTTGCCGCAATATCAAGAAAAGATTGGTCCTTTTGCGACGAAATAATCACTCGTTTACGAACAATAATTTTAGAACTTTTCTTTTTCGAGTTTAAACTATGCTATTCATGTTGATTCATTCACAAGCACGACTAAAAATCAATTTACCGATAACAAAAACTAAGGATTGCTGAGTGGCGGGAATCGTTTGCACACGAGAACTTCGAATTCTACTCCTTTGCATGAAATGCAAAATCAATATTCAATCAAAGTCCGATCAATATCCAATCAAAATTATCACGTGTTCAGAGGTCATTCACATATTCCTAACTTCTGATGCAATTGTGCTTCTTCACTGAAACCTTCTGTTAAGTATGCGTATATATATATATATATATACGCATACTATAAATCCTCCTTAAGGAAAAACTTTTTCTACAAAGCATAATTTATATTGATTGAAATTGCTTCCGAATCATAATTGTTTCTATTCCGAACAATGTCCATTTGGCCTTCACATTGTTAGTGTATGGCACAAAAAAAAAGTTGTCATGAAAATAAAGACTTATTCGACTTAATCAAGCAGTTAATTTTAATTAAATAATTACAGTAATTCGCATCTTATATACTTAACATAAATTGTTATAAAAGTAATAATAAACTATTGAAGTTTAAATTCATTAAATGATGCTCATTTAATGAATCTTTTAACAATTTTTGAAGGCAATAAATTCACTTGCAATTATAATGGAAAACGTGTTCTTCGCAAAATCGGGCTATTTTGTACTGAATACTTGAAGGTATTTTTTGCATAATTTAGGACGTACGTGATTTGTTTAATAAAAATAATATTTCTTTAATAATCCGCTTTAAAGACTCATTTGACTCATTTCTTTCGCATAAATTTCACATCATTTCTTGATTTAAATTTTATTTGTGATTATTTCATTTTTCAACATATTTATCATGCTCCTAGGTTTTTATTCCTTTCATGCATATATTTTAAAATTGCGAATTTCTGAATATTATAACGATAATAATAGTGCACTATTATAAACTTTTACAATGCTTAATTTTCAAAAATAAATATTTATTTTTTTATCTTTTATGCAAGTAAATCAGTAAATAAATAGAGTAATCCATTTATTTAAATCTATAGATTCTTGGGGAGAAACTACAAATATATAGTTGAAGGTAACCATGATAAAAACTAATATTTATTTTATCCCAAGTTATTGTACGGATTAAACTGTCATTGCAAATTGATATCAATAATATTTTAAGGTGAATTAAAAAACACAATTTAACAGATGTCTAAACATTCAGGTGATAGTGCATTGAGAAATTTAGCATTGTTCATTTGTTCTTCTGTTTTTTTATCGCATAACCAAAGAACTGCAAACATGATAATATTTTTCAAATTATTTTTTTTAGCCGAGCAAGATGCGTTACTACATAGCTTCATGAAAGTCATAAAAAAGAAGAATTAATTCTTCTCTTATTACTTTTTTTAGGTTAACTTATCTTTCAAACACGACATCATGTTTAAAATTTTCAAACGACATTCTTTGTACATTCAGGTTTTATCTTTTTATAAATAATATAATAGCAAATTATTATGCAAACGTGGCTACAAAAATTAAACCCACACTACTACGAGTTGTGTTAACACAGCAATTTCTACTGTTACTTTGATTAAATGTTGTGGAAGTAATATTTAAATAATAGAAAACATACTAAAAACTCACATAGACTCTACTACTATGCATTGTAATACATAAGAGCAATAAGTACCGAAAATATTTATTTTTAATGTTTTAAAATTTGCATTTCATACATTTCACTTGAAATACCGTGGATAGATATTCTTATATGTTCTTATACGTCCAGTATTTAAATATAGGCTCATTGCTATGAATTTCTGAAGATAATAATCAGAACTAAAATTGAGAATTTATTTCAAAATTTACATAAATGTTAAACGATCCCGTTATTTGAAAATATAATTTTAAAAATTTTTTTTATCTTTTACATTAACAGAAACGAGTAAGCTTAGTTGTCTATTTAACAGCCTTTTGCGATGCGTTTGCTCATTAAGGGTAAATTTATGTTCCTGCGAATCTGCAACGGAACTCATAAAAGCTATTGTTTGAGGCAATAAAATAACACTTTGTATAAGATGTAACTTACAAACTGCATAGGAATCGGCTTTTTTGCAAAATAATGTTCAAGGCGATTACAATTTTATGAACCGAATGTTTAAAGAGAAACTATAAATAAACATAATGTTAAATGCTAATTTTTATTTTTTTTTTCGAAGCCTGCGTAGATTATTTAATCTTTATTAATATTTCAAGTGTGACAAAAAGTTTTTTTTTCTATTTTTCTACTTTGGGGCGATATAATTTATTATTTTGCAGGAGGAACGTTATAGTACCCTTAAAGTAAGTTTATAAAGCATAAAACAAATAATTACATTTAATATTATTTTAAATTAACAAGCATTTTTATGAGTTATTTATTTCCTTTTTAACCAATAAGCATTTATATTTGTACTATATATATAAATATGAACAATTAAGAACCAAAAGTCTTCGGATATATAATAATAATGTACGCACCATCTTTTGTCCTGCACTGAAAAAAATGAAATACTGAAAAATGAGTAAGTCGATGTACTCATATCGAATTGCGTATATTTTGATCAAAAATGAACCCATTTCTTTCTCAATTTTGAAACATCATATACTATTAGATCAAGTGATAATTTTGTATCTTGTATAATGGTTTATTTCATTCATGGTGATATAAAAGATGCTTATTAATGTAAATATTAAATTATGCACAGTATTTTAAAATAATTTAAAATGCTTTCAAATAATGCTATTGTCATACAAATAAGAGGTGGGGCATTTTGAGCTTTAGCCAATTGGTAGGCCTTCCCATTCTGCATGTTCCTGTCATAAGCATATTTCATTTGTGTTTTTTGTTATTTTTCTTAATAAATAATTAATTAAACGTTTATCGTTGATGTGCGATATGCAGATAGGGGAGACAGGGGTACAATGGTCTATTTTGTAAATTTTGACTGTTTACTCTTAAAGCATTAATTTTTTTTCTTTTGATCAAGTACATGCATGTTACCTATACATTAAAGTTTATACTGTATCAAATCAAAAATAATAATTATGCATACTTTTTTTTAAATATTTTTTAAATAGCAAGTGACAAAGTGAACCATTGTACCCCAATGCCGGGGTACAATGGTCCACAGCATGGGGCTCTATGGACCACTTGTAATTTGAATAAAAATATATCAGTGTAGTTCAATTTTTAACAATAAGAAAGATAAACTATATCATAATTTGTTTATTCATATTTTATTACTCATTTTCATTTGTTTATTCACATTTTATTATTCATTTTTATTTGTTTAGTCACTCTTTTAGCTCTAACTAAAGTAACAGTTTTTTTCTTCATTTTTTTATCAAGTCATTATACCAGTCGCAGATTGAACAATTAGGTTTATTATCATCCATAATACATTTTACAGCCTGTTCCATAACTTCATGTGGCACAGAACCTCTATTGGTTTTCCTAGGCTTGTTTCTTGGTATTGCTAAAAGAAATATGAAGAATAATATGTATATTTTTTGTACAAGGATGCCACTTACAGTTAAATATAAACCTTTATAATAAGAAATATATATATCTAAATATATGACTTAGGAAAAAATATAATACATTTTTCCTTTACATCATCTGTATTTTTTTTAATGAATTTTACCTTATTTAATTATTACATCCAGATACAAACTAATAGTTAGATATAATTTTTGTTTTTCTCATTCTACTATTTTATTTAAATCTAACTTATTATGGATGCATGTATGCATAAGTGCAGGAATATTGAATTAACAAATGTTATCAAATTAAAAAAAAAAAAAACCTCAAACGCACTAAATATTTTGTTTACTAATTTTTTGTGTTCAATTTGGGTTAATTTTTAAATTTGAAAACTTATATTATATAGATAAATATTTCAAAAATGCATTTCACAACATGAATCATTCTTAATTTGGGCTAATTTTTATGTTTGAAAGCATATATTATACAGATAAATATTTTAAAAATGCATTACATAACATGAATTATTAATTAATCTACACACAGACGTAAAATAATTTATTAATTCCGAATTTCACATATACTATTTAACTTTTAAAAATATGGGATACAAAACTGGCGTACAATGGACCATGGTCCATTGTACCCCAGTTTCTGATGGTCCATTGTACCCCATATGGAAGTTTGACAAAAACTTGATAATAAAAAAAGAAATTTAGAATTCTATTATTTTAGCTATAATAAATATAATAATGTATTGTCTTACCTTTTTATTTTGCCACACAATGTCTTTCAAATTACAAATCTATAATAAATAAATGAAAATATGTTTCACTGAAAATATTTACTTTTGCCTTTCTCCCCCTGTGTCAAATCAATTATCAAGCATAAAATGGCTAAAATGTCAGCTATGCACATGGTTTCAAACTTCTTTTTACTGCTTCATGACTGCCATCTATATACTAAAATATGAAGCTTTCAAAAAAAGAATTAATATCAAAAATAGGGGATGGACCATTGTACCCCGTGGTCCATTGTACCCCAGTCTCCCCTACTTGACATAACATTCACTGAGTAACTTGTTAGATGTCATCTGAAGAAATATTCAGCCAATGTGCATGTTTCTACAATCGTACATAAATGCGAATTTGTTGCCGGTGCAGAGGTTTATGCACGAATAAACCTATCAATCATGATTTATATATGTTCTATGAAATTCATGTCTACCAATCTAGATACAAACTTATATAATTCATGGAACATATCCTGAATATCTTCCCAATGAAAACACTTGCTAACGACGTGATGACATGTTTTATTAGGATTTTGGAAAATCCCGTTGCAAATTGGATACATTGAGTCCATGAACGGATACAATTGACCTTCAAATGGTTGAATATAATCCTTTCATACAAATGATTAGAACAATTGGACCTGAGGATGTATTCCATTCTACGTATAAGCATCCCTCAAATTTCTGAAACAACTAACAGATTCCACTTTGCTTTGTTGACAATAGAATTTCAAGTATTTCCTAAACTTATCAACAGCACTTACCAAATGAATTCATTGCGCATTTCCAAAGCATTCTTTTTTAGCTTGCTGCTAGCTATGGTCCGTGTTCGCGTTCCAAAGCAGAGGCACTGCAGGCAATGACGTATCCTTAGTAAATGCACGACTGTGCGTCTGTTGTTGACATATCCTAATAACCTTTAAATTTTCATTCCAAACAGATCGGTAGTAACTCCTAAAATAATGGTTGCTTTTATTGAAACAAAACTCTTCTTTTTTAATACTGAATTCTTACGCACATGGCCACGGGCATTGTTTTATCTATAGCAAGATGTAATGCCTGAAATTTGGTATTTGCGGCAAACTTCAGGCACTGTGTATCAAGGAAATGCTTAATTCTCTATAAATTTTCGAAATTTAATACCCCAACTATCAGTCCCTTTTAGCGTATACTAATTCATTCCGATTGTACATACATAATTACGTCACAAACAGCTTAATCACTTGAGTACAAATCAAAGCATACCTCTGCTACATTTTTATGCATTTGTATGAGATGATACTGCCATCTGAATATTTCCATATTACTATGTTGTATTTTCGTGATTTTTCATGATCACTGGACACGAAGGAATTAAGTTTAAAAATAATAAAAAAGGAAACAGAAATAACAAACAAGCTTGTTGTACTAGTTTAGCATAAAAAATGTTTATTGGATCTAAACATAAATGACTCAGTTCATAAACAGGGAAATAATATGCTCTTTATTACCGCAATTCTTAGTTTGATGTAAATGCCGATCTTTATTTGTCCAATGGATAAAGTTCCCTCCCTACAAGTTTTAAAATCTTTAAAAGTAGAAAGTTTCTCAGGATTTTTCTTATCTCGTACACACGGTATATATTATATTTTAAGAAGTTATAAAATTCCCAAAAACAGAAAAGTAAGAAATATTTTTTTTATTTAAAAATATTTACAAATTGAAAAATATCTCATTGAAGCATGAAAAGCGCCAAAAAGATAACACAAAAATATTTAAGTGTGGAGATTTCCAATTAACAATACATTGAAAAATATGATACAAAAGGGCAAATGGGGAGAAAAAATTTGTCGACCGCATAGTCTTGCAATTTTGAGAATCATAGAATAGATAATTAGTTAAAAAAAATAAGGGAAATAAATAACAGAGCAGAAAATATGATAAAGATTAAAATAATTAGAGTTTAAAGAATTATTTTTTCATTTATAAATTTATTTATATTTTAATAAAACAAGACAAAAACATAAATAATAGAATTTTAACAAGAAAGAGAAATTAGTCTTCGTTAATGTAGAATATATTTGAAATATTATAAAAAAAACCTTTAATAATAATAATAATAATAATAATAATAATAATAATAATAATAATAATAATAATAATAATAATAATAATAATAATAATTATTATTATTATTATTATTATTATTATTATTATTATTATTAAAAAAATGTACCCAGGTTCTTTCAGGTTTTCGATTTGTGTTGAAATGTTCTAAATAATGTTTATGAATTTGGTTATTTGAAGAATTTCTTTAATACCGTTAAATGTTGTAAAGATCTCTTGGATATCGTTAATACAGATTGTTATATTTAGATATATTTAAACAAATTACATTTGGTTGCAAGATTCAGAAGTAGATGAAGAAATAGAGTTCATAGTTTCATTGATTAAAATGCCGGGGTTTAAAATGTGTAAATGAAAAGTAGATTAGATATGTATATTTTTTCTTTTATGTATAATTGAAGTTTTTATGATTTCAGCAAAGAGCTTCGTTTCTTCAATAATCTTTCATGCATATAACAGATTTTAGGACAACTGATATGTAGCAGGAAGTCCTAGCTTACGTTTGGCACACCTGGAAGTAATACGACGCTTATTAAGACAGTATGTACTTAGGTGTAATTCTTTGCGTTTCGCACATTTTGCTCTTCAAATCCCATACATTTGAGACAGGCGCTTTCTCCTAGAAGCGTTTGCCTTGTTAAACTTTTTGTTTGTTTTTAAAAGCCCAAATCATAACTCAAATATATAGAATAATTGCTATTTGGCATGTTTCCTTAAAGGTTTGCACAGTAAAATGTTTACAACATAGAGTAGAATTGAGTTGTCAGATTTGCAATTTTTTAGCACTTCAGGCCAACAGTGAAAAGTTTTGTGTCAGTACAGTGACAAATACCTATAATACATATTTTTGGTGGTTTAGATCTCTTGGGTCGTGAGTAGTATATATTTTATGATTTGATATAACCAGTATTGCGTTTGCTAAGCATTAAAATCAATTTTAAAATTCATGAAAATACGTTAGCATTTAAGTACAATTTTGATGTTTTTTATTTCTTGTTTATTTTTGGATTAGAAGCGTCCTTTTTAAAATTTATTTTGACAAAGAAATGATAACACTGTGTTTAAATTTACCAGAATTTTGATAATTATTTTCAGTAATAGGGGATTGGTCCACAGAATCATTTAAGGTAAGATTAATTTCTGTTGAAAGGTTTTTATATTTATTTTTAAGTGGGATAGAAGAATTTTTTCTGAATTAATGGAGGTTTAATGCCTTTTTTAAAAGCTTTAGAAAGTACGTATTTAAGGTTAGATTTAGAAAGTACAAAATGAGAATGTTACTTGTAAGTTAGAGTACAAAACGCCAAAGAAAGAAGGGTTTAACAAATTATCAATAATTGGCTCTCTAAATACAGTAAAAACGTCATGACCAGCATTTTTTCTTGAAACATTTATTCTGTAAAAGTGTTGTATCTAACCGTAAAAGGGATCCAATTTTTTTTAAATAAAAAAAAAGAAAAAAAAATCAGTAATTCTGCAGTCACATTACAACTACGCTTTTTTTAAAGTTCTACATGACTCATTACGTGAAAATGGGCAATTATTCCATTCTTAAAAACAAATGGAACATAAAATGATTCAATTTTTTTGAGTTTTTAATATTTGGTCTTAAAAAGAGTGTTAAAATATTATGGTGCTAATAATTATGGAAATAAATTATTATTGTGCTGCAGAATTTTATAATGATATATTTTAAGCAATGCGGTCGTATACAGGGTGTCCACTCTCAACGGTGGCCAATGGCTGATTTCTAAACCGTTAGTCATAGACATATAGTTCCAGTTGCAAAAGTGCATAAAAAAAGGTAAAGAATTGTTTTTCAAGCGATTTAAGCCAAAAAAATATTTATTAACAATTACGAAAATTAAATTTTTATACGGTCCCCCGGTTCTTTAAGTGATATTTAGTAAAAAGTTTCCATCCCCTTATCAAGCAATATAAAAAAGGTCCCATTCATCTAACATTAAAATTGACTGAGTTATGAAACTTTAAATTTCGTGACTTAAACCACTTTTCTGTAAAAATATGCATTAAAATATTTAATTGCTATAAAAGACGTTAAATACTAATGAAAACATTAAAAGATCTTAATAATTTTTACATGTTTCTATGGAATTTACTCAAACATCATCAGAAAAAGAAAATACAAATAAACACAAAGATGGAAAATAAGAATAAACTATTACAAATGAAATTTTAAAATTTTAAAAATAAAAATCACGCGCGTTATATTTTAATTATGTATCACGTTGCTTAAATTTTAAATTATTTAACAATTCAATTCAAATATTTGGGATTTGAAATAAGGAATCATTGCAGACCATTGAGCTTCTGACGTAAATTTCAATACTCTCTCTAATAAAAAGTTGCAAATAAAAATCTGACCTATAAATTAATTTACTTTCATTAAACAAAATATCTATGTTTTCTATTTGATTTAGCCTAGATAATGCGGTTTTACCTCTATTAAATTTTATGTCTGCAATGTGTTCTTTACATCTTATTTTGAATTTTCTTTGGGTCATGCCAATATAATAATTTTTATAACCACCTTCTTTAAGAAATGGAATAATATAAACACCTGATCGGTCAAATTTATCAATGGGGTCAATTCTAGTTGTTAAAATTGATTTAAATTTTGGAGGGTTCTAGCTATTAAATTTAAATCAAACTTTTTTAATTGTATTTTAGCAAACTCGAAGAAATTTGGATAATAATTTATAACAACCCTTTTCATGTTATTTTCATTGTCGGTTTTATTTTCAAAAACTGCATTGTTCATTTTGTTAATAAACTTTTTAATTAATTTATTAACTATTTTAACTTGATATCCGTTGTTAATAGCTATGGTTTTAATTTTATCTAATTCATCATTTAAATTTTCAGTAGAACAAATTCTAAAAGCTCTGTTAATAAGGAATCTAAAGGTAGATAATTTATAAGAATATGGAGTGCAAGCATCAAAAGGTATAACATTTAAGTTTGTTATTGGTTTTCGATATACTGAACGAATTAGTTTATTATTTTCTCTTTTTAACTCAACATCTAAGAAAGGTAATTTCTTATCAGTTTCAAGTTCGAAAGTAAATTTAATCTTATTATCTAGATCATTTAACTGCTGAATAAAAATTAACAATTTATCAACTCCCCCCTGCCAAACAATAAAAATATCATCTACATAACGTAGCCATACTAAAGGTAATAATTTAAAAGTATTGAAAATTTTTTATTCAAGGGGGCGTAATTTGAATTCTGCAAGGAGGCCTGAAATTGGAGATCCCATTGGGGCACCGTCTGATTGCTGATAAATAATATTGTTAAAAATAAAATAATTACTATTAATTATTAGGTTTAGGCCACTTTTTAAAGTGTTTTTCATTGGTACGTCAAAATCTTCCCTATTGTCAATGAACATTTCAATTCGTCAGAAGCTCAATGGTCTGCACTGATTCCTTATCATTTCAAATCCCAAATATTTGGATTCAATTGTTAAATAATTTAAAAATTAAGCATCGTGATACATAATTAAAATATAACGCGCGTGATTTTTATTTTTAAAATTTTTTAATTTCATTTGTAATCGTTTTTTGTCATTTTCCATCTTCGTGTTTATTTGTATTTTCTTTCTCTGATGATGATTGAGTAAATTCAATCGAAACATGTAAAAATTATTACGATCTTTTCATGTTTTTATTAGTATTTAACGTCTTTTATAGCAATTAAATATTTTAATGCATATTTTTGAAATGTTAATGGACGTATATGAAAACTTCTATTTATAATTAATGTCTTTTGCATCTATGCTGGATTAAATGAAGTCTACTTATGGTTTATGTGATCTCAACTACAATAAAATGAAGATGGAAAGGTTTATGTTTGACCCTATGGATATTATAACGAATTTGGATGCATTTCATCATTTTAAATATGAAAGACTACGTTTGGATAGGGAACTTCTTAACCTACGTTTTCTTAACATCTGCAAACATATGAATATTGTTCCAAATTTTTTGAAAGTCAAGAGTTGGTTTTTGAAGCATAATTGCGCACAAATGGTAACGAACTTTGAATTAAAATGTTTGAATTTTTATATCAGACGGAAATATTCATTAATAAATTCTTTAACGCTCAAAACTATGGATGCATATTGGGAAATGGTTGATAAATACCCCCCTCTATTTTTTGACAGATTACACCAGAAAATTGTATGTTACAGAGAGATACAAAACAAGAAGAAAATAAACACGCAGAACAACAAGATTGAGAAATTACGTATAGCATTTCCAATGAAACGAATTAAACATAGAGTTGAATACGTTAATTTATCGGATCATCGTTTCAATCAGGATGAAGATAATATCTTACAACTTGGCCCGAAATTCATGTTCGAAAGACGCCCAGATACTAAAGAAATGATTACAGAATGTGAAAATATTGTACAAGCTGCACCTACAAATCACAAAGAAGAAGTACGAAGTTTGCTTTTTAATAGATTGACTAAATTCAATAATCGAGCCAATAGTTCTGTCAATAGAATTAGTAAATCAGTAAATAAAAAGCAATCTGATACCATTAAACGGTTACAATCATATAATGATATTGCTATTATCCAAACTGATAAATCTAATCGCCTAGCTGCTCTTAACAGAGAAGACTATATTAATAAAATGCATGTTTGTATTGATAAGATGAAATGTAAAACATTAAAACATAATCCACTAAATAAAATATGTGCGAACACGAAGGAAATAAAAGAGAAAGGCAAATGGCCAGATTTTATGAAAGTTAACCTCAAGTTAAACAAAGAAGCAGTTATTCCAAGATTAGTTGGCAGATTGAAGGACCATAAACAAGATTATCCTCTCCGCCCGATTGTCACTAAATGTCAAGGTCCTACATATTACTTAGAACGTGCATTCGTTCCATTACTGAAACAGTTATTGCCTCCCTCCACTTTCACAGTTGATTCCAGTACTGACTTCATTGAAAGATTAAAGAAAATAGACATTACAGATAATTGTATTTTAGCAAGCCAAGTTCATTTTCCAAGAAAAAGTGTAGTACCTTTACAGAATTTTTTTTTACAGTGTATGAACAACTATTCATAATTCCTGAAAATCAGTAGATTTTTTTTCTAATATAAAGACTTGTTTTGCAATATTTTTCGGGCTGTCATTTATTTTATTTTGTTTTAAATTAGGGTGCAATAATTTGAGTGGAAATTTTAAGTAATTTATATTCATGAAAAAAATCACTCTTGCAAATAAATTCTATTTTAAAAAATTAAATTTAAAGTCATAGATTAATAATCCATATGAAAAAATACAATTCTTTGTACATTAATTTTAACACAATGAAAAATTTTTAAGGATGGGGTTTTTACAGATAATAAATCTCGAGGAGAAGAAGGCAAGAAATATGGGCGGAAAGGGGTAGAAAATAACATAAAAAACGGATAAATTCAGTAGTTACAAAAGAGGTCGGCAATATGTCAAAAATCTGTGAACACTTTATCAGGATCCTACGATTCTCAGATCGTTTACCGTGTGGCCAAAAAGCTTTTACTGCCGATCTCAGGAAATGAGGTCATGCGGACGAAAAATGGTCAGATTTGGATATTTGGCGGGTTTTCGGCCGGGGATTATTTGCTGTTCGAAGAAGTGGTACTTAAGCCAAAAATGACCACTAGTTGTTTACTCGAAGTTTTGTAATTGTGTCTGTTCTACAATCAAACGTATGAAATAATTGTAGGATAAGCATAATGATTAACCTACGAGTAAACCACTTGTGGTATAAATGTGTTATGCACCACTTCACTTCTGACAGACATGGATTATTAGATTTCACTAATACTATTCTCCGTGAAATAAAGCGTTTTTTTCTTGTGCTCTATACGACAGGTTTTTGAGCTATGGGATCGTGGACTATAAAGACATATTTCTCAATAATTCAGAAATATTGAATTTATAAATGGTATTAATATCAAATGAATAAAGCATGTTACATTATCTCTGATATGAACATATAACCATAAGTCAGTTTATAAACAGAATTGAGTATATTTTGCCATCCTTTTGGTCGATTTTAAAATATCTCTTATAACATTCGAGAAAATATGAAAATATATAAAATTTTGAAATAGCGTATCTTTTATTTCCATTAAAAGAAGCTTTTTTCATATCTTTATAAAATATACTTTTTCTAAATCCGAATCCATTGTGTAAACCTATACTCGAGATATAGTGTATCATAGTATTGAATTCATGAATTGAATTTATATTTCATTGAACATTTATCTATGGATTGGAACTTTGCCGAATGCATTCTTTTGTTCGTTTCATTTTTGTCTGTCATATTTATTCAGTACAATTTTAAGAAGTATCTTTTTTCAATTTCTTAAAAATCTATGTATTTTTTGAGAGTGTAAACTATTGAAACTAATTTTTTAAAGTATTTTTTTATACCGAAATTGAATAATGTGTAAAATTTTGTCTTTAAATTAGAAGTATATGCTAAATGAGATTATTATTTTCATACAGAACATGTGCAAGTTTCAAGCGTCGTAAAAGCGTATATCTGCAGTGCATTTGAAGTTAGTATACCTAATGCTGTCCTGCAAAATCATTTATTTTTTTAAGTTACAGTATGCATATTGCAAACACAAGATTGCATATAAATTTGTTTATGGTGTGCAAATTAGAAGACCAGAATATAAAAATGAATTGATATAAAGAATCTAAGAGCATTTTATTGGTAAATTAATCTTTTACAGGGCATTAAAAAGTTATTGGATAGATTTTTGCCAGCCTCATTACTTTATTAAATAACTGGTGTATTCCTAATCAAACATCGTCCATTAAAATTCATAGAATACATTGAATCAGATAAAAACTTGCAAAAGCATGCGGATCGCGTTTCTATTTCAAGAAGATTTAGGGGAAATAATAGTAAAATTTCGATTAAACACTGGTTTAAGTCAAGTTCATCGGGAAGATTTTTTTTAGATTGAATTAGTTCAAGATCCGTTATTCATAAGATGAAGCAAAATGATGAGGGATGTATCCATTTATCCATTGATAAGTATCATTGTAGAATACACAATATTGCACGTACAACTATATTTGGATGCAACCTCTCATTTGTTTGTTCTTTTTTGCTTCGTTTTGGTAGCAACGAATTTTGAGCATATTCTACCAATGACCACTCAGAATTTTCAAGCTATGTTTTTACTACTTTCACAAAAGTTGCTCTAAACATTTAACCAACTTAATATGCAAATGAAATTTCATTAGTGTTGACGCATACGGAATGAAAAATTATTTCGAAAATTTGCACATTTTTCATACAATTTTTATTATTTTTTTAACTCTGATTACATGGTATTGTATACAAAGTTGTTTGTCATTTTTTCGGAAACGAAAATTATTTTGTATTAAGAACTCTGCTAATTATAAGCAAAAAAACTTGAAAAAATTTTGAACTGCCTTTATAAAAACCATTTTTTTACTACGAGTATACATGCTATCCGCATAAAAATGAATACAGTTAATTTCAATCAATTATCTTTAAACTGATTTTATTCCAAATCAAAATGTTGTCACTTGTACCCGTAGATTCTGAAGCCCTTATTTGTTAGCATATTTATTTATTCATAGCTTTCGTAATAATATATTCAGGGTCGAACGTGCAGTGAAATTAAAAGACCAAGGAACTGTTCGGAAACAGCGTGTTCTCATTGAAAATATCTTCTTAATTATGTTGAAAATTTGCGCTTTAAACCTAGCTTTATTTTTCTATGAAAAAGTACTGATACCAGTACAGTACCATGTAATCAGAGTTAAAAAAAAATAATAATAAAAATTGTATAGAAAATGTGCAAATTTTCAAAATAGTTTTCTGAAGAATATCCTAAAGAATACGACTTTTATGTATACTGAGATTAATGTGGAATATGTAGGGCAACCATCAAATAAAATTTTTAAACATACTATATATGTAAATTGTCTCTGTGCGAAAAAGAAAATATTCAGTATTCTTCCGTCAGATCTTAAATGTTTACGACTCATTGCACTTTATATTGTGATACATTAAACACTTTTTTTTTCTTTTGAGCAATATAAAATGAAAGTATTCACAGAAAATAGCGCAAAAACTTTTGAGAATGTTGTTATGTTTTTTATCATTACAAATTCAGAATTAGATATTTCTAAATTTTAAAATAAAATTTTTTGAGAGCACATTTTTATAATAAAAATATTAAATCCGGATTATGTCTCAAAAATATCAATAACGCTTTAAATTATATGTAAATAGAATCTATATATATATATATTGCGCAATCGTATGTGGCACAAAAATAACGATTATATGTTAATTGTTTAATGACAACGTCCAAATGAAACACATCTGATTGGTTACTGTGTAAAAGTTTTTTTGGAAAGATTTAGACTGTGGTAAATTGGACTTATTTATGATTTATTCCTTCGCTGCAATTATGGAGTTCAAAAACTTCATTTTTCTGTTCTTTTTAACTTAAAAAATAAATAAAATCATGAATTTCAAACTTCATATGAAAGATATGTATTGTAAATAAAATGAGTTAAAGGATTATATTATTATATTTAAAATAATTGATGAAACACGAAAAAATGCTACGGGTTCAATATTTGGCGACTTATTGTCTGTGCCATATTATCTGTATTGCCTTGCGAAAAGGAGTAAAATGATTTTCACCTTCATTCTACTGAATGCATTATATAATCAACTTCATCAATACGTATCATTTTATTATGTATGAATTCATTTAACATCGTTGAAATTACTCTAAACGAATTTTCCACATGGACTGTAACATAGCAAAATACTTTTAGCAATCTCTGTAATTGCACCAAAAATATTATACTGTCCAATATCCATAGACATGACGGTACAGTAAAATTTCATAACATACTAAAATTAGTGTAGAATCAACTTGTATCTATGAGAGTTAGAGTACAAACAATCATATAGACAAGCCGAAATCATAAACACATGTCACTAATGAAAGAAGCTGCTTAAAATGATAACAGGATACTATTGACATGCATTTTGTACACGTTTTAAGCAAGAAATTAGGTAAAATTTCGAAAAAAAGATTTATGAGAAACTATTTGATATTTGTCAGTAGTAGAGTAGTTGTGAAGAAAATTTATAAACTCTTTACATATATAATTCTGGTTCGAATGTAAACGCATATCACAAAAAAATCATTTTTTGTAATATTTTGTATATTTTCCTATATCTGCAAAGCTATATATTTAAAAAATATATATAAAAATGGTTTCGTTTCAAAATTTTTAATTTCCAGTGTTTATAAATGGATTTTAAAGTTAAATTAAATAGAAAAAACCTTTTAATACATTACGATAGTATGATCCCCCCTTCTCCCTTTCTAAAACAGTAAATTCAGTAAAATTTAGGTAAATATTGCAATCAATGTATCAAATGTACGAGGGTATATCCATATGCATATATACTTTTTAAAACGAAAGTATCTAAATCAACGTAGGAGAAGCTAAATAAAAATGATAAAGTTTTTTTCAGATTTTTTTTTTATGTGGAGTAAAACCCATCTAACTTTTGACTATTTCTTCTGTTTAAATATTCAGATTTCTGCTTTGCACCAAATAAAAAAATGAAAAAACTAAAATTCAAAAATGTCAAAAGGAAATTTAGTACAAATTTAAAAGTCATTCGTATTTACCCAATTTATGTTGTTACATAAATTATTCTATACATTTTTCTTTTTTTAATTAAAAAATGAATTCATATTAACTTATTACACTAACTAGCTGATTTCATTTTTCAAATAAAATAAATACACTATACATTAAAAGTTTTTTCAGTGTTTAAAAGATTTTTATGTTCAATTTTATTTTTCACAATTATTTTCACAAAATCAATAAAATGAGAAATCTTTATAAGAAAAAATAATTGTAGTATTTGAGTTTGAAAAGTTCCAATTTCTCATATTTCTCCTAACACTTTTTCATTAATGGAAACGAAATAGGAAACGAGAAAAATGCAGTACCTTCATGTTCTTTTTTTTCTAATCTATTGAAATTAAATAGTTTTGTACATATCAAATTCCAGTTCATGTTCCAACAAACTTTCAAAACTTTTTTCAGTAACTGAAAATTTTGATTAGAAAAGATTTTCCTGCTTTTATTATATATGTATATATATATGCAGACCGGTGTAACGTTTCCTTTTAAATATTTTAATCACAGTTTTAGAAATATATATGTATTTTTAAATCGGATGTTACTAATTTGTACTTAAATTTATAATGCGAAATTTTTTGTATAGCTAAAGTCAGAATTAAGTACATATATGAATTTACTAAAAATTTTATAATGAGAATATATTTTTGAAATTATTCACGCAAAAGATGAGATAAGAAAAAAAATAACGAACTAAATTAAAAACAAACAACGAGTTCATACAAAAATGTTAAAAATTTTGTCCTTGATTAAACCAAATTTTGGCGATTAGCAGCAGCCATTATCAGATGGTGAGACTTTGTACCAACATTTAGAACTTCTTATTGCAACATTGTTCCAAGTACTGGAACTCTGCGTCCACCAGAACTCTAGATGTTGGTACGAGGTTTCGCCCTCTGAATGTGGCAGCTACCAAGCACCAAAATTTGGTTCAAACTAGGACATGATTTTTAAAAGTGTAATATAAAATAATACGTTATTAAAACAAGGCAATCTGTCCCAGTCTCAATTCCTTTAAAATATCGAGAATAGTGTGTATGTTGTACATGGGTAAACTTGATACGTAAATAGATATTTTTAAATTTTATTGTATTTTCATAGACTACACAGAAAACTGTAGATATAATTTTCGGAACTTTTTCATAAGTGGCATGCTATTAGTCAGTCATGAAATAATTCTATACTTATAGCATTCTTTGTACATCTGATTATTTTAATGTATAAATGCTTACATCCTTTACATATATTTTAAATTCATGCCTTATGTATTTATTTTTAAAATTTGAATTCCATTCGATAGTTATAATGTATTGCATGGAAGTTAAATTATGCTAAATTATTTCATGGAAAAAAAGAGGTGGTCGGACATGCATATGTAGTAAAATTTTTTCTATTATGATGTCAGATATCGTTCAAATTTAAATGCTCTCATTCGACCTAAATAAGACAAACAAGTGGAAGAGGCACTTGCAATTGCACTGGCTATGTTTTTTAATTGGAATCTTAATCTGACCTATGGTCAACACGTGAATAATGAAACAAATATTGCAACAGTAAAAGAAAAAGTAAATCAATATAAATTTGAATTGATAGGCGCATCAGATCAAGTTGTTGTGTTTGGGAGGAATGTATTTCGAGGTTTTCATTTTCGGCATAAACCCATACACCATAATTTATCTCTATTATTTCTCTTTGCGCTGTGAAACTATTTATTCTGTTTTATGTGCGATCGTCTTGCACGCAGATTAAAAAATATTTATAGTTAAAAAAATTAAAACTATAAATATTAACAAATTGGGAGAAAAAATTCAAAAAATTGCATTTTAAATACACTGTATTTTTAAATTGGCAAAAAAATTGCAAAGATTAAAAATTGAAAATAATTGCGGTAATTAAATAAGTTATTGGATAGATTTTTGCCAGCCTCATTAAGATTTCACTGTTTCTAGCAAACATGTTTTTGGTTTACAATTATATTAAACAGATTAAAAATTTTCTTAAGCACAGTTTACTTATATATCAGTTACTATTTTACTAATAATGAAGAATTTAGAATTAAAACATTTATGGTTTAGTTACTTTAACTGTATTTAAATAAAACATATTTACCATTAAATGCGGCCGATGAAGCACTCATTGCTGCTAACGAAAACTTTAACTTACCATTATTTGATGTATATTAAGTGAGTCCCTCATAATCTTTTTTATTTGTATATTTATTTGCGCATTATAAATTGATTTTTGCAATAACATGATTTTTGATATATTTTGCTTCAATAAAGATTAATTAAACAAGTGTTATAAAAATAATGTCAAAAATGTAACGTGCAATTCGTAAATGCTTATAAATTTCAATGTGTTTGACAGGGTGTAACATCTCTAAAATTCATTTCAAACAATTTTTCTCCATGTACCATAATATACGGAACACTTTTCAATGTCCCTGTAAATAAACTACCTATGCTAGAAACTTCATTTGCAATAAGGCTTGTACTAGAGTAAATGTCAATAACTCCCAATGAGTTCAGGCTAATCAGAGTATATTTACGAGTGTTAGACAGAGAGGCAGATTGTCAGACAAAACCAAAATCATAAACATTTTTCAACTTTTTTGGAAAATGATAAAGAGATAACTGGTTTGCTACGATACCCACTTACCATTTACAAAAAATGTTTATATTATAACAATATAAAATATCTATAGCAATATAATAGCAACATAAAATATCTATAGCAATATAATTGCAATATAAAATAGATTACTATTGCATTAATATTCAATGATATTTTAAAACGCCTTTGTTATTACTACATAAAAATGTTTTACTGAGTACCTTAGTTTGTTTAGAATTTATAAGGATTTGGAGGAGATGCTTTTACTGTATTTTGTAAGAGAATATAACACAATTTACCGTTATCCTGTAAGTAAAACTCCAAAATTTTGGCACAAACGCAGGCCCATACTACGAATAATTAAAATTGGATAGCGTAATGCTACTTTGGAACCATTAAAAACAACCAAATTTTATAGAGAAATAATTTAAACGCTATCTATTTTACTTATGAATCAATCTATCTATGTACATTTAAGTTTTAAAGCGTTATATCCACTTACTTTATAATGCTTGAACCACCGGTCTCTGAATTATAATTTCTATAAGGAGGGTATAACAGTTCACGTAGAAGAAACGCGACCAATGTATTGAATGACGAATCACGTTTTATACGATAAATACAACTTTCTGCCTATGATCCATAAGCCAGACATGATGTTCCCGTGTTTAGTGCAGGAGTATTTTGTGAGATAATGAGTTGGACTCTTGATGCGTAGTCTCAAATTCAATAGTATCACTTGAACTGTGTGCTCCGTAGGAATTCCGCTTGATCCTGCATTATATTGGGATGTCTGTTGAGCCAATTGATTTTACCGACATTACATGTACCAAGGAGGGGGAGTCTCTAACGTGCTTTTTATTATTTTATAATCCTTGGACTCTAACGGGATAAACTCTACTGATGATTTTTTTCGCCTTTCATCAACTTTGTATACGTACTTATAACGATATTTCACGAACAACCTACGAAACGTGTAGTTTAGAAGATACTAGTTCTGAGTCGTCGGGTGACTGAATTTCGGCCCTCTCTGAAAGTCTCTTAGATCTTTATGATCACATGCAGAAATAAACACAAAAATGATTCATCGGTCACTTTAACAGTATTCCATCCGGATTATGGACTCACCACGTCCTCCAATAGACCTTATTGCAACTGATAATGATTCGACTCTCCCTTTTTATAAAATTATTACTTAACAGTCGAAATACCTTACTACCTGTTCATCCATCAATTTTGAAAAAGTTTTGAAAAATTTAGTTTTGAAAAATTATGAAAAAATTCATAAGATATTTGAAACAAAATATGCTTTATTTTTAGCGATGAATTTAAATTCATTTTTATTAAAAAAAAAAAGTTTGTTAATTATTTCGAAATATGAAGAAATTTAAAGCCATCAGTATAAAAGAATAAATAAATATTGTTGATATTTTTAATTTTAATATGCTAATAGTGCTTTTTTAATCTGTTTTTAAGTGTTACTTTACTAAATCTCTCATTGTAACCAAATTGCATGAAGACATTTTTGCATTTAATTACCCTAAAAAACTGAAAAATATATTTTAGCATCTGTTTTTATACATATATACACCTAATTAGAAACAGCATATTATGTTTTTTCCTGCATTAATATAAAAAAAAGGAAAAAAAAACTATAAAATATGCAGTGCAATCTCCTAACTGAATCCGTTGCAAATGTTTGTCGTTTCAGGCGAATTAGTAAATGAGCCTGTAATGAATATTGCTTCGAATTCTCTTTGACAGTTAATTACAGTGAAGTTCAAATTTCAAATAATTCACACATGCATTTCGATTTTATATCAAAGGAATTTGTAACTATATAGATTGTCTGAAAGGGTGAATTATTTCTATAGAATTCAAATAACTGTTAGTTCACTTTATAAACAGAATCAGTGTACTTAGATTTAAATTATAAAATCAGAAGGGAACTCATTAGTATCCTAAATGTAGTAATTTTTGTTGTTTTAGTTATTTTTGAGTCACATGTTACAGTAGTAAAACAAAAGACACGAATTTCATCTAATTAAGCATTTGAATATTTTCATAGATCTGTTTAACACTATACATTAATTTGCAAAATAGTCGATTCTGAAAATAGAATAGTCAATTTACAGAATAGTCGCACATAATTCATTAATTATCTAAAAGAAATGAAATGAAATGAAATAAATAAATACATATAATGAATTACAATAAATCTTTTTTGAAACGTAATGCAATGATCTGTTTAAAAATATTTTACACTATAAATTGTCTTAATCATATAATAAAAAAATTAATAAAATTCAGCTTACATTTTATTAGTTTTGTTTATGTTTTACGTCAATTGTCCTCCAAAATTTAAGGTACAACATGTGTTTGACGCCCATCCTAAAAAGTTGCAGTAATAATAAACTTCATAGTTTAAATAAATGAATATAATGATATTTAAAAATTATTAGGCAATAACCATAGCTATTACTTTTATTTTATGTAGCAGGTAAATATGGTTGGGAGAAATAAGTGCAAATACGAAACATTCCTAAATAGTGTAAGTTTTGTTAAATTTCAACTGTTTTTCGCAATATTTGGCAATGATTTGGACATATTGTTGGCAATGCAGGCAATAAAGAACATGTTTAAAAGAAGTCATCTAAAGAATTCATTTAGATGTCGGGCGGATCGTTTCATGAAAATGGTGCTGATAGAAGTAAAAATGTGCCTCACATTGAGGCCCAACAATTCTGCGATCAATATCAATTCCATGATTCCTAGTCCCGAAGGCATATCCGGTATGTTCTCCTTTTACAACTCCAGCAGAAGGCACTCTTCGAGATCGTTCTACAAGAACGAGCTGACGCACTATTGCGTTACATCTCGTTTCAAAATAAATTGTAGCATTAAGGAGAAGCTATTACAATGCGTAGACGTCTTCACAGGGCTGCTACAAGTGGCTATTTTTTAATTGTATTAGGTAGCACTTTCACAAAACATAACTTTTTAACACAACCTTTGTCAATATTTGAAGAAGAAATCTATCCAAAACATTATATTACGAAAATACTGTTGCTAACAGAATATACAAAAGTCACATGCAGGAACTCCGCCTTGTTAATGCAAGTCTTTATGGTGTGACCCAATCAGCGGACGACAGATAAGGTCCTGAAGTTAGGTCGGAGAACATGTTTCACGGGCTACATAGTAATGTGCTTACCGATGCTTTAAAGACACGTCCGGGTTCACACTAGAGACCTTTTAAGGTACATGTATGATCTGGAGAGATAAACGCATTAATCCAACATTGTTAAATGGCACAAGTACAGAGACAGTGAAAACATCGCTTGGGCAGGGATCTCTATCGGCAGTCACATTGTTCTGCGTGTGTACAATACGGTGGTGCGAAAAAAACAAAAGTTTTTATTTCCGAATCGCTATAGGGCGGAAAAGTTGAGATTGGTAAATACAAGATAAACTAAGAAAAAAATTTCAAATCGGACATTATCTTCCGATCGTGCAAACCACCTAAAAGTAAAAAAAAATTGAAAATTTCAGAGTTTTTCAGAATTTTTAAAAAATATTACATATACATATAATTTATCACTATAGTGAAAAATATTTGGATATTTAAGAATAATAAAAAATAAATTACGTTTAGAGAATATCTACCGATCGCGCAAGCTCATTCAAAAATCGGGGAAAATTCAATTTTCAGTGATTTTGCTGTAATAACAAAATAATTAAATGAATTCAGTTTGAGGTCTCCTGTTTAAATTTAAATGCAAATTAATACTATTGAGCATATTATGCCATTTTTGAACAACCAAAGTCTTACCACGACGAGATCCCTGCAGGGCGAAAAGATTTAATAGTTCGCGCAACTCCTGTGAGCCACGTTGCGAAACAGAGGTGAAGTCGCCCGTGTGCACACCCATCTCTCCCGAACCCCGTCCTGTTGCACAGTGCTCCATTTCGTATCAGTGAGCCCTTGAACGAATATCGTTTGTTAATTGGGTGAATTATGTTATTTTAGCTACAGTAACATGTGATATGGATATGGATATGCATACTTCGTTGACCAAGAAAATTATTAGACAATTTTTTCATTGTCCTATATTCGGTCATCCCAGAGATTTTCTGCCAAATATTCTTTCAACACACGAAGATGGTCTTCGATGCCGCTTTGAGGAGAGGTCTCTATTAGCAAATAAATTCAACAATATTAAAGTGAATTTTTCATCTGTCAGCAATACAGTGGCACAAAAAATGAAATATATTTATCAAAAGACGTGAATTCCAAAAGCTTCTGATTATATAATCATTTAGATCAAAAGGCAACCTTCCAAATCTGTTAAAGCGGATATGAAAGATCTTGAGCATTTAGATGAAATACAGGAGAATTTTAATGCTACTATAGGTATATGTAAAATTTCATTACCATGACCGATATAGTCAATCAGATTTAACACTAGAACTGCGAGAAAATTCATTCAAGTTTTATAAATATATTTCTCAACGGAATTTTCATTTAAAATTATTTAAGTAATCTATTGTAATTATTTTTACTCAGCTGAAATTTAGCTTTTTTATAAAGAGTTTTTTGGTTCGAATTGACATATCTGCGCATGATACGGGTCAAAATGACCCGTCGCCGCGGTTCTAGTGTTAAGAAGAAGAAATTACCATGCAAAATGAAAGAGGAGTTACAATCTACATTTTTACATTGCGATCGCAATGGTGTATCTGACCGTGCAGATGCTGCTATAGCGTTGAGTGTACTAGAAGATATTGCTGTAATAACTAAAACAGATGCTTCAAGTTATTGACCACTATTTCTATTTTTTAATCACAAAATTAGAAGGGGAAATAGTCGCACTGAAAAAAATTAACGGCAAATTCAAATGGATTCAGGAGAACCACATGACATATATTTTAATGGAAAGAAGGACGATACTTTATTCATCCTCCTCAATCCTGAGACAAATATCACGAGGGACAACATATAGCTGTTTAAAATTACTATAAAACACCTTCAAACGTGAATTATTCTGCATATCATTGCATATTATATGGACGCATTTATGGAAAAAAGTCTAGAAGTATTTTTAACAATTCTAGAAGCATTTAAATTCATTTAAAGGGTGTTCTTTAGTGTCTCTTACAGGCGCTATATTCGTGTGTTGGGAGAATATTTCGCAAAAAAATCTCTTGGGAGACCAAATATACGACAATGAAAAGATTGCTTAGTAATTTTCTTTATGAACGACGCATGCATATTCGTATCCGTGTAACATGTTAATGTATTTAAAATAACACAATACACCCAATTAACAAACGAAATTCGTTTACGGGCTCACTGATACGAAATGACGCACTAAGCAAATTGATGGGTGACGGGAGAAATGGGTGTGCACATGTAGGGCGACTTCAGTGCTGTTTCGCAAAGTGGCTAATAGGAATTACGCGAACTACTGAACCTTTTCGCCCTGCAGAAATATCGTCATGGTAAGATCTAGATTATTTAAAAATGAATTAATATGCTCACTCGCATAAATTTGCTTTTACATTTTAATAGGAGACCGCGAACTGAACTCATTTAATAATTTTGATGATACATCAAAATCAATGAAAATTAAATTTTCCCCGATTTTTGAATGAGTTTGCGCGATTGGTAGATATTCTTTAAACGCAATTTATTTTTTTATTATTATTAAACAGTAATATATGCAAATAGTTTTCACTATAGTGATAAAATATATGTATATGTAATATTTTTTTAAAAAAATTCTGAAAAAACCGGAAATTTTCATTTTTTTAGGTGCGTTCGTAATTATGTAAATACGTAGCACCTATTGTTGTCGCTCAGTCCGTCCGTCTGTCCGTCCGTCTGTCCGTTTGTCTGTCCGCATATAACAACGCAAAAACTACCCAACCGAATCGTTTGAAATTTAAAATACATAATTATAATATAATTTTGTCGAGTCATTTCAAATTTTATGAAAATCGGATGGATAGATCAATTACAGGGACAATCAAAAGCATTTCGTTACATTACGGTCAATGGGGAAAAAAGGTTCGAATGCATTTTAATCGTTTGAAATTTAAAACGTATAATTATTACATAATTTTGTGGAGTCATTTCAAATGTTATGAAAATCAGATGCATAGATCAATTACAGGGACAATCAAAAGTATTCCGTTACATTACCATCAATGGGGAAAAAGTTTCAAATGCATTTTAATGGTGTTACACTCATTTGAACATAATAGAATTTACATGAATCTATGAGGTATGTACTAAAATATACATTCTGTACAATCTGTGATGCAAAGAATATTTATTATTAAATTACAGGGCCTCACAAATGTATTCCACTAAATAATGTTATACGTTGAAACATTGTTTGGGGCGTGCTTTAATTATATTAAACTACTTCATATTTTATGCATAAGATATACGTTAATGAAGTATAATAAAATTTACTCCCTGCACATTTACAGGAATACAAAGATTTCGACCACTATACTGTATCCAAAGTATGCTCTACTATATCAGCAAGATCTAAATATTTTAAAACTTCGTTATCGTACGAACGCACCTCATTTGCTACGATTCACGTGCAATTTGCAACTTGTTTAATTTTTAGGTGGTTTGCGCAATCGAAAGATGAAGTCCGATTCGATTTTTTTAGGTAGCTTTCATTACAAAAAGTAAAAAGCTACCTATTGCAGCCGTCCGGAGGAAAGCACTTCCGGAAAATTTTGGTATATTTTCACCGATCATGACCCCCAGACGACAAAACCACCCTCCGTTCAAATGTTGACATATACATACGCGATAACTAACGTATTTATGAACCGATTTGAATGAAATTTAGTATGTACATAGTACATACAAATATCTCGACCGAGTTCGTTGGCCAGCATAATCCGCCATCTTGTTTCAAAATGGCGCCCATTTAAAAAAAATTTAAAAATTTAAAATTTAAAATTAAATGCGAAAAAATTAAAAGTTGAGAAATATTTTTATTTTATGTGTTAGATCTTACAACATCAATTCCAGACTTTTTATTTTGTCTATATTTTAAAAAATGATTGAGTTATAACACTTTGAATTTTTCTTATGGCTGACATTTTGAAACGATCTGATATTTGTCACGTGATAACACGTGTATTTATGAACCGATTTCAATGAAACTTCGTATGTACATAGTACATACAAATGTCTCGACCGAGTTCGTTGGCCAGCAACATCCGCCATTTTGTATCAAAATGGTGGCCATTTTACATTTAAAAAAAAAAATTAAATTTAAAATTAAATGCGAAAAAATCAAAATTTGAAAAATATTTTTCTTTTACGTGTTAGAACTTAAAACAAAGATTCCAGAACATTTTTTATTTTGCCTATATATTACAAAATGATTGAGTTATAGCACTTTGAATTTTTCTTATGGCTGACATTTTAAAACGATCTGATTTTTGTCACGTGATAACACGAGTATTTATGAAAAGATTTCAATGAAACTTGGTATGTACATAGTACATACAAATGTCTCGACCGAGTTCGTTGGCCAGCATCATCCACCATTTTGTTTCAAAATGGTGGCCATTTTAAATTAAAAAAAATTTAATTTAAAATTAAACGCGAAAAAATTAAAAGTTGAAAAATATTTTTCTTTTACGTGTTAGAACTTAAAACAACGATTCCAGAACACTTTTTATTTTGTGTATATCATAAAAAATGATTGAGTTATAGCACTTTGAATTTTGCTTATGGCTGACATTTTGAAACGGTCTGATCTGAACGATCCACAATGTTGCTTTAAAATGGCATACACTTTATGATATCGTGGAAGTTGGTGACTCTCTAAATCGCTTAAAATAAAACCAGGTTGAATAAAAGATGACTAATTTCTAAAAATTCCTATTAATATTCGGTCTTGACAAAAACTAGTATTCAATCTTATAAAATCACAAATTTTATAAGATTATTTCCACTAATTTGAGCTTAGTATTTTTGAACAATGTAACTTACTTTAAAATAAATAAATAAATATATAAGTATATGAAAGCTACCTCTTCCTCCCGGCATTGCCGGAAGGACTTTTTTTAGTTTTTCTTGTATTTACCAATCGCAACTTTTCCGCACTATAGCGATTCGAAATAAAAACTTTGTTTTTTCGCACCACCCAAGTGTACGATATGGGAACTCTGAGTGGTGTGAGATATCAAAATGAGTTACTTGATCAATATGTCCACCCCCATATGCCGGTGTTATTGATAACGATTTCATTTTGAAAGATGATAATACAAGACCTTACTGACCTGCGGTTGTTGATAGGGAGCGTTTGTGCATATTGCGGATCATGTTTTGGAGCGAATGAAATGGTCAGCTAACTCTTTTGACTTAATCCGATACAACATCTTTGGACATATTTTCTCAGACAAACTGCTGCTTTAAATCCTCCTTCAACGTTATCAGATGAGTCGGAATATGGCTTGCCTGGTGTGTGTCTGTTATCACTTTCCATTTCGGTGTCCTACGATTTAATGGTCATCATGGAAAGTCAATTCCGCCAATGCATTCAAGTCAGGGGGGGGGGGGGGAATTCCTTCTTAGAAACCACTTTTGCAATGTTTTTAAGACATTTTAAAACATAATACTCTGATGTTCTGTTTTCTCCAGAAATAAACCTTTCAATCAAAAAAGCTTTTTTTTTTCAAATCATTTTTGTTTTTAACCTATGAGAGTTTCTCATTTAGTAAATAATTATTTAGTGCATATTTCCTGCAAATTTGTTATTTTTATAATCATTCATGTGTAAAGTAAACGTAAGTAGTAAGTAGACGTAAAAAGATGGACGTCCCTTAACTTTTGAGTCTAGTGTACTTTTATCTGTGTGTTTGTTAATGAAAGATTTCATTTTTCATTATCGTTTATTTATATTGAGTATTTTTTTCTATTGTATTTATTAAACACCTCATGACTGTTCTTACATATTTTTTATTCTTAATGAGAAATTCTATATTTAGAAATGTATATTTAAACAAGCATGAGTAACAAACAACCATGAGTTTCGCCGCCGAAACTTATAACGATATGCTTACTTTCTTGAAAAAAAAATAATTCTAACATATTAAACTCTATTTTGCGTTTTATTTATTTGTTACATGTTTTTTTATTTTTTAAAACCTAAATATTGCATATTGTTTATTTTTTCTTTTTATCGTATATCGCTTCCCTGTATGGAGGCTTATGTTATAAATAAGGTCCGGTAATACCCTGTAATCCACTGTTATACTCAGGTGGTTGTTTAGGTAAAGTATTAAGAACCTGAATGTTTTATGGTATAATGTTATTTCAAGAAAACTTAAAAAAAATCATATTTCTTCTTTAGCAGAACTTTTTTCAAACGACGAAATCCTGACATTTTTCATCAATTAAGGTAAAAACGATGGGAATTTTCTAGTTGTTTCCTATTTTTAAGTTTATTTACTTAAGTGATTGTGTAGTTTTTAAGCTATTTTTAATAATAGAGAAATTTGGTAATTAAAATAATACATTATGCAAAAAATCATCATAAAAAAAATAAACAATGTAGGACGTGTTTCGAGTAAAAACATTAACTGCTGACGGAGAACTGATGTGACTGTTTTAGCTGCGTCCTGCATTGCTTTTGTTTTATAGTGATTTCTTACAGAGCGTAATACATTAATTTTTACTTATCACCAATTTCTCGGCATTTCTTTTTTTAGAAAATTTGTTAATAAAAAAATTCTTTTATACTGAAATAATGCATTTTAGCAATACATATTTAAGTAAGTTAATGATGCACATTCAATAATTGGCCCACGCATATTATATTTATTTTAGCGAAAATCTACCTATCTATATATCTATCTATTTATTTATCTATCTATCAATATATACATATATATATATATAAGTTGTCTTGGGAGAATAACACCGAGTGCTAATACTATAGCCGTTACTATGAATTAATCAGGGAGATGGCATACGGGTTCTTCGCAAAAGGGTTTTGAATGTGAAACATGGGGCGCCATTACTGGGGCGTTATTAGGCAAAATACCTTATATAGAGTGTACTCATTGGCTTTCAAAACACATTAGCAATTTGGCGAATAAGAAATAAAAAAACAGTCGCCAAATGAAAAAAAATTTTTTTTGCAAAATACATTTGGTGTGAAACACTGAAAAATGTATTTGTAACCCCTTATTGAATCCCTGTTTTCAAAATGTTTTAAAATAATCTTTTTTATTTTGTAATTAATTATACAATAAAAATTAAACTATCTTCTGCAGAAACTAAATATCTCCTAGTATTAAATGGGTAAATGTTTCAGACATTTTTAGCAGTCTAAATAAAAACTAAAAACAGTTATCGTTGATTTACCTTTGTTAAAACATACTCTAAAAATTGTTATGAGATTTTGGATCAATAGAAAAAAAATGATCGCCGAATGATTACTTCCCATACAACTACCATACAAATACCTTACAATGGTATGGTAAATTTCTAATTTCAGGAACGCATTGTAGCAAGACTTTAACTGACAATAGATAAATATATATCAGATAACTATTTCTGTCTTTGACTGTTGCTAAAAAGAATTGATTTCACGCCACGATGCGATTGAACATGTAAAGCGACATCCAATCGTTCAGGAACGTGGATAAAAATGCCCAATATGCAGGGTGAGTCATAAATATCGAAATTTCTGATAATATAAGTTGCACCTCCTTGGGGGGTCTAGTTGAAAAAATACGAAAATTAAATTTTTATACGGCCCCTGTAGAGCAAAATTCCCAATTAGGAAGTTATTCCTTATCCATTCCTAAATTGAAGAAAAAATATTTCATCTCTTTATCTGAAAATATGACAGAGATATCAAAATCTAAAATTCTTAAAATTTCGTGACTTACACCACTTAACATGCCTGTAAACGAAGTATTTTTCATCCATTTTCAAAGCAAATAAGGGATCGTCCACAAATTGTAACGATATTATATGTCGGTTTAAGACCGCGCCTCTTATTTGGCCATAATAAAGCAGCGTGTTGATTTAAAATTGAAACTTGTTTGTAAAACATGTTGATTGTTAGCACTGGTGGTCTGAATAAATCATAATATTTAGATTTGGTCCTAAACTGACCCATAGGGAAACACGTTCAGCCCGGTATGAAATAATGTTAAAATCATAATCCGGAACAGCCTGGAAAAATCTTAAATCGTAGCCGGTTCAGCCGTGAATTGCTACATAGTTTTTTTTTACTTCAGGATAGTTAAAATTTGTTTTGCGTGAAGGAGCTCTAATCAAAAATTCTTAATATAGAATTTCGTTTTTTATATTTATACTTTTTATTATTAAAAAGGCGCCAAAGGCTGTGATATATTTATTTTATCAATGAATCTATGTTTATATGTAAATGTTTCACTTATATTTTATTATCGCTAATCCATATCCCGTGCGTTGAAGACTGTCAAAAATGTAATACAGTAAAACTTTTTAAGACGGAATCACATAGGAAAGAAAAAATACGTAATAAAAAAATGCCTTTCCTAGGAGGGTTAAATGGAATTTATTTTTTTCTGAGATATTATTGTATTTATTTTGCATGGATCAACACATTTTCTATTTAAGACAGAATTCCGTCATTGGCAGATTTTTTTCTCTGGTTTTATTTTGTTTATTTTTTTAGCATTTAAATATATTATTCTTAAAAAAATAAATTGTAATTTTTTTTATTGTTTTGTAAAATAATAACAGTTTTAAAATTTATGTGGTTTTCGTAAAAATATTGATTTAACCAAATTTTACTTATTTTATGTACGTACTTGGTTTGTAATTTTAATACGGATTGTTCGAGACCGGGATTAAAAATTTCGTCCAGTGCAAGTTTAGGAAAAGGGAAGTAGTCCCCTCCGGTATGAAAAATACATCAGACCCGGATAGGCGAGTCTTCAGAAAAAAGTAATGTCTCAGTCCTGATCTGACCTGAGCCCAGAATACAGATTTTGAACAGCCTCTAAAGGACGATAAAAAGCTTGAAGTTGTGAGAGCTAAATTTTTAAAAAGGACTAATCTGCATCTTAGAAAAGCATTCTCTTAAATAACTAATGGGCAGTAAAACCGTACATTTAGTTTTTCTGTGTAATGAAATTTTTCCCGACTATTTCTTGTCTTTAGATTATTAAAAGTTAAGAATTGCTAAAGAAAAAAAAGTACAAACTTGAAACATGTCATTTTTAATTATTTTACCTTACTTTTGTTTAAAAAAAATGAAAAAATATTTACTTATGAAAACATGATTTTTTAAAAGTTATTATTTTTTAAATAAATATTTTTAATAGTTCTAAAATAAATATTGAAAATCAAAAACCTCGAAACAAAACTAAAATCAGATTTCAATTTTTAGTTAAATAGAAAGAAAATGAAATCCGATAAATAATGTTTGGAGTTAAAAAGATTTTTTAACTATCGCATTGAAACCAGTAACTAACCATATGAAATTTTTATAAATTTTATGATAAATCATGTGATTTTCTTAACAAATTATATGGCTAACTAACACAAAAAAAAAGAAAAAAATCAAAATTCTAGCTCAAAAGATAGATTTTTTACGTGTTTCCTACAACTGTTAAAGTAACATTGTCTTTTGAATTGTGCGCATTATAATTTGTGTCTAATCCCTTAAAACCTGACGAATTATTCAAACGGTTATAATTCCGCGACTTTTTAAGGTATGAAGATGAAACTTTTTGTGTATTATTCAGGACTGGATAAGGAAAGTTTCCCTAATTGTAATTTTTATCCTACGGGGGCCGTTTAAAAAGTTAATTTTCGTAATTTTTGAAATAGACCCCACCCCCATGGAGTTGCAACTTATCTTATCAAAAATTTCACCTTTTTGTATGAATTTTTGCATTTGGAAGTATTGGTCTAGGGGCAATATTTAAGGAAATAGCCTATTGTTTCGATATTTATGACTCACCCTGTATAGGCACGCATAAACAGAAAAAAAGGAGCAATAATTGAGCTCTCGCATTTTGGCGAGTCTGTTTGTTCTGTATTCATTTTGTCGTGCTTTGGCGCAATGGAGAGCACCAGCAAGATCCTTGCTTATATATATACATACACACATACATATATATATATACAGGGTGTTTCAAAAATTACCGGTATATTTGAAAAATCATAAAAATTAAACGGCCAGCGTTAGAAATACATCGTTTATTGCAATATGTATGGGACAACAGTAAATTTTCAGGCATACAACTTTCAAAATTAGTTAAAATTTTTAAAAACAGATAGCGCTGCAGGCAATTTGAAAGCTGTAATAGAAAACGCAGTCTGTGAGTTTGCCATTCTGTAAAGCCTCTGTCCGTGCCCGCGAAGACACTCACGAGCTAATGCTATTCACTGTAAAAAAAATTGACCTATTTGCTGCTGCGTCACTCCACCGCTTTTATAGAAAACGGTTACTTTATTGTGTTATGCAGTATTCTCATTGGTCATAAAAGACATATTCTATAAAAACTATGAAGTGACGCTGCAGGAAATGGGTCAAATTTTTTACAGTGTTCCTATGGGGAGGCATTTTTGTAATAACTCTTCCTTTTGACATTTTTAAATATTTTTTTTTGCATTGCATAGATGAGGTCCCTCTCAAGATCGCTCTTTAATTACACCTTTAATTTTGGTCTCCGATGTTTTTTATAAAGTTTCTTTCACTTTCGAAATTGGTTTTGGAAGTAAAAGCAACTTTATAGAAAATACCTGCGACCAAAATCAAAAAATATAATCAAGGAGCGATCTTAAGAGAGACCTCAGCTATGCAATGCCAAAAAAAAAATTAAAAAATATCAAAATTCTAAGGAGCTATTACAAAAGTGCCTCCCCATAGGAATAGCATTAGCTCGCAAGTGTCTTCGCCGGGCCCCACCAGTGGCCGAGAGGTTCTGACCTCTCAACTGGTAGACGGCAGGTGCTGGGTTCGAACCCAGTCGCGGCCGTCGGCCTAACCGTTCGGAGTTTTCGTGGTTTTCTTCGAACCTTGCGTAAATACGGATTAGGTTCCCTTAGAAAGACCCCCACGAAGGGCGCTCCGCCTAGGTCCAATATCCCTAGAGTAGATAATCGGACGACAAAAAACAAACCAAACCAAACCGTGTCTTCGCGGGCAGGGACAGAAGCTAAACACAATGGCAAATTCTCAGATTGCGTTTTCTACTATAGCTTTCAAATTGCCTGCAGCGCCATCTGTTTTGAAAATTTTAACTAATTTCGAAAGTTGTATGCCTAAAAAATTTACTCTTGTCCCAAACATATTGCAACAAACGGTGTATTTCTAACGCTGCCCGTTTAATTTTTATTGATTTTTCAAATATATGGGCCATTTTTGATACACCCTGTATATACACATATATAATACCGTTTTTGAAAATATTAGGTAGCTTTCATGACAAAAAAGTAAAAAGCTACCTATTGCAGCCGACCGTCCGGAGGAAAGCTCTTCCAGAAAATTTTGGTATATTTTCACCGATCATGATCTTCAGACCCAAAACCACCCACCGTTCAAATGTTGATATATATATATATATATATATATACAGGGTGATTCATAAAAGATGGGCAGAACTTTAAGGGGTTATAGTACACTTAAAGACAAATAATATTAAATAGGAGACTAAGGGTCCCAGACGTATTCTCAAGGAGATAGGGGGCATTAAAGTTTAGGGTCCGAAATTTCAAATGATTATAAAAAATGGAAAAATTGGTCGATTCGTTTGCGGTTTTTGCAAAAAATTTTCTTTATGCCAGTATTTTCTTGAAATAAAATTTTAAAGTTCAATTTCAAAAAATGCCGATAGGGGGCGCTTTAGACTTTGGAGTAACAAACAAATATTTTTTAACGTTATTTTTTGTATTTCTTTAAATGATTTCGAAAGCTTAGACTTAAACTTAAATTTTGATCTAAAAATCTGAGTCCTAACGAGTAGTTAAGTAGCGTAAGCTGAAATTTGAAATTTGAAACCCTTCTCCCCCCAGAACAAAAATCACTTATTCCCGATCTTTTTGTCGTAGATTAGGCTCTAACTACTGCCGCGTTTTGCTAAAATTATTCTTTATGTCAGTATTTTCTTGAAAATAAATTTTAAAGAAAAGTTTCAAAAAATTCCGATAGAGGGCGCTTTAGACTTTGGAGTAACGAACAACTATTTTATACCGTTATTTTTTGTGTCTCATTAAATGCTTTCTAAAGCTTAGACTTAAATTTTCAGCCCAAAATGTGAATCGTTAGACGTGGTTAAGTTTCTGGGGATGGGGATTGAAATTTCTACTCCTGAGCACAGTTCAGTTTACCATGTCCACACATTGTGTGCTGTGATACGAGGTAAAAAGACACAAATTAGGATTATGTTACCAAAGCATATTTATTAACATGTAATTAGAATAAATGTTCAAAATTGTGACCACCAGAGGTTATGCACGCAGAACAACGGCGAAGAATGGAACGGCGAACATTCGCGAAAACATCAGGCTTTTCGAGCACTTCCCCTACAGCGGCGGAAAGTCTGGCGACCAGTTCCTCGGGGGATTCAATGGGTGTCTCATACATAAGAGCCTTCCCAGCTAAAAATGAACTCCAGTGAAACTGCAAAGAAAATGCAGTGGCGAAACTGTGGTGATTTGGCACAAATCACTGCAGTTTTTTTCGAAGTCAACAACTACAAAATCACTACAGTGAATGTGTAGTTTATAACTACACATTTTCTGCAGTGAATTTGAAGTTAAATGCCCCTCCCACCCAAAAAAATTGGCGCTGCTGGCGCCATCTATTGACCATACTGGTAAGCTTGCTTTTTAACACTTCAAAGGCAGATTTTGACTGTGGAAACAGTTGTACTCGGACTGACGATCCCAGGTACAGGAGAGACACGCTTTGACCACTTGCCCGTTGAGACTTGTATGGTTAGTATTGTGCGAGGTATAAAAGGGAGGCATTTCAATTAAAGGTTATTTGTTGCAAAAGCTGAATGGCAAGCAGAAAAATTGGATGTTTTAAAGTGCTTTTGTTTTATTATTTTTTTTATTTATATGGGCGTGTATTTTAAAAACAATTTAATATTAAATGAATTAAACAAATACTTTAGCGAATTAGCTAAAGCAAATGAATTGGTTTTTCTTCTGAATTTAAAAATCAGTAAATATTTAATAAAATAATTTTATTTTTAGGCTAATTGCGAAAATAATAATTTTTTATTATGAATTATAATGTAATTACATGCGTTGTGTTAATTTTATAAAATATATATTTTTGACATGGAAGTACTTACTTTAATAAATTATGGGTCGGTAATTAATTTTTTTTATTTAGAATAAAAATTCATTTTATGTCGTTTAATGATAAGGTAAAACATATTTTTTATTATTGTTTTAGAATAATAATTTGTTATTTATAAACATTTTTTAATTTAAAAATTAATTTTTTTATCTTTTTATTTTATTTTATTATTATTTTTTTTTTTTTGTAGTGAGTTTTTTAAATAGGGAATATTTCTGAATCTTTCTTGCAAATAAAAAAAAAAAATAAACGAATTTTAGAGGTTTTTTTGATAATATAATTCTTTTAGGAATTATAACGTAATTAAATGTGTTAATTTAAGAAATATATATTTGTGAAAAGGAAAAATTAATTTTATAAAATAAGAATGTAATATTGTGTTAGAATAATAATTTGTTATTTATAAACTTTTTTAATTTAAAAAGTAAATAAAAATAATATATATATATATATATATATATACATATATATATATATATTGGTAGTGAGTTTTTTAAATGGGGAATATTTCTGAATCTTTCTTGCAAAAAAAAAAAAAAAGAAAAATAAATAAATAAACAAATAAACGAATTTTAGAGGTTTTTCTGATAATATAATTTTTTTTAGGAATTATAATGTAGTTAAATGTGTTAATTTAAGAAATATATATTTGTAAAAAGGATAAATTAATTTTATAAAATAAAAATATAATATTGTGTTAGAATAATAATTTGTTATTTATAAACATTTTTTTATTTAAAAATTAAATAAAAATAATGTATATATATATATTATTTTGGTAGTGAGTTTTTTAAATGGGGAATATTTCTGAATCTTTCTTGCAAATAAAAAAAATAAACGAATTTTAGAGGTTTTTCTGATAATATAATTTTTTTAGGAATTATAATGTAATTAAGTGTGTTAATTTAAGAAATATATATTTGCAAAAAGGAAAAATTAATTTTATAAAATAAGAAGTTCATAATTAATAACTTTGAATTAGAATAAGGACTCATTTTATGTCGTTTTTATTTTTTAATGTAGCATATGTTTTCAATGATTATGCAGATATATTTGATTGTTAACTGATCTACATTTTTACCTAAAAATAAAATAGAAACATTAATTCAATTTTCTTCTTTTTTTTTTCTTTGGTAAATAATTTTTTACAAAGGGAAATTTCTGATTTTTTTTTAAATTTTAATATAAAAAATGACTACATTTTTCAATATATTTATGACTTGTAAAATAATTTTAAACACTTTTAATAATTTAATATTTACATGAAATAAGAAACTTTGATGTGCTTTTAAAATGAATACATAATTAGAAAATACACTTTAATTAACTGATGAAGTATTTTTTTTTCTTTCTACGATTCATTAAGTTTACATCGAATAATAATTTTAAAGAGCGATTTAAAAAATTATTTGATGATTCAAATATTTGTATGTCGATTTCAAAATGAAGTAATAGGAAATTAATTGCAAGTAATTTTCAGTTATGAAGATGGGGGCAAGGAAGCAGAGGAGCTCATTGGATTTTAAAATTTAATTAAATAAAATTTCCTCTTCTTTTTTTTCAAAAACCTAATGTAAATTTTTCGAGTAACTTAGAAAAAAAGAAAAAGAAATTTTCAATTAAGGAGGGGGTTGTAGACTCATTGCCCCTCCTTGGATTTTAAAATTTAACTAGCATTTTTTCCTCCAATTTACAAAAGCATAATAAAATTTATTCTTTTAGTGTGATTTAAATAAAGAAAAGAAGAATTTTCCGTGAGGGGTGGGGGAATAGATGAGCCATTTTCCCTCACTCGATTTTGAAATTTAACTAATTTTTTTCTCCGATTTTTGAAAAAATACTAAAATTCAATCTTTTTCTTTAGCTTAAAATATAAGAACTAAGAATTTTCTGTTAGGGGGAGGAAGGTAGAAGAAAGTATTTGCCCCTCCCTAAATTAAAATATATCTATAAATATACATTAACAAAATTTTTCTTTTCTAATATTTTCAAAAGCAGAATAAAATGTATAAATTTCAAGAAATTTAAAATAAAAAGTAAGAAGAAATTTCGCATTAAGGGGCTGGTAAGTGAAAGGCCCATTGTCCCTCATAACGTTTGAAACTTAATATATTTTTTCTCTGATTTTAATAAACCTCGCAAAATTTATTCGTTTAGAGTAACTTAAAATAAAGGAACCAAGAAATTTCCGTTGTATGCAGGGGGCACAGATAGTCACTACCCCTCACTGGATTTCGAAATGTAATTTAGTGAAATTAATTTTTTTTTCTCTTAGCTTAAAATAATAAATGAACTAAGAATTTTAAGTTAGGGGGAAGGAAGCATATATAGCAGCCCATGTCTGAATAATAATAATAAAAAAGAAATGGATTTTAATGTATTAAAATTTGTAATTTCCAAGTAACAAAACAAAGTAGGAACTAATAAATTTTTTACTGCGGAAGTATTTCGATGGGATGAGAAATCCCTAGTTCGATTTTGAAGCATATTTGAAATTATTTTTCTCCGATTAAATTCTATAAATTTATCGGACAATAACTACAGCTATACGAGAGATGCATCGGAAATGTACTTCTAAATTAATGGTTGGATAATAACTTCAAATTCACTGCAGTGATTCTACGGTTATAAAGTCTTATATATTTTTTAATTTTTGATTATAAAATGACTTTATAAAAACTACAGTGTTTTCAAAGTTAATAGCTCACAGAATGTTTAAAATAAATTACTGCAAAATCACCTTTAATTAACTACAAAATAACTGTAGTGATTTTATAGTTGAGATTGCACTACAGAAAGACTAGAGAAATTTTAGAAAAACCTCAAAAACACTTCACTTCTACAAAAAAACTGCAGTTCATTTTTAGCTGGGTTCAATTGTCCCCAAAAAAAGAAATCGAGGGGTGAAAGATCTGGCGAGCGAGCAGGCCAAGCAACAGGACCACCTCGACCAATCCATCTGTTCGGAAATGTGATGTCCAGATAGTTGCGGACGTCTCGTGCGTAATGGGCTGGCGCTCCATCGTGCTGGAACCACATGACCCGCCGGATTCATGGAGGAACAACGTTTAACAGGTCTGGCAGCACATGTTGCAGAAATGTGAGGTATGTTTTACCGTTGAGGCGTTCAGGAAGAAGGTACGGTCCGATTAGGTGGTCTCCGAGGATTCCTGCCCAAACATTGATGGAAAAGCGTCTCTGATGAGCATGTGGATACGTAGCATGTGGATTGACATCCGCCCATACATGTGCATTGTGTGTGTTAAATGTACCTTCACGTGTGAAGGTACATTCATCGGTGAAAAGCACAGTTCATCCAAAATGTGGATTTAGCGCGTTCTGCTGCAGAAACCAGCGGGCGAATTCAATACGATATGGATAATCCCCTGGAGACAGTTTCTGGACTCGTTGCACATAAAACGGGAGCAAATGTTCATCCTTCAGTACCCTCCAAGTCATGGACTGTGAGGTATCCACCTGCCTAGCCACTGTTCGTGTACTTGTACTTGGCTGCGCCGCTACTACATCCAGAATGGCTTCTGCAACAACTACTGATTCGTCCTTTTTTGCACGACCTGCATTCGACCGGGAAGCGAGAAATGATCCCGTCTCACACAACTGTCTGTGCAAGCGCTCGAAAGTTTTGCGGTTAGGCAACCGCCTGTTGGGAAATCGCTCTCTGTACATTCGTTGTGCCTCTGCACCATTTCCATCTGCCGCTCCGTAAATTAAATGCATCTCAGCCATTTTCTTATTCGTGAAGGGCACCATCTTCCGATTCATTACTACAGCGACTTACACTTGACTCACCGTTCAGTGGTTTTTATGCCTAAATCGTGTCGAAATTTTGCATACGTGTTCTTCTTCTTCCCCATTTGACATTTGCATACTTTCTGTCTCCTTCTTCACCCGGTGACTAGCGTCAGGAATGGAGCTTTAACGTTTGCATGAGCGACATTTCCAACTGTGCCAGTGCCTTTATGAGTGAATTCCGACTATGCAGTCCTTGACGAAAGTTGTATTTTTGCCTCGTATCACAGCACAGAATCGTTGGGCATGGTTAAGTAGTGCAAACTGAACTATGTTCAGAAGTTGAAATTTGAACCCCCTCCCCTCGCTACTGAACCATGCTCAGCGATTCAGATTTTGAGCTGAAAATTTAAGTTTAAGTCTAAGCTTTAGAAAGCATTTAATGAGACACAAAAAATAACGGTATAAAATAGTTGTTCGTTACTCAAAGTCTAAAGCGCCCTCTATCGGAATTTTTTGAAACTTTTCTTTAAAATTTATTTTCAAGAAAATACTGACATAAAGAATAATTTTAGCAAAACGCGGCAGTAGTTATAGCCTAATCTACGACACAAAGATCGGGAATAACTGATTTTTGTTCTGGGGGGAGAAGGGTTTCAAATTTCAAATTTCAGTTTACGCTACTTAACTACTCGTTAGGACTCAGATTTTTAGATCAAAATTTAAGTTTAAATCTGAGCTTTCGAAATCATTTAAAGAAATACAAAAAATAACGTTAAAAAATAGTTGTTTGTTACTCCAAAGTCTAAAGCGCCCCCTATCGGCATTTTTTGAAATTGAACTTTAAAATTTTATTTCAAGAAAATACTGGCATAAAGAAAATTTTTTGCAAAAACCGCAAACGAATCAACCAATTTTTCCATTTTTTAGAATCATTTGAAATTTCGGACCCTAAACTTTAATGCCCCCTATCTCCTTGGGAATACGTCTGGGACCCTTAGTCTCCTATTTAATATTATTTTCTTTAAGTGTACTATAACCCCTTAAAGTTCTGCCCATCTTTTATGAATCACCCTGTATACATATAGATATAGATATAGATATATCGAAAAAAACACCATAATATACAATTTTACAGAACTGATAAAAATATAAAATACTAAACTAAACAAGAAAATTAACATACCTCTTGAACAAACTTAAAATCTACTAAAAGTTGAACAACAAACGATAAACAAAAACCAACTCAATCATAAAAACTTTTAAACATAGAATAACAAGAAAGAAAAATGAAAATAAACCACTGAAGGCGAAACCGCGGGACTTGTGACCCACGGTTTGGCTTAAACTAGTTTTATACCGGTAACACTCACCAAAACCTCGCCACGACCATGTTGAAAAACAAAAATTCAGGATACATAGGCCGGCGATACTTAGCTATCAAACCTCCGCTAGCAAACATCAAATGAAAGAGCAGATCTCAAACAGTTACATAAACAGTTAAACCATCCTTTGAATTAACCTTTTTTCGGCATCTATCTGAAATTTCTTGCTTTTTATAGAAAGCAATATATAGATAAAGATATACATATAGATATAGATATCCATATATCCATACATACATATATATAGAGAGAGATATCTGATATTTGTCAAGCTGTAACGATCGTATTTATGCACCGATTTGAATAAAACTTGGTATGTGAATAGTACATACATATGTCTTGATCGAGTTCGTTGGCCAACATCATCTGCCATCTTGTTTCAAAATGGCGGTCATTTAAATTTGAAAAAAAATAATTTAAAATTAAATTCGAAAAAATTAAAAGTTGAAAAATATTTTTCTTTCATGTGTTAGAACTTAAAACAACGATTCCAGAACAGTTTTTAGTTCGTCTATATCTTAAAAATGACTGGGTTACAGCACTTTGAATTTCTAGCATGGCTGACATTTCGAAACGATCAGATTTTTGTTAGGTGATAACACAATTAGATGAATCTATTAGAGTGTAACTTGGTGTATAAACAGTACACAATAAGGTCTAGACCGAGTTCGGTTGCCAGCTCCATCCGCTATCTTGTTTCAATATCCCGGCCATTTAATTAAAGAAAAATAAAATTTAAAATTAGGTACAAAAAAGGTGAGAAACAGCAAACGATTTTTTTATGCATTTGATCTTGATACAAAGATTCCATAGCATTTTCTCTTTCGTCCGTATCTTAAAAAATGGCTGAGTTATAACACTTTTAATTTCTAGTTTTGCTCACATTTTGAAATGATCCGATTTTCGTCAGGTGATAATACACGTATTTATAAATCGATTTGAATGTAACTTGGTGCGTACATAGTACATATTTGTGTCTGGACCGAGTCCGTTGGCCAGTTTTCATTCGCAAACTTGTTTCAAAATGGCAAAAAATTAAATTGCTTTAAAAAATTTAAATTTAAAAATTAGGTGCAAAAAAGTAAGAAATAAAAATATTTTTCTTTGTGCATTTGACTTTGATACAAAGATTCCAGGGCATGGTTTGGTTCATTTATATCTTAAATAATGGCTGAGTTATAGCACTTTCAATTTCCAATGTGGTTGTCATTTTAAAATGGTCTGAAATTCGTTACGCGATAATGCGCATATATATAAATTGATTTGGAAGTAACTCCTATGTGTACAGAGTACATACCAATGTCTTGATCCAGTTCACTGGCAAACTTCATTCGCCATATTGTTTCAAAATGGCGGCCATTTAAATTTGTGAGAAATCTTTTAAATGTATAATGATGCACAAACAAAAAATTTGAAATTGAAAAAATGTTCTTTCTAAAGAGTTTGGTCTTAATAATGAATTCCTTAATATTTTTTGCTTTGTCTTTACCTTAAAAAACGCCTGAGATATTGCAGTTTGAATTTCTAATGTGGGTGACATTTTTTAAAAATCAATTTGCCCGCGACATCACTCATGTATATCAATTATTTTCGATGTGAGTGTGCATGTGCACATGGATTAAGATTTAGATCAAGATCATTGGTTTGTTTTATCAATCATGTTGTTTTAAAATGGCATACACTTCATGATATCATGAAATTTGGTGACCCTATAAGTAACTTAAAATAAAACCAGCTTGAATAAAAGATGACTAATTTCTAAAAATTCCCATTATATTCATTATTTACAAAAACCAGTATTCAATCTTATATAATCCGGTTCAACTAATTTGAGCTTCGTTTGTTTGAATACTGTAACTTAATTTAAAATAAATAAATAGATAAATAAGGTATATGACAGCTACCTCTTCCTCTCGGTACTGCCGAAAGGACTTTAAAAATTCAAAAGTTTTTGCAAGAGGAACTTTCACATAAGATTTAAAATTGTTAATTGATTTAAATACTTTTCAAGATTGAATTTTTAAAGAAATTGTCTTATTGTTATAAATTATTAATAACCGTAGTGGTCATTCTAAGGTAATTTACGTTACATTTACAGTAATTTTTAGCAACCAAACACACTCACAAAAATTATTCAAAATGTAAATTTGACATTATTTAAACTCAATTTATGTGAAAATTGCCTAATTTTGAAGTTATTTTTTTTAAATTTTGGTAGTTATATTTTCTGTTGAAACTGCCATTACTGAGAAAGCAATGTAAGTTAACATATAAAATGAAATTTACATTGTTATTTTTTAAGAAATATTCAACCAAACTGACCCTTAGATATGTTTCTTTGATAAATCATGTTAATTTTACATTTAAATATTTTTTAGTGATATATTACTGAAATTCCTGCAAAAATTTGTTCTAAATGTAACGCATGTTACCATGGAATAACCCTACTTCAATACTTCAACTGTTTTAGCATCTATGAGTACTGCAACTAAAAACACTGAGCGTGTTAAAAAATTTAAGAATGCATTTATTTGAAAATATTTTGAATATGATGGTAATTTTTAGCATACTTTCAACAATTGAACACATGAACTCCCTAATATTTTCAGTTTTGCTTGATAAAATTTGCTTCTTACATGAAATTATAATCACAAGTGTTGTGTTATGCATTATGTTCACTTTACTGTATTTAAATTACGAAGAAATTGCAAATGAGATATTGTGCATTTGATGAAAGTACATAAAAATGGAATTTAAATTTAAATTAATTATGAACAACGTATTTAAAAAAAAATCCTTTTAAATATGGTGTGTCTCTGAGTACTATACATTTTACTGTAACTTGAAGTGTTTTTTTTATTATTATTATTATTTAGAAACATTTCCCTGTTTTAATTGGAAGAATAACTTTGGTTCTATAAAACGCTGTTTATCAGAATTAAGTTACATAAGTTTAAATCGATTATATTTAAAGGCACATTTGCCAAGTTTGGATTACCACATTTTTTAAAATATCCTACATGATCAAAATTGTCTTATGGAAAGGAAGACATTTTTACTAACATTGAAATTAAAACAAAATTGTCAATAAGAAATTAATTAGACTAAGGTATCTAAAAGCAGTAATTATATTCGAATAAACATGCATTTAGTTTGTAATACATCATTTTGTATTAAAAGAAATGACAGAAGCATAATCGGAATAGGAAATAAACGATCCATTTGAAAAGTTTTTACAATTTTAGATACATTTGAAGCTTTATTTACTGATATTCCATCAAAATTTTTTTCATTGGGATAGACATCGAGCTCGTACCTAATGTAATGGAAGTTTTATGACACAGAAATATTTTTTTGCAAGAAGATAATATCATTGGATCTCTTAAGAATTTAATCATTACTAAAAAAGCAATTAAAAATAAGAAAAACAATAATACATTCATTCGACTAAGATATTTACAAGCAGTAACTATATTCACAAAATCATGCATTAAATTTGTAATACATCATTGTGTATAGAAAAACATGTAACAGAAACAACATCGGAATGAGAAATATACGTTTAATTTTTTTTAGTTTGTATAATTCTCAGTATATTAGATGTTTTATTTACTGATATTCTATCACAAAATAGTTTATTTAAAAAAGGATCCAGAAAAAGAAGTAATGTAATTAAACTGTTATGACACCGAAATGTAGTTTTTCGGAAGAAAATAATTACAATGAATCTCTAAAAAATATTAAAACATTACTTAAAATAATAAACAATAACAAAAAAAAAATTAATGTTACTAAGACATCTAAAAGCAGTAATTAGATTCACATAATCGTGCATTAAATCTATAACGCATCATTGTGTGTAAAAAAAAAAGAAAAAAGAAAGAACATTGAAATGGGAAATAAATGTTCCATTTTTATTTTTATTTATTTATTTATTTATTTTTTAATTCTGTGTATTTTTTAATTCTAGATATATTAGAAGTTTTATTTACTGATATTCTATCACAAAATAGTTTATTGAAAAAGTATGGGCGTAATGTAAGGACGTAATATAATGAAAATTTCATGACATAGAACAGTAGATTTTGCAAAAAAGATAGTCTCAATAGATCTCTTACGAATATTTAAACCTACTGTAAAATAATAAACAATAAGAGAATCAATAAAAAATTAATTTGGCTGAGATATCTAAAAGCAGTAATTAGACTCACATAATCATGAATTTAAATTGTAATTTATCATTGTGTAAGAAAAAATATATGTATGAATGAAGCAATATCGGAACTGGAAATAAACGTTTAATTTTTAAAGGTTTTTACAATTATATATATATTAGATGTTTTATTTACTGATATGCTATCACAAAATAGTTTATTTTAAAAGACATCATATTAAGACATAATGAAAATAAAGTCTTATGACATAAAAAGGTTTTTTTTCACAAGATGTTCTCATTGGATATCTTATTATTATTAAAACATTACTATAAAATAATATAGAATTTTAAATTTCGTATTTTCTGTACTATTATTTTAGATTATTTTGCGAAGCTTGTGTTGTTAATTGTTTATTAAAACAATGGAAGTTTTAACGAACACAGTGTTAAGCAATTAGTATGCCACTTATATATTTTTTTAAAAATAAAATTCACACAATATTCTTTTTCTAAATTTAGGTCACGTATTCTTTTTAAGTTGTGATTGTTGAGTATTTTCTTAATTAGTAGTTTACATGTGAAAAGAAATTGCGTTACAAAATGTTTAACATGACTGTTAATTAAAACAGAAGGAAAATGTTACTTTAAATAACACTGCAAACACTTATATGCATAATTCACATCATTAAAATCCTCCTACGTAAAAGTAATCATTGATCATGTTAATTAAGTTTTCGTTAGCTCACGTGGTAAACATTTGTCTTCATCTTTTACAGCTTAGAGATAAATGCAGGTGATGCGACGCTTCATCGTTAATCATACTTAACAGAAAGGCATGCTGGGCTTTAGATAAAATGGGTGGAGATTTGAATGATGTTTCAAGTTTTTCTAAGGACAGTATGAATTTACTTTCCCGACTTGCAAAATTCTTTCAGTGGATTTTATAGTCATTTAGATTGGCTATTACGGAGATAAAATTTATCAAAGTGTTGTTTATACGAAAGACCAAAACAATAATCAGCTTCGTGAAAATAAAGGTGTGTGTTGATTATGGCGGACTATTTTACGAATTATTTACAAGAGAGGTATTGGGACAAAAAGAGGGTGGCATTTCTAAGAGATATTTCTAGGGGAACATGATCCGTATTTAAAGAATGTAAACCAAGGTTACCAAAATCTACGGAAATTCCACGGGTACGTTTGGTTTTGAAACAAGCACCTAACGTTTATCAGCTTTACGAAAAGAGCATCTCGGCCATTAGTGGGGCCATGAAAAGTTTGGAAAATTCATTTCCAAAAAAAAAAAAATAAATAAATAAATAAATAAATAAATATGATATACGACACAAGCCAAAAGTAAGAAATGTTTCGAAACCATGCTTTTTTCTTAACTTTGAGCTTTTATAGATACACATTTTTAGTAATGCCATAGAAGCATACATCGCTGGAATGATAATTTATTAAAATGTAACAATAAATAAAAATAGTTCTAACATTAATATTTTATCACATAGTATCGCCAAATAATAAAAAAAAGCAAATGTCAGTTATATTATAGTAATTGCTTTTATTTGAGAATTTCTATAATAGTGAATCAGTAAAAAGAAAAAAAATACGACTTCGTATACGGCAAATGGAAAATGTATCTCCTTTTTTCTTAAATATAGCCTTTCGATTTCTGTGATAATGTATAAATTCGCATATACAATAACGCAGAATCCAATAGATTTAAAAATAGTTCCTTTGAAACGCAGAAGGTAGGTTTTAAAGAAGAAAAAATGATTCCAGGGTATCGTGTGAGTGATAGTCCAGACATACAGAAAAATTGAAATTTTAAATTTACACCATCAACAAGAGCAAAGCAAGAGTTGATGATTTGACATTTTTTATTTGTAAAGTTTTTGCAACATACAGAAAAGACGCTGATACTGCAAAAGAAATGCATGACTATTGCTTTAAAACGCATGCGGAACATTAACTTTTCATAAGAATTAAAGACAATAACTATCAACGTGTTAGTACGTTAGAAGGTAAGAAACAATTTGATAGCTACCGATAGTTTTAGGAAAGAGTGTGGAAAATATACACCGACTGGATATTATTATATGTCGGTTTAATCAAATTTTGGCTATTTTTTAACACCTTTTTCGGATTAAAAGTTCTGAAGGAGATATAATACCATCAGCATATTTAACGAGAAAAGTTTTTTGAATGAAGTGAATATAATAATTTTCTTCTTTTTTATTATACTTTCTTAGAGAAAAGAGTTAATTGAATTGTATGGGAGATTAAAGTATTTCAGGCTCATCAAGAATTAAGTTATCGATTTCAGAGGGCTCTACTACACGTTCTGTTGGACTAAATGAGAATTTAAACTGCAGATATTTTAAGAGATGCGCTTGACATTTTTGAAAAGAAAATTACAAAAATTAAAAGTACAAAGTTCGCCGAGAAGGGGCGCTGTACTGCACCTAAAACATATTGTTTGTTTTATAAATGATAAATAATCGAAAAAAAGTGAAACTGGTCGATTAAAAATGAAGAATCCGCCGGAAGATTTTTTCTGCAAAGTAATACAATACATTCGGTACTCGGGAAACAAACTGGCATACTCCAACCACAAAGACAACCAAAAAGAAATTGTAAGAAATAATTTATCCATTACAAAGCACTCTAAAATGCGTTTATTTTGTCCAAATGAGATAAAGATTAAAACTGTATATATATACAAATGTACGCTTAATATTTACTTAAAAATTACAAAGAATAAAAATACAAAACTTTGCCACGCTATGGGGTAGTTTAATACACTTTCGGAAAAATTTTGTAATCAGTATTTTCCAACTATTTTGTTAATATTAAGCGCATCATTTAAAATATCTATAATTAAATTTGATCTTATTTGGACCAAAAAAACATATGCCAGAGCCCTCTGAAATGGGTAACTTATTTCTTACAGTCTCTGCATGATTACGTGCATGTGCCAGCTGTTTTTCGAGTACTGGATAAGTCGTATTCCAATGTACAGAAAATCTAACAATGAATTCTGAATTTTTATTGACAATTTAATTTTTTTACTATTATTTATTAATTTTAATGTGGATTAAATGATTTAAGTGTATTACATTGCCCCCTAGCGATGAAACTTGCGCTTTTTTTCTTAAAAAAATCAAGTGAATCACTGCAATTATCCGTAGTTCAAACCTGAACTCTTTTGTACCAATAAAATGAATTCTAGAGCCCTCTAAAACGGACAACTTATTTCTTAATCAACCTGTATATCAGAGAGAAAAAAATTATTTAAAGGAATAAAGACAAAAAGGAATAAAATTTATAGGAAAAGATTTTTCTAGTGAAAGTTAATGTTAACTTTAACTGTATAGTGAGAATATTAACAGCGTATAAAAATTAGTAGCCAATATATGTTACTTTTTACCAGACAGAAGGAATTCATTTTTTTCAATAAATCAGTTTTAATAGCTCAAGGATATGCTTAGATCAATTCATATCGTGTATTGATACTGCTGTAGAACTTTTATCTTTGATCGTTTCTAAAGTTAATAATGATTTTTGTGTTCTTTATAAATAATAAAAAACAATAATTGAACAAAAATTTCATCACTTTATCAAATAACAGTGGACATTAGAACTGTTAAATATAGAAGATTGCAGTTAAGGACTCGAATATATTTTACGACGGGAAGTAACATAAACATTCAAAGTTCGAAATGGTATATCTTCCAAATCATTTTAGTTCCAAACGTGGAATTTTGACTTATTAATCTTTTTAAAAAGACTTAAGAAATATTAATAATTTAGAATATTAAATTAATACATTTATATTTAAAATATATATATATTATTATTATTATATTGGTTTGTTAATATACTGATATTGAAAATTCCCTCTTTTTTGGAAATTTAACAGAACATGTGTAATATGAGAATTAAAATAGCTTGTTTTTTTTTTTTTTTTTTTTTTTTTTTTGCTTCTTAAATTACTGAACGCGTGATATTTTCAGAATATACGCGATGTAATTCGATGTACATAATAATCATATAAGTGTGTTTAAAATTATCTTATTTTAAGTGAGATTTATTTCGTTAACCCTATAAAAATATTTAATGACAGACTAAAATGTCCAATATTTAACAAACAGAAATGGTTAAAATTAAAAATGATATTACTATTAATACACAACCATTGATCTTTATAAATAAAAAGATGCCCATATTTTGTCTAACAATTTGTTTTTTAAATTCCATATTTGCACTCTAAAGTTGTTATGAGTGCAATGACATACGAAGAAACAAAAACCAAAAAAGTTACATTAATTAATATTTCCATTAATTCAAAATTTATATGTAAAAGAGTATTCAGTTGCCGTTGGTCATCAACAGTCAAACTTTTTAATTTATCCATAAAATGTTTTTGAAGATACACTAATTTGAAATATGGAATTTGATTGTTGATTTTCATTTTATTTAGCAAGACACCAGACCTCTTAACACGTTCACTGCCGCCTACGTGAAGATGTGATGATAGTTAAAGCCGCACTGTAGAAGTGGTTTTTTTCCAGAAGCCGATTTACTTTTTATAACAAAGAATCAGTGAAAGAATTTTCCACGCCAACGCGTGATTGGCTATTGGACATCATACCACATCACGCGCTAGCGCGTGAGTGGCCCCTCAACAATGGCGCCATATCACGCGCTGGCGCGTGATAATTGGCAGCGTATGTGTTAAGAATAAATTCGAAGAACATTCAGATGAAAATTAAAAAGGGAAGTTTTATTAACATGAATTGAGACTATAAAAACATAAAATGGAGTTTGAAAAAAAAAAAAAAAAAAGACGAATAAAATAAAAACGTATTATTATTTTTATTATTATTATTATTATTATTATTATTATTATTATTATTATTATTTTCAGATAGTTTAAAAAGAAAGTTCGTTCCTTTTTCATTATGATTTTAAAATAATGTTTGAATTATTTATAGTATATTTTTCAAAAAGTCCGTAGGGTATTAAAAAAAATCCATTTTTTTATTTAATTGTTTTTGTAATCTATTTGATATAAAAGATTATTCATGAAAGTAAAAACATATCTGGAATATAATAAGGAAATTATTATAATATTGATGTTTACTTAAATTATAATAAGCAATAAATGGATTCATTGTAATGCGCCGTAGTAATTATTTTTACTGAGCTTACAGTAGAACGTCACACAAATATTTTATGAAAATAATTGTTTCAAAAAATAAACAAGTGTTAGTATATTTTCAAAGATAAATGAATAAATAAATACAATTAATATTACAGTAGAATTTTTAAATTCTTCCAGAAAGGAAGGAAACAAAACTCTCAATACATTCGTTCATCTATGTAATATTTCAAAGGCTAAAATTTACCTTTTATAAAGCATGAAATAAAGAAGATAAATTTTCAAAACTATGGATTGAAAATATGTAAAACATTTAGAATTGTATAATCAATACAAAAATAATATCCCTACAAAAATAACCTGCTTAACATCTTGCCTTTGCTTTATAAAATGCATCGGAAATAAGTACAGATATTTGAAAACGTAGTTTGGGTAACCCTGTTATAAATGTACTACGCAGCGAACTGCAAGAGGAAAATTTCCTGGGTCAAACACCTTGGATGATAAGTGATATTTCTTCACTATTGTCAATTAAATATAGCGTGTTCTCGAAAAGTAAAGAGTAAAAATTATAAAGTTGTAAGTTTGTACTTTAAAAATATATACTTTGACTTTTAAATGATTTTTTTTTAAATAGGAAACTCTGAAAAAAGATAATATTTTCAGTTTTTTTCTGGAATTTACAGAAATTGCACAGACGTTTCAATTTCAGTACTTTTTTTTAATCTTTTATTTACGGTTATTATTTTTTGCAACATAAAATCGAAAAGAATAACATGATTGATTTTTTTTTATTGTGTACACTCGAGAAGATTACCAAGATGGTACTCGGTGAAATATAACATAAATAGTACACCTGGAAAAAGAAATTGATTAAAATTACAAAACATGTTTTGTTGAGAATATTTTAGTTGTTTTAAGCGATTTTTTTATTTGAAGTAACAAATCGGTTTTGTTGTCAGACAAAAAAATATTGTCAGCCCTCTTATAAAATTTTAACAAAATTTATTGTATTTTACTTGAGTGTTACTAAAGTCTTGTATTTTCAATTTGTAATTTCAACAAAATTTTGTTGTTTTTGCAAATTTAAATTAGTGTGCAGTAGCCATAACTCTCTCACATAATCTTGTTTAATTTACTTATATAGCTTTAAAGGATTAATATAATTTTTAGATAATAAAAACTTTTCAAATTGAGATAGATTAATGATGTTGTTATTACGTTATTCTGCATTTTGGATGCAAATTTGGGACGGAAATTGCAGAAAAAAATCAACAATATAATTTTGTTTATTTAAACAAAGTTTCCATTGACCCATACTTAAACGAAAAGATTTTTTGGACCAATCAATTTTTTTTTGATTCAACCAAACATTTTTTGGGGGGGTGCAAACCAATGTTAATCGCACCAGAACTTTTGAGTTTTAAGTCAAACTAACTTCGAAGGAATGTACACTTCATTAATTATACCGTTCTCAGTGAAATTAATGTTGTCTTGCAAGGCCAATTTCTTGCAGAACCTCGGGGTAAAGATCAGACATAATGGTAGAGCAGAGATAATTTTTAATTCACAAAATGAACAAGTTTTAGAAAAATTATACAAATTCTGCTCATCCGAAAACATAGTCCTTTATTAGGCACGATGTGGTATAAATATGTTAAAAGTTAAAAAATCTGTAAAAGTTCATCCACTTGTAGCAAAGTTTTTATAAAAATTAGAGAAAATCTTCAAAATTCTGGGAAAAGTTCAATGAAAAACCATCAGAAACAGTAGAATTCAATTTTAAAACTCGAGCCGCCAATAGATCGACTGATCAAATTGGATCAACATTTTACATACAAACTAAAAGCAACACTTATAAGGGACGAGGCTGGAACGTAATATGTAAATAGTAAAGTAACACAGGCGATTGAAGTAACATGTTCATAAAGCATTAGTTACAGCATTATATGGTATTCTTAGCGATTTTAACTTGTAATATCAGACATGGCTGTTGTTTTCAAGACGCAAATACACACACACAGAACATCCAAATAATCGAAATTAAAAATGGCGCAAGTTTTAAAATTGCGATAACTGTTCTACTGATATGAGTAGAAGCTTGAAATTCGGCATGGTGCGTACTTTTAAGAATTAATGCTGGGTAATGATGGAGATTTTTAAAATAAAATTTCTTAATAAATTTTAAGGCCAATTCGGGGGGGGGGAGGGCTGATGGATTTCTAAAAATGTTCGAAATTACGATAGCTATGGAATTTTACAAAATATTCGTAATCTAATTGCTCATTTATTGAAAAACATATTTTTTAAATTCTAACTAAACAATACGGCATTGAAATAAATTAATACTAATGTAATGTGAGTAATTTTTAATTAAATCGCTTCCACTTTAGGACAAAAAATCAAAATTTGGCCTTTAGAAGCTGCATAAAACTAACTATTTCTTGTCCTTTTTAAAATTTTAGTAATCTTTCTTGATTTCCCAAATATAATAAACATTTTCTTCTGCATTTTTTATGATAATAAAGCACTTTTTTAGTTGTAGACAGTGTCTGTCGTTTCTTCTATTAACTTATAACAATACAACAATTTTTTTTTATTCATAAGTTAAAACCACCTTTTTTGCTAAAATAGAGTAAGTTATGTTTTTTTCAATTATTTGTAAAATTTTAATTAAAGTTAAATTTCTTTTTTTATTACTTGAGTTCTTTAATTAAAGTTAGTAGATTTTTTTTTTATTACGATGATATGTAATGTTTTGATTCGTACAAATATACGGAGTTTTATGTTCGATAGATCTTGATACATCTGTAGGCAGTACGCAAAAATAAAGTATTTGTTGCAAAAGATCATTTTTGCAATGTAAAATAAATCCAGAAAGAAGATTTTTATATAACCGATGATAAGTAATACCTCATGTATATGGCGATGAAATAATTATTTAAGAATTTTTTCGAAAAGATAAATTTTTCTTTGGTGCATTTTCTTTCTTTCTAGAGGATAATTAAAAACTGATTACTGCCTGAGAGAAAAAACATTTGTTGACTTTGGAGTCTGTTCTTTTTTTTTTTTTTTAATCTGAAACGTCTTTATATCTTCCATTGTTTTCAGCCTTTAAAAAAGAATTTATGTTTTTTAAATTAATAGTAAGTAAACCATTTAAATATTATTTAATTCGTATGTACCTTAAAAAAATGGGTGGTTAATTTTAAAATTAGGATATTATTTTCTTTTAAAACTCAATTATTTAAAGTTTCTTAAGAAAATTTATGTTTCTTAAATATTTAGATATAAATAAATCTTAAAATTATACATTACACTGAATTACATAAATACTTTTTGAAGATAACACATAGTAAAACGTTTAATATTTTGTGTTTTTCAAATTCATAAATAGTAACAAAAAAGTGGCTATATTTCTGTGCTTTAGCCATAGTATTCTTCTACATTAAAATATATTATTTTATAGTTAAAAAAATTAATTGGACTAACAAATACTCAATAACCGTTTCTGTGCTCATATACAACAAGTTTTACGGAATTTGCATTATTTATATCTGTCTACAAAGGTCAAACTAATTAATGCTATGCGATAAACAATATTTCAAATATGTGAATTTCATTTTGATGATAGAGTCTTACTGTATTTTAATTTCATTTTTAAAATATATTAAAGCATAAAAGTAAAAAGGTTAGTCAAAATTTAAAATATAGCGCTTAAAAAATAAAAGTAAAATACACAAAAAAAGCACAAAGTTTAATTGAAGTTTTTGTTCATTTACTTTGTCTGGATTTACCTTAGAAAAATTCTCTTGCAAAATATTTTAATATTTTGAGGATATGTATATATATATATATATATATATATATATATATATATATATATATATATATATATATATATATATATATATATATATATCCTCAAAATATTAAAATATTTTGCGAGAGAATTTTTCAATTCAACCTCCCATATAAATTGTAAGAATTTACTGCAGCAAAGATTCCAGACGACGTCTGTGAATAAATGGACTTTATTCCTATATCAACGGACTTTGCCATTAAATTAACGGGTTTTGTCCATAAAACACTACAAAGTACGTCTGTTGATCGTTTATGTGAAAAAATTACATTTTCCGTAAATTTATTGGATAATTCAAGGTAAAATACCTTAGATTTGCAGTTTTTTTTTACAGTGTATTTTTTTAAAATATGCAGAAACGAAATGCATTTAAAAATTCCTCAGAAAAATAATACAGTATATATAAATATTTAATATCTGATATTTCAAGTTTGAAATATTATTGCTTTAATTGAAAATAAAAAACTCGGATTATTAAAATTGCTCCTTCCTTTATTAACACGTCTATAGTTATCTCTTAGTTATTGCATAGTTATTCCATTTCAGGCTTTCTTAAAATGTGTGCGAAATTCAGACATAGCTCAACTAATTACTACCGTACGATAAGAAAGACTGAAAAGAAAAGGATGAATTTATTTTGATTCTAATCATTAACTGTTTCATAAATGTTTTATTCATATCAAATTGAGGCGTTGAACTTGGTACATATAGTCTATTTCCCTGCTATATTAATTAATGTCTCCCTTTTATTTTAAATAACATTGTTTAATCCTCATAGTACCATATAATGTCAGAGAAACTTTACTGTCTAACTGTAAAAAATGTCTAATTTTAAAATTCTAAAAAAAAAAAAAAAAAAAAAAAAAATTATATATATATATATATATATATATATATATATATATATGCATTACGTTTGACTCACATAGAGAAAATTAATAAAATGGGTAAACTTTATTTCTTATTCATAATTTATCCATTAAATACCACTGGGGCATCCCTAAACAAATTAGATCATATTTTGAACATGGAGAATAATTGAAGAATTAAATCATATTTTGAACAGAAAGTTTTATCTAATATATTCGCAAACTTATCGGATATTGCAGCCCTAAACAATCTTCAGTATTATAATCGTTAAAATTTTGAAATTTGCTTTCACAGTGCCAAGACTAAATGCTAATCTAAGCATGCCATGCTGTTTCTGAAAATATGACTATCATTAAAATCCTGTAAATCCTGGAAAACTCAGTAAAGCAACGCCATATCAAATGCAATTGATACCAAAACATGAAAGAAACATCATATCGATATTTAACAAAATTTGAAGTTTGATGAAAATCCGTGCACCAGTTCTTGAAATCGAGCTTTTGCAGAAATCGTCAGAAACGCAGTATAGCAATACTACCTGAGAAGCTATGTACACCAAAATGCATGTACTTTCATGAAAATCCGTACATAAACTCTTGGATTAGAGCTGTTGTGAAAATCTTAAAAGACGAAGCATAGCAACGCCGCTTATTCACCCAGACGCTTATTCACCCAGACACAATGATCTTCATGCAAGTATTTAAATTTCAAATGCAATGAATTATTGCTTTTAGAAACGTAATATTATTCTTTCAGATCATTATCCAATTAGCCGTGTTTGAGTCTTATCGAAAATGTTTGGGACATTTTTTTAATAGTTAATGCAAATGGGATGTATAAAATCTTGTCCTATACTGTAAAAAAATGTAGAGGTTACCAAAAAATTTTTTAGTAAATTTGTATTCCACAGAATTTTTTAGTAACCATTACAAACTTTTTTTTTGCAAGTGAAACAAACATTTTTTTGTAAACTGAAGAAAATTTTTTTCGTATAACTAACTTCAAACTTTTTAGTTGCTAACTAGCCACCAAGCAAATTTTAGTAATAGCTCCAAAATTATTTTTAATAGCGATTACGTGTGCCCGAAGGACAGGAGCTTCCTTCGAACTGCATCCAGTGGGTAAAAAGACAGACTACTGAAGCGGAAGATTTTCGGCGAAGCCGCAATAGATGGCAGCACCAAACATTGCTACCTGCTCTATTCTAACATATTTCTAAAGGGGAGGAAAAGTTCAGTGATAATTACATATGGTAACTGCTACAACAGGATTTTCATAATCCCTTTATTTAACGAGTACTTACATTGCATACATTCGGTGCATATTTGGTGGCATCCAGCATCGAACCCTGGTACTTTCAGCCTGCAGTTCGGTGCTATGACCACTAGACTATAACGGCCACACCAAGTGAGTTTTAGTAATAGCTTTTAAAAATGTAAAACTATTAACTCTATTCGTTGCTAGCTTTGTTCTAGTAATTCTGACAGATTCCTTGTAACCAAGTAAGATTACTAATTTTTTTTAGTAATTACGAGATTTCACCATCTTATTGTGGCATCTACTGAGCACCAAGATTTGGTTCAAACTAGAGCAAAATTTTTAACAGTGTATACGTCAATCGTAGAATAAAACTTTTAACCTTTGAAATCTCGAAATTATTTAATCAGTAATACATTCAAAATCTTGTTTTATAAACGCCATCTAGCATAAAAGGCAATTTGATGATTAAAGGCTGATTTACAAACAATCAATTTCTGTTAAATTTGCATTTTTTATATCTATTCCCATGTTATTTTGTTACTATAATCTAATTTCTAACCTTACGTTTTAATTATTAATATGTAGGAAATTTAATTTTTCTAAATTATTTGTTGCATTTAGTATGTATTATGTATGAAATTTTATTAACTTTAGTGAAATTGTCAAACATTTTTTTTAAAAAAACGTGTTTTATATGTCGAATTCCACCGCTATATCTGATGGTATGACATTTGCTTAATCTGAGTTTAAAGTTACTTCAATTACATTTTGTTTATTTTTCTGCAGCATTGATTTTTAACATCTGCCTATCTTGTTAGAAGTTCCCGTACAGATTGTTTTCATAAATGTATCGAGGAGCGTATCTCTTAATTAATATTTTGCTTTTAATAATATTTTTACAAATAACAAAATAATTTTCACGTTATTTCGAAAATATGTGTAAACATCTCTTATTTTCTTTGTAATAATTTGTTTCCCGTATGTATGGGATCTTAATCTAAAAGTGACAGATTGTGGCAGAGCTAAATTTTAATAAAACAGATTGAAAAGTATAATTCCAGCTATACAAATATCCTTGAAATCTCATTTAAATCTGTCAAATTTGGTCTAAGTATTGGATTAAAAAATAATAATTTTTATCGCGCAACTCACATTAATTAAGTAATATTTGCAGTCTTTCTATACATCTACAATAAACATTTTCCACCTAAACAGTAGCTGAAAAGTGCAACTTCTCATGAATCAATTTTCATGATCAAAAATAAATAGAAAAATTAAATGTAATAAAATTACAATAACGTATTTACACCTGTAATATAAGAGTCAGATATGCAAGACTCTTGACAGATTTTTCAGGTAGATTACAGTCCAGTTCAGTGGAAATCCAAGAGCACGGTAAGAGGAACTGTATCGTGCTGCTATATTTCACATCGTTAGCCAATATTTATATTACAAAGGATAAGTTTATACAAAGTTGTATACAAGTAAGTTATATGCGACAGTTTTTAACTTCAGTTTTAAATTGATGCTCTATATAAACATTTATTTATTTATATTCATATATATATTTTAAATAACGCTTTCTGTGAAATATTTTTACTGCAACATTATGCGTAATTCTAAACTACAAAAACATTTTCAAAAATATATAGAGTTACAAATATATCCAATATTTTTAACACTAGAAGCAACACAAACATTTCATCTAAAAATATTCATGAGTTCAACATATTCCATTACATTCGGTGAAAGAGCACGCTGAATATTCTTGCTAACAATTGATGTCGAATTCTTTATTCTTTTTTAATAAAATATTTATTTTCTGGAACGAAATCCTGAAAATCGGTATTGTGATTTAAAAAATATATATATATTGCATTTGATAATATTTTGCAATTTAAATTTTCTTTCAAAGTATCGTAAATTCTTATTATATTTGCATTATGGGTAATGATTTTAATATGAAATATGAGAAGTTTTCTATAACGAGTGCATAAAAAATAACGTTTATTGACTAACGCATTATTGTAGCGTAAAAAATTATTTTCTATCATATTTAAAATATTTTAAATGAAAAAAAAATTAAAGAGAACTTTTTCTTTAACCAGTTAAAGAATTTTTGAAAAAAAATTTCATGCTTAGGGAACATTTGCCATACCACATTTAATGATTTTTTAATTATTATTTTTTTTTCTTTAAGTTTTAGAATGCAATTTTCGCTGCACCTAAATACATTGTTTATGTCAACAAAATAAATCACTCTGATAAAAAACAAAAACAAAAAAAAAAAAAAAACGTTTTTTGCATTTAGGACCTAAATTATGGATGTAAAAAAATTTGTCATCTTTATAAATTTTTGCTCACTTTGCTGGACAGTTTTAAAATCTAATAACAATCAAGAGACTTTTCATATATTCTAGTGATATTATCTAGTGATATTAGTATATAATTTACGAAACGTCAGTGAAGGCTTATTTTGGAGACACGAAATTTTTTGTGTCTGTCTCTCTGTCTATCAGTCTGTCAATCTGTCAGTCAGTCTGTCAGTTTGTCAGTCTGTCTGTTCCGCGATAACTTCCGTAAAAAGCATCCGATTGGTTTGAAATTAAGTGGGTCTGTTAGTGAGGCACTGGGATTAAGCTGTATAGTTTTTTGTAAGATTTGATTCATTCGTTCGGAAAATATAGAATATTTTATTTTGCACAATTTTATTTTGCTTTTCTATGGCAAATCCAATGATTTTTAATTTTTTTTCTTCTGAGAAAATTTCACATTTCATTAATGGAATTCACTGATAAGGGGATGCTGAAATTTACCAGTTAAGTTATTCGTATTGCTTTGAAATTTTGTCTGCACATTTCGCAGATTTTTTAAATTATTACTGTAAATTTTAGAGATTTTTTATAAATGTGTTCCAACTAATTTGTTTTTGAGATTTACTTATTTCAAATGTATGTATTTCATTTTCTTTATTTTCTCTTAATGGTTGCTAAGCAAGGACCATTCATCTTAATCCTTATTTTTATAATGTTATAAATTTAAATGCGTGTATGAAAATTTAAATGAAGTCAACGTCAAAACTGATGAATTAATGAGTTTGTATCTTTGTGTATAACTATAACATAGCCCAGAAAACAACATTGGCTATGTTTTATTAATTTTATTCACATATTTTCCTTAATAATTCAAAATTCCTTCTTTTTCATGCAGAATTAATAGCGATCTTTTAGATAAAAATTTAACCAATTTCCTTTATCGTTGCCACCCCCCCCCCCCCAAAATATGGAATAATTTTTCAACGACAATAAGTTTCAATTGAGCAATTTCCATTCGAAAAATTAAACTAAGAAAAAATAAATATGACGTCAGAATTAAAATAAAAATAAATATAGTACTTTGTTAAATATTAAACACGGAAATTTGTTTCGTTAATAAGAATTTTTCTGACAAAAATGGGGGAATAATTAGAAGTAAAAGAAATAAAAATTAATTATATTTTCAACAATTATTTCACCTGATAAAATTTGACGTCATAATTGTAATAAAACAGGTATTTTATAGTAGTCGTAAAAAATATTAGAAACATGGATAGCAATAACTCATGAATAATGACGTCATTGCCGAAACTTCAGTGAAGGATTATTTTGGCGACACACAATTTATTGTTTTCCGCCTGTTAGTCTGTTCTCTCTGTCTGTCTGTCCCCGATAACTGCCACAAAATGCAATCAAAACTTCTTTTTTTCGGAAACAAAATTCTAAAACCCAAAATTACGGAGTTTACACTTTCAAAAGTTCCCTATACATCAGATTTAGGTGTTTGTGGTTGGCAGGTATATAGAAATATGAGGATAATGAAAAATGCTTATTAAAACTATTACTTATCCTTATAAATAAAAATGTGTAAAGAAATACAAGATATACGATTACCATTAGCAAATTGATAGAAAGTTACAAATTTAAGTTTAATGAGACTACGGGGGGTTCAGGAGGTCGGAGCCTCCCTGAAGAAATCTACTATGTTATAATAAAAAAACAAAAATAATGGATCATGAAAGTTTCAGAATATCCTAACAAAACTAAATCTTAAATTTAAAGCTTTTGATGGCTGAAAACTTCTTATTGTTATTTTATTCTTATAAATAATTACGTAATTTGAAAATTTTAAATTACAGTTTCCAGGAAGTTGAATATTACCCAAAGTGTGTTAAAAAAACTATGTGCAAAGCTGACGTTGAGGCTCCTGATCTGCAGATTTACTAGTTAAAAATATCTGCAAATAGATGTGAACACAAGAGGTTAGTTTCAGAAATTATAATTGACGAAACGTCAGTGAAGGCTTACTTTGAAGACACGAATTTTTTTGGATTCTGACCGTCTGTCTGTTCCGCGATAACCGACGCAAAAAGTATTCAATTCGCTTGAAATTAACTGGGTATATTGCTGAGGCATTGGGATTAAGCTGTATAGTTTTGTGTTAGATTTGATTCATTCGTTCGGAAAATATAGAATATTTTATTTTGCGCAATAATGCTTTTCTACACTGTAAAAAAAATTCTGTAAAGATACTAAACATTTTCTAGGAAACTGGGATTCCTAGAATTTTTCCTGAAACGGTAACAGCAAAAATTCAAGTTTCAGAATCGGTTACATGCATTTTTCGTGTTATCGTTACATGAAAAGTTCTTGGAATCCCAGTTTCCAAGAAAATGTTTAGTACCTTTACAGAATTTTTTTTACAGTGTACGACAAATCCAATGATTTTCAATTTTTTTTCCTTGAGAGAAAATGCCACATTTGATTAATGGAATTCAATGATAAATGAATACTAAAATTTATCAGTTAAATTATTTGTTTCGTTTTGAAATTTTTTCTACACATTTGTCAGATTTTTTAAATTATTACAGTAAATTTTGGAGATTTTTTATAAATGTGTTCCAATAATATAAACTAATTTGTTTTAGAGATTTACTTATTTCAAATGTATTTATATCATTTTCTTTATTTTTTCTTAATGGTTGCTAAGCAACCATTCATCTTAATTCTTATCCTTATAATGTTATAAATTTGAAAGCGTGCACGAAAATTTAAATGAAGTCGTTATCAAAACAGATGAATTAATCATTGTCTTGGTATCTTTGCGTATAAATATAACATAGCCTAGAAAAGACCATAGGCTATGTTTTATTAATTTTATTCAAATATTTTCCGTAATAATTCAAAATTTCCTTCTTTTTCATACAGAATCAATAGGGATTTTTTAGATAAAATTTAACCAATTTTTTTTTTTTATCGTTGCCGAAAAAATCAAAATTTGGAATAACATTTTTTCAACGGCAATAAATTTCATTTGAGCGATTTCCATTCGAAAAATTAAACTAAGAAAAAATAAATAAATATTACGTCAGAATTAAAATAAAAATAGGTATAGTACTTTTTGTTAAATATTAAACAAGGATATTTGGTTCGTTAATAAGAATTTTTCTGACAAAAATGGGGACATAATTAGAAGTAAAAGAAATAAAAAAGAATTGTGTGTTTAACAACTATTGCACTTGGTAAAATATGACGTCATAGTTGAAAAAAACAAGTATTTTATAGTAGTCGTTAAAAATACAAGAAACATGGATATCAATAACTGACGAATGGCGTCATTGACGAAACTTCAGTGAAGGCACGAAATCTGTTGTTTTTCATCTGTCAGTCTGTTCTTTTGTCTGTTCCACGATAACTGCCGCAAAATGCAATTAAAACTTTTTATTTTCCGGAAACAAAATTTTAAAATTCTAGGTTACGGAGTTTACACTTGCAAAAGTTTCTGATACTTTAGATTTAGGTGTTTGTGGTTGGCAGGTATGTAGAAATATGAGGATAATGAAAAATGGTTGTTCAAGCTGTTACTTACACTTATAAATCAAAATGTATAAAGAAGTGCAATATATACAATAAACATTAGCACAATTAATAGAAAGTTACAAATTTAAATTTAATGTGACTACGGGGGTTCAGGGGGGGCTCCGCCCCCTGAAAAAATCTGCTATGTTATATTAAAAAAATGATCATGAAAATTCCAAAATATCCTAACATAACTAAATTTTTAATTTAACGCTTTTGATGGCTGAAAACTACTTATTCTTTATTCTTATAAATAATTACGTAATTTGAAAATTTTAAGTTACAGTTTCCAGGATTTGAATATTACCCGTAGTGTGTTTAAAAAAATATATGCGAAGCTGACGTTGAGGCTCATGATCTGCAGATTTACTAATTTATGAAACCATTCAGGAAATCAAGTGATAATTTCTCGGTACTGTAACGATTCATTATTCCTTCATCAAATAGAAAACAAGAAACCATGATTTCTAGATCCTTTCCGGCATCTTTATCCTATGAATTCTAGATCTCGAATATGCATGATCGCTGCTTGAGCAACTAATACAATTTATATCCGGTCATTTCAAGAACTTTTGGCATCAATATCAAGATAGCTATGGCGGCAAAAAAATAAATAAATAAATAAATAAATAAATAAATAAAAGACACCTTTATGTGATTGTCCGAGATATTGTGTAGTACACCAGGTCCATTTTTACACTTTCTTCTGGAATAGAACAATGAAGACGTTTCATCAAGGAAATCAGTTCTTAGAAATATTCTTGACTAGTTCTTTTATTTTCCAAAACACAAGAAACTGCGCACTTATAAACAACAAGAATGCCGCACGCTAAAATAAACGCTTTAAACATAATAAAGAAATGTTTGTCATTTTTGACAACTTCGAGCATGCTGGTTCACATGACTATGACAAATTGTAATCTGAGTCAATTTTCAAATTTCACAAACGCCAAGAGAAAATGTCTTGGCATACAATAGACTCCCAATCCGGGCTATAAAACGTACAGGTAAAAAGGACCGTTATATAATAAGTAAGGGGAAAAATTTAAATTGAGTGTTGTCAAGAATACAACAATTATCGCTCGCGGCGAAAAACCGCGCAACGCACAGTAAACTAAAATAAAATTACAAAATCGTTAAAAATTAAGTTGTTTATAAAAGACAAAATGAGATGATTGGAAATAAAAAAAAAACAGTTATTTAAAACAGAAAATAATTTAATTCGTTTGATATTTAATCAATAAAAAAATATCTAATAAAATATAGCTTTTCTTTTAAAATTAAATTTAAAAAGGGGGGGGGGAACAAACATTTGAAATATTAATAGACATATAGAAAATAGAATATGTGTTACATCACAGTAGCTTATAGCTGTTTTGAGGGTCAAAATAGGACCAATACATTATTAGGTGGGTGGTCGTGGTGTTTTGTCATATGAGTGTATCTCTAATTCAGCTGAGCTTTTCTATTTCCAGCTCAAGAACTGAAGTTGCCAAAAGGTAGTAGGACAGTTGTGATTTACATTCATTCTTCACTCACGGCATCTGATGTCACTCCACTAGACACGGGGAAATTCACCTGTCATTTCTCTTTTTGTATACAGCATACTGCTTGTAAGAAAGACATAGTTGATGTTTTTTGCGGGCGTTCATTATAAGGCTAATTGCTGCTTTTTCCGACAAAAAAGTATACGTTTTCAATTCATTTTTTCTCTACAACTATTAAAACGATATATTTTATTATGTAGAGAATATTTTTCTCGACAATGTTGTTAATTAAATATATTTTAAAATATGATATATGACAATAATTTATAAACAAAAAAAGGAAATTCTTTATAACGTGCTTATATCTCAGTTTAAAATAATGATGTATAATATACCATTATATAGTTTGAGTTCATGAGTTATACTCATTATTAATGAGTAAAGAAACTACATACAATATCTATAAGTTGTTAACAATTTTTGAAATAGTAAGTATATATATATATATATATATATATATATATATATATATATATATATATATATATATATATATATATATATATATATATATATAAGAATATTCAAAATTTAAAAAATGGAGTTTTTGCTATCGATCTATTTGATAAAGAACATACACAGAAAAACTATAAAAACATCGAGAAACTTCTTTAATGTGCATTTATATCACTGTAATTTTTTTTAAAGAAAATAAAGTACATATCGAAGAAATTTGTCAGACGTCAAAATTGTACCCTAGACGGCAATTTGAGGTCAGAAGAAATATGTTTTTGTCAAAATATTTTTTTAGTAAATATACAGTGTAAGCCGCGAATGTTTATACCACATATATATATGTTTATAACGCATTAAATATACATAGTGATTCCTTTCACCAAAATGATTTCTTTCAGAACATATGCTACCTTACATTTTTATTAGAAACAAAATATTTTCCGGTGAGATTTATATTATATGAATATTTTGATCTCTCAAGATCTTGCTACATGTTGAACTCTAATTTTATAATTTTATATCATAACTTTTTGACATATTGCTCTACTAAAAAGACATTTTGAATCGGTTTTGATACAAAACATCTTTTATATATATTTGTATGTAGAATCCGATTTTTTAATAGGAATTTTCTACCACTTAAGGGTGTTAAATAAGTATTTAACGTCCTTTATAGCAATTAAATATTTTAGAATTATAAAATTTTATGGTCAAACAATTAGAATGGATGGCTATGTATTTTGAAAAATCAATATGGAAGCACTCTACTTAAAAGTAACTATAAAAAATTTAGTACTGTAATTAAGAAATGCAACATTTTGTGCTGCAAAATAACATTGGTAATATTGACATTATGTTTTTGTGTGCAACTGTTTCGTGTTCGTATTTGTTCATAGTGTGTGTTAAGTAATTAAGAAGATATGTTTACAGGGTGCGTAGTCATCAAGAAACTCAGATGATTTTAATTCTTTTAGTATCAGAAATTCTTTAAAGTACTGGTTGTTAGATCTGAAAAAGGATTTCTTTTTCGTTAAATAAAACAAATATTACACTATAAAAATTCTGGTAAAAGGTCCTTACAAGGTGCTTCCAGACTACGCACCCTGGTTTACTAATAAATATGTTTTTTTGTGTGTATATGCGTTTAAAACTGGATTTATGTTAAAAATTTCGCTTTTTTATTTATTTAACTGCCTTATATAAAGCAATATACGAGTACCAATAACACTGTACAACCATTTACGAATAAAGAAATGATAACGTAAACATAGAAAAAAAGTTAAAATTTGCAGATTAGAGTTATTAAATGAATTTATAGAAAAAACAGTATAATAAAGAAAACAAAATTAATTTGTATGTTAAAAAACAAAAATATTTTTTTAAAGAAAAGATAAGCATATTGTATAAGCCTATTTTAAAATGTTTAACTTTTTAAACTCTTGGCTACATGATTTTATTAACAATGTGCCCATTAACGATAAAGATTTAATTTCATGCAAAGGAGCAGATTAGTTTTTGAAAAAATAAAAAATAATGACATTATATACATATATATATATATATATATATATATATATATATACATATGTATGTATATAAAATTAGCGAAAATGAATGCTTACATAATACATATAATTTTAGGTTATATATTTTTATTGCTAAGCGTAGTATATCTAATTGCATAAAATCAATCTACTGAATCACTCATAAAATTTAATAATTAATGTAATAGAATGATGTAAAGAAATAGGCTCAGACTTTTAAAAAGAGAAATCATCTGGTCTAGTTTTATTTTAATCAATTAGACTGAAGATGAGATTCAATTAAAGTTTATAATTATTAATTAAATAAAAGGTGATCAATAACTTATTTGTAATTAAAAGAATGATTTCTGGGAAAAGGTGAGAAATTTAATTAAATTTCTGTAAAATATTCTATGTAACCGAATTTCGTTGTGTTGAATATTTCGAATAACTTTTTCCTTATAAGAAAATAACAACTAGGCTATTATCAAATGCAAAATAAAATAATCATTATATTAGAGATAATTATTCTAAAAATAAAAAGAAATAAAAGACACATTTTTAAAAACTAAAATATTCATCTAGCATCAATTAACATATAACATAAATGTTTATTTACAACTATATACAAAGTTTACTTATACAAAATTACATACATATTTTGCTGAAAATTACCCAAACATATTTCTAAGTTGCACTTTTATGAAAAAAAAAATATATCAGGATGAGTTATCTATTGCGGACAGCCTATTCATGTGACTGTTTTATCATGTAGTTCATGTATCATTTTTTTGGGGCAGGGGGAGAATCATACATTATAAAATGAATACCTGCAACAATCATGGAAAAAACAGAAATCGTCTAGTCTACTTTTATTTTAATCAGTTAGACAGAAGTTCTCTACTTTAAAATATGTTGATGACGAATGTTCAGGAAGTTGTTTTAAGCACGCGTTCTTTGAAATTCGCAAATAGCTGTAGGCTGTGATCAATAATAAAAAATAAATGCTTTTACAATTCCATTTATTAGGGTAGAAATATAATGTAAGCATTTTACGCAGAATTAATAGGGATGGCAACACGGATGGATTTTCAACGTTACATTCCTACGTGATTCCGAGTCGCTTTGCATCCTTAACACTTCCTGGAAGTATGTTGGTCTCGTTGTAAAACATCCAGGCGTAATGCCATTGAAATGACAGAGATGTGTCGGAAGCGCCTTCTATCAAAAAACAGAGACACAAGAGCTGTAGATCATTTTGAATAAAATAATTACCAAGGGAATGACCTACACGCAAACCGCAACAAAATCGATCAGTTTGTATAATGTTTATGAGTGTTTAAAATTCCCCCTCTGTTCACAGTTCAATTTTCGCTAGTTACCCGATCCCAACGTTTCCGATTTTGGAATTAAAATTTAAGTTAAAATCTAAACTTTAAAATAATTTCAACCCCATTCACAAAATAATGGTAAAAAGTAGTTGTTCGTTACACTAAAGTCTAAAGCGCCCTCTATCAACAATTTTGGAACGTAACCTTTAAAATCTTTTTCTAAAAAAATCGTGATATAAAGAATGATTTTAGTGAAAACTGCAAACGAATCCACCCTTTTTTCCGTTTTTTATAATCGTTTGAAATTTTGGACCTTAAATTTTAATGGTCCTTAGCTCCTACGGTAGTTGTTTGCGCCCCATGGTTTCCTATTTAATAATGTTTGTCTTCATGTCTATTATCACCCCTCAAAGTTTGTCGGTCTGGTAGCGAAACACCCTGTATACAGAAGCACGCCTCTCAGGACGGTGCGGGGATATTTTATTTCGTGTTCAGAGCCGAAAGATTTGTCGAAGATATGCTTAACTCTTGTAAAGGGTTCTTTAAAAAATTATAATAAATCGTTTTATTATGTAACCATTTGAAATACTCATGCATGAAATAAGTTGTTATACATATTCACACCAAAAATTGGAGTAATTCCTCCGATGTTTTAGTATAAAAATGACTTTTTAAATAATAAAATACATGTTTTAACCAACTTTTCAGGGTGTAAAACATTAAAATATGATTAAAAAACACTTATGTGTCTTTACTATAGTAACACATGAAACAATTTACTCAAATAAAGAATAATTTTGTTAAAAAAATAATAGGTTATTCTAAAGAATTTTTAACACATTCTTAAACAAAATAAGGTTTTTTAAAAAGTTGATTTATTCACAAATATAAATAATGAAATAACACTTTCAAAGCAACTTTTGCATGTTATTTTTCAATATTAATATGCAGACATACATAAAATGTAGTTTTAAAATGTATAATTTAATTTAATATTTTTTAAATTCCAAAATTACATTTAAATATATTATCAATCATAAAATATCTTTTAAATAAAAAATATTTAATGATAATAAGTAAGGTAGAATTATATTTTTTAATAAACATTTCCAAAAAGTTATTAAATGCTAAAAATATTTCTGAAAAAAAAAACAATATATATTAATTCATCATAAATGAAATATCAAATAAGGGGTATTTTATAATAATGAGTAAGCTTGAATAACTTAAAATACATTCATCAAAGAATATGATGAAATTAATATGAATATATACATTGCAAATTTGCATTTTTTTTCGTCAAAATTAACCTCCAAAATTCATTTTCTTTTAACAATATTCCGTACTTATTTCAACTTATTAAATTAAAATCTTGTTATTAGATCAAATCTATTATTCTTTATAGAAACGATGTAAATTCTTACTTCGCCTTAAAAAAAACATTTATTCCAATATGCGTAAATTTAAAAATGGCTCTAAATTAAAAAATATTCTTAATTTAATTTTATTTCCAAAGTTCCCAAAAAACCTATTTCTCCTCTTTTTATCACCCTTTTCTAAGAAAGTCTTATAAAATTTATTCCAAAACGATACCTTTCAAAAATATCAGTCTTTTTATTTATTTATTTATTTCCCTTCAACGTTTGATATTATTGTGTATGAATAAATTCATTTCTTTTCTTTTTGTTTCAAAATTAATCGTCTATAATTGAATATCGTATGCAAAAAATTCGAACTCTGATTTCGATTATAAACTAGTTAAATAATAATCTTTTAAAATAAAAATTATCGTCTGGAAGATTCGAGTATGATATTTTTAATCTTAACGCTGGATATGAAATTCTGTTTATATGGAAAAAAATCATGGTTAGAGATTATAGAATGTTCTGGAAGCTTTTAGTTTTTAGATTTATGTGAGGAAGCCGAGAGATGGTGGGATATTCATTCTTTTTTCTTTCGATGATTCAATTCAAGACGACATACGAAGAGAGCATTTCCCGTTCAATGTGACTGCATTTTAATAAACTATTTTGCAGCAACCAATGTGTAGTTTAATAAAGCTTCCACACTTATTTCTTATTTTTTTTTCTCACTTGCCATGACTTCTGTGATGTAAAACGGAGAAACCGGCGATGATGCTTCTAGCTCTTAACTTCAAAATGTCACCGTCATTTATTTAGTAGTATAAGATCAATTATGTGACAGATACGAAGAATGATACTCTATATGGCATTTTCGGATTGCAAACTGAATCTGTGGAATGAATGGAATGGAAAAAAAGGGGTTGTTCCTGTTAAAGAACTTCACGTCTATGATTGGGATGATGCTAATCTGAAAGAATTATTACTTGCTTTGAGTCAGCTTGTTTTTCCTGAAGCCATGATTTCTTGAATGACTGCAGAAGAGAAGTTGTTCCTGTTAAAGATTTTCAAGTCTATGGTGGGAAAGAAATTAATCTGAAATAATTACTAGTCACTTCGAGTCTGATTGTGGATTTCCTGACACATGATATCAATCTGTCGCCGTCGATGTATAATTTATGATTAAGTATTACAGGTTACAATTACAGGTTATAATGAAAAGAAAAAATGTGAAATAAATGTAGAAGCTTCATTAAACTACACATTGGCTGCTAAAAAATAATTTATTAAAACGCAGTCATGTAGATCGGGAAATGCTCTCTTCGCAAGTCGTCTTGAACCGAATCATTGAAAGAAAGAAGAATAAATATCCAACCATCTCTCGGTTTCCTCACTTAAATCCAAATACTAAAAGTTTCCAGAACATCTATTATCTCTAATTCTATAAACTCTGATTCTCCATGATTTTTCCATGTAAACAGAATTTCATATCTAGCGTTGAGATTACATATCATTCTTGAATCTTTCAGACGATAATTTTTATTTAAAAAGATTATTTTTTAAATAACTTATAATCGAAATCAGAATCGAATATTCTGCAGACGATAGTCAATTACAGATGATTAATTAAAATAAAATAATCTACTGATACTCTATAATATCAAACGCGAAGGAAAAATAAAAATAAATAAAAAGAATGATATTTTTGAAAAATACGGTTTTGGAATAAATTTATTAAGACATTCTTTAAAAAAGGTTGATAAAAACGGGGGAGAAATAAGTTTTATTGGGAATTTTAAAAAATAAAGTTTAATTAAGAATATGTTAAATTTAGAGCCATTTTTAAATCTACGTACATTGGAATAAATTTTTTTAAGGCGAATTAAGAATTTATATCTTTTCTATAAATATTAATAGATTGGATCAGTAACAGGATTTTAATTTAATAAATTAAAATAATTACGGAATAGTGTTAAAAGAAAATTAATATAATATAAGGTAAATTTTAGCGAAAAAAAATTAAATTTGCAATATTATCTCCCTCTTCCAAAAACCTTTTTTTTCTGCATGCCATGAGATCTGTGCTATAAAACGAGGAAACCGGCGATGATGCTTCTGGCTCCTAACTTCAAACTATCACACACACACACATATATATATATAGGTAATAAAATACATCGAAGAAATGTATTCAGTTATTACTATTTTGGGGTAAAACTGACAATTAATTTGAAATATGCATATTATTGTATGAGTTTATTTATCAAAATAATCAGAGTTAAATTATTATATTATAATCACCAACCCCCAAATGTTTTAGTTTTTAAAGACTAAATATTTTTCTAAAACTCTGTCATTTTATTCTTTATTAAAAACAAGCGTTTGTTTTTTTCTTTTGACATTTTAATGAGTATAGAAATGTTATACATACAGGGTGAGTCATAAATATCGAAACAATAGGCTCTCTCCTTAAATATTGCCCCTAGACCCATACTTTCAATTGCAAAAATTCATGAAAAAAGACTAATTTTTTGATAAGATAAGTTGCAACTCCATGGGGGATCTGTTTTAAAAAATACGAAAATTAAATTTTTATACGGCCTCCAGAGGATAAAACTTCCAATTAGAAAAAATTTGTTTATCCCTTCCTTAATTGAACAAAAAAAAAAATTCATCTTGATATCTGCAAATCCCCGAAAGAATATCGATATAGAAAGATATCCAAAATTTTCCAAAATTCCTGACTTACACCACTTAAGCATACCTCTGAGAGCAGCAAAATCAGTTCATTTGAAGTACAATTAAGCGATTGACCATAAATTTGCGAATTGTTAAATGTCGATCCAAGACAACACTTAAACTTTTAGATATAAAATAAAAGCGTATAGGTTTTTGCTTTAAACTTCGATGAAATATGCTAGATGTCTGCAATATTTCGACTTTGCCGCCAACTTCGTAACTGGCACGACTCATTGAACGGACCGTCTTATTAAACACTTATTAAAAGTGTTATCAAATTAAGTGATATTAATTAAACTCTCATTAAAAGTGTCTTAAAAACTTATTGGCGCAGGCAATAAGTTTAGTAAATATAGTAATAGCGAAAAGGACTCGTCTATTAGCGGAATCAATGGAAATATATTTTAATAAATTACATAGAATTATTTTTAAAAATCTACATTATACTACAGTTAAACCGCTATAACGGACACTACCGAATAGCAGACACCTCTGTTTAACTAACTATTTTCCAATTCCTCATTCTCAAAACCTAAATTTGTGTACGTTTAACCTCTGAATAACGGACATTCCGAATAGTGGACACCATTTAAGGCGATAAAGGATGAAAAAGTATTTTTTAAGGACAAAAAAATTAAAAAAAGTAAAAAGGCCTCTAAATTTATCAGGGAATTTTGTGATAAATGAGCTGGGAAAAATCCCCCCCCACGTTCAGAGTTGAAGTGAAGGGGTTGCCAAGGAGGGACATCTTCCAGAGCATTGAAATATCCCCTCGGAAAATTGAGATTTTATGCTTTTAACAGCCAAAAAGTGCAATCCCCCTCCCCGACCGTCCAATAATGTCCAATAATATCACTTTGAAAAACAAATTACATGTAATCGCAATCAAAAGTTAACTTTTGTAACAGGGCTTTTTCACAAGCATGTAATGAACAGTAGGTAAAGATGTGTACAGTTTTATTTAGCCCCATTGCTTAAAAAATAATTTTAATTTCTGATTAATCATATAAAAGAGGTTTTAGGACACATAAAAGTCAATTAATAAAATGTTAAACATTTCTTAGCGCTGTTTGAACATCTTTGATTTTCCCAATAGCGGACACCTCCGAATAGCGGTCGATTTCTGCGTTCCTGAGTGTCCGTTATTTAGAGGTTTTACTGTATTCAGTTTCAAAATTTATGAAGGTTTTAAACCTATTTTTGCTTTCTTCTATTTTTACAAAAAGAAAGTATTGGATTCATGAAAATTTTGAATTCCGGTTTTCGATGGATCCACACGTTTTAAGGCTCAGAGATACCGGTATCTCTGAGATACCGGTATCTTGTCAGAGATACCAAAATCTGTTCGGTTTATAAATGAACAATTTTCTTATGCTGATTTGTGAATATGATGTCGGATCTATCATAATTCTCATTCACTGTAATTTGTGTTTTTTAGAATAATCGTAAATATTGAAGTTAATGAAAACCACGACATGCATTTTAGCGATTATCATTTGTTTAATGTAGCTCATATCTTCAGGGCAATCATAAATCTGAATTGGATACACTAAATTAGCAGCAAAATAACTTTAAAAGTCCCTTCAGAGCTTTGCATGTCTGGTGCAACTAGAGGTATTTAGTATGATGTTAAAAAAAAGATTTGCAATGGGTTTAACAACAGACAAAAGCAATCATTTACATTCTCCTATCAATTTTGATAAAATTTATGCAACTGATTTATTGGTACATAGTTATTCAGCAAATGTTCGTGAATCAGTTAGCTTATTGCAAGGGGACGGTTCCCCATATAACTTTTTTCATCTCTTTTGATTTTTTTAATCGGCATTTTTGCATCTTCTACAATGTTGCACATACCGGGTGTCCCAAAAATGACTGATGGATTTTAAAATTCAATAACTTGAAAACGGTGACAGATATTTAAAAAATTTTTGCAGGAGGGTTATGTATAACGTGAGAAGTTTTTTTTTTATCGTAATTTTTTATTTTAGTTCGAATTTCAAACAATAGGTGGCGCTGACGGCGATCGATCCAGGTGACCACTGCTGACTGAAGCGTCGACCTGGCCTTCAATCGCCGTCAGCGCCATCTATTGTTTGAAATTAGAACTAAAATAAAAAATTACGATAAAAAAACTCCTGACATTATACATAACCCTCCTGCAAAAAAATTTTAAATAGCTGTCACCGTTTGCAAGTTATTGAATTTTAAAATCCATCAGTCATTTTTGAGACACCCGGTATAAAAATACTTCTATACTCAAAATGTGCACAAAATCTATTAAACAAATAAAACAACATCAAGGATTTAGTGAACTTTATTTCTCGTAAACTATACTTTATAGTTGTTACCATTTAACCAATCTTAAGCATATAACTGTATGTCCATATACGGTAACGTCAAAATATTACCAATCTTGGCGGCTTTTGGCAAAATATCGCTAAATTTGGTGACCAAAGGTAAGTAGTCATAAATGCTACCAATCCAACGATAGCTTACTAGTTTGCCGAAATTTCCATTCAAATACAATATCAATGATTCTTCTCTAATCAGATTCCTCGCATTTTAACCTCTTGTTTTTCAGAAAAATCAAGTAAAATTAGGTAAAACCAAGAAGTAGGAAAGCTATAGTTTCCACCCGGTACAGAGTTCCTTTTATTTTCTAATCTACATATTTCTGTTTTCAAGTGTATATCTTTACAAAAATGTTTATCATATACATTTCATATTTTCACTTGCATTTTAGTTTTATATTCAAACTTCGTTAAATTTCAAAGTCGTTTCTTCCCTTGAAACCTAAATTTAATGTCATTTATATTGTATTAAAATGTACATACGCACCAAATTTGCAAGTAATAATAATAACAATGGTCACCAAAAGTTAAGATACAACATGTTTTTAGAAGCTCACCAGAAAAAAAAAATGATAGTCAGGTGAAACTTGGAAGTTTATATGAATTACAATAATAATCTTTAAAAAAACATACTCAAAAATTACAGCTACTACTTTTATTGTATAGAAAAAATAGGTATTTGTGAATGAGAGAAAAATATCCAATTACGAAGTTTTTGTAATTTCTCGTGTATGTTTTGTTGTATTTGAACTATTGTAGTCAGTTTTGTTCACAATAAGAATTAGAGTCTAAAAATGACAAGAAGTCGTTTGCCCAATTCATGAAGGTGGGGAGTGGTAGGATGGATGGGAATGGGGTTGTCACAGGCCGATACTGCTAGATGGCTTGATGTGTCTTGCACTAAAGTCTAACGACCCTAGGATCAGTATGAATCCGAAGATTATGTGTCCAGAATACATATTCCAGGCCGCCGACGTGTTACAACACCTGCAGAAGACCGCTATCTAGCTCTTTTGGCCCGAACGAGAAGACACACTACTATGCCGCAACTCATTGCAGACCACGGTACAACATCAGGAAGACGAATCTACGCTACTATAGTGCAATTGCGTCTTCACAATGCATATTTCTATCCAAGGAAACCAGTCGTGTGTGTCTCCTTCAACAGACGGCAGAGAAGGACCCAATTATCTTGGGCAAGAGAACATGTATCCTGGACCAGATAAGAATGGGTTTCTCCTCTTAACAGACGAGTCCAAACTAACAATGTAGAGTGATTCAGGACGTCTTCGCATCTGGAGAGAACAATGCACTCGATACCACCAATCAAACACTGTCGAAACACACAGGTACAAAAACGGTGGAATCATGGTATGGACAGGGATCTCACTCGGAGGCCACACTAACCTACATGTATTCCATGTGGGAACTCTGACTGGTGCGAGATATCGGGATGAGATTTTTTTTTTCATGTTTGTTCCCATATGCCGGTACTATTCGCAATTGTGTCATTCTAATGGATGATATTTGAAACCACACCGAATTGTGTTTGTTGAGGATTATCTTGCGGATCACGGTTTGGAGAGAATGGAATGGCCACCTTACTCTTCAGACTTCAATCCGATAGAATATCTTTGGCACTATCTTGGAAGATAGGTTGCGGCTTTAAGTCCTCCTCCAACGTCATTAAATGAGGTGGAACATGGTTTACTCCATGTCTGTTCAGCGCTACCTATTTCGGTGTCCAATAATTTAATTGAGAACGTGTAAAGTTAACGCCATCAATGCATTCAATTCCTGTTTGGATATATTCCGTATTAGAACCAGTTTTTTAATGTTTCTGTCACATTTTACTGATAATACTGTGATGTGCTGATATCTCCAAGAATAGAATTTTGCATCATGAGTGCTTTTTTCTTGTAATTTCATTTATACGATTAGCATAAGTAAATGTCTAAGTCGCATTTAATAAATAACTGCTTAGCGCACATTTCCTCCAAATATGTTATTTCTATATTAATTCATTTTCAAATAAGTTCCAAAAAACCGGTTATATCTTAACTTTTGGATGCCAGTGTATATTTGCAATTTTTATGTCGGTTTTTTCAACTATAGCCACTACAATTTGGCATGTGAATATTCGCACTGTTGAGTGTTGACCCTAATAACAGAAACGGCGAATAAAAATTCATAAAATTCATGTCTTTGAATCCTATTTGTGGTAAAATATTTTATTTTATAAAAGAGAATGTCATTTTTATTTTAATATGACTTTTTGCCTAGCATCGCAAAAACCGTATTGGCAGAATAAAAAAATATTAAAATTTATAACCTTTATATATGCGTTTTTCTTAAGCATGATTTTCATTTTCTGCTCGCATTTGTATAAAAATCATTTTTACTAGTCATAGAATATGATCATAAGTATCATAGTATCATAGTATCATAAAATATATAATCTATAAATAGAACTCATAATTTCTCTGGAACAATGGAAGTAACTTCATTGCAATCATTTTGAAGAAATTTCACAAAGAGCTTTTAAAATTCAATTTAATAATAAAAATAGGCTAAAAAATAGCTAGTAGGGGCACATCTGCACTTAAACATCTTACAATAAAAAATAAAAATAACTAATAAAATTGGCTCTTAAGAAAGCTCAGGGCAGATGTCTAAAACAAAAGCCTTGTTTTTTTTAATATATTAATATAAAAAATCGAAATGTTATCACTCTGAGAATTTCTTTAATCGACATTTTAGGCAGTTAAGATAGGCGAATATTTTTAGATTTTGAATATTCACCGACATTTTAGCACTACCTTTGTCCAATTAATTTTTTTATGTCAAGACGACAAATGTTTTGGGCACTATCAAAGTGTAATCTATGCAGGAAAATCGGAGCTATGCTCTGACAATCAAGTAGTTACATAAAAATAGAATATTTTTGTAAACAAAACTTTGTCTTCACTACATAGATTTGTGCGTAACAACATGCCGCAAAACGAAAGATTACACCAATCTCACGTAAAACAATGCAAACTTTTAAGCATTTTTTTCTAGATTTTTGTCTGCGTAGCAAAATTAAAGCTTCACCAATAATGGAATAACTGAATAATAAAAATTAAAATAATAAAAATTACACAAAGAAAACTGATACATAATTTTATAAACATACGTCTGAGACATATGTTTTAAATATTACTTTTCTAATGAGAATTATTAAGGTTTTCTCGATCGAATTTTACAACCTAATTTTTAAAAAAAGCGCGAATTTTATTTTCGATTTTATTTAAGAAACTGATCAAAAGAACAAATCATAATATACAAACTTATAGAGAAAACTTTCCAGATAAATATTATGTAAGTTTTAATGTCACTACGGTTAAGTAATAACAACTTGTTTCACATTAATTGTGCTTGACATGTTTTAAAATGCAAGTTAATAAATTTGAATTTTCTGAAAATTAATTATTCGACATATTTATTAACATACGTAGTTGTGTAAATTTTAAGGGTAAAACTTTTTTTCGCTGTAAGAATTAAAACAAATTTTAATTTATTTTCTCAATAAAGTGAAATTTTATTCAGTAAAACGTATTGTATTTCTTTCTTATAGACAAACGCTTTTTAAATCTTCTCACAAGATTTGTAACACGTGCCAACTTTGTGTCATGAAAAAAAAATCACTACGTATATTATTTTTCCTTTATTTTTCTATTCTTAATTTTAACGTTAATTGCCTCCCTTGATACTGTGAAATACTCCAGAGATTAATTAATTTCAGTGAAACGTCAGAGTTATTTTTCTCATTTATTCTCCACTATTTTCCACTGGGATTCTATTTCTTTCTGGGCGATGAAAAAAAAAAATGAAGATTGTTTTATTCATTTTATGTGTAAATAATAAAATATTTAGACGTTTAACTTTCTCATTTTTAATTGAAATTTTATCAATATAGCATTTTATATAAGGTGGTCTGGTGTAATAACGCCAGGCGGGGTAATAACGCCAAGTGCTAATATTATACATAATTATGAAATAATTTGGTAAATGACACCCATGTGCTCTGCGCAGAAATGTTTTGAGTCATATAAATCGGAAAAAACAGCTTCAAGTTAATTTGTTCTATTTTTAGGTCTTATAGTTTTTACAAGCAACTAAAATTAACGCTTGATCTAAAATTTGCTAGATACGTTTTGTGATGTGAAGACTATTTTTTTATCCGGAAATACTTTGTTAATTACATAAATTTGTAGTACATTTCATGGACTTTCAAAATGTTGTTGAAGATTTTGGATATCTTCTCGAGATAATTTGTAATTTAAAATGTACAGCACAATAACTATAACGGGGTAATAACGCCAATCCTTGGTATCAATACCCCAGTTGATTCTCTACAGTGGCCAAGCTACATCCTAAATACTGATTCAAATAAACACAGTTAAAACTGTGCAATGTTTCTAATATTTCTATTTAAGCGATCCTTTTTAAGCAAAAAGAAGCTCACGGTCTGATATTCTTTTGCCTCACCCCCCCCCCCCCACACACACACCACACCTTTATTTTTCTTACACTTTCACAAAAAATTGAACATTTTCAATAGCTTAGAATGCAATCTGTCAATTTTTAAGTTTGTAGAGTTTGTATTTTCAGAATTGGGTAATCTACATGCAATTATTCCATCTCATTTCATAGTTTTGTTTGCATGGCGTTATTACCCATATAGGTGGGTAATAACGCCAAATGGCATTGGTCAAGAAATCACGCCATTACATTTTATGAATACATATCTGTTAAATTATTTTTTTATATAGATAGTCAATGAGTTGCTGTATCAAATCATATATTTGTTTGAAAAATACAATCTAAAAATGAGCCGTGAAAATTGGTAGAACCTTAACGTGGCGTTATTACCGCAGGGTTCCTTACTATTTTTTAATAGTTTATTAATACTGGCACTCTTATAAATCTAGATTCATATACACAAAAACAGTAACAAATGCATTATTTTAATTTTAATTTCAATTACTGCATTATTAAAACTAAATAGTTTTTTATTAATTCTTTTAAAATATTAAGTAACCAAGAAAAAAAATATAAATTATAATCTTCCAAGTTACTGAGCTAAGACCCTTAGAATCCTCAAACACTTCTATACAGAGTGATTCAATCCTTATCGTTCAAATTTCATGGTGAGGTAAGTAATACACGGAAACAGATTATACAGTAAGGTAGGCCCGCAAATTTACAAAAGCTTATACTAGAGTGTGATGTGTGTACGCAAATTTCCATTGTGTCACAATCATTGTTTTGAATTGCTAAAAATTTTATTATTATTATTATTATTAACATTTTATGTTTCCATCTTTGATTTGAACGTCCACGAAACTTTTACATATTTAAAATCTCCAAAAATTCCGGTAATGACCATTATTCAACGCCTTTCTTTTTCCTGACGTCTGGAAACTTCATGTTTGTTTTTGTATTTTACGGTTCTTTTTGCATTTATTTATTTATTTAGATTGGTTTGTTGTTAACCTTTTATTTTAATTTATGTTTTACTTATTTTTTATTGGTTTATGGGGTATCCAAATATAGTAGTACATTTCATATTGTGTATTCTATACTGACACTAATCAATGGATCAATGGATACAGCCCCTCATCTTTTTGCTACATTTTGAGAATAAGGGATTTTCAGCTTATTATATCGACGAACAATTTCAGAATTTTCAAGCTACGTTTTTGAGACTTTCACAAAAGTTGCTCTATATATTTAGCCAACATAATTTGCAAACAAAATTTTGATAGCGTCTACGCATGCGCAATGACAAATTATTAAGTATGCTTGCACATTTTTCATACAATTTTTATTATTTTTTAATTGTGATCACAAGATTACAGTTTATTATATATAATGCTTGTCATATTTTCGGGAAAGAGCATTATATTATATTAAGAATTCTGTAAATTATAAGCAAAAAACTTGGAAAAAATCAGGACTGTTTTTATAAAAACCATTATTTCTCTACCAGTATACATGCTATCTTCATACAAATGACACAGTTAATAACAATAAGACATTTAATCATAATCGACACTATGAACGCTTTTGCTTTATAGGTTTGACAGGGTTATCCAAAAGATATTCGTTCTTTTTCAATTTCTTGATGACTCCCTATGAGTTTCGGGGCGAAAATATTCACTGAAACTTATGACCTGTACTATTAAATTTGCACACTTAGATTTTCAGGATGATCCCTCTTTTATTTTTCTAGATATTTAACAAAATGTCTAAAATTGTAAGTGCACGGTTACCTTTGGCCATATAGTGTATATACACTATTAGGCCAAGTTTGACTGGCAACTAGCGATTTTTCACGTTTTGCTAAATATCTAGGAAGGAGGGAATTATCCTGACCTCCCTGTGTATAAATAGAATAGTACATGTCATATATTACCGCGAAGTCTTTTATTACCAAAACTTCATATGATATCTTCAACAAATTGGTAAAACGAATATCTTTTGGATAACTCTGTCAAAACTATTGTAGCAAAAGCATTGAAACTGTAGATTATGATTAAATAGATTATTGTAATAAACTGTGATAAATTTTATGACGATAGCGTGCATATTCGTAGGAAAAATAAAATTTTAATTAAAATAGTCCGAAATTTTGACAAGTTTTTTTTTTCTTATAATTTGCAGAGTCCTTAACGTAAAAAAATATCTTTTCAGAAATTCCGATAAACAACATTGTATATTCTCTAATCAAAATAAAAAACAATTATAATAATTATATGAATAATGGGCAGATCTACTCAATAGATTTGCATTGCGTGAAAGCAATCAAAATATAATTTACATAATGTGGTAGCTTAATGTCTAGAGCAACATTTGTGAAAGTTTCAAAATCATAGCTTGAACAATTTGAAACATTTCGTAGAAAGAATTAGCTCAAAATCCGTTGTTCCAAAAAGAAGCAAACATATGAGCGGATGTATCCAAATATAGCAGTACATGCAATATTATGCATGCTGTTTTGACACCAATCAATAAATCACTTATGGCTTGAAAAAAATAATCTATATTATAATAGATTTAAAACGGACTATACAATACAAATATTCTTATAAAAAAATATATTCTTTGGAAACTTATAATTTGAAACTCATTGGTTACTATGAAAAAGTAGTTTAATATCTATTAATTATTATTATTATTATTATTATTATTATTATTATTATTATTATTATTATTATTATTATTATTATTTCTAATTTAAATATCAGGTGGAAGAGCATTCGCGGCTTCAGCCAACAAATCCCTGATTGGAATCCTGACCCGGATATTTTTGATTCACTTGGAAAATTTACATCTGTTATAAGGATATAAATTTTAGCTAAAAATTAAAAAAAAGAGGAGGATTTTAATTGAATATTATTTTGTACCTTGATATTTTGAAAAAGGTAATATTTTGGATTGTTTTTTCAAACTCAAAATCCGTGTGCCTTCTTATAGGGAAAATAACCTTAAGTTATAATGTATAAATTGTTTATGTGTATCTAAAAAAAACTACGTATATGAAAAAAAAGTGAATTTTCTTCAATAATAAAATGCTACGCTTAAGAAAAAAGAAAAACATGTACATTTTCTAAAATTTTGAAGTATAGTGACCTTTGTGAGATAGACAAAATGGAATTGTAAAGAAAATATACTATGGCGAATTTTTTTCTCACAATCTAGTCACAGATTCACCTACAGAAACAAATAATAACAAATATTAGACAGTTATATAAATTATTTAATATAAAGTAGTCATTTATTGATTTTTTTCCACAAATAGAAAAAAATTACATGCAAAACAAATATATGTATGATCATAATTTAAAATATTTTTACAAATATTAAATCGTATAATTAATCGTATAAAAAGAATTCATGAAAATGGATAGATAAATCAATATATAATTTTAAATCCTGATGATACTTCAATAAAACTATCTACGAGCCAAAATCCGTCAATATAAAAAAGATGAAAATCAAACACTATCTTCAAGACTGCAATACAAAGGGTAATATAGATTAAAAATATATATATAAATTAATTCACTAAAAAGTACTAAAAAAACTATAGTAATTTTAAATAAAAAGAATGAGAATGCATAAGAAGCATGCACTTACACTGAAAATGCATATATAATAATTGGAAATGTAAATTCTAATTAAAAACTTTTTAGAAATATGTCAGGCATTTTAAGAAAACCCAACATAAAACAATATAAAAAAATAATGTTAGTAGTATTCAAACTAATTTCTACCATTATTTTGTTTCTGGCATGCTCCCAATTCAAAAGTAGTTCTGCTGACAGACCCAGCTGTCCATATCGAGTACACGATTTTTCTTTTTCGCGTTTAAGCAAAAGAAAGACATTGTCGGTTTTATTTACCGTAAAAAAATGTAACATTTTCTTCCCTTAATTTGCTTCAAAATGTATTAATATTTTAATTTTTTTTAATGCGAGAAACTAAACATGGATAAAATTATAGAAAAATGCATCAATGCCTAAAACATAAAGACATAAAACATACGTAATAGATAGTTTAAAAGATACGTGAAAAATTTTTTTTGGTAAAAATAACTAATAGTAATATTATTGGAGTAATAATAATTATTATAATAGCATTATGTAACATTCATCTTATATTAAATAATATATAGCTAGAAAATAACCTGAAAATAACTTTGAGAAACTAACTTTTTTATGTTACCAGATAAAATTGAAATATGATTATGCATGTAAGTAATTTGGATTTTCATTGCATTTTTATATTAATATAGATTATTTGATGAATACTATTCACGGTAACAATATTACTGATAATTTGTTTTTTAATTTTAATGTGTAATTTTTTTTTCAAACGCTTAAAAAATCTAGAACTGGATTTCGTTTTGGACTGAAATTGTAGTTCAAATATCCAAATAATAAAAGAGATTTTAATATATATATTTTTTAATTTTTAAATATATAAAAAGCGGTGATTATACAATAAAACATTTGCTGAAATAAGGGTGGCAGTGCTTTTTATTTATTGACAATTTTTTTCTCCTAAACATAAAATTTATATACAAAAATCTATTTGCTAAAGTGAAAATCTTAAAACGGGAATTCAGTGTTACCTTCAATTTCAAGGGGGAATTTTATACTGCTGCAATAATTTATTGAAATATTCAAGCTAACTTTTTTCAATCTAATAAACTGAACATGTAAGGCATTATTAAAATCCACGTAATGTAAATGCAACCCAATATTGTGGTTTCATGTTAAAAGTTTCAAAGCTATTATTTATAACTGCTTTTAGGCATCCTCTGGAAATGTATCAGAAATTGGTGATACTTTGTACACCATGTGGTTTTCTGTAATAAGTCTTAAAAAAATAAAAAAAAAAACTATTGATGTATTGCGTAGTGCGACCAGTTTTTTGAGAGGATTTGATTTCTTGAAATACACGTGGAATCATATCTATTCTTATATCAATGTTCTGTATGATGTTATGCATATTAATGAAAGGATATAATTACATTGCACCTAAACTTGTCTTAACAAGGAGTCTCAGCCACCTGTTTTCTAGCTAACCCTATCAATAAGTTTTATTAACCACTAAGGTTACATTTGCACTCAACAGTACTGATTGATAATTAAACTTAAAAATTATGTATAATTCATGGAACCCTCTCTGGTGGATGCACAGCCCTTCTTTCGAAGGCGAAACTTCAAAGTCCATAGACTTGTGGAATTTCCAATGTCGGTTCGAATAACTCAGAGTCCTGGTAGATGTTATCTGGAATGGTGGGCAGTGAGAGAAGCAAAACTCTGTTTGGTGAAGACATCTCTCCAGTTAACAGTAATGCTAGAGAATAGTAACCATGAGGTTTCTGAAGATGTGATTGAGACTTTAAAATTGAGAATTTCTTCATCTTGTTTTCGTATACTCTGTCCAAGTCAAACAGATCGTTTATAACCTGTAAATCAATAACAAAAACTTTATCATTGCAATTAACATCTAAATACGTTTAGGATATGATAGAGTAACCTCAAGGTAGTTCTATAAACTAAGACTTTTTTACTCGCGCTATATTGCTACGCAATCCCTATTGGGATAGCTGTGCGATCCAGCCTCTTCACTCGCCACATTTTTGGTCATTTGTAGTCAGAATATGATCCATCTTAAATCATTATAATATATAAAATTTACAAATATTGGAATGTATCACAATTTGATTAAAAAATGAATCAATGTTAGTTAAACATTGTATGTTATTTTTATCATTGGCATAATATAGTACAGTCTTATTTAAATAAAAAAAAAATGTTTATCTCTGTTAAGCATCGTCATTGCAAGCTTCATTTAAAAAAAAAAAAAAAAAAAAAAAAAAAAAAAAAAAAAACATCCATATATTTTTTTGCATTTTTGAACATTAGGGATTCCAGAAATTAATAAATCAAACAACTATTGACATTAGAATTTCATTTATTTTTCTCATACTTTATACCATTCTTTCAAAGTTACAAGAAATTTGGTATTAAATAAAACACTTCGTTCATGATTCCTCAAAGAAACCTTTCATATTCCCAAACAGATAACTAAATCTTTGCCACATATTGCTATTCTGTCAGGCGAGTACAAAAAGCCCTTTAGCTACCATTTTGATTTTGATGGGATTAATGTGAGAATTTATTTAAAAGATTCGCTGCTTTCAGCTTTAAATTAAAACTTTTGTATTTATTTCTGATTTTACTTATTGAACATAACGAAGGATTTCAACATTATTTTAAGATACTTTATCTATTGTAAGATACATGTGACATTTTCCCAGCCTTAATACAAATATTAATAATTATTATAATCTCGTAATTTCATTAATATTTTTGGTTTTCACATTGCAATATCTAGTTTGATTTTAAGAATTTTGATTTTTTGAGTGATCAACGACATGAAAAAATAATTACGTATGAATATTTAGACCCATTTATTTATCCTAATTAAAATAAGCTATATACCCTTTTTTCTGAGGGAGGATTTTTTTCTTAAATTATTGATCTTTAGAAATGATATAATCCATACTAAAGATGAATTGTGTTGCATTTATAGTCCTTTTATAGCAATTCCATAAGCTGCAGAATACTGTTCAATTATTAGGTAAAAATTTTAAACTACTTTCATCAATTGCTTTATCATAATGCGGTTATACAATGAAAATATAGTTTATCTCTGTTAAACATCGTCTTTGTATGCTGGATTACAAGAATTGACTTTTTTTATCTATTTATTTCTTTTCATACAATATTAACGATAAAGTAAATAATTATTGGCAATAGAATTTATAGAATTTTTTTCGTCTGTTATATCAGTTTTTGAAAGTTAAAAGAAACTTAGAATTAGATATCACTATTCGTTCATGATTTTTCAAAGAAATGTTTTGTATTCCCAAACGGAACTAAATCTTTGTCACGCATTGCTTTTCTGTCAGGCGAGTACATAAAAGTCCTTGAGTTACCATTTTGATCTTGATTTGATTAATGTGAACTTTTATTTAAAAGAATGGCTGCTTTTGGCTTTAAATTTAAACGTATGTATTTAATTCTGATTTTACTTATTGAACACAACGAATGATTTCAACATAAATTTAAATACTTTATTTGTAGTAAGAACCGTCTGACATTTTCTCAGACTATTAAGGATTTTATAAGACTATTAAGGATTATAATAATCTTACAATTTCAATTAATAACTTTGCTTTTCACAATACAGTTTTTAGTTTAATTTTATGAAACTTGATTTTCGCGTGATCAACAACATGGAAAAATAATTACGTATAAACATTTGGATCTATTTATTTATGCTAATTAAAATAAACCATATAACATTTTTTTCTGATGGCGGATATACTTTTTTTAACAAGTCTTTGATTGTTAAAGAAATATATATATATATATATAGATATGTGTGTGTGTCTGTGTGTCTGAAGCTTGGGTATTACAACTTTATTTCTGTTTTAATTTATATTACATACTTGTTTTGTTTTTCTTGCTCGAATTTTATTTCCTTTAAAGTTTAATAGTTTGATTTCAATTTTAATTATGGCACGGGACTCTGGATCTGCCGAACACATTATTCTCTAAGTGCTATATACATAATTTACGTGATTATTGCAGCTATAGCGCTGATCATGTGGATTTTTCGTGAATTTTAAGTTCACTTAAGACTTTAAAAACTTTTTGGACTATATATATATATATATATATATATAGAATCGTTAAAATCCATACTAAAGATGAATTATGTTGCAATTATAGTTTTTTGTAGTTACATGCAAACAGATCCGTTAAGCTTCAGAAAATATCTATATGTAGAAAACACTTTTATTATTAGGTAAAAAAATTAAATTATTTTATCAATTGCTGTATCACAATGCGGTGATTAAATAAAAGTTATTGTTATCTCTTGTAAGCATCAAGAATTTATGCTGGATTACAATAATTGAATTTTTTATCCATTTATTTTTTTTTTCATACAATGTCAGCGATAAAGTAAATAATTACTGACAATAGGATTTTTATTAATTCTTTCGTACGTTATACCATTTTTTGAAAGTTACAAGAAATTTGGAATTAAATAAAACTTTTCGTTCATCCTTCTTTCAAAGAAATCTCTTATATTCCCAAACGGGTTGTTAAATCTTTGTCACATATTGCTTTTCTGTCAAGCGAATAATAAAAAAAAAAAAATCCTATTGTTACCATTTTGATCTTGATGTGATTAATCTGAAAATTTATTTAAAAAAAGCTACTTTTAGATTTAAATTTGGACTTTTGTATTGAATTCTGATTTTAGTTATTGAACACAATGAATGATTTTAACATTTGTTTAACCCTTTTGGGTTTGGTGTACTATTAGTAGTACATGTCTTTTAACGGAGTATTATTTTGTTTGAACAAATATTTTTGATGCTATTTACAGATATTAATGCTTATATATGTCTATGCATTTAGTATATGACTTCATTTATGCTTAGACATTAATTTTTAATAAGAATAATAATAAATGTTTACTTAATTCTCTTTGCGTCGTTTACGATTCTTTTATTTTAAACACACATTTCACTCTGTAAATTTAAAATAAAAGTTGCTTTCCTGAAAGAAACCTATGTAATGAAGTGAAAAAGTATTAAAAATTAAATTATTACTCAAATATTATTGTAATATAACATTTTTTAAACATTTCCAAAAACTCTTCCTTAGCATCTTTCCATATAATTATTCACAGAATAGTACGCAAAACAACAACATTCGTTATCTTACAGATAATTAAATATTCGTTAAACACTAGATAATCTACGTGAATAGCTAGTGTCAATGTTATTAACATAAAAGTAATTATTTCTGAGAAGTGAAAAAAATTCGGACGCCAAAGGATTAAATTATAATTTAAGTTATTTATTTTTATACGCACCTGATTTTTTTCCAACCTTTAATAATATTATTATCGATTATTAAAATCGTAATTTTTATCAAAAAATTTGATTTCATATTACTATTTTTCAGTTTGATTTTAAGAAACATGATTTTTTCCTTGATCAAGGACATGGAAAAAAATTACGTAGAAACAATTGTATCTATTTATTTATGTAATTAAAATGTGCCTTATGATATTTTATGTGACAGAAAATTATTATTATTATTATTAATTAATTTATTTATTATTTATAACAAGCCTTGTATTGTTCAAGAAATGTTTAAATTATACATTTTTATAAGTGTTATAATCCATACTAAAGATGAATTACGTTGTATTTATAGTCATCATAGTTAGTAGCAACATGCAAGCAGTTCCACTAATTCCCAGACAATAACTAAAGCCTTTGTGTAATCATTTGACTCATATTACACAACTTCAACTGAAATTATATGTTATGTTTGGCACAAATTTAAGATATTGTGGAACACACACAAAAAAATATAATAACTGTGTTAATATAAACGTGGATATTTAAAGGATATGAAAAAAAATGAAGTTATATGCATTTATGATTTTTTTAGTTTAGTAAAATAAATGTAAATATATTCTCAACGTTAAAAAAAATCTCATATTAAACAGCACGGATGAACGGGTAAGTTTTTATTGTCATACAATTAAAAAATAATTAGATGCTTTCGTAGTTATACAAATATGTAGCACCGACAGTTGCATTCGGCCCATTCATCCATATGTCTGTCCGACCATCCAGGAACGGCATTTACAGGAATAAAAAAAATTCCGAATACGTAATATACTCGGAATACCGCACATTACAGAATTTTGCTTGAAGTGCACTATTTATTTCGCACATAACACTTAAATTCGCAATTATGATGCTTTTATCAAATATATATTCGTAGAATCTGCGGTGCAAAGGATATTGGTTATTACTTTAGAGGGCCACAAAGAAAAATTCATTACAATTAAAGAGTGTTCAATTAATGAAAATGTGTTACGTATTCAATTGCTTACTATGAAATAACAGAACTTAATTTCAGTCCTTACGTTTTTTAGTTTATTTTTTAATAAAATTATTCTTATTAATTTTTAATATGCATTTCTGAGTAACGTATAATACCAAACTCAAGCATAAATATTCACATAACATTTTAACAAGTCAGTTTCCAAACTATACTTTTACAAAATAATTCATTTTAAAATATTGGAAAAATGAGCCTATCGTCAAAATTTTGTTTTATCTATTAAGTGTTAAAATTTATAATTTATCATAATTTTTAAATAATTATGAACGATTTGCGATGCTTTTAGTGCAATTTGTTCTAACGAGAAAAGACTTTGATGAAAAGAATTAGTAACTTTAAGCGACAGTAAAACCATTATCAGTGAATCATGGAGAGTGAGTTTCATTGATTATATTTTAAAGAAAATTATTTTGAAAAATTCGTTGTTTAAAGATGACAGTAAAATATTAATAAAGTTTAAGCTAAAATTTTATTTTACCAGTTATGCCTTTATTTTTTCTTTATTTTTATTACACATATATTTAGTAATAGGTTCTTTATTTTATTCCATATAGAGTATATCTTGAATTACAGTCAGAATTTTCTGCTGTAATATAAATCATAATAAATAATTTAATTCGCTCGAATCCGTATTTTTATTTTGCTATAAAAGTCTCTTAAATGAAAGTCAGACTATATATAGCACGTCCTTCATGAAGAAACAGAATGCTGAAGACATAGCAGAAAAAAATGTAGAGAATAAAGCAAAAAAGCCACTCATGTGAGTAAAATAATAGAAACTGCATGTGTATAAAATCACAATACAGAAAAACAAGCGCCGAATAATTATAATAAAAATAATAATAAGGTAATAATGATGGAGAGAAGATGAGAATATTGTTTATTGCAACAATTTCGCTACATGTACATAAGTGACAAAAAAGAACTGTTAAAAAATAACTCTATGTATTTAATATGGTGCGTTGCCTCCTCGTAATGCTAAAATTTCCATACATCATATTTCGATGGATCTCATTCAATTATTGATAAGATTTGGAAAGTATTGATACACTTTTCTCAAGAATTGCAATTTCGAAGATCCGGACAATAAAAAGAGGCCTTAGTGTCACTGCAATGAATCATTTGAATACTTCCAAAATATGCTCGATGACATTTAGGACAAGAGAGCATGTTGGCGTTTTCATACACTGCATTTTTTTAAACTTTAATGTTGTTTTCCACAAAACTAACTGTACAAAAAATTGCATTATCATGCATGGAGAATGAGGTCTCGGTTTGCTGCAGTGTAAAATATGACTTGGGGTCTCAATATCTCAACCGTATAAATACCGGGTCACGAAAGTGCCATTCCTAACGGCATATATGCCCATATGCCCCTTGCATAGAGATTAGCTCTTCCCATCAACCCCCCCCCCCCACATCGATATTAGATCTTTCACAAGGGCATGTAAGATTCTTTCGAGCGCCGTCTTTTCCAAAGATTTGACATCTAGACAGAATCGGAACACATCTGTAAACATGTTATTTTGAACTACATAGACTGAACCTCAATGGTGAGGTTCAGTTGATGTTTAACTAGACACCCTTCATCATGTGACCAAGAAAAACTGTATTGTAGAATTGCCTGTTCTGCCTCGATGAGATGTTAAAGGGATAAATCGGCTATTAATTTCTGTGGTAACAAATGGAGGAAATAGCCGTTGTCAATATTTAACATTCCCTATGTCCTGAAATCAGATTTGTATTGACACTTCAGCAAAACCGCTACATTGTTGTGTTTGCTTAATTCCAACAGTCTTGATAATACCCCAAACCATTGTTTATGGTAAAACACATTGTAGTGACATTTTAAGTAACCTTTCTTAAAATATAAGCTAAGCATTTGAATTTTAAAATGAGAAAATGAAACAAACTTTTGGCGAAGTTGAGATTTCTGGACTTGTCTTCTTTCTCTAGTTTTTGATATAATGGATTTTGATTTTTCTCTAGAGGTTTTTTTACCTTTGTTTTCTACTACGCTTTAATAAAAGGATGTTTTGATTTACGCTCTTATTAGTTTAAATAAATATGCTGTTTGGGAAAAATATCTGCTCCCCTAATTGTTTTGAGCAGTATATTAGCAAACCACATTCCTGTGTCATGATACAAAATATTTGCGGTCCCTCTTACATTGAATCATACATACAAATTCTTGTATACAAAATATTATCGATTTAAAATATATATATTTTTCAATAATAGCATCTCTTAAATTAAACAAACTTGAAAGCTGTGCTATGCAAACTTGAAAGTTATATTTTGCTTCATAATATACGAATTGATGAAAATAATTTCTTGACAAAATTCTCGAAATGTATACAATGAAAAATGCAGGTTTCCAATAAACACGAAAGTTAACTACTTCAAAGCCCAATATATTTATGCGTTGTTATAAAATTTATATATTTATTATACATTACATATTTGGGTACTAAAATTAATATTTTCTATTTGGTGGCTATTTAAATGATCACATCTGGTTTTCAGAAAGTACATTTCCGGCTCTACCTTTCCTTGTAATTATCGCTGAACCAATATTTTTAAACATCCTAAATGTTTGGACAAAAATTGAAATATTAATAGAAAAAGAAAATTTTGGCAAAAACTACGATTTAAGAACAGTCACATACTCATATCTTAAATTAAAATAATTGATGTTTCTTATAATGAAATGTTCAACAAAAATATGTTATGATGCAGGAATTTATTTATATGGTATAGCAAAAATCTCTTTCACTTGAAGCGTAAATCACTGGTAAAATATCTGAATTAAATGTTGCGTTAAAATACTCATAAGATATTTCGTTTTTCAGAATTATAATAAATTATGTAACTAAAATTATATTTCATTTCCTGCATTTTTGTGTACCGTACATTATAAAAATGAACTTCCGAGAGTTTAACCCCAGGCAGAATATCATTTCCTCTAAACTATTTATTCTGGAAAGGGTATAAAAAATACATAGAAACCCATATATCAGACGGAATATTTCTTTTAGTATTTGTTTGTACATAGTAACAATCATTTTTTTTTAAACTATATACCTTGTCAGTTCACACCTTAAACGTTCAAAATATTATGCAATGCATGGAATATATTTTGATTTTCTTTTCCATAAGATTTGAAATACTTACATGAAAAATAAATAAATAAATAAATACATATATATATATATATATATATATATATATATATATATTAGGAAACTCAAACTTTAAATTCAGAAGTTTATACGTTACATCGTATTTTATGCACAGACATCATTTTTTTAACAAAAAGAAATCTAAATTTAAAATATTTTGTTTGCAAAATATTTATGGATTCAATTTGTCTATCAGTCTGTCCGTCAGCATGTCACTCTGTACATGCGTTTGTCGATCTGTGCGAACTCTAACCTGCCTTGTAGTATGATTGTCATGAAATAAATTATGTTATTGGGGTTTATTATGGCATGTTCTATATTGAAAATGAAGTGTGTAACTTTTTCGGTTTATTTACAGGCGATTTGAAAGAATTCCTTTACATTACGGCCTATAGGTAAAGCTGCTTGATTTTGTAATTTAAGGATATTACTCTATTTTAAACATATTGAAATTGATATACATTTTTGGAAAGTTCCATACGATTTCCACCATAGAAAATGGCGCACATGGAACTTATCGTTTATTTACACGGTTCGTTTATTTTATCGTTTTTTACCAAAATGTTGGCAAATAGATAAAAAAAAGCAGTAAATTAAATATTTAAGAAAAAATAATAACTGCTAGAAATATAATTTGTTCGTTGCGGGATGCGTCTTATAATATCTGTTTTTTATAATATTTTTTATAGTAATATCTGTTTATTTGCGGAAATTGATGAATGAAAATTTCCAAATGTACAATATGTTTAACAGAACTAAATATTCACATACTATGTCTTATGCATACATATCTGTAAATCATTTAGTGTGCTTTAAAAATGGCATATTATAAAGACATTTTTGGTAGTAGAAGAAATCAGATCTCAAGAGCATTCTGCTTTTCCTAAATTGTCCATTTAGGCATAATTTTTGACATCTTTAAGCTGTGAAATTTTTATAGCATTCAGAATGTGCTGGGAAGTATTTCACAGTCTATGCTATATACATGATTTTCTGATGAAGCATGTTTTTCTGTGCTTTTTATTTATTACTAGTAACAAATGTTATGCTTCCTAATGAAAATAATTAATCAATTTACGCGTATAGTTGAAGGTATAACACACATATATTTTTGTGACACCCATATTGTAGTAACACAGATTTGTGTTTTTCTCCTGTCCCTTATTTCTATATAAGGAGTAATTGTTAATGTAAAAAAAAAGAAATATATATATATATATATATATATATATATATAGTTATTAATAAATAGTTAGTTATTAGTTAATAGTTAGTTAGTTATTAATAAATAAAAACCAATAAAAATTATTTTTATCTCTGCTAATCTAAATGACAAAAAGAAGTAAAAGAAGAATAACATATGGCAATTAGTACAAATTTTTCTGTAGTATTTTTACTGAAATATGTTTCCTCTCTTTTTAAGTTTATGAAAGTGCATTACGGTGTCCAAAAACATATTTTATTGCAATTGTTTACAAAACGTACCAGTATTATGTACACTGGTGTCCAAAAGTTAAACATAATCAGTAATTAAGTAATTATTTTTAAGTAATGAAAGAAATATGAATCGGAATGTGCTGAAACTCCAGGTGTGTAAACACAATAGTGCGCGTCACATATTTTCGCGAAGAGTTTTCCCCGAAATTGAACAGGGGACCGTCAACAAATTGAAAAAGAACGAAGATCTTTTGGATAACCCTGTCAAAACTAATGTAGCAAAAGCGTTCAAACTGCACATTATGATTAATTGGCTTATTGTAATGTACTGTGTTAATTTTCACAAGGATAGCATGTATACTCGTAGAGAAATTAAGGTTTTTATAAAAACAGCCCTAACTTTTTTGCTTATAATTTGCAGAGTTCTTAATATAAAATAATGCTCTTATTTGAAAAAATGACAAACATCATTGTACACAATACCCTGCCATCTGAATTAAAAAATCATAAAAATTGTATGAAAAATGAGCAGGTTTACTAAATAATTTTTTTACTGCGCATGCGTGAACGCTATTAAAATTTCATTTGCATATTATGTTAGTTAAATGTATAGAGCAACTTTTGTGAAAGTCTCAAAAACATAGCTTAAAAATTCTGAAAATTATCGTTGGTAGAATGAGATCAAAATCCTTTATTCCCTAAATGAGGCAAAAAGATGAGGGGCTGTATCCATATTCCATTGTTTAGTGCCTACACAATATTGCACGTACAACTATATTTAGGTAAAACCCCTGATTTTTTTGCTTCCTTTAGGTATAACGGATTTTGAGTTGATTCTATAGGCGACCATTTTCAGAATTTTCAATCTATGTTTTTGAAACTTTTACAGACGTTGCTCTATACATTTAGCTAACAGAATATGCAAATGACATTTTGATATCTTTGACGCATGCGCAATGAAACATTATTTACTAAACATACTCATTTTTCATACGATTTTTATTATTTTTAAATTCTGATGACAGGGTATTATGTACAATGATGTTTGTCATATTTTCAGAAAAGAACATTATTTTATAATAAGAACCCTGCAAATTATAAGCAAAAAAACTTGGAAAAATTTAGGACTGTTTTTATAAAAACCTTAATTTCTCTACGAGTGTACATGCTATCTTTATAAAAATAAACACTGTACATTACAATAAGCCAATTAATCATAATGTGCAGTTTGAACATATTTGCTATATTAGTTTTGACAGGGTTATCCAAAAGATCTTTGTTCTTTTTCAATTTGTTGACGGTCCCCTGTTTGATTTCGGGGAAAACTCTTCGTGAAAATATATGACGCGTACTATTTTGTTTACACACCTGGAGTTTCACCACATTTCGATTTATATTTCTTTCATTACCTAAAAATAATTACTTAATTACCAATTATGCTTATTTTTTGGACACCAGTGTACATATTCTCTCAAATAACCATAAAATATTTAAGAATATATATTTCTTACAAATAATTCGAAATATTCTTCACTGAGAAAAAATATATACCGCTTTCACCTAGAATGAATAGTTAGTCACTTTCTGAATACCTAAACTAGAATTATAGATGACCGAAATATGCGAATAGGTTAAACGACTAAGCTGAATAGTCGAAATGACCTAACATTTCTAGTCTCTTGTTTTCAAGGTGACGAAACGATTTTGACTCGTCTCAGTAACGAGAAATTATTGCTTGATTTCGTAAATAGTTTCAAAAACTAGAATTATACTTACTAAATCAAACCTCTTGTGTTCGCATCTATTTGCTGAGATTTTTAAATAAATATTGCAACGAGAATAAAGGAAAACTCTCTTGAATTCCTGTAGTAGATTCTAGAACTCTTATATAATGGCAACTAGAATTTATAAGGATGACATGGAACTATTTTTTCTAGAGCCACAATTTAGATTCTAGATTCCAGAACTGTATTTTTTTCTCAGTGTTTTATGTGTAATATCTCTTATAAGACACACATCAAATACAATAACATTTTAAATAAAATTTACTGAAAATCGTTAATGATGCAGCGAGATCATAATGTTTACGACAGCAGATAATGTGCAATTAGTTTTGCCTTTTTCATGGCACTTACTTTGCTTCTCTACTATCCATGTAAATATGAAGCAATATGACATTCAATTTTGCATCACGTGAGAATTATAGCCGTTTTAATAAAATAAGTATTACTGAGATTTTTAAAAATGACATTTACTCTACACGTTACAACGTTTTAGGATTCTAAAAAAGATGTATTTTATTACATATATATATATATATATATATATATATATATATATATATCTGAATCGTTCATAGATGTTACATTACTTTTGGAACATGCTATTTACCCCTATTTTATATTAATTTCACTCCATTATAAAGATGCATGTTATAAAAAAACTGGCCAGCAACATCTATTCCATTTGAAGTGAGTATAACGAAAGTACAGATAAATTATTTTCTTTAAATCCAAAATAGCATGTGAAATTACACGTGATATTTCTTTTATATCATGTTAATAAAATCTGGGTACACACATACATTTGATTTGCTGTTATTTATAGAGGAAGATTCCTGTAGATTTACTCGAACGCAGGACGATATTTCGTCTATAGCATTTATTTCTGAAATATTGCGAAATACATTTGATATTTCTTTATTTCGGATTGGGAAAAATTGAGCATTACATTTGATAAAAAAAAGAGTAAAACGTAATATAATATATTTATTAGATACGGGGATACTTTATAAATCATCGAAACGAACATTTTGTAAAAAATAATAAATTTGTCATTTTTTCTCTGTTACATTCGTATGTAATTATTTAAGTTAACTAAAATTAATTTAGTTATAAAATTTGTAAGCGATAAATTTGTAATATTGAGACATACAAATATATTTCATTTGCCGTTATTTTTAGAAGAGGAATCCTTTAGATTTGTTTGAACGCAGGACGATATTTCGTCTATAACATTTATTTCTGAAATATTGCGAAATACATTTTGATTTCGTAATATTTTTACAGCTCTTTATTTGGGATTAGAAAAAAATAGCATTACATTTTAAGAAAATGAGTAAAACATAATATAATATTTTTATTAGCTTTTGAGATACTTTATAAATCATCGAAACAAATATTCTGTGAAATATCAAAGACACTCCTTTTCTCTTTCATAAATTTGTTTGTAATTATTTAGGTTAAATAAAGTTCATTTATTTCTCAAAATTTATAAACGAAGCATTGTTTTAGGCTTGTTCATAATTATGCAAAAAATGCATAGCACGAATCAGTAGCATCTGTAGTCATCGTTCAGTCTGTCCATCTCTCTGTCTGCATATAATAAAGCAAAAACCTACACAGCCAAATTATTTGAAATTCAGATAGTTATTTGTTGCATAACTTTGTCGTGTCATTTTATTTTCTATGAAAATAGGATGTACAATTCAGTTACAGGTACAAACAAAAGTATTCCATTACCTAACGGCCAAATGGGAAAAATTTTCAAATACATTGAAAAGTTGTTACACTCTTTTGAAAGTTGTGAAATTGAAATTAATTCATAAAGTGTATACTAAAATATAAATTTTCTATTAATTTTCAATTAATTTCAGTTCACATAATGCATGTTATCAAAATAAACTGGCCAACTACATATATTTCATTTGAAAATAATATAAAGAAAGTACAGTTAAATTATTTCCTTTAAATTCGAAGTAACATGCGAAATTACATGCGATATTTCTTCTATATCACGTTAATAAAATTTGGACAGACATATATATTTGATTTGCTATTATTTATGGATGAGGATTCCTTAAGATTTGCCGGAACGTAGGACAATATTTCGTCTATCACATTTATTTCAGAGCTATTACGAAATACATTTTTCTGTTTTTCTATTTCGGATTGGAATAAAACCTTTTGATTACTACATTTGAGGAAAAAGAGTAAAACGTTATGTAATATTTTTTATGAAATTATGAGACATTTTATAAACCTGCGCTTATACTAGTTCCGTTGAATGCTATCTTTGCGATTTTAATAACTAAAATAAAATCTAATCATTGTGCAGTTGCTAACGATTTCCTTTCTGACATTTTGTACTGCAAATTATTTCGTGGGTGCGTCTCATTAATTTAGAGCATAATATGTAAATGTAAGCAGATGGTTTCGCATCGTCCGTTCAGAGCTGATGCAGTTCTCACGAATTTATTCTATTAACCCTTTTGTGCCTGCTCCCATAATTTACATATTATCAATTGGCTGTGCACTTAACAATGTGTTCTGTCTCTCTCTGCATAATTATCGCCAAGGTCGGCAATCAACATCTGTACTGATTGTAACTTCACTTGGATTTTAACTATTGTCCAGTAAGGACCTATTGCCTCATGTAGATTTTATAAAATTGTGTTTCCAAGAGGTCACTCCCCGAGGAGTGTATGTCTCAGCTCATTCCTGCATGTATATCTATAAAGAACTGCGAAGAGACATTACTGGTGTTTCTCATTACTTCTGCGGACCTGTCTTATTGCAACACATCTTGGGATTTACAGCGCAACTTAAATGCTTTCTTCTAAAAAGGTGTTCATACCAGCTGCTACTAAAACGACACCCAAAAACCTACTCCACAGCATTATTAATGTCTTTAAATGGAATTGGAATAAAAGTTTTTCAGCATTACATTTGAGAAAAAAGAGTAAAATATAACATAATATTTCTATTAAAAACTTGGACACTATAAATCTATATAAAATACTACATAAAATATTACTATACTATACTGTACTATTATATACTTTACTATATTAAATTTTTATGCAATTATTTAAGTTAACGAAAACTTAGTTATAAAATTTACAAACACGAAGTTTGTAAAATTTTGACATACATCTATATTTCATTTGCTATTATTTATAGAAGAGGATTCCTCTGGATTTGCTCGAAAGCGGAAATATATTTTGTCCATCATATTTATTTCAATAGCATTTCGAAATGCATTACATATTTCTATATTTGTGAATGGAAAATTTTTTTGAGCTTTACATTTGAAGAAAAAAGCAAAACATAACATAATATTTTTATTAAAAAATCAGATTATCATAATATTTTTATTAAAAAATCAGATTATCATAATATTTTTATTAAAAAATCACAGATAATCAATTTTCTCTGCTATTTTTTTTAATTATTTAAGTTCCTAAAATTAATTTAATTAATAAATTTGTAAATGAAGCGGCTTTTGTTAGATGCATTCGTAATTATGTAAACACATAGCACCTATAGTTTTCGGTCAGTCCGTCCATACGTCTGTCTGTCTTTCTGGATATAATAACGGGAAAACTATTCACTCTAATCGTTTGAAATTTAGGTACATACTTGTTGCATAATTTTGTTGAATGATTTAAATTTTCATGAAACAATTTATGAAATTTTATGTACAATTCAATTACAGTTACGAGGGCGGTTCAATAAGAACCCGTGTTTGAAGACAAAAGACGTTCCTCAGGGAAGTTGCTGTTATCATCGTGTGCTGCCATCTATAAAACGACATCTATAAAAATTTAGACTGATAGATAGGTTAGTTTGGATTTGACTGCCATTCGAGTAAGACGTGTTTCGTGATTTTCGCTAAGATCGATATCGTTTGGTAATCCGCTTTTTAGGTGCGTTCGTAATTATGTAAATACGTAGCACCTATTGTTGTCGCTCAGTCCGTCCATCTGTCTGTCCGTCTGTCTGTCCGTCTGTCTGTCCATCTGTCTGTCTGTCTGTCTGTCCGCATATAACAACGCAAAAACTACCCAACCGAATCGTTTGAAATTTAAAATACATAATTATTACATAATTTTGTCGAGTCATTTCAAATTTTATGAAAATCGGATGCATAGATCAATTACAGGGGCAATCAAAAGTATTCCATTACATTACGGTCAATGGGGGAAAAAGTTTCAAATGCATTTTAATCGTTTGAAATTAAAAATACATAATTATTACATAATTTTGTCGAGTTATTTGAAATTTTTTGATAATCGGGTGCATAGATCAATTACAGGGGCAATCAAAAGTATTCAATTACATTATGGTCAATGGGGAAAAAGTTTCAAATGTATTTTATACGTTTGAAATTTAAAATACATAATTATTACATAATTTTGTCGAGTTATTTCAAATTTTATGAAAATCGGATGCATAGAGGATGCGACGAGGAGGAGCGACCAGATGTGGTTACCGAGGAAATCATTGAAAAAGTCCACGACATGATTCTCGCTGATCGACTAACGAAGGTGCGCGAAGTAGCAGAGGCCGTAGGCGTGTCGACCTGAACGGCAATTCATACTTTACATGACAAGTTGGGGAGGAACCCGTCGGCCCGATGGGGCCGCGATCACGATAACGCACCAGCACATTCATCTGGAGTTGTCGCCGCCAAACTGCATGAATTGCGTTATGAATTGCTGCCGCATCCCCCCCCCCTATTCACCCAATCTGGCTCCCTGCGACTTTTTCTTGTTCCCTAACATAAAGAAATGGCTCGCGGGAAAATTTTTTAGCTCAAGTCATCGCCGAGACAGAGGCGTATTTTGCAGAGTTCGACAAATCCTATTTTTTGGAGGGGTTAGAAAAATGGCCGGAACGTTGGGAGAAGTGTATCTTTCTAAAAGGGGACTATGTTGAAAAAGGAAAAAAAAATGGTGTCTTCATTTCTAACACGGGTACTTATTGAACCGCCCTCGTACAATCAAAAGGGAACCATTGCATTGTGGCTAATGAGAAAAATAATTTCAAGTGTATTTTAATAATGTTCCACCATTTCAAACATTATAAAATTAATATGTATTTATGAAATATATACTAAAATATATATTCTGTATAAACTGTGCCTCAAATATTAATTTCCACATGTTAATTTACGGAGCCAAACAGAAATATTCCATTACAAAATAGTATTTAAGGAAACATTGCTTTGGACGAAATTTAATTACATTAAATTATCCCACATTACATAAAATTGTTATATTTTGCTGACGTTTACGACAACTTACTACTTCTATAATAGAAAGCAGGAAGTATGTACAGAAACACATAAGTGATTTACTACAATATACTGCATCCGATGTACTGTATACTATCACTCCAATTTCTGAGTATTACTTCATTATCGATACTGATACTTTAATTTTCATTTGCATTATTTTATTTATAAATTTTATCTGGTGCTTTTTATGCTATTTCATTTTAACACTTGTCGTATGCGATCAAAAACTTTCCTCAACGGTTTTATTTGAACAATTAAGTCTGTTCAAACACCAGAGAAATAAATTTTACGTTTTTTACAGTGCTGGTACATTTTCTTTCTACAAAGAATTAATGGTAACTGGTTCTTTCATCTTAAAGTCAGTGGGGAGACAAACGTCTTTACTTATTCTTTAGGGTGAGTCGACGAAAATTTTGGGAGCTAAGATGCAATGTTTTTTTTTTTTTTTTTTTTTTTTTTGGGGGGGGGGGTCAGATAGGGTTATTTTCCACTGCGTTTAAATTCCTAGCTGCATTTTCATTATTTAATTTTCATTGGCTATTAACTAACCAATGTTTTTTTTTTTTTTTTTTTTTGAATATTGAAGAAATTCAATAGGATAATTTAAACCACTGATAAAATTTTGTTTTCAATCAACTATTAAAGAAATTCATTAATTAAAACTCTAAATTTGCATAATGCAAACAAAAATATAATGAAATATTCAGTTGAAACGTAAACGTAATTTTATTATTTTTTTTTTTATTATTATTTTTCAATACATATTTTCTGCCTTATAATAAAACATTATTGGCTTTATAAATAATTGTCTCGTAATTATTTAATTTGATCATTGTTAAAACTTTGATGCTAAATACAGCTATAAATAGTTTTATCAAATGTAAATACCGGTAGTCTATTGTGTAGTTATAGATAACAAGAGGTTTTAGCTCCCTACGAGCTAGTTCCATCAACATCCATTCAGACACCGCAGACTTTAAAAATACGCTAATATGAACTGTTATAAGAGATTACGGAAGATAAAATGGCAATTAAATGAATATGTGTTAATCTTTAGTCATTCTTTGCATAAAATGGATGTATATATTATATTTGTATTATTATTAGCTTATATAAAATGGTTAAATAAATAATTTTATACAGGCACAAAATAAATAAATAAATAAATATAATAAAATTGTAATTTGATCGATAACATTCAGTATTGGTTATATATATATCTATATTTTCAAAAATAATAAACAAATGTTCAGTTTGTTCACATCTGATATATTGCTGAAAACGACAAAGTGACACATGAAAAACATCAGCAAAAATCTGGACTATAAAATTCTATATACCAGTAAGTTTATTACTTTAAATCTTTTTATAAACTTTTAAAAATAGAAATACTTAAGATCCATATTTCTTTTAAATTTATAGTAGAAAATAAACTATTTTTTCCAAATAATAAATTGTTGTTTTATTAAATTATGATTGCATTGCATTCTTATTTTTGTAATTTCCTAATATTTAGTAAGTTATTAATTATAGGCTAAACTATTGCCTAGGGATTAAATATTAATGTTACTTTCATTAGTTCCGTTATCTATACCTATATTATGAAAATGTATTAAAATATCTTAGTTGTATTTATTATTTTAGGTTTCATTTCGGGATAATGCAAGTAATAATGAAATTTAGTCAATTTGTAGCTTACATGGAAATGTTTGAATTATTCATTAATATATTATTACTTCTCATAAAAGTCAGACATACAAATATCACTTGGCATATTTGAGCTATTACGCAAGCAAAGCTGCAAATCTGAATACTGTTTGATCCCCCTTATGGGAATACTTCAGTCACAATGTAAAACTAAAATAAAAAAAAATATATTAGACACAGAAAAATACTTCAAAATTAATTGAAAGTGTTTTCAGTTGAAGAAAAAATATCAATTTTTCATTTTCAATATTTTATTTTGTTCTAAGAAATTATAAAATTTTTTTTAAAAATTAAAATAAAAAAAATGGCTCAAGTATCCCCATCTTCCCCTACTTAGTTGTTTTATTAAACTTATTTCCTAAATATTGAAGTTTTGTTAAAGATTCAGGAAGCATTGGAAAGTGTTTCTTAATCTATACCTAAAGCGTGATTTTTTTTTGTTTAAGTTACAGATCGTATTCAAATTTTCTGTTCCTAATTTTGATTGTATTCTAATAAAGAATAAAATCATAATAATTCATCTATCCACAACTAAATAAGATTCATCTATTTGTAATAAATTAATAAGTTTCTGGGCTTTCACAGTACATGAAGGTAACATGTTTATTTACCCATATTAAACATTTACACAATTTTCATTATTACTTGTTTTTAGATCCTTTTGTGAGATTTTTAAAGTGTCTGATGCTCAGGAATTTGAAATACGTAAATTCTTTTCATGTAAGTATTTTTAGAAAGATATTCAACATTAAACTTCATTTTGATATCACTTAAAGTACTATAAAAGTATGCGAGAAATTGATTTTATTAGTTAACCCTGCTGTTCTGTTCGGGTCTATTTGACCCGAAAATTTTTTTGTTCACTTATAAAAAAGATTAGCGCAGAGATATTTCCATGAAACTTTTTGACTTTGTTCATTAGTAATGTAACTATATATTCCTTGAAGTATTTACGTTTATTTATATTTCCAAGAGATATTTTTTAACTTAGTCCTAATGTACTGTTCGGGTCATATTGACCCGAGTTAAAAAATAATTTTATCATGCACTTTTAATTTTTTTTTTTTTGGAATCATTCAATAAATATAATTACTGCAACGTATCTATTTCGAAATCTGTTTCGTTTGGCACAGGTCACGTGACAGGAGAGCAAAGTCAAATGTTGATATCATTGGCGGAAGGGGAAAAAATGTACCTGTTAGTAGCGTTTCTTTTTTTCTTGCTGTATTTCAATTTCTAATAATCTGAAGAACAAATGTATCTCTGAGTATTAGTAAAAAAATGACGAATCGTAGAAATTTGGGCGACGCTGATATTGCTAAATTTATGGAAGCCTCTGACAGCGAAGAGGAAAATGCGTCTGAGTATAAAAATCATACAAGTAAGGAAATTGAAAGTGAAAGTTCTGACAACTATTTTCATATTGATATTCAAAAGACGCACAATATACAGAGTATTCAGTCTAAGAATCGTGAAATAGTATGGAAATTGAATCCTAATTCATTCTGGTCAATTAACGTCTGCTAAAATTATAAAAACTACTCCAGGTGTCACAAGATATGCAACGACAAGGATAACTGATATAAAAAGCGCATTTGCGACGGTATTCAATTCTACAATCGAGAACAAAATCATAAAAATGACTAATATAGAAGGAAGAAAAGTGTATGAAAAAGAGTGGAAAGATATTAATACTGAAACTTTTCAAGCATACATCGGATTATTATTATTAGCTCGTGTGTACAAATCATATGGAGAATCAACAAAAAGTTTGTGGAATCAAGAAACAGGTAGAAATATATTTCGTGCTGCAATGTCCCTCGAAACCTTTCTATGATAACGAGAGTTATTCGTTTTGACAATAAATCTACAAGGCAAGAAAGAAGGTCTGTAGATAAATTAGCTGCTGTTTGAGATATTTGGGAAAAGTGGATAGAAATTCAACCTAAACTGTATAATCCAAGTGAAAATGTTACTGTAGATGAACAATTGGTAGGATTTCGTGGACGATACCCTTTCAAACAATATATACCTAGTAAACCCTCCAAGTATGGGATAAAAATATGGACTTTATGTGATAGCAAAACTTTGTATGTACTGAATGCACAAATTTATGCTGGAAAAAAATCAAGGATCAAAGCCAGAGAAAAGTCAGGGTATGCGGGTATTGAGTGACCTTACTTATGGGTATTCGGGGCACAATGTTACATGTGATAACTTTTTCACACCCTATAACTTGGAAAAACTTCTTCTAGAACGGAAAATGACTATGCTTGGAACCATTAGAAAAAATAAGCCCGAACTTCCTGAGAAAATGCTAAACAAAGAAGTGCACAGCTCATCATTTTATTTTACAGAAGATACAACAGTTGTAAACTACATCCTTAAAAAGAACAAAAATAATATTCTTATGAGCACTTTTCATCATGAAAATGAAGTTAGCGACAGACCTGACAAAAAACCACAAATGATATTCGATTTTAATTCAACTAAAGGGGCGGTGGATAGTCTTGATCAACTTTTGAGTACGTACACTTTTAAGAGAAAAACAAATCGCTGGCCTTTTATAGTATTCTATAATATGCTTGATACATCTGCTTACAATGCATTTATTCTGTGGATTTCAATAAACAGCAAATGGAATGAAAATAAATTAACCAAACGAAGGCTCTCTTTAGAAGAATTGGGGAAATCTCTAATTTTTCCACACATTGAAGTAAGACAGCATCTTCCCAGAAGCGAAGATTCAGTCAAAATTGTGAAGAGAATGCGTAGTAAAAGTGCAAACGTACCCTCGGAATCAGATGAGAACACTTCATTGTGTACTAAATGTGCAAGATGCAAGTTCAGCCCATCAACCAACGACAACAAAACTAATATATTATGTTACAATTGAAAAAAAAACACAAATTTCACGTAAGCTATGTTTATCCAAATTGTAAATAAAAGTAAGTATTCAAATATTTTTAAGTTATTTTAGTAGTGTTTTGTATTATTTGATATATATTTAAGCTTATTTTACTATTTTTTAAACTATTTCTAAAATATTTATTTTCATTTACTGCTAGAAAAGGTATTATTCTAAATCGGGTCACATTGACCCGAACACTACATACGTATAGTAAATGCGAACAGAACAGCAGGGTTAAGTAATTTCATCACGTGCAGTTTGAGATTAAGGTAAATGTAAGAAGATCATATTTCATCGGATTATGGCATTGTGAACATAAGATTAGACAGATTAATATTTGAACAAGAAGGGAAAATGTAATCGCATGTGATGTCATTTGTAAGCAATAAATCATATTGAACACAATATTTTCATGTGCAGTCAAATAATTTATGGAGATCAAAATAATTTGAGAAAATAAATAAACCAGTCATTATAAAATGCTCTGAAAAGAATATAATTAAACAAAGATATGATTGTCAATTGAAGACTTCGGAAGTTATAAAGTTGCGTTTCGTTACTTTACGCATAAGTATGGATTATATAATTTTAAGTTAATCTTTTATAAAATGATTGTCAATATGAATTATTTTACTTTCAAACATTCAAAATTCAAAAAATAGATGTAAGTTATTATGCCTAAATGGAATAAAAAACAATACAGGCCGGAAACATGAATTTCGCTTTTTCAGAATTAAATGTCTCTTCCGAAAAAAAAATGGCTTCAATATAATTTATTGAATTTCAACGGAAAAAAATCTTTGAGAAGCGACAGCTTCTTCAACTTCTAATAAAAATACAAAAAGGTTAAAATAAAAATAGCATTTTATATTCGTAAGTCTAACTCTCAAACAAGAGTTAATTTAACCTAAAAATCACTGTTCTTCCTTAAAAAATCTCTAATGTTTTTGTAAAATTTTGCATTTTATAACGGTGTAATACTGATATGGATAAATAGAATTAAACACAGTTTACAGTAACTTCATGTTACCTTCATGTACCTTCATGTTATATAATTGCTACAGAATTTTGTCGTGTCACTTCAAATTTTGTAATAATCGGATGCATAGCTCAATTACAGGGACAATCATAAGTATTCCTTTACATTACGGCCAATGATAAAAAATAGATTCAAGATCATTTTACTAATATTACACTCTTTCGAACATAATAAAATTGATGTACATCTAGGAAGATATACTAAAATATACATTCTATAAAATGTGTGGGGCAAAAAATATTTTTTGTTAATTTACCCCACAAAAATTTCCTTTACAAAAAAGAATGGTAAACATAATAGGCATAGACAAATATTTTTCCATCCGAAAATTATCCCTATTAATTTATTAAAATGTACGATAATTAGTAAAAGTATAATTACATATAGATAGAACAAGTCTTATTTTAATGTTTAAATATACTACAAAATCAAAAAGTTTTACGCAATCAGAAACTTTCGAAAAATTTCATTTTCTAATTAAACGTTTTTTGAGTTTTTGTTCTCATTTGAGTCGTTTCATATCACGTGTAGGGCAACCTTCTACATATTTCTGATATTTTAACAATATTATATTTTCCTTAATTCAACAAATGATATTAATATAAAAACTAGATATTTTGGTTATTTTTATGTGCATTTATGCTTTCCAACTTTAAGCTCAATAGATATGAGTACTTACATTATTAATAATGTGATATTATGAGTATTTATGTAAGCGCATGCAATGTAAGCATTTCACACACAGTATATATTGTCAGGTTTTTTATGGAATGGACCCAAAATGAACAAATTACTTATTCCTACGATTTAAAATGTGCATAATTTTAAATCTATTACAGACACATTTTATTTCAAATGTGGTACAGCGTTTCTGAGTATTAATACAGTTTTAATAATTCTAATCTAACTTCAAATTTAATCAATTATGCTAATATGAAAATACAGGGTGTCCAATAAATAAGAATCCGATTTCAAAATTAAATTTATCAAAAAGAAAGGTCGATAGAATTATGTGGTAAGCTGTGTGTTTATTAGGAAAGTTGTGAAAATCTTATTGAGAAGATTCGAACGGTGTATATTTTAAAAAAGATTGTGTTCTGATTGCAAAGAATGTTTGATTTAACATTTTTCTTGTTTTATATTGCTTGCAAAGAACGGGTATTTAGGCGTACAGTGCCATATTTTAACGATTTTTTGGAATAATGTTTTTGAATTTCGAAATTTCAGAAATAAAAATTCCAAAAATCGTTAAAACATGAAACTGTATGCAACAAAACTCGTTCCCTTCCAGCAATCTAAAAGAAGAAAAATATACAATGTTTAGTTTATTTTAGAAGAACTGAAGCATCGCCATATTGGGAAGTAGCGTTGTTCTAATTTCGTCCTCCTATTTTCGTTCCGGGGACGAAATTAGGAACCGTGCCACAGTACACACTAGGAATTTCTGCCCGAGGAAGTTCAGCAACAATTATAAGTGGATCTCCGATAAAAAAATAAGTGAAAAATTCTCAGGCGATTCAAAAACGCTTAGCTGAAAAAACCCTTTTGCAATTACTACTCTCAAGGAAAAGTGGGAGAAATCCACCGTGTAAAAAGTCGAAACATGACCTATTTAAGTTCAGTGATGACTAAAGGAATTCTTCCGTTGAAATTCCCCATGGGGAGAATATAAGCGATGATGACGACATTGATACAGAGTGCCCTACTTGCTTGAAGCGTTTTTCTAGTGATGAACATGGAGAACAATAGTTTCAGTGCCTTTACTGCTGCACATTAGGCTGGAGTAAAAAAACGAAAATTGGAATTTTGATTGTGGATAACAGCCAAAAGTTGCCTTTTAGTACCTATAAATTATGTACAAAATTTCATGAATTTTGAAAAACTTCTTCAAAACCCTACCAGGAAATTTTAATTTCACTGTTTCCCTCAATGGATTTTGACTAAAAAATGTCCATTTAGAGTGGTGCTTGTTGGTAATCTCGTTTCACATTTTTATATTTAAAATGTTTATAGTAAATTTCTAAAACTTAACTCTTAACGTAAAAAAATAATAACTATTTATTGAATTTTACAAATTGTTTTTCTTATTTTTAGGGTCATAGTGAGAGCAATGGAAAAAAATTAGAGTAACTAGGTACGCAGTAGAGTGTCACCTGTTAGCTGCTGCTTCAAAACTGTATAAAACTGTTTTGCCAACAACATTGGACGTTATAAAGTGTTATTTATATACAAGACAAGAATTTAAACACAATATGAATGGTAAATATCTTCAAAATGAGAAATAATTAAAATTCTAAGAGAAGAGACCGACGAAATTTTTAAGAAAGCATCGATTCCTGCAGTTTCCCCGAGACGTACTGATCAAATGATAGACAATATTTCATCTGAATATCTGAAGATTATTCATTTCCCGAAACCCAAAAGAAAAGATAATTACATGAAGGAAATTCAGTTTTAAATTCTGAACCTGTTAGTAAACTTCTTGATACTTCGGCGTCGAAATGCAACTCAATTCCTAACTGCACCAATGAAAAATTTAAGAAGGTGCGACCGAAAGAACATGAATTTTTTCTTGACCAAAATTCAACAAGAAAGATAGTTATTGTTACGCTTAATAAAAACGAAACAAATAAATTGAGAAAAAGAGAAAAAAGGGGGAAAAGACTCGATGAGGCTTGAAAAGACACGTTTAAAGCCTGCAGCGAATAAAGACAGCAGAGTTGTTATGCATTGTGACAGTGCTTATGAAGAAAAAAATAGTAGAACTTCAATAGAGAGTAAAGAATAAATTTTCATATCGCATGCATCTACTTTCAAAGAAGAATATCAAAGACAAATGAGAACACATCTTCCAACATTTTCGAGGGTTTTAGATCAGTATGAGGTTTTTCTGATAAATGTGTAACAGCAATAGCGTCTGCAATTCTACAAATTCTAAAAGGCATCGTCACAGAAAACGATTCATCACATATAACTGACAAAAGCAAATTACACAGAGAACGAATGAAAACTAGAGAATGTGCTAAAAAAGATGATATGAAAGCTTTAGTATCAGAAATTAACAGTATATATTTTGATGGAAGGAAAGATAAAGAATTACATCAAGAGAAAATTGGAGAATTTACGTTGAAGAACTATCAGTCAAGAACATGTATCTCTAATTGAAGAGCCACATTTATTGTACCTTACATCATCTTCTGTATCAGGAAAACATATTGCAGAAAGCATTTCAAAATACTGTACTGATAAAAACTTAAAACTTGGCAAAATTGTGGCTATAGGTTTTGATGGAACAGCTGTAAACACTGGGAGAAAGAATGGTGTTATTAGATTTTTTGAAGCAAAAATTACTCGTCCATTGCAGTGGTTGATATGCCAGCTTCACGCAAACGAATTTCCATTACGTCATTTGTTTTCGAACTTGATGACAAACTATAGGCGCATGAGCCTTTTCTGGTTTTATTGAAATGTTTTTGGATAAATGTGATCAACAACCAGTTCTGGAATTTAAAAAAAAACTGCCTCCCAAAAAGGAACTCTGGAGAATTAAGTACAGGCCAAAATTATTTTTATAATATTTATCTAGCAGTCTCATCTGACCAATGCTCCTTAAATCTAAATAATCGGAATACAGTAAAAATGTCCCATTCTAGATAGCTGACAACTGCCAATAGACCACTTAAAAATAAAACTTAAAATTCAAGTTAAAATTCTTCCCAAAATCTTATGATTTTAACTGCATTTGTAATGAAAGTATATGCACCTATGTGGTTTCACATTAAAAATGATTCTTCCTGGAAAAGTGGAGCTCAATTTTGTTTTAAACAATTAAGTTGTCTGGTTATTTGAGGAAAGATTTATTGTTGATCCCGTTATCCAACGAAATGCATACTTCTGTCATCCAGAAAACATTTGACTGGTAATGATAGCCGGTGAAAGAAATCATGTTCGAGAACTCGGATTTCGAAGAACATTGAAAGCAAGGGAAATGGAATGTTCAACAGTAAGGTAGTCTTATATTCGAACATTGAACGTCAGTGCTACAGATTATGTTGATATTATTGTAGGGAACTAAAGATGAATTATAAATGAAATAAAATTTTAACTTTATATTGACAGTGCCAAAAGGCAACTTTTTAGAGCTATCCAAAGAAGAAATTCCGAATTTTTTTTCCTTCAGTCATTTTCACTCCAACCTACTGCACATGGTCCCACGAATCTTACTCAGAAGTCAAAACAATAAAAAAATTATATGTTCCTCATGCTTGGATGGATAATTTTTTAATGGTATTATTCATGCTATTATTTATTATTAGGATTGATAGTACATTTCTTACCTTACATAGTACATTCATGATCTTTAAGTTAAGGTAAATGAAGTTAATTACATAGAACCAAAATAAAATACTCAGATTACTTAAAAGTGTTTTTTATTAATAAAACCTAGCACTTTCGAGCATGTCATGCTCATCATCAGGGTTAAAATAACAAAAGCGTATGGCATGCTCGAAAGTACTAGGTTTTATTAATAAAAAGAACCTTTAAGTAATCTGAGTACTTTATTTTGGTTCAATGTATAAATAAGGAGAATTAAAGGATCAGACATATGTGATATGTTATATCATTTTAATCTTAAAGTTAATTACATCTTTATTTTGAAATAAACTTTGATTTAGTTACAAGGTAATATTGTTTTTTTTCGGATTTTTTTTTCCAGGGGGGCGAAATTGGGTCATTGATTTTTTTTTCATTTTAAGACACTTTTAAAAAACAAACAATTTTTCGTATTATTAAAGTTTTTTTAAAAAACATTTTCCCATGTTTCTATAAGTGTGAATAGTTAGTCTATACAAAATCTAAATTTGGTAGATTTTCACAGAAAATTTAAACTTCGATGAGTCTAAAACTAACTGGAGGACGATAAAAGGGCACTTTACTTTATATATAAATCCTTAGTTATAAAAAATTTATGTACTGAATTGCAGAAAAATAACTGCCTTAAAAAATTTTATTTCACATATAAAATTTTAAATTTCTTAATTTTTCAATAATTGATTACAGGGATTTACGTAACCTGTTTTATTTCGTTTTAAAATTTAAGGTACCCTGGGGTAATAACGCCAGGCGGGGTAATAACGCCAAGTGCTTACATTTTGCATAATTATGAAATAATCAGGTAAATGACACCCATGTGCTCTGCGCAGAAGGGTTTTGAGTCATATAAATCGCAAAAAACAGCTTCAAGTTAATTTGTTTCATTTTTAGGTCTTGTTGTTTTTACAAGCAACTAAAATTAACGCTTAATCTAAAATTTGCAAGATAAGGTTTTTGATCTGAAGACTATATTTTTTATCCTGAAATACTTTGTTTATTACATAAATTTGTAGTGTACTTCATGTACTTTCAAATTGTTGTAGAAGATTTCGGATATCTTCTCGAGATAATTTGTAGCTTAGGATTTACTACGCGATAAGTATCCCGGGGTAATAACGCCAGGGATTGGCGTTATTACCCCGGTTGATTCCCAAAAGTAGCCGAATTATATCCGAAGGGGGTTTATATATTAATATGGGACAGCATTATCATCATTGTTGAAATGGTAAGAACTGTCCTGAACTGAATTTTAACTGTCCGCTTTCTCAGCGTTCGGTTTTTCAAAACTTTATAAATTTAACCTTTAACTGATGTGACAGAAATTGTAACGTATGAATGTGATGCGGTTTGTGAGACCACAAAATTGAAAGATGAATAAAAGGCGGGAATAACTCATAGGATTGTGTTTTTGTACTAAACTTTTTATAAAAGAATATTATACTTAATATTCACCTATTTAGTCTCTGGTGATAGTACTAAAATTCCAAATAAAACAAAATTTCGGTAGTGTTTGCAGTTAAACTGAAAAATTAAAAGAAAAACAGTGGTCTACGAGACCGGTAACATTAGTTAAAGGTTAAAATGCAATCCATGATTAAAAATCATAGAATACTGTTCCTGCGCTAAACTTTTTGTACAGAATTAATTCTGATTAAATGTAATCTATTCAAATATTTCTAACAATATAACGTGAACTCCAAACGAAAGAGAATTTCCGTTGTAATTATAGTTAAACTGGAAAATACAAGTTAAACGCTACTTTTTTTGGGGGGGGGAGGGGGTACAGTGTTCAGTCAGATTGCTAACAGCAACTAAAGATTAATTTTGTTGCTAATATAGAGATAATGATATATAACCATATGAATTATGTATAAAATTGAATAAGAGATCTCATTGGGATAATATTTTTTAATCAAAAATTTTATTCACTTTATTAAAAATTTATTAAAGCATGCTCTTTGAAACGTCGACAATTTAACTGTAGGTTTGGAGAATTCGCATTAGTGTGGAGTTATGTGTTAAAAACTATTTACTAGATTACTATAATAGTATTAACCATTAACTGCTGTGACAAAAAATGTCGCATAACTTACTGTGATCTGCCTGTCAGACCGCTAAATCTAACAATGAATAAAATGTTCAATTAACTTTTAGAATATTATTTTTGTATTGAACCTTATATACAGGACTATTATAAATAAAATTCAGCTATTCAAAAGTTTCTAGAGACAGTAATAGGACTCCAAATGAAACAAAATTTTCCCGGTATGTATAGTTAAACTAAAAATTGCAAGTTAAACTCTGAAACATGAAAAACACAGCGGTTTGTGAGACGCTAACAGCAGTTAAGGTTTAACAAAAATATTTATTACATATAACTCTAGTTATAATAAAACTTCACATGATTAAAATATTACATTATGAATGGTTAAAACCATACAGTGTTTCATAATCATATTTAAGCGGGACTTTTTAAGCAAAGAGAGACACAGGGTGTTATATTCTGTTGAAGCTCCCCCTCACTCCTTTTTCTTTCACTTTCACAAAAAAAATCAATATTTTCTATCGCATAGAATGCATACATGGGAATATAAATACTGATTCAAATAATCCGTGCATTGTTTCTAATAATTCTATTTAAATTGTCATTTTAAAGCAAAACGTAGCTTAGAATCTGATATTATTTTGCCTCCTCCCTCCGCCACCACCACAGCTTTCTTTTTCGTTCAGAGTCACAAAAAAATTGTACATTTTCAATAGCTTAGATTGCAATTTGTCAATTTCTAGAGCTGTAGAGTTTGTATTTTTAGAATTGGGCAATCTACATGCCATTATTCCATCTTATTTTATTGTTTTGTTTGCATGGCGTTATTACCCATATAGGTGGGTATTAACGCCAGATAGCATTGGTCAAGAAAAAACGCCATTACATTTTATGAATACATATCTGTTAAATTATTTTATTTTATATAGATAGTCAATGAGTTGCTGTATCAGATCCTATATTTGTTTGAAAAATACAATCTAAAACTAAGCCGTAAAAATTGGTAGAACCTTAACGTGGCGCGTTATTACCCCAGGGTACCTTAGTTTCTATTTTAACATCATATAAGTTTATATATATATATATATATATATATATATAAATTTCATGTGCGAGACATTTCGTCCTCTTCTCATAGAATGGCACATTAGCATGATTAGATGTATTTCTGCTGATAGCTCTTAGTAGTACAGATAAAACCATTTTTAGGTTTCATTCACCTGACGAAACCCTATTCATCTTTGTCCTCTGCCCGTCTGTCCATCACAGAGTCAATACATGATTTATATAAAAATTGTATTAGTGAGAGGCTTCAAATTTTGTGTACTTGATTTTGAGTATATCATGTCACATGGCAAATTATAAAAAAAAATGAAAAACTCTATTATTTTAACTTAATCGATTTTATCCTTGTCATCCGTTTATTTTTGCGTTTCGTGTTAACGTTTTTCATTAGACATCATAATTTTGAGGTAAAGAATCTCGCATGCAAACCAAAGGTTCTTAGTTTGAACCACGGTGGTGGAACTTGAAACTTTCGCACTTCGATGGATTTAGTTAAAATAAATCTCTTGCTTTTTTTAGATTAATTATGTATATTTCTTTTATCACCGATATTCATAATATTTCTTAGAATTCAATTTTATTCTAGTTTTAAAATCTGTTGCAAATTATTAATGATTCATCATTTTAAATTTCTTTTAAGCATTTTTTTTATTTTTTAATATTTAAAGTTTTATTTATATCTCTGAATTTTTTTAATATCTGATTTTCAAAAAAGATACTAATTTTGGATTTTTTAAAAATAATTTAATTTGAACATTTTAAATTTGATTCAAATAAATGACGTCATTTCATATACGTTTTAAAATAAAATTTATCAGTGCTGCCATCTATGTATTAATTTAATAATTATAAATTAACAATTTGAAATTTATAATTAAAGTATTAGTTGAAAAAGTATTAGAAAAAAATGTTAAATAAAGCCGTTTGTGCGGTCTGTGTTCACCGACTTGTTTTAAATTTAAGTGCAACTTATGTGCATTATAAAGAATATTTAATTATTATTTCACTTTTAACATTTGGATATTTTCTACTTTTATTTTAATGAAGAACAGGAGATTCTTTGATATGCTACCGCTAGAGTGAACAGTCCTTATTTTTTTAAGAGGAATGACGTATTTTTCTATATCAGATAAAAATATTAAAATGAAAATTTAGCTTTTATTAAATAACTTATATATGTATCACATTCACACATTCCTGATTTTTTAAAAATAATTGTAGATTTAAAATACACTAAATTTTTCATTTATCTTTTATACATGAAAATGTACTACTTTCAAAGAATCAAAATCGATGAAAACTTCAATATCTTTATGAACTTTCGAATTTTATTCATTCTAACTCTTGTAAGTGGTGCTCTACTTTTCATTTTATGTTCATCCTCATTGAAATTGACTTTTTACATTTATATATTAAGATTTTATATGGAGCATTATCAATTACACTTCTGAATCTATTATAAAAGTGTTTTTTTCTAAATCTTTTTTACACATTTCATATGATTTTTTTTTCTTTTTGTATATCGCAGATCTTTTTTATTAAGCGTTTCAGTAACTTGTATTATTTTACTTTTAAAGCATTGAATGGCTTAATTTTTAATTTACATATAATATTTTAATCATCTACGTTCTATAAAACTAAAAAAAACATAAAAATATGTACATAGGTATGACATGTTTACATTCCATTTTATAATTTAGTATCTAGGAAAATATAATATCTATAATCTATGCATTGATACAAAAATATTAACTGCATAAGATGTGGTACACTATATAATACATATGCATGTATATTGAGAGACACATCCCGGCTTGTTTTTCTTAAAAAATAGAAAAAAAACTGCCAATTTCTCTGATTTATGTACAGTGGTGGTCAAAAGTTTCCAGCCAGCAAAATGTTTTCAGTTAATTTGTTAATATAACCATATGAAGAGGAATCTCAAAGTGATATTCATACATTTTATTGACATAATAGTTTGGAACTTACTTATTGAAGAACATGTAAATATCAATAAATTTAACTGGCAAAATAAAGCATAAAGGAAAACGCATGTTCTCAAAAGTTTCCGTACACCTTCACAAGTTTGTAAAAAAGTGGTATTGTAATAGAAAATTACAGTGATCAACAACATTTACAATTGGTATTTTATCGATTACTATTTTATTAGTTTTAGTAATAATTACTGCGGCGCAGCAACGTGACATTAATACAATGAACGGTTAATCAACGGTCGTCTATGATACGTTTTTTCCACATTTCTCGCAATTTTGGCGAAATTTCGGCTGAGTTGGAATATTTATAGTTCCGTAGACTTTTGTCAACTTCTTTTCAACTATTTTCTATTGGATTCATCTTGGGCGCTCGGGCTTATCATTTCAAAAACGAAATTTCTTGTGCGAAATCCATTGCTTATCGAGGTTTGCATGCATTATTTATGTCGTTATCATGTTAAGAAAAATAGTTGCGACCAATTTTTTTTTTCTAATAAGCTAAGAAGGCAGAAAATAGTCTTGCAAGATATCCTTATACATTGTATCATTCACTTGGCTGTGGATTTCAAATAACGGACCGCCACTTTTTGAAGAAAATATTCCCCACGGCATAACGTGTCCACCGCCATGCTTCATTGTAAGAATAACATAGGTCGAATCATATCTTTTGTTTTTAGGTCATCGGACGTTGTGTCTGCCATCAATTGCAAAATTGTTTCGAATTCTATTGATGAAAAAATTGAGTTTTTTTCCTGTTTTCACTTGACCAGACTTTGTGTTTTTTGGAAAACGCCAGTATTTTTTTTAACTATAAAATTTTTTTAACACCGACTCTTCCATAAAGTTATGCATCACGTCAGCATGTTGATACGGTATACGGACTTATTTCAGCAATATTTTCATTTCGTAAATCGCAGTATATTGCAGTGGAATTTTTATGAGGATTATGAATTCTTTTTCTCCTGATAATTTTGTCCACAGGAATAGTAATTTTCCGGGATCTCCCGGACCTATGAAAGTCCTGAAGGCCACGGCCATCTTTATATAATTTTAAATATTGTTTACGGCCGATTTTACCGATCGATAACTTTGCCACAATACCTAGAGAAGATTGGCCTTTTAGCGACAAACAAATTACTCATTTATGAACAATAATTGTTGAACTTTTCAATTTTGAATTCAGACCCTGCTATACAGGTTGATTCATTCATAAACACAACCCCAAAACAGTTTGTTACAAACCAAAGTTGAGAATAATGTATTAAGCAATTGATACTGACTAAGAACTAATCTTACCTAAGTATTTTAAATTAACAAGGATTATTTAAATTAAATGTAAATCAGGGTTTATAGGCTTCACGGCATTTCAAGCACCATTTACCAGAATTTCCGTAAAAAAGATTTGTTTTAATAAATAAAAAAAAAACTGCATCTGCATGTATAGCAGCTAGTACATTAAAAACTTTCTGTTATTAAAGCATGCAGAACCACATAAATTTCTCGTTGTATACGAAACCTATAAATATATATTAATAATACACATATAATTTTCTTTATATATTACTATAAACAAAAAAAAATTTCCACTTTTAAAACAATAAGGACAAAGAAGCAACAATCCGGAGGTGCGTGGGTTAGAAAAAGTTCCTCATTTCGTTAAATATCCCTGCAGAATTAATGAAGATAGCACTGTAAAAAGTCTTTTGCCGATAAGTTAAGGACGTTTTTGTTTAGACTACACAGGATTACACTGTAAAAAAAATCTGTATGTACATTGTACAAGAAATTGATGTCATTCTACAATTTTTGTAACCAAAACGAGACATCTGTAACTTTATAAGAAAATTTACTCACATTTGACTAAACTTTTATCTGTAATCCTGCTTACCTTGCTTAAAAAGTCCTAGGGATCCGATTTTCCAAAAAAATTCTTAGTAACTTCTGGAACTTTTTGAATGAAAATGCAAATCTCTATCTGTTATTTGAATTTTTATTGTTGTTATTGCATAAAAAGGAATATAATTTTAAAGATAGTTCTGGGAATTAAATTCTAAGTTCTAGAAATATAATATCTCAATATATATATATATATATATATATATATATACATATATATATATTATATCATTTGGACAAAAAATAATTGGGTCACTGATTCGTACATGTAAAGTTATTTTCAAAGAGAAATAGAAGTATTTTTTTATTAAAAATTATATCTATTCCAAACTCGTGTAATTTAACCCTATTAAAAGAGAAATTATCCATAAAAAGTATTGGTACCGAGGAACTTCCTGGTCTAGAAATTCCAAGACTCATACGAACAATGCACTAGGACATAATGTCGCAGTTCAACAAATATTTTGTACTTGAATTGTGGATGCATGTATAATTTACAAAAAACATTATGAATCGAGTTTTGGAAACATTGCAAAAAAATATTGCAAATTTCATCTAATATTATGGAACGTTGAATTCGCATTATCTAAAATTGGTAATAAGAAAAAAGGCACCAGTAAAATATTTTCAACGAATTTCAGTAAAACGACACAATGATAAAATAAAAAGTAATCTTGAACAATGAGAATAAACAAAGAGATTGAAAAATATTCAGAGAAAGCAATTCAAATTCCTGAATCATGTACTTTTCTTGAAAACGAAGCTTTTTTTTTCCATTCGCTACATTCACTCACAAAAGATCAAATACGTTTTTATTCAAATACCCAATCTAAGTGATAATGTATATATCACTAAAAAAACACCACAAAAGGATAAGATGTGTTTGTATAGCGAATGATCCAAAGAATTGATACAGCGAATTCCATTAGAATTTCGTTGTATATTTCTTTTTAATCATGGCATAAGAAAATTTGTAACATTACAATCCTTTTTAATTAACTGCTCTCTAAAGCTTTTTTTTGTTGTTGTTTCAGAATATATTTTTTACATACATTGTTTAAAATATTTGAACCATGCTTATTTCTTAGTGATATTTTTTTGAAAAAAGTATATATTGCTCAGATCCAATCACCACATAAATAAAACAAGAAGATAAAAGTTTCAAAGATCAAATTTTAAGTACAAGGGTGCCGTTCTAGCAATTGGTATCGTTTAATAAAAATACAATTCCCGTGATATGCATATCCGCTGCATTATTTTAGTCGTAACACGCAATGAAACATGCTCTATAGGAATCAAATTTTGTAAGTCGAGTAGAAAACAGAAAAAAAATAATCTTTATCTGAAGCGTTCGTTAGTATCACCGCGAATTGTTTATAAAAATATACTTTTCAACTATTACTATATAGGTTAAAAGTTATCAAAAACATTTATATTTTAGTAACTTATTTTTTTTTAGCTTTCATTCGTGCAAAGCTAATTTTATATATAATATACATACTACAAACACATGAAACACTTTTGCAACACTAACTGAACATAAAAATAAACACATCTAGCTGAAATTGTTTTCAATTGTGCTGTTTCGGATAAGCATGGTTGTGTTTATTTTTAGGTTCGTTCGTAACTATGTAAATACGTAGCACCTGTAGTGGTCGTTCAGTCCGTCAGTCTTATAAAGGCTGTTACGATGATAGAGTTCCTACGATTTCTTTGGTAAAACAATAATGCAACACTGTAAAGATAAAAGGACAGATGACCAGGTCCGTTAGGAAGATATCAAAAAACCCCACAATGATGAATCAGTCACAGTTTTTATTTAAGCATAAGGGGAGGTACAATTATGTGATCGGAGAAAAATTCTCCGGACAGAAAAGTCGAACCTTTTAGTTCGAGAGCAGCGGGTGAAGTGACCGTCTTACAGATATGACACACACAGCGTTGGCGTAGAACAAAGTCGCCAACATATACAAGTTTGCCCATGCACAAAGGAGCCGACACTAAAAATTGCAGCCAACACGCAGCCAGTTTGATCGGTATTCAATTTGACTCCCCTGCTGAAAGGGGGTAAAATTCTCATGGTTGCCAATACATTAATTTACACGTGCAGCAAGGGCTCTTTGTAACGTTCACACCCAAGAACTGCAATAGTTATGTCTAGCAAGGGATAACCAGATTTTAATGCGCAGACGTTAAATTCTTTTTAGCATTTTCTCATGAAGAGAAAGAAGCATTAAGTTGCAATTTAACCGCGTTACTGTTTGATGACCATAAAAGGGAATGAAATGAACATCTGGTCAGACTTAGCTGACATCTGGAAATTGTTTTGAAATGGTTGATTAAAGTGCGGGCATATTTCTTACTAATAATCCAGAGGCATTAATTTTGGCGGTTAATGAAATAATGGCTGAGAGAAATGAAAAAAAAATGAAGCATAATTTTAAACGAATTTTGAATTTAAAAGGGAACGGGGGTGCATAGAAATAATGTATAACAAAACAAGCAATATATAACGAAATAACCGTTATACGTCTGTCTGTCCGTCCGTCTGTCTGTCCGCATATAACAACGCAAAAACTACCCAACCGAATGGTTTGAAATTTAAAATATATAAATATTACATTATTTTGTCGTGTCATTTAAAATTTTATAAAAATCGGATGCATAGATCAATTACAGGGGCAATCAAAAGTATTCCATTACATTACGGTCAATGGGGGAAAAAGTTTCAAATGCATTTTAATCGTTTGAAATTTAAAATACATAATTATTACATAATTTTGTTGAGTTATCTTAAATTTTTTGATAATCGGGTGCATTGATCAATTACAGGGGCAATCAAAAGTATTCCATTACATTATGGTCAATAGGGAAAAAGTTTCAAATGTATTTTATACGTTTGAAATTTAAAATGCATAATTATTATATAATTTTGTCGAGTTATTTCACATTTTATTAAAATCGGATGCATAGATCACTTACAGGGATAATCAAAAGTATTGCGTTACTTTACGGTCAATGGGGAAAAATGTTTCAAATGCGTTTTAATGGTGTTACACTCATTCGAACTTAATAAAATTTATTTGAAACTATAAAGTACATATTATAATTTACATTTAACATAATTTGTGGTGTAAAGAACATTTAATATTGATTTACAAGGCCACACAAAGGTATTCCATTACATAATGGCATAGAGAGAACAATGTTTGATGAGCGTTTTAGTTGTAATTCACTATTTACAATTTTATGAGATTGATATATGAGAGTAATATTTTTAAAACTTCGTTATCATTCGAACGCACCACATTTGCTACGCTTCACGTGCAATTTCCAACTTGTTAAAATTATGTTATTTAAAGGCATAGCTTAAAATCTTTTGAACAGATTTTACATACGTTGTTTAATAGTGTTGTAAATTGTTAATGTTCACATTGTGTTCTTAATTTGGAGATAAAGTGTTGCGCGGCACTATTTTAAGAAATTATTTTCATCAACACTATTTACAGCACTGTTTCAACACAATTAACAACACTGTTTTTAGAACACATTTCCAGATAGTATTATTTTCCAACACATTAAGAAAACATTTGTAGAGAGCAATATGTTTGCAATATACTAAGAACACAATTACAATACGAAACGTTTATGCACCTTGTAAAAAGAAAATGGTCTTCGATACCTTATCATTGAGCTTAAATGAGTAAGAGGGTACGCCCAGACAAAAAAGCAATGCCTGAAGACCACAGTGTCCTTCTCGGTCACCTTTTTTATTAAAGTCTTAAAAAAACATTTTTTTTTAGCCAGATAAAAATAGAAAGAATTACAGATTAAACTCAGACACCGCGTCGAAACACAGACTGTCCCTTCTCGATACAGAGCGGGGGAGATGGAATGTTCAATATTTTGGTCAGATGCCCGCTGGGGCACTTAACTGATCGCAACAAGCAGCTGGTTATATGGAATGGAGCATTCTCGACCTCCTGCTGCATGAAAAAAACAAAAAAAAACAGACTTCTAAGTCGTTAGGATGTAAACAAACGTTAGGTAATTATGTATGTTGCTTAGTTTAGCTATCATCGCTGCCCGAGTAACTCCCTTTGAAGCCAGGATTTAGGGGGAGAGAGGCAGAGTACAGTGATAGTAGGTATGATTTGAGCTCCCACTTCGCCACACTCACAGAGTTGAGAAGAGACGCAATAAAAATTTTTATACACTGTTGAATGGGTCCGTGGTGTTATAAGAAATGCTAGGGTTGGTGGGGAAATACAATTCTCTAGAAACTTTTGAGATATGGTAGTAAGAATGGTGTCCCTTGTCAGACTCGTCCCACATAACTTGCCAGGTATGTATAACTTTTCCTTTTAAGAGTCGTTTGATGTGGGTGAAAAGCACCGGGAGTTCAAATTCTATTGTTGGATATTCTATTGCTTCTTTGCCATAGAATCAGCCTATTCATTGCTCTCAATGCCAATGTGGGTCGAGACGTGACCAAGAAAAGTCTTAGGGACTAAGATCATTCATTTCGAAAGATTGAATGTTGTTCGAAATTCAAGATATTAGATGAACAGGAGATCAGTCCGTAAATGTAATATACGATTTGATTGATTATTGATTCCCTCAGACAAAAGCAAAATTTCGAACAGAAAAAGGCACATTTGCTCATTACTTGTTGTGGCAATCTTTCCTGCAGTCGATACCGCATGTATCTGGACTTTCATGGTCACAATGACATAGTAGATGATATAATTTAGAAAAAAAATATCACGTATGCATTACACATTATGATAATAATGGGCCATAAATGTAAATTCAGTAAGGTATGCTAGAAAAAATATTTTGATCTTTGTTTCTTGAACAATCCTCGCATACGTCATCTAAATTGTGTAAATATTATGCAAGACTACAATGCGAAAATTAAATAATTTTTTTATTTATTTATTTACTGAACACATACTTAAAAAAGGTAAACATGGAATTTTATGATCATCAAACAAGGGGCAAAGGTGCAGGGAGTCTTCGAAATTTTATAAATTTGATAAACATAAAAAACAATCAATATATTAATATTTTAGATTTTTAGAAGAGATAATGCTAAAATATGTTATAATGTACTAATTTTCATTTAACTCTTTAATTTACAAAAATCTTTCATTTTAATATTTACACAATATACCCAGATTGAAAAGCCATCCTAACAATTTTAATGACATATTTAACAAATCATATTGTTTCTTTTGATGTATCACAAAAATGTCTGATTTTCTACGATAATGTTGGTACATTTATTACATCTTTTTTTCAATTTTAAAAAGCAAATCTGAACCTTATAAACAAAATAAATAATTTAATTAGTCTTTTAATGTCAATGTTAGTATATATGTAACCACAGCTTTTTTCTAATTTATTGGATTTTAATATTCAAATATTCCAAATTCACATAAAAAATTTAAAATAGCATTGCTTGCTCTACTAAATAACAAATATTTCGTCATTAAATAAGGCTAAATTCAGATTCTTTTAATTAATTGAAAAATCTTTTTGGTCTTTAATGTAAAACTAAATTTAAGAAAAGCATTTCATCTCATATAAATTTTCGTGTGGAATAAAATTAGATTAATTAAAAAAAAAAGTTTTATGTGGCCTGATTTTCGCAATAAGGTTTGACATACCAGCGTGTTATTAATAAATAATGTTGTAGTATTTGTGTATGTGTACATTGCTTATATAAATTGATCTTTAAAATTTTGTTTAAATTTTGTAGTGTTTAGATATACATTTTTTCACTAACAGCATAAAAAATAGAAAAAATAGAAAGATTTATTTTATATTATCTGAAAAGATAATTAAATTCGATAATTAGTGTTTCTTATATGCAATTCTATAAATTAAATAATGTGCTGAATTTTACAGCAATTGGTTTTTGTTTCGTTTTTATTTACACATATATTTAAGATCCCTTAAAAATTAATAATAAATAATGTTGTCATTGTTATTAAAAATAGTAATATTTGTACGGTAATTCTATTCAAATAAATAATTTTGTACATCTTAAAAAAGGCTAAACTTTTGGATTTAGGATTTCATTAAAATATTGTAAAGAAACACGAAAATTTGGAATTGCTGATTGTGTTTGAATATCATGTATATGTTATAGCTCCAATGCGTTTATGTTAATAATAAATGCCTATAAAATATTCGTTGTTGTTAGCAAGCATTTTATTCAAAGACTATTAAAAACAAATATGTTTTTAATAATTTACTGTACAAATGATATAAAAAATATATTTTAGAATAGTGATAACTTTATCCTTAAAATAAATATCAATGCAACTGTAAGTAAGACAAATGGAGAGAAAAGAATTACCAAGATCAGGTGTTCGAAGAGCCCTCAATTTTAAATATATAAAACGAAATTCATCTATTGTGTATCTTTTACATACGCGCGCATCCTGGTAAGTTACAAATAATTAAAAAAAATTCAATTATAATAATTCTTTATGTAATATTTAATGAAGACAAAAGAAATCATTACACAAATTATTACTTTATATGTATTGTTTTTATTAGGATTAAGACAAAGTGTAACGTTAATAGTATATTGAGAAAGAAGCAAAAGATAGGATGTAAAATCTATGTAAAATTTAAATAAAAAAGATGCATCCCACAATCCTTATAAAACTACTTTAATTATTGGTAACTCGAAAATTGCTATATGATTAGTCATGAATTTTCTATCATTTTAGTCGTTTTCTTAAAATGGGAAATGAATCTTTTTTTTAAAATAAAGTCTCAAAAATCCATCTAAAATTCTGATTTTACTTTAAGATTTAAATTCATATTACTTTCAATAGATCTCCAAATGGATACTTCAATGTCGTCTCTACTTCAAATTTTATTCACCTGAACACTTATCATTCATGTTTTGTTCTATTTTCTTTGAAGTGTCATAGTATTAAAAATCCTTTTTGGCGTTTTCATTTTAAAAATATATGCGTCTTTTTTTTTTTTTTTTTGTATAATTTTTGCATGATTTTACTTGGTGTCTTTCGCTTGTTTCACTATCATTTCTTAAAAAAATATATAAATGCTTTTGGAAATTAATATTCGTTGGATATTGTTTAATGTATTTCTTCCCACTAAATGAATGAGAGTTATTTTTATTATGGGCCGGTAAGAAAATTATCTTGAACTTATCGTCACCTGAGAATAATAAGGTTCTATCTGTGTTTTTGAAAAAAAAAATGATTTATAGATATAGAAATGTTCTATTTATATAATTGAAGACATTTCTAGATTAAAATATTGTTATAATATAATTGCAATGTTATATGTAAATTATATATAACATCATTTTGATGCAAAATGCCTTCATAGACACAAATAGAACCGTTCTATAACTATAAATCATAAAAAAAAGATAGGTGATGATTTTTCAAACAAGTCAATATTCATTTAATTGCATCGTTAATTTTACATAGTATACATTTTGCTCCGTGAATTCCGATTTCTTTTATCATTTAATCAAAATTACGTATTTGCAGGTCCGATTTTTTATATAACATTGATGAAATGAATCTGAGAAAATATTAACAGTATTATTCTGCGATCATATATATATGTTTAGAGTAATATTCTCAGAGTATTAATTTCTGTGCAATTTCTTTGTATGTTATTCTACTATTAATGTACATTTCTCTATTATTATTTAAAGTTACTGAGTATTAATCTGTGTGTAAGATTTTCTGCGTTATTATGAGATCATTTATTCGATAAACAGATTCTTAATAACAATGTTATGGCTAACTCTGGATAAAACTCGAAATTATCCTAGAAAAAAACATGAACTAGATATAATTGTTATATAAGTTATGGCCGAGTTATTATTTCTTTATAATAATTCATACAAATAATAATTTGCATGAATAATAATTCATATATAAATTTAACATAGCGCATATTTTTTCGCAAAAGAAATTCAGTTTTGATTTGATTTCATAATCTGGAATGTAAAAATGTACAAAAATAATTTTCTCCGTCAATTCCAATTTATTTTATTGTTTAATAAAAAATACTTATTAGCTGGTCCGATTTCTTACATAAAATTTATGAAAGGACTTAATCTAATTTCTGCATCCTACTCATTTACAACAATATATTAATAATTTGCTGCCAAAGAACTTGTGTGAATATTTTTGAGTAACATTTTCAGTTTAGTCTGGGGGAGACCGGGGATAGTAGTGACATTTTCGACATTTTTTATATTAGCCGTAAGATTTAAACAGAAGCGAGGCATTTAGTTTATCATATCATTAGAGTAAGTCTTGCGTAACATATTTATAGAACTACTATTAACTTTATTAACGTTTTTCATAACACAAAATGAATTCTTCGTAAATTCGAAATTGCACTACTAATCCCCGGTACGGGGCAAATTATGACAAGCTTGGGGCACATTGTGACACATAAAAGTACATTATAACATATACAAGTTATGTATAAAGGTTATTAATGGGATAAGTTAAATCGAGAATGAGAATTTTTTTTTTTCATTTAATAACTTTCGTAACATAATCAAACACTTTCATGTTTGAATAATATTGTAAATCAAATTAAAAAAAAATAGTTAAATTTTAACACTTGTAAACTCTTAATCCTTTATAAAGATACTTTTAGAGGCACTTAGCAAAAAAAAAAAGTCTTAATCAGGAAAGAAATAAACAGCAAGCCAACCTCTGGCCATATTGATCTTTGACAAGGGACTTACTACAACGTGTTGGTCTATATCCTATATTTTTAAAAACTCATTGTCATCGCTTGTTTCAGCGTCTGGTTTGCAGTTAATACAAATATAATAAGATTCATTTTTGGTACATTTGACATGCGTCCATCTTATACATGTCATGCACGCACCTATTCTTTTCCGGGTCTAGAAAGTTTGTTTTGCTCCAAGCAAACTAGACATACATTAAAATGGGTTGAATAGCACCGAGACTTCCCAATCATACGAATAAATTTATTATAAATATATGCGATGATATTTTTAGTTGCCAATTTTTTATAAGAAGGTAACAACATTAATAGTTGGATAATTGAGTTTTGACATGTTTGCACAACTACTGTGGTAAACAAAAAATCCTCAAGAGGATCCTCAGAAACCTCTTTTTTTTCAACGTCTTCAAAACTTTGTATGTAACTACAGCATTTTTCGTATTCTAAACCTAAGAGAGGAGATTTTTAATTAATGGTAGACCTGTAAACAATATTCTGTATTAAATTCTACTTATTTCTAAACTACATAATGAAAAAATGAAAAATGACTTGTAACATCACAGGTTTAAGATTTACGGGGTGAATCGGAACATGTTTTCTCTCATGGTTTATTTCTCTATACCGTAATAATTTCATGTAATATATGAAAACATAAATATGAATATGTATTGTATCAATATTTTGTTTGTTCTAATTGCTTGAAGAGTTTACAGGTGCTAAGAAATTACTTGGTTAAACAGAAAAGCTAACGCCTAATCCAACAGACATGGAACACACAATAAAAAATTTTATAAATAGCAAATTAGTTAGAAAAACTACACAGAGTTATTCTCTGACATCCACAACATTACACAAACATCTCAAAATGAAAAACAAATTAAAAAAGAGGGATGCACACAGTACTAAGGTCTGGGGAGGTTTGCGTATTAGTAGATCGTTTTAATACATGCAGCGATTGGGACTACTCAATATATTCATTCACCCAATGACTACTAGTAAAGGATAACACAGAACAGGGCTAAATTTGTATTAGGTTCTACTTCTGCAATTCGAATCTAATTTCTTAAAATAAATTTTAATTTTTCTTGATATAAAAATTGTTCTCTAATTTTTTTAAATGACTATCTTTATTTGTATATAAAATAAGGACTTGTTTTCACAGTAACTACGTGTTCCTATTCCTCCCTTATCATTATTGTCTGTTTTTATTAACCCTATTAAAGTTTGAATCGGAAGAAATAAAGATTATAGCATTTGTTCCGATTCACCCCTATCTGCGGGATGAATCGGAACACTAATAAAAAAATAATATATATATAAACAGTAAAAATGTTTTGTTTTTGCATAAAAAGTAAAGAACAAAACAAGACCGAAATTTCTAGTAGAAAAATAAAAAAAAAATAAAAAATCAATTGTTGCTTATTTTTAACGTTAAAGTTGAAAAATGTTCCGATTCACCCCATTTTACGGTAAGCAATTTTCGTCGTCTTCTGAGCTATCCAATACCTACTTCTCCCTTTTTTTCTGTAACCTAGGTGAAATTTTTTTCTGCACTGCTTGGCTTTTCCATACAGTTTCATTTTTGCTTTTTCTTCTTCAATTTGTTTTCTGTGTTCTTTTGCTTTTTGCACTGCTTAAATTTTCTCTTTTGCATGTGTGCTTGTTAGAATGGCAGATTTCAAACATTTACGAATAGATCGCTTGCCCTGTTAAGGTCCTGCTGTAGAGAGTGGTCTTATTTCTGTAAGAACACTGATACATTGCTATTAACAGTTGTTATAGAATCACCTAATTCAATGAGATTTCTTACTTCTGAAGACATTCATGCAATCTCACCATCATTGATAAAATTTATTGCCAAAGTGCTTGGTTTATTAACAGTTACATATTTACTATTTTTTTTTCATTCTCATCCTGGTCTTTAATGCTATCATCTCCCAGAGATAGCTCTTTCAGTACGCGTATTGTAATATCACACCATTTTTACTGAAATAAAAAACTTTCATTAAAAATTATGCTGTGGTAAGTAGTGACACTGTCACAACGTGCCTCTTAGACTTCCTCACAACTAGCCCCGCGTTACGCCATTTTGAATTTTATTCATTAGTTCCCGAAATTTTGTCATGATTAACAAATGAAATACACAGAATAACAGCTCAAAATATAAGCATTTAAATAAAGTTAGGGAAATTTTCATACCTCAGTATCCCTAGTGGCAATGACGATTCAAATGTAGGTCGCAAAATTTACTTTTACGATAGAAAATAAGATAAATAGATTTACCTCGAAAATAACGCGACTCTACATTTCAAAAAATACACAGCATATTGAGACAATCAACCTCTTCACTCGCATGATGCGACAAGTGTTGCAGCATTTTGGCGGAGTCAGGAAGCTCAATGGCAACACTTGCCCCTGGCACAACTGACCCCGGTCTCCCCTTTTTCTTAAAAAAATGAGATGCATTCTTTTAATGTATTCTCAGAAATCCATCTGAAATTCTCATTTTACAGGTATATCTAAAAAGTTATTACTTTCGATGGATCTACAAATGGATGTTTAAATCTCAGTCTCTACTTTATATTTTATTCATCCGACCACTTATACTTGGTGTTCCATTCCTTTTTTGAAGTCTCATAATGCTAAAATTCCTTTTTGGGTTCTTATTTTTGAAAATATATGCATCTTTTTTATTTAAATTTTACTCTTTTATTAATTTTAATCTTTCTCTTCTTCCTCAATATATAACTAATGTTATACTTTGCTTAAAATCTAATAAAAAATACATAAAAAGAAATAGTTTGTGTAATGATTTCTTTTGTCTACATTCATTCTTACATAAAGTATCATTATAATATTTTTTATGGATTATTTTAAACCTTCCAGGAGGCGCGCGTATGTGAGAGATACAGTATGGATGAATTTCGTTTTATATATTTAAACTTGAGGGCACTTCGAACACTTGATTATAACAATTTTTTTCTCTACATTTGACCTATCTGCAGCTTCATTTACAATACACAATTTACAATAGCATGTGTCGGAAATATGCGCGAATTTTCAAGTTGGAATAATAACGGCGCCTGCTGGAAAATTAATGGTTTTTTGATTAATATTTATTATTTATTCTTATCATTATTTTCATGTAATATTTATTTTACTCCATCAATTCTAATTTGTTTTATTGTTTAAAGAAAATTTCATATTAGCTGGTTAGATCTTTTATAGAAAATTTATGAATTATTTAATTTAATTTTACGTATTCTTTTCATTTATAACGATATTTAATTATTTGTTACAGAAGAATAAATCTGAACATTTATGAGTAATGCAATCAATTTAGCATATTTCTGATAAAGAAAAATATACTTTTTTAAAATAAAGTCTTAAAAATCGAACTAAAATTTTCATTTTACATTTAGATTTAAAATATTACTTTCGATTGATCAATGTGGGTCTAGACTTTGTATTTTATTCACCCGAACACAGATTATTGGTATTCTACTTTTCCTTTAAGTCTCATAATGTTAAAAATTCTTTTTGCGTCTAGATTGTTTAAAATATATGCACATATATATATATATATATATATATATTTTTACAAAGATTTTACTTGCAGTCTTTATTATTTCACAATCTTTTCCTTTGTAGATTCCTTTAAAGAATATTATAAATTACATTTAATATATTTCTCTTCTGACACTGAATGACATATATTTGAATTAAGGGTTAGAAAAAGTATATTTTGAGTAGACAAAATACACTCTAAAAAATAAAAAATAAAGAAAAAAAAATAAAAATAAAGAAAAAAAATTATTTCTACAGATTTAAATTTAGAGGAATCAGTATTTTTTCTGAAATTTTATCCGTACACTTTACTGAAAAAAGACGTAAATCTACAAAAGTAGGCTTTGTAAAGTTACAGATATCCATAACTTCAAAAAAAATCTAAAATTACAGTAAGCATACAGAAATTTTATCTGAAATTTTGTCCATCTAAAATTCGCATTTTATATGTAGATATTAAATGATATTACTTTCTTCTGATTTCCAAATGGATATTTCAATGTCGGTCTCTATACTATATTTTATTCATCAGAACACGTATTATTGGTGTTCCAATTTTCTTTGAAGTCTCATAATCTTAAAAAGCCTTTTTGCGTTCATATTTTTAAAAATGTATGCAATTTTTTTTTAAATTTCATATGCATTTTCTTTGCTGTCTTTAGCTTCTTTTACAATTTTCTTTTATTATTGAATATTATTATCAATTGTATGTAGTATATTTCTTTTCACAAAATGAATGAGAATTATTTTAATTAAGTGTCAGTAAGAAATATATCTGCAAATCTAGAAAACTAAATTTTCAACACTATTAAATATATATTTAATGTAATAAAATTTCGTAATTCTACAGATCTAGATTAACGGAAATCTGTATGCTTACTAAAAATTTATGTGTACACTGTGCTAAAGAAGATGTAAATCCGCAAAATTAGTCTTTCTAAAACTACATACATCAAAAACTTTATAAAAAAAAAAAAATCTAAAATTACAATAATTTTACTGAATACATTTTTGCCCCCAAAATGAATGGCATATATTTTAATTAAATGATATTGGAATAATATATCTTGAACAAATTTTACTACTCTGTAAAAAGTAAAAAATTTTATTTATATAAATTTACAGAAATCCATTAACTTACTAAATTTTTATCTATGCACTGTATTGATAAGGAGTAGTACTGTCAGTTTTTTTAATACAGTTCAAACACCCATGTAAATTTCTCATTTTACATCATGATTTAAAATGATATTTAATTAAATTGTTCCTGTAACATATTTCTTTTGTCAAAATGAATGACAGACATGTTAATTAAGCGCCAGTAAGAAATACCGGTTCAGCATATTTTTCTACTCTGCAAAATACTACTACTACTATTAATAATAATAATAAATTCATAAATAAATGAAAATTTGTATTTCTTGAGATCTAAATTTAAAGAAATTCGCGAACTTACTAAAATTTTATCTGTACATCGTACTATAAAAAATATATAAACGTAGAAAATTTGTTTTTATAAAGCTATAGGTATCTATAGGTTTACAAAATATCCTTTAAAATTACAGTAATCTCACTGAACTTTAACCCGGGTTGCAGTTACGAAAAAAAGTTCTAAGTATCCCAATTTCCTAAAAAGATCATAATTGTTACATTAATATTTATGGGCGTTCGTAATAATGAAAATATGAAAGACATTAGTCGTCGTTCAATTCGTCTGATTCTCCGCATTTAACAACGCAAAAACTATGCAACGGAAATTATATTTTTAATGTTTTTGTCGTGATTTCAACTCTTCTCATTTGCATCAATATTTGTTATTTAATCGCATCGTTCTTTTCACATAATATTTATTTTATGCCATCTATTCTAATATATTTTATCGTTTAATTGAATTTACTTATTTGTCTGGTCCGATCTTTTATTAAAGAAAATTGTGAAATGATTTAATTTAATTTTCGATTTTTTTATTTCGCAGAATATTTTAATTAACCGAAGAATTTATGTGAATATTTGCGAGTAATACTATCAGTTTTTCGATTTGTTAAACGTGAATGTTCTCAAATGGAACATTGCATTATTTGTAATACAAAACATATATTTTCCAACATAATAACGATGTCTTTAGTTTTCCTATAAAGTATAAGGTTGATTTAAACTTTTGAAGAAAAAATATTTATGTTTAAACATTTATCACAGGTATGTATAAAAAAATGTAAATTCATTAACCCCTTAATTGGTTTGCCCGAACGGCGCTCGGGCAAGATGAATTTGCTTATTTCATCATTTAGAGCTTTTTGACACCACTATTATTGTTAAGAAAATTTTCCTACTATAGAAAGGCGGAAATGTTTACACTAAATTTTACGAATACTTTATTAAATTAATAGTGGTGTGAGTCCTCTATTTTCAATTTATTGAAGGAAAAAGAATTAACCAGTTAAGGGGTTAATTTGCATGAAAGATATATTATTTGCTTTTCTCGTTTTCTCTTTATCATTTATATTTGACCACTAGGAATCTAGTTTTTTTGGAATTCGAGAAAATACACAAGAAAAATATACAATAGCATACATCGAAAAATCATTTGTTATATTTGCATTGGTTGTCAATCAATAATCATGTTCCAAAATGGAAACAGCCAAAGGGAAACAAGAGAAACAGCCAAAAAACTGCTGACTTTTTACAAAATTTGTATGCATAAATTAAAACATTTGGAGCTGTAATTTAGGAAATTTGGCGTGTAAACGTTTAAAAAATGGAAATGCATCTATTCTTTATTTTTTTAATGTAATTTAACAAATGTCAACGACTATTTGGAAAATCATATTTTCAAAGACTAAAATTTTAGACTTATAAATAAATTCTATATTAATTAATAATAAAGCATCATTTTTATAATGATGAAAACGTGGTTTACGTAATAATACAGTCTTATATTTCGTACGCCATGGATTAATAATTAATATTCCTGTGCTTAGCATATACAAATTTGAAATGAAATTTCAGTTTTACAATTTTTGTTACTGTAAATGTTTAAATTTCTAAACATCACACATTTTCAATTTTTAAACAATTTCATAGAAAAAAAATGTACTTTTAAATGCAATTTTTTTAAAGCTGTATCTCAGTCTGTTTTTAAATTATTATTATTTTTTGTAGTTTTTTTTTACTTTTTTGGCCATTGTAGCAACAGAAGTATTTTATTTCTGGATATGAAACATGATACAATAAAAAAAAACGACAAAACGAAAAAAAAAAAAAAACAGAAGTATTCCATTTCTAGACATTAAGTATGGACCAATCCGAAAACGAATAAAATAAAATAAAATAAGTTGCGGAATTCAACCAATAAAAAAATTCACATATGCTTCAAATTTCCCAATTCTGTAATAAGGACAGTAACATTTTTACAAATAGTTTTTTAAAAAATGTGGTTTCTCAAATAATTTTCCCATCTTAATAGATTTTCACCTACAATTACCAAAATTTCCATGAGATCTTTTCCCATTTTCAGATAACATTATCACTAATACTAAAACATGTGCATAATATGGATTTTATGTTTATTAATTTATATTGCTTTAAATTAGAACAACATGGCTAAGTGAAAGAGATGGCAAGATGTGATCTATTATAAGTTTTTACATCTAAAATAATTATTATGTATTTCGATACCATTTTGCATTTGCTTAGAATTTTAATTTAGAAATATTTTTATGATATAATGATTTTTTTTTCATTTAATGTTACATTTTACCTTAAAGCTAATAAAAAATAATGAGTAAAAATAATAATGTTTTTTTATTCTTAAATTAATTTTTATATAAATTACTATTAGAAGAGAACTTTATGACTGTCATCTTTAATGTTTCTTTTTTTCTATTTTATTCACTTGAGTCCATATTTATAATTTAATTGCATCGTACTTTTAACATATTATGTATTTCACTCCGGTAATTCCAATTTGTTTTATTCTTAATTCAAATTGGAATAAAGAATACCATTTATTCCAATGCTATTAATTGGAATACCATTCTTTAAAGAATACCACTCTTCACCAATTCTTTAATCAGAATTACTTATTAGCGGGTTTGATCTTTTATACAAAATGACTTAATTTAATTTTTCACATTCTTCTCCTTTGTAACAAGATTTTTATTATGTATAACCGAAGAATTTATATGAATATTTGTGATTAATAATATCAGTTTAGTTAATTTCATAAAAAAGAAAATGCATCTACTTTAAAAAATACCCATCTAAAATAGACCCATCTAAAATTTTCATTTTACATGTAGATTTAAAGTGATATTGTTTTTGATGGATCTCCAAATGGGTATTTCAATGTCGGTATCTACTTTATATTTCATTCAGACGAACATTTATTATCAGTGTTCCATTTTTCTTTAAAGTCTCATAATGTTAAAGAGGCTTTTTGCTTTCATATTTTTCGAAATATATGCAGCTTTTTCATTTAAATTTTACATAGATTTTACTCGTGTCTTTCGTTTCTTCCAGAATCTTTTCTTTTTTCCATACATTAGAAGATAATTACTAATTATATTTAATATATTTCTGTTCACAAAGTGAATTACATATATTTTAATACGGTGTCAGCAAAGAATATATCTGGAGGATGTTTTCGAAACTGTAATACATATATATATATATATATATATATATATACACTCCTGTACAAAATTATAAACTCAGAAAATTTTTAGTTTGTTTACATCATAATATAAATAAGCTTAGCTTTACTTTAATAAAATAATGATGAATATTTATAATAAGACATCTACATTTAATATAACTTATAAATAAAATGGAGTAAGTAATTTAAATAAGAAAATACCTAACTTAAAAAAAATAACATTATGTGTGACCTGGACGAAAATCTAAACTCAAAGTTCTAAATTTCAATATTCTCGAACATTTGAATATATGATAAAATAAATGAATAAATATGATATAAATAAATGTATTTTATGATAAAAAACTAATAATTGGAATCATGATGTATCAATAGATTTCAATACATCAATACATGTTTTAATTTTGTCATAAAATAACATTATGTGAGACTTGGACAAACTTATAAGCACAAAGGTATGAATTTCTATACTCTGGTATTTTTTTATCTAAATAATATATGTGTTCTGTGTTAAGAAACTAATTAGTGAAATTATTTTTCACATTGGTATTAAAGCAAACAATATTTATTCATATTTTCAATTCTCTCTATGATTTTATTAAAGATCTGTGATGGTGTGTGCTGATTCTTTTCAGAATGGTAAAACTGCTCTGGTTTTTCTTAATGAAAAACAAAAAGCAGAAGACTACCAGTTAATGCTGGAAGTTAATCTTTTGCCATATGGACCGTTGATCGCTGGAGTAAAGTGAGTATTTTAGCAAGGTAATGTAGCAATACACTCTGCTAAAAGTGTAAAAGAGTGGCTGCAGCGCTGGCATGTAAATGTCTTGAATTGGCCAGCCCGCGACCATAATCTAAACTTCTTTGAAAATTATTGGGGTGCAATGGATCGAATAGTCTATCACGATGAACGTCAATATCAAATTATTAAAAGGTGGCTATACTTTCAGCCTGGAACCTGTACTCTATGAGGTAGTTGGAAAAAATTGTTCAATTTATGCCGAGTCGCATATTCGAAGTTATTCAGAAAAATGGCGATTGAACACATTTTTGAATGTGTGCATTAATACTTTGCACTAGGATGCAAAAGTACGTTCACTTCTTAAACTCTATAATTTTATGTTTTCAGTTTACACATATTACTATTTTTATTTTACTCCTTTTTTTGAAAAAAAAATCATAAAAATACATTAACGTATTGAAATATATTCATCACTAATAACTCCATTTATTAGTTTATTATCACAAAATGCATTTATTTATAGTAGAAATTCACAGCTTTGAGTTTATAATTTTGTCCAGGTCTCCCACAATGTAATTTTATGAGAAAAATTAAATTATGTATAGATGTATTGACATGTATTGATCCATAATGACACCATTTATTAGTTTCTTATCACAAAATGCATTTATTTATATTAAATATGCCAGAATATAGAAATTCATAACTTTGAGTTTATAATTTTGTCCAGGTCTCACATAATGCTATTTTTTTAAGTAATGTATTTTCTTATTTAAATTATTTGCTCCATTTTATTTATCAGTTATATTGAATTTAGATGTCTTATTATAAATATTTATCTTTTTTTATTAATTTAAAGCTAAGTTTATTTATATTATGATGTAAAAAAATTAAAAGTTTTCTGTGTTTATAATTTTGTCCAGGAGTGTATATATATGTAACCATTAATTGTATTACAATACATGAACCATTGAATCTATTTATACCAAATTTTTCCCTCCCTGTTCAATGGGGTATAAGTTATTAAATTCAATGGTTCATATATTATAATACAATTAATGGTTTTATATTAGCATTCAAGTTATTATGAAGATTTTAGCGCAAGTATTTATGAATTCACGTGCAATTTGATATTTGATAACATGGTATCTTTTCATTTTGAATAAAATATTCATTGTGAATTTTTTCCTACTTGTGGTATTTTTTATATATTTTTAATATATAGCAAATATAGTTAAAAGTATTTGTAAAATAATTTTGTAATGCTATAGATTTAAATTTACAAATATTGGCATGCTTATTAAAATTTATCGTTGCACCGCAATAAAAAAAAAATTTAAATTATTTGCTCCATTTTATTTATCAGTTATATTGAATTTAGATGTCTTATTATAAATATTCATCTTTTTTTATTAATTTAAAGCTAAGTTTATTTATATTATGATTTAAACAAATTAAAAGTTTTCTGTGTTTATAATTTTGTCCAGGAGTGTATATATATGTAACCATTAATTGTATTACAATACATGAACCATTGAATCTATTTATACCACATTTTTCCCTCCCTGTTCAATGGGGTATAAGTTATTAAATTCAATGGTTCATATATTATAATACAATTAATGGTTTTATACTAGCATTCAAGTTATTATGCAGATTTTAGCGCAAGTATTTATGAATTCACGTGCAATTTGATATTTGATAACATGGTATCTTTTCATTTTGAATAAAATATTCATTATGAATTTTTTCCTACTTGTGGTATTTTTTATATATTTTTAATATATAGCAAATATAGCTAAAATTATTTTTAAAATAATTTTGTAATGCTATAGATTTAAATTTTCAAATATTGGCATGCTTATTAAAATTTATCGTTGCACCGCAATAAAAAAATTTAAATCTACAAAATTTGTCTTTCTAATGCTGCAAATATCTATAGCTTTACAATAAAATCTATTAAAATTGTATTAATCTTAATGAACTTTAACCGCCTACTATATCTAATTTTACGCTTCGTATTTTTAAAGAAAATCAACTCCCAACTCAATGATTTATTTCTATACCTTTAGCATTTGGAATATAACTATAAATAAAAGTATAACATCTAATTACAAAATTTTTTAAAAACTCATTCATGACCTAATGCTTAAAATAACTTAAAAATTTGTAAATGCAATATTGTATGCAGATTTTTGAATAAAAATTATTGGACCGGTGAAAATGAAAAAAATATTATTACATGGTCTTTATATATATTAATTTAACTGCAATAGAAAGAAATAATTAATAGCCTGCCCCTCTCTCTCAAATAAAAGAAATGTATACCTAAAATTGTGGTTTAGTGACAAAAACAAAAATTAAAACGAAAAAGTGTTTCTCAATAATTTGTTGTTATTGCTGGATTATCTTATAATAGGGTATTTAAATATGTAAAGTCGCAAGCGTGGAAGAATGAATACGCACTTAGAATACATGAGCACTACTAACAGAATTATGCATTAAAAGATTTTTTTGAAGAAACAATTTCATCATTTTAACCAAAATACATTGTGTTTAGTTCCAAATATCTTACTTCGTTTTTAGAAACATGAGATCTGAAACAGAAATGCGGGAATGACCAAATATATATATGCCATATATATATATATATATATATATATATATATATATATATATATATAGCAAATTGTAGCTGGTAACTAGGTACAATTAATGTAAATTTATAGGCTTCTGTCGTTCGAATCGAATCGACCGAGCTTTAGATGTTAACCAGGAGTGTAGTCGTAAAAATAACATAGGATATATGCTCTAAGCAGAGGGATACCCTAGAATGTGTATACTATAAGCTTTCTTTAGAAACAGAGGGTATATGGTGTTCTATTAAAAAGACCAGAATGTATACGGCGTATAACCTGCCTTACATCCCTCATATTAACTGCACTGTTCACTCTGTACTATACTACAAATCAATTTTCTGTGCAATTATACGCTTTGGGCATGCTTGGTGCAGTGCATGAATGTGATACCTGCAGGAACTAGGTTTTTGGCACTATGTCGTCTTCCCTTACATTTATGTCTAATTAAGCTGCATCTTTACTGGTTGTGTCTTTACACTATACATTTTTATAATAACTGCGACTGATTTGTTTTCACGGAAAAAGCGCAAATATGATTTCTTTCAAAGTTGGCACTGAAGTGAGTTGTAGCCAAGAAGGAATCCCTTGTTCTTCCTCATGCTCAATAATTAACAGAAGCACTTGTCAAACCCTTTTTCATACTTAAAACATATTAACCTTTTTTTGGTGCTCGTCAGAGCATTTTTTAATACTAGTCATTTGATTTTTTGATAAAAACAGAAGATTTTCTAATATCTTAAAAAGAAAATAATTGCTGCTGTCAAAATTTATAAAATGATAACAACAGCATAAAATTTTGATGTATCAGAATAATTATAAAAGTCATTGCATTGCCATATAAAATGCATGATATGAAAAATAAACCATGGATTCGAACGAAAAAAGTAAAGAACTTTATTAAAAGAATTAAAAGCCTTACCAATTAAATACATTCAAGATAATTTCTCAAATGAAACATTCATTCACAACTAGAAAAATTCTAAAAATTGAATAACAATTAACATAAGAATATTCCCGAAGGAATAATAATTTATCACAAAAGCATTTCTAAACAAAACGAACTTACATCTAACGGGATTTGAACTCTTTACCCGCTGCTGAGCAACCAAATGCCTTACCTCAAGAATCCTAGTTTAACACCAGAGATGTTGCAAATTTTGCTATAGTACCTATATAAATACCAGTATAGACTACTCTTTATTGGCACATTAGCGCACCTTCTGCTGCGGTGGCGTTAATACGTAAGTACTATATTTTTTATGATCTTTAATAAATTCAAATATTACATTTAAAATTCTTCAATGTTATTCACATATGCGTATCTTACAAATATATCTTTATTGTTTGATTTGATAAATTCTCCATTAAAATATGAAAACTTTTATTAGTATTCTTTTGTTTGAAATCACCTGAATAAATCAAATTTTATATTTGGTACGTCTCAACGTCATAACTAAACGTCATCATTAAAGTAATCCTTTTCGTTAATGACTTTTATTTTTTTAACCTATAAACTTAAAATTTTTTAATGGCAACATTTTTCCTTTTGAGTAATTTGGCGAACAGTTTGGCGATTTCTATAAATGGGTGAAATTGGTCGACCTGATAATCAAGTAGCACCGTACGTAATGTAAATAAAATAGGTATGCATTTTTCACACAGATGTCATATACGCACCATGTTGGCGATTTTTTTTTTCTGACGCCAATGTCATACGCGCATCGGAGTATTTAACTGAATCCAGAGTGTCGTTATTTTGCTTGATATGTCAACCCGGATGTTGTTCTTTACTTTTTAATAAATAATGTATTTTTACTTTTTTAAATATATAAATTGTTTTGTTCTATTAAACAAACCTTTTTTTATTTATTGTTATTACCTTTCAAAAAATATATACCGGGTGTCCCAAAAATGACTGATGGATTTTAAAATTCAATAACTTGTAAACGGTGACAGCTTTTTAAAAATTTTTTTGCAGGAGGGTTATGTACAATGTCAAAAGTTTTTTTTTTTTTTTTTTTTTTTTTTTTTTTTTTTTTTTTTTTTTTTTTTTTTTATTGTAACTTTTGATTTTAGTACGAATTTCAACCAATACATGGCGCTGACGACAGTTGAAGCCCAGGTCGACGCCAAAACTGACCTCACTCAACACTGATCACCTGGCCTTCAATCGCTATCAGCGCCATCTATTGTTTGAAATTCGAACTAAAATAAAAAGTTACGGTAAAAAACTCCTGACATTATACATAACCCTCCTGCAAAAATTTTTTAAGTAGCTGTCACCGTTTGCAAGTTAATGAATTTTAAAACCCATCAGTCATTTTTTGGACATCCGGTATGTAACTGGTATTCCAAAACGATATTTTCTCCAAATTGGCTTTAGAAATAAATTAACGCCAGTGTGATTCGTATATGACATTTGTGCCGCATTTTAATATAGAAACAGAAAAAATTCGTACGAAAGCAAAAATTAAATTTCATCAGGTTTGTTTTCAGAGCTATTTATATATTTTGGCATTATACTATTACTTTTTGAAGCCAAAATAGCACCAAGCTTTCGAAAACAGATGTGTATTAATCAGACATTCATAAAATAAGTAATAATTTATTTGACCTAGAATACTTTAACGTACCTTCAAAAAAAAAAAAAAAAAAAAAAGCTGACACATTCTCACGTCTGAATCATCATGCAGCGCCCGAATCACCGCTCTTGTGTTGCGCCAAACCGGATTTCTTACCGGTACGCCCTTACCTTACACCTCAAAGGCTCAAATAAATGTTTATAAAAATGTAAAACCATATTTTTACGCTTATCTTTTAAATGTCCTGTAGAATTTTCCATTCATGTCTAATTATTCATAAAATAATAACTGTGAAAAGTATTGGTATGAATGTTTGTACTTAATAACTTTACACATCTTTTTGTCTTGTACAATTTAAAAAAAATAATATTAATGTCAATCTTGTGTTAAATCAGTCTTTGAAATAAAATATTACGTGATGGCAAAACACGGTTACGTCGCTTTAGCGGTTGAAAAAAAATGCTATTCGGTTTTTCGGTGCCATTTTTGATTTATTCGCCAAACACACGAACCAGAACAGGAAAATGAACTTTTCTGCAAAATCTTGCCCTGATCGCCTAAATTTGTTGATTTCATCATATGGACCTTCAGATAAGCGAGTAAATAAAATTATGAATAAAAGTATCATATTACAGTGGCTAGTATAAATTTAAGAGAGACTAAACTTTTTGCCAGAGGTGGCTTTTATCTTAAATAAATGAGAATTTAATAAATAAATAAAAATATTTCACTTCGCTCGTCAAAATAGATAGTAAATATGATACATAAAAAATAACAACAAATAAGTATTTTTTTCGCGTGATTTATCTAATCTATTTATTTATGTTACATACATAGAAATTTTTATGTTCATTTAAACTTACGTGCAACAATTACAAGAAGAAACAAATATAAGAAAAAGACTATGTTCAGCTGGAAATTTCAGACAAAAATACGATTTTCTCAGCGACCGACAAACATACAAAGATGAAAAAAACTGTTCTACCATGAGGATTAAAATAAACCAAAAACGAAGTTAATCCATCCACGGAAACGTTAGCTAGACTTAGTTGAATTTTTTGCCTTCATTTTTTCATTAAAAATTAAATAAAAAACTATTCTATGCTGCAGTAATTTTTTGAATGCTATCATTTTATTCGTCTCGTCAAGTTCTATCTTTAAAAAAAAATCCCTGCCGTATCTCAACTGGTTCGCCAGAAATTTTAGAAAGTTGTTTGCACTTTCTATTTCTTAAACATATTATACCAAACGCAACCGCGTTTGCTATGATACACACATACAGAATCTTTTGCGAGAGTCTTTTGAAAGCACATTAGCTCTCAGGCTTTGATAGTCTGTGAGCTAATATCACGTCAAATTGCATTGGCCTTGGATAAATTAGATCAAAATTAGAAAGTTAGCGCCGTGGCGATCTTTAGATTCAATAAAATCATGCCAAATTGACTTTTTCTAGGACAATCTAGATCGGCCTAGGATAAACTAGTTTAAACCAATAAAAAACAGGCTAAACTAGTTTATCCTAGTGATTGTTTGACCAAAATAGTTTGGCCTAGGAAATTCTAGTCTGTCCGATGGGCGTTCGGATAGACTAGTTTGGCCTAGGAAAAACTAGTTTATCCGATGGGCGTTAAGATAGACCAGTTTGGCCTAAAATCGGGTTTAGCCTGTAACATATATATATATATATATATATATATATATATATATACCATTTCATTGTGGATTTGCTAGGTCCTGTATTGTTTCCTGTAAACAATCGAATCATCATCAATACCTGCGATTTATAACATTAGGTACCCAAGGATTAATTAATATACAGAATGAAATTTTATTTAGATACCTCAGTTTTTTCAGTAACATTAGTATTCAGTCCTCAGTATATATATATATATATATATATATATATATATATATATATATATATATATATATATATATATATATATATATATATATATATATATATATATATATATATATGTATATGTATATATATCGTGAAATTTTAATTACCATTAAGAAATAACTGAGGTATCTAAATAAAATTTCATTCTGTATATTAATTAATCCTTGGGAAACTAATGTTATAAATCGCAGGTATTGATGGTGATTCGATTGTTTTCAGGAAACAATACAGGGCCTAGAAAATCCACAATGAAATGATGGGGGTTTATGTGAGTGATAATCCAAAGAGTTTATTCTATTAGACCGAAGGGAAATCAATTTATTAAGAAATATACTTATATTAACTACGGGCATGTGTCGAGAATTATTCACGAAGAACTAAACAGGCCAAAGGACCACCAACACTGGTCGATGTGGTTTTGAAACTTTGCTAAAATAAGTCATTACATTTTTCTGTCTTAATTATTTTCTATTAATAATAAAAATTTTACAACACACTTAAGTATTATTTATTTTATTTTTAACTTTGAAGAAATGATTCAACTACCACTGTAATGTAGAAGGATTATTTATTTACTATATTTCTTAAAAACTAATTTTATTCATGATCTTTATAACGGTAAATGCTAAAATATTTGTTTTCATATTAGAAATTAATCTTTTTCGAAATATAAGTAAAAAAAATAAAGTAAAATTAAATAAAAAAATAAAAACATAATAGATAAGAAGCAAAAATGCATATACGAAAAATTACTTTAGCAAAATATATATATTTAAAAAAAAAACAATTTTATGATATTTTTAACATGTCAAAATAAACTCAACTTTATTGTAATAATAATATTCTTATATGCGAAACGATAACGTTAATATGCATATAATTTCACGAAATAAGATTTTATTATGTACCGTGAGATGAGAATATACATACATTAAATTTTATAATTTCGTAATGTATAAGATTGGTAAAGCTAGATTGTTTATTATAAAATAAGAGCACATAATAGCGTTTTGATCTTATTTTTTTTTATTTTATTATTTTTTTTTTTTACAAACATGTTATTTTTTATCCAAAAAAAACGCATTCAGTTCTTTAAAATATTTAAATAAAAGCCATACTTAAATATATATGTTTAGTGTTTGTTTTTAACAAACAATTGGTATGTTTTTTTACAAATAGAGTTATGAATTCAGTACCCATTTGTACACTGCAACTAAAATGATTAATTTTTGAAATAGGTTAGTTCCATTTTTTTCTATCTTTACAAAAAAAAAAAAAAAAAAAAAAAAAAAAAAAAAAAAAAAAAAAAGCATTGGATTCGTGAAAATTTTATAAATTCAAATACGTGGTGGATTTGCATATTTTAGGGTTTAAAGAACCCGAAAAAAACATGTTTTTTTTCTTTATTTTTTCAAAATGTCTGTCTGTATGTGACAAAAAGTTTTTGGATGTTCTAATTGAATAAATAAATCACGTAATCAACTTCAGATTTTGTTAGACTATGATTTTTTGGTGTATATCACTCAACAGATGGCATCTGTATGCTGCATTATTCGCAAATTCCCCAACAGTCATACCTAAATAACTAGTCACGGATTTTTATAAAATTTTATATTTAGTTAGCACTTAATATAGCAGATGCTGATTACATTTTGGTGCAAATTTCTCAATAGATGGCGCATTGCTGTAAATTCTCAATAGAAAAGAGCAGATAATGCCATTTCTGCATTAATTTTGTCAATTTATTACTAAAATTGAAACTAAAACCAAAGGACATTTTTTTTTTCTTCACAGCCATATGAGCGATTTTTATTTCTTTTATTCGTTTCAGATATCAGAACAGTACCAAAGGAAATTTAATAAATTGCAAAAAAAAAAAATTAAAAAATATATATTATTGAAAAGTTAATTTGCTTCAAATTAACTTTGACCTTTTATTTATAGCTCCAAAAATTTTTTATTGTTAATGATGTCATCTTGAGCATGTTCAGCGTATCTCATAAGTCACTTGCCGAAGCAACCAATGTTACCTACCGATTGTAAGTCATAATGAAATGATAATCAATACGTCAATTCTGACGTCAACTACAATTTAACAGGACTAGTTTTCATTGGTGACACAATTTGGTTTCGTACTGTCCTACAATTAGTCGGTAATATTGTTCACTTTGGTAAGGCGCGCTGAACATGCTGCGTGGTTTGAATTAATAATGTCATTTTCTCTTTAAAATAAAAAAAAAGAAGAAAAAAAACAAGCAGGAAAGTTTAGCTTCCCTACATTCAGTTAAGCAATGTATCGTATTCATCCATTTGGTTCGAGGTATAAAAAATCATCATTTCACTAAATGTGGCATCACACGAATACTGCTTATTGAAATTGCCACATACTGACGATTAGAGAAAATTTCGTTTAAACTTAAAAGCATATCAGTTGTTTAGTATTTGTTTCCAGCTAATAATTCTTAATAAAGAAATGGACCCTATTCTTCCTTTTTGTTCGACACTATAAAAATCGTCATTTTATCAATTGTGACGTCTCATGAATACAATCCATTATTATTTCACATATTCGTGTAATATATCCACTTTTATAATATTTTTTTTTCGTTAGAATAGCATTTTTCGCCAGCTTGAAAATGGTTGGAATACATAAGATTAATTTCACGTGACATCACATTCTTTTTAAAAGCTATAATTTTTATTTAATTGATTTCATTTTTTAATGTATATATATATACAGTGGTGGCCAAAAGTGTGGACATTTTTTGAAAGTTTCATGTTTTTCAACTTTGTGTGCTGGTAGAATATATTAATTTTGACTTAAATACAAATGTTTATATATCAAATTGAAGGCAATTTAATGTAGAATTTAATAACAAAAACAGTATTACAATATCTGTATTACAAAAAAAGTTATGCTCATTTAAGTAGAACAAACAAACACAAATCGTTTTGAATAATGACGGTTTTTCTAATAAAAGCGTACTGGCCAATCACAAACACTGTTCTGAGGACCAATCAAATGTCTGTAACTATAGTTTAGGTTATTTGGATAGTAAAGGAGTTATTATTGTGGAAATATTTTATGGAATGACGCATACTAGTGCAATTAAATAGAGTATTGCTGTTTTTGAATAGTTTAAGTGCTTTTTTTTAATTAAACTAATTTTAAACAATGTCACCAACAAGAAGAACTGACTGGACACTTACAAAAAGAAGCCGAATTGTCATATTGAGAGAAAATGGCCTCTCTTATGCTGAAATTGCAAGACAAGTTGGCGGTTCAGTGACTTGTTCTGGTGTACGAAAGTTCTGTTTACGTTATGAAAAAACGAAATCAGTGGAAAATAAGGCCAAATCAGGCAGACAAAAATGCACAAATGCTACTGCCGATAGAAAAATTAAACGGCTATGCCTTCAAGATAGAAAAAAATCATCATACGCCATTAGATGTGAAATGAATGCAGCAGGTATTGCAGTAAGTTCAAGAACGATAAGAAGAAGATTATCAGGATTTGGACTTCAAGCTAGAATTCCAAGGAAAAAACCATATTTAAATCAAAAGCAACGCGAAAAACGAGTTAAGTGGGCAAAAAAATACATTAAATGGTCAGAAAATCAATGGAGGCAAGTAATCTGGAGCGATGAGACTAAAATATCGCTCTTTGGTAGTGATGGTAGAAAATACGTGAGACGTAGAGTAGGTGAAGCACTTCATCCTGATTGCATTGAAGCAACTACAAAAAACCCGACAAGTGTCATGATTTGGGCATGTATGTCTGCAGATGGTGTAGGCCGAATTCAAGTGATTGATGGCATCCTGAATGGCAAAAAATACATAGAAACTGTCCTGGAACCAAAATTGATACCTTCCATCAGGGATCTCTTCCCCAACAAAGCACCATTTATTTTTCAGCAGGATTCAGCTCCATGCCACACAGCAAAAGTATGCAAAGCATGGTTTCAAAATAAAGGCATAGATATATTACCATGGCCAGGAAACAGCCCTGATCTCAATCCAATTGAAAATTTGTGGCGACGTTTGAAAATTCTTGTACGAGAAAAACGTCCATCCAATAAAAGACAACTTATTGAATCTATAATTGATTCTTGGCACCATGTGATTACGAAACATGAATTGCAAACACTCGTTTACTCGATGAAAAGACGTTGTGAAGCTGTCTTAAAAAATAAGGGTTATCCTACGAAGTATTGATTGTGTAAGTATCACTTTAAAAAAATGCAAATCTAAGATAGATCTTACTATTAGTTGCATAACTTTTTTTGTAATACAGATATTGTAATACTGTTTTTGTTATTAAATTTTACATTAAATTGCCTTCAATTTGATATATAAACATTTGTATTTAAGTCAAAATTAATATATTCTACCAGCACACAAAGTTGAAAAACATGAAACTTTCAAAAAATGTCCACACTTTTGGCCACCACTGTATATATATATATATATATATATATATATATATATTATGTATTTTCATCTCTACGGATATAATTGATTTCCATAATTTCTGCATCCACAGAAATTTCAGCTTTATAAATTTCAGGTTAATTTTTACAAAGCACATTTGCGCATATAAAAAGTTTTAAAAATCTAGTAAAAGTATTTTACTTAAATACAATTAAGATTTGAATTTCAAACAATTCAAGAGCTAAAAGTATGTTTAATATCAAATTCGTTAAATTCGTGGAATTTTTTAGAAAACTTTTATGATTATAAATACATATAGGAGTCCAAAACACAAATTTCAGGTTGTGAAATATAAAATACTATGTAGAGTGCGTTCAGAAATAATGAGGATCAATCCTGATGCTGAGGCTTTTGAGCAGTAAATTTGCTATTTAAAACTAAAATAATCTTAACAATAAATAATGCAAATGTACGTATTGGTCTTTGGTTGGTAGTCATATTTCTGCAGAATATATATGTGCATTATATATTAAATATTGCATTTTACATTATATATGTATTATGTTTAAAAAACAGAAAAATTTAAATCAATAAAGTATTCTGTAATATGAAACACTTAATTCAGTTTCATTTTATTGGTTAATCGTATCTGAAACTTTCTTAATTTTCAATTAATATGTGTCTATTTACTTAAATGTATTTAAAATCAAATTAGTATTATACATTGACAATTTATTCAGAAAAATTTTTTCGCATAAATAACTTAATTTTAACTTTTTTTTCACTTAACAATTTCATTGAAAAAATAATATTCTTCAGTTCACGCTTTGTTCTTAATATGAAAAAAATTCATTTTCCGGCACGTAACTCGCTTTCAGAGAATTCCTTTTCTAATTCGTTTATACATTTTACTTTCCTTGAACTTAATTATCAAGCGGAAACAAGCGTGAAATTTCTAAAATATTTTAATTCAACATTACTGCCTACATTGTTGTTTGGTAAAACTATAAAAATCTTTGTACTCTGCATATTTAGCTACAAAAAATGTATCTTCGCTGGTAAAAATCGCGAAATTGTTTAGAAAATTAAATACATTTAATATTCACTGAACATCCTAACTCCAACGTACGTGAAAATTATTTGGATAATTTAAAATAGAAATTTCATGCATGGATAAACATAAATAACAAAAACAAATTTACTTTTTTTTCTCTTCAGTTTCTGTTTTAGAAATTCGTACATCTCAAAGAAACGTTTATTTCATTAATCGCTGGAAATATTAAAGATAATTTTTAATCGTTTTAGAATGAGTACAAGTAAACAAGACAAATTTAAAAATAACAAAACCTTTTTAATTAATAAGAATGTATTTATTAAAAATACAAAACATTTCTCAATGGTGAGCATTTTTCTTTCCTTAAACGTAACTATTAATAGGAAACAAGCGTTAAAATTCTGAAATATTTTAACTTCTCATTGTTTTTCGTTTAAAGTAATAATAAATAATATATTTGTACTCTGCATATCTAGCTACAAAGAATTTATGCTTGCTGGTAAAAATTGCGAAATTGTTTAGAAAATTAAAAACATATAATGTTTGTTTAAATCCTTACTCTAACGTATGGTAATGCTATTATAATAACTTTAAATGCAAATATAAAGAATGGATAAACGTATATATCAAATATATTTTTCTCGCAGTTTGTGTTGTAGAAAATTTGTACATCTCAAACAAGCGTTATTAGCTGGCATTTATTTATGAGCTGGAAATAATAAAAATCTAATTCTAATTGTTTTAGGATACGTAAAAGTAAATAATGCAAATAATATATACATATATATCTTCAAAATTTGATATTTTAGAGAATTTTTGAAAATATTTAATTTAATAAAATAATAATAAAAAACTATGCAGTAAACTTATTTTTGTGAATAAAACATTTAAATTAAACATTCTAAAATTCTGCCATCTCTTTTATACATTTAAACGAAAATTTAAAATAGATAAATGTAACTTTTTAAAAAATATTATAGCCGTGTGTTTTGTTAAATAACCCTCTCGGGTCTGGTGTAGTATCGAATAGATGTACAATTAAAATAACATCTATTTTTATTGATTATTATTTTTTAACTAATAATTTTGTTACTGTTTACCTGGTGCAATGTTAGTATGTGTCCATACATTTACTATATGGCTTCTTTAAATTTTTTGGTATTTTATAATTGTAATAATAATAATAAATATCTGGTTAATTCTCTGCACCGTTTCCAATTCGTTTAATTTAAACATATATTTATCTCTTTAAATTTAACATACTGGTTACTTTTCTGAAAGAATCATGTGTAACAAAGCGATAAATGTATAAAATGTGAAATAAAATGAAATAGTAATAAAATATGAAAAAAAGAGCAAAATACACGTATCGATAACATAATTATTTAAATTTTTACTAGAACTTTTATTTTCACTTGGCAATTACATTCCAAAATTAATATTCTTCAGTTCACGCGTTTGCTTTAAACATGAAAAAAAAAATAATTCCTGGCACGTAACTTTCTGGCACTTTCAGAAAATTCCTTTACTGTTTCGTTTATGCATTTCTCTTTCCTTAAACATAACTATCAAGCGGAAACAAGCGTGCAAATTCTGAAATATTTTAATTCTGCATTACTGTTTACATTGTTGTTTAGTAAAAATGAAAAATCTTTATGCTCTGCACATTTAGCTACAAAGAATTTATCTTCGCTGGTAAAAATTGCAAAATTGTTTAAACAATTAAAAACATTTAATATTCGCTGAACATCCTTACTCTAACGTATGGTAACTATTTGAGAAATTTTAAATGGAAATTTCATGCATGGATAAACATAGTTATACATTTTTTTCTCAGTTTGTATTTTTGAAATTCTTATATCTCAGACAAGCGTTTATTTAGTTATTCTCAGGAAATTTTAAAGAGTATTACTGATTGTTTTAGAATGAGTACAAGTAATCAATACAAAATTTAAAATAACAATATCTTCAAAATTTGATATTTAAATATAATTTTCAAAATAGTTAATTAAAAAAGATCTAATAAAGCTTTAACATCTTGAAAAGCTTTTAATTTTCTTTACAATTGTTATATTTTATTCTAAAAAAATTCCTTCTGATCTTTGAAATTTTTAAACCGAATTTATACTTTAAAATGAGTAAAACGCATTGTTTAAAAATTAAAACTATGTTTTAATTATCGTTAAAAAATAAAATCAACGTTTTTACAAATATATTTATGGATTTCTTTATACATCTGTGCAATGCAACTAAAAAATAAGTTTTGAAATAAGTTTTTTCTTTTTTTTTTCATATAAACAAATTAATTTTCTGGCACGCAACTCGCTTTCAGGAACTTTTTTTATTGAATCGTTTATGCATTTTTCTTCCCTTAAATATCAAGCGGAAACAAGCGTGAAAATTCTGAAATATTTTAATTCCGCTTTGCTGTTTACATTGCTGTTTAGGAAAAATAAGTTTTTGTGCTCTGCTCATTTAGCTACAAAGAATTTATCTGCGGTGGTAAAAATTGCGAAAATTAGAAACATTTAATATTCACTGAACATCCTTAATCTAACGTATGGTAATACTGTTTGAACAATTTTAAATGGAAATTTTATGCATGGATAAACATATATAGTAAAATATGTTTTCCCCCCACCTCAGTTTGTGTATTAAAACATTTCATACAAGGGTTTATTTAGTTATTCGCTGGAAATATTAAAGAGCATTTTTAATTACTTTCGGATGAGCACAAGAATAGAGATTTTGTTTTCATATAATTAATATTGCTACTATGCGACGCATATAAAATTATAAAATGATATATATATTTTGTTATTAATTATACTAAAACTGAATTACACCTAAATCATCTCTACTAATAAAACGTATTTGATGAAAGCATCTGAGTGCAATGCATAAGAGAATCAACCGCTAGGCTGAAATTTCAAGTGAAGAGGAGCCATGGGCTCTCCAAGTACTTTGGGGACGCACTTTGTATTATTTTTTAATTAGTAGAGATACCAATTAAAAAGGGATGAATTCTCTTCAAAAACGCTTTTTTTTTACGAAAGTACAAATACTAGCGCGTGCTCATAAATTGATTTCCATATTGTGTTTTTTAAAGATTTTTTTATAACGTAACATTCCAAACAACTCTGTGAAGTTGAAATTTTAACACTACTTAAAAATTTTACTTTAATATCTCAAATGCGACAATTACATCAAAAATACCCTCAATAATCCTTTAAAAAAATATAAATTTTGGCAGTTTCCTGAAAACGTGCCCTCCCATGTTTTTCAATGGCACTACATTTCAATACATCAGTGTAAGTAATTTTAGACGTATTCACAAACTAGTGGTACAGACTTACATACTAAAATGTCTTCTAATCTGTGATGTAATTTATTTTCAAATGTGCAAGTTTTAACCTATTCAAAATCAACGGCAAATGCATGGAACTTTGTACTTTAAGGAGACTTTCTTTATTCTTTTTGCGCTATAAGCTGGGTTCGTATATATAATGAATATTTAAAAATGATACACTGTACCAAATTTTTTTAAAATATGAATTGTCTTATTTAATGCAAAACATTCCTAACTTCAGATGTAGCGACCACTAAGTTACGAAATTTCTGGTACTTAAATGTCAATTTAAAAAAAAATGTCTACGCGTAATAAAATTAGCTATAAGTATCTAATATTTTGGAATTCAACGCACCCTTTTTACAGTATCTGGATAATTCAGCTTTACATCCTGTAACAAATTTTCGAAACGGTTGGACGATTAGAAGCATTTTTTTCAAAACAATTTTTTTATTAAATTTCTACGAAAACAATAAAAACCTGAGTATTTTGATAAGTTTTCTCTCGATTTCGTCTAATATTTCCACTACTAATCTTTTTTTTTTTTTTTTTTTTTTTTTTTTTTTTTTTTTTTTTTTTAACAGTTGTCGGATACAGAAGAATTTATCATCCAATAAAATTTCAGATAATTAAGATGGTAAATAGTTAATAAGAGGTTTTCTTTCCCTTTTCTATGCTAAGAGAAAAGATGCGGGAACATCAAGAAAAAATGAGTTAAAAAAAGTTATTTATTTTTAAACTACATATTATACTTTCTCACGAAATATTTTTGTGAAATACATAACCGAAGAAAATATGAAAGAATTTTCAGAACATAAACTATTTTTTATGCGCATGCGTAATTATGTAAATAAGTAGAACCTATATGCATCATCGATTCCTTCCGTTTGTACGTCTGTCCTTCGGCAGACAACAGAGCAAAAACTGTCATACCTAATCTTTTGCAACTTAAAATATAAAATTTCTGCATAAATTTGTTGAGTCTCATTTTTTTTAACGGGTGTATAGTTTAATAACAAGGGGAATCAAAAATTTTCTGTTACATTAAACGGCCAATGAGGAAAAAATAGTTTCAAGATCATTTTAAAGATATTACACTCTTTCAAGAAGAGTAAAATTGATATGTATCTATGACGTATACACTATAATTTGCATGTTGTACAATGTGTGGTAAGAAGAATAATTGTTATTCATTTACAGAATCACACAAGAGTATTACATAATGGTATAGGGCGAAGCATTGTGTGAGGTCTGTTTTGTTATATTAAACTATTTCACAGCTTACGAAATTCATATACGTTGTTGAGGTTTACTACTTGTTACTTTCTGTATAGTAGAAATCAGATAGTATTTACGGAGATGAACATCAGATTTCGGCTACTATACTGTAACCGAAGTTCTGTACATTGTAAAAAATGTCAGATGTTTCTGAATATGTAAAAATGTACTGTAACCCAAAACGAAAATATACACTGACCTCAACGTGCCTTTACCTTTAAAAATCCCAGAAAGATATTTGTTTTCGAAATTTAAAGAAGAATTTATAAAAATTTATTTTTATTAGCTGCCCGTCCATTTCAGAAACGTTTCTAAGTAGCTTTTACAGTACAATAATCCCCTTTCTCAAATCAAACTATCACTTTTTCGGATTGTATCAATTCTCAAGTAAACATTTTCAGCTGCATAACTGATTTTGTGCATGCAATTTTAGCAAAATAATGTCAATTTTCATATTAATGATAATATTGTTAATATTATATGTTTGTCTATGAAACGTGCTCTCTGAATATCAAAATATCTTCCTATGAATTGGTAGCATCCGAAAAAGTGATATTTTGATTTGAGAAAAGTGATTGTTGTACTGTAAAAGCTACTTAGAAACGTTTCTGAAATGGACGGGCAGCTAATAAAAATTATTTTTTTAAATTCTTCTTTAAATTTCGTTAGGTGAGTTAGAAGAGGTTACTGTATATTTTCGTTTTTGATTACAGTACATTTTTATATATTCAGAAACATCTGACATTTTTTACAGTGTATACTATTGTACCAAGATCTGAGTATGTGTATGTCTACGTTATAATACGAACGCAACTCATTTACTTCGCTTGATGTGCAATGAGCTTGTTTAAATATTGGAGTAGTACATCTTAAAGTATATATTATTATGAGACATTTAACCTGTAAGCATTTTTGAGTTTTCTTTACAAACCATTTTCACAGCCAGAGGACACATGCTTTATAACATATAAAAATCTGTATGATTTTAAACAAAGATTGATTGTGAAGTTTATTATTTTTCTAAAATCAACGAATATAACTCAAATACGAACTAAGCATTTATTTCAAATACATTCTCTGAGTTGTTTTGATAATGAATCCACTATTTCGTCACAGGATCTTTAGACACTCTGCAAAACCGTTATATTCATGACGGATACAAAATTTCCTACATGAGCTATTTTTTTTTTCATTTTTTTAGTAGTAAGATCCAATATGAAAATGCAAATTATATATTTTCTTATTAGCGCGCTTTTACACGTAAAAATCATTATTTTTGTCATTTATTTACTTTAAAAGTATAAATTTGGACAAAATCCAGTTCAATATGTAAAAAAATATAAATTTGTTTATTTAAAGTTATTGTCACGGGTGCGGGCACCTTAGGATAAATCAGCTTGCTTAATACAAAATTTCCATTTACTGAAATAAAAATCTCCGAAATACATAACATAAATTTTAGAATACGGAAATTAAAATTTAATTTGGAATTCATAAAGAATGTTTTTAAATGTGCGTTATGTTTTGTGTTAGAGATGAATATACCTTGATTAAATGGAGAAAAAATAATAACTCATACAGAAGTCTTGAAGCTAAGAGAGTCAGTTAAACTTTCAATTTTTTCTACAGATGTATAATAGGGTTGTAGAAGAATAAGGGATATCAAATTAAGTCCTTTAAATTTAAAAGAATCATTGAAGAATCTATAAATCACAAAAATTTATGAAGAAAAGTAATTTTCGTATTATTCAAAGGATACTCATTCAAATAAAAAATACTTTATGTTTATTATAAACAGATTTCAAATATCTATGCATTTACTATTTAAAAATTTATATTTCCGAGTTTTCATACAAATCACACACACACACACACATACAGATGTAAATAAAGATAAATTGTTTCAAAGTTACATTTGATGTATAGTAAACTATATCATATATGTTAGAAAAAAATGATGAGAAATAAAATAAAATGCAGATGAATAACTCTATACTCAAAATAGACATCAAAGTATCACCTGCTGAAATAATTCTTAGAATAACTTTTTAACTTTTCTCTTATTAAAGTAAATATAATAGAATTGTGGAAAAATTCAGTCTGAAACTGAAATAATGTCCAATTTAAATATGTCTATCTGAATAAATGTTAGTTACACAGTTGATTGAATGTCGGTAATCCCCCCCCCCCCCCAAAAAAAAAAAAAAAAAAAAAAAGGTTTCTTCAAACGACAAAAAAAGGTTTGTTTTACACATGGTTTTATTTGTTATCATTTTTCCTTTTACAAAGTATTTGGTTTACTTTTACTTTCTGTGTCGCTTTGACATACGAATAAGCAATATTTATATAGCATATCTAACTTTTGAATTTGTTGAAGAATATAATCAAAATTACTCTCATTTTATGATGCATATGCTTTTATTTAAAACTTTTTGGCAATCTCAATTTAATATTCTGGTTTTAATTCGAAATCGTCAAGCATAAAACCATTATAAAGTGATAAAATACCTTTTTTTAATCATTCTACATTTCATTTGTAGCAATTAAAAAGTATTTATTTCATTTACCCACACAGTAAAAAATGAAGACCCAAATTAGGTTGAAAGATTTCTGAGTATAATAATTTTCCTGAAATGATACAGTAAGGATTCCAAAATGGTTGAGTATTGTCCCCAGAATAGATAACCCAAAATGGTTCAAAACAGAGCAGATCTCTATTAACATTAAATTAATCAAAATTTCTGAGGCACAATGTATATACTATCTAAGATAATTTAATTGTTTTAATGTCATTAAAAATCAGACTTATTTAAAACGATTTTGTGCTACAAACTGAACTTTCCAAATTGGCACTTTTCTGTACCCAGAAATCTTTCAACCCAATTTGGGTCATAAAAATATTTTCAGCGAAACATTATGCAAAAAACATGATTGAGATAAAATTAAATATACGAAAAAGTCTTGGAAAACATAAATAATCTTAATAAATCTTAATAAAATTAATAAATCTTAATATTAAAATGATTTGCTTTTGTATAAATACTTTATATTTTCATTAGAAAGATGTATATTTTTTATTTCAATGTTGGAAAATAAGTTAAAGTTTCCTCATAATTATATAAATAAGTTTTAAAGTGTTTTGTTCATAATAAAAATTTTCAAAGTTTCACAATATTTAAGAAAATCAAAAAAAGAAAAGAAAAAGAAATAAAAATCTTGCCATAACTCACAGTATGAGCTAAAGTATTCATTGCTCTTTAATGATGGAAATATTATTTGAGTAAATTAATGAAATGTTTAATTAAAAAGGATAGATTTTCGAAATTCACTGAAATACGTTTTCATGAAATTGAAAATAAAAAATGCATATTTATTAAGTTGTAATTAGAACTACTTTACTGTATTGTAAATATATTTTATACCTTAAAAAACATAAAAGGCGTCATATGTAGATGAAAATAAAAAGCAAAAATTTGTGTAATTGTCATCTTTTAAATAAAAAACGTAGTATACGTAAGATATGTCTATAAAGACATGCATTAATATAGTTTGAAATGCCAAAGTTAGTTGCAATTAAATGTTTATAATTAATTAATTTAATAAGTAATATTATTTATAGAGTTTTTAAAACCATGAAACAAAAAAAGTAGCTTAAATAATTAAAAAAAACTCTCTCATTAGATATCTTTATTTACACCACTTGTTTAATTTAAAACATAATTATACAAGCGTGATCTGAAAAATTTAAACTTCCTGTGTATTCTCGTATACGTGTCATTAACATTCGGTAAACATACTATATCGGAATCAACGCATATTTTAAAATGTAGATATTTCAAATCGAATGTCATTGTCAGGTGTCAGTACGTTATGGTTTCTGGCGGCATTAACCTTGTATAAATATTATGAATAAACGGTGCGCTAAATAAATTTACATTTTAGACTTGCAGTACCGAAATGTTTAAGCTAAAATATATTTAATAAATGATATATCGACAAAAATTCATTAATTATGAATAAATGCACTTATTATTTTTTATTATATATATATATATATATATATATATATACAGTCGAACCTCGTTAATACGCGAATCGGGGATCCGATCAAAATTCGCGTATTAACCAAAGGTCGCGAATTTTCGTCGAGTGGTGTATCTAATAACAATGTAAGTGGAAAAAAACAAATTTTTTGTCAATTTTTAGCGTTTTTAAGACCAAAATTGATATTTTATTTATTTTAATCATTATGTCCTTGATAAGCAGGAAAGTTGAATATTTAAATAGTCGTTATTTTCCCAAGTAAAAATCCTATGACTTTTCAAATTTAGATTTATTATATGCGACGCATAAAATTGAATAACACAAACACAAAATTTTCTGCTAACCATATGTTAACAAAATTGAAAACTTTGTTAGCTATACAGAAAAGATAGATGCGATAGCAATAAGTGTTGATAATAATAAAAAGTCAATTAAATAAACTACTGAAGTCAATAATGTGATAAATTTCTTTTTAGATAAGTAGCTATCAGTTTTGGCCTTTTCGTCCAGTGACGACGCATATTGTCTTAGAAAATTGAACTTTGGTATCTCTATCTTTGGAGAATGGAGATTGATCTCGAAGCGTAGGTTTATCATTTTCTTCATCCTCATCCGGTTTGTCCGTCGCAGTTATATCGGCGATGACATCATCCAGACTTCTAAGTTTGAAGGTAACTATATCTTTGTCGATATTAATGAACGTTTCTAAATCGACAAAATTTTCTTTTACAGTTTTTTGTGCGGCCAGCCAATTTTCTTTAACATTAGGATGCGAGGTTGGCTCTGTGTAAATATGCCCACGCTACTTCCGAAACCCGCTTTGTGAAAGCAGTTTGTAATTGTTGTTATTGTGACACTCTCCTATGCTGCAGTAATCATGTACATAGCGTTGAGGGCTGTAAATGGACGACACTCGTAGCAAGAAGGGCTGCTGCCATGTTCCATTTGTTGAAGGTATCACCGTACAACGCGAGTCTTGTAATTTACTTTGGCGCTGTTAAATATTCCTTGGTCCATTGGCTGGGTGACATGGATGCGCAGGGCAGTTGTCCACAAGCAATAATGCATAGCGTGATTCTTTTCTCATACGTCGATCGAAATCCTTACGATCGAAGTTCCCGTTACTCATGCTCTGCGCTGGCTTTCGTACAGGCAAGGGAAGTTCTTGGAACTTTTAAAGCATCGCGAGTTGTGTGATTTCCTTATGACCAGTAGTTTTAATTTATCTGATCCATCAGAGTTGGCATCGAATGGAATAGTAAGTCGTTCTTTGCTCAGTTTGCCTTTATGACACGTTTCTCCTATTATGGCCATTGTTTTATTGGATGTAAGTTTGTAAAAAAAAGCACAAATTCCTTCATGTTGCAAATATCCCAACTTGAGTAGTTTTTTACAAGCTGCGGAAGCATATTAATTTTCCAACAGTGAACAACTCTAATGTTGACTGTAGCTGACTCATCGCTCACTTGCTTGAATGTATTGCTTGAATGACGTACGGAGATTTAAATCGATCCAGCCATCCATTTGAGGCATTGAAATCTACCAATCCCATTTTTGCTAAGTTCTATTAACAAGACGCTTATAGGAATATTCGGTGAGCGCGCTTGAACAAACCACTCATGAAGGGCCTTTTCCCATGTCCTCAAACTTGGCGGTTTTTATTTTCTTGTTTTTTGTTCCTCCAACCAAAGCTTAGTTAACGATGGCATTCCTATTCTTTAACAAAGTCCTTAAAGTTCACTCAGGTATGCCTTTTTTGCGAACGCAGACATATTTGAGATAGCTTGTCATCACATTGATTTATAATTTGCAACTTCTCAGTGATGGAGAGACCCTTTCGTTTAATATGTTTTTCTCATTCTCCGTAGTTTAGACTAGATTATAATAGCATATATGGATATTGTAGACTAGATAATACTGGGAGCGACAAGCGATTCTCTTCTTTTAAAAAATTACACAGCACTGATGAAACAGAGATTGGAAAGACTCGCGTTATTAATCTGCGATTGTAGCGCATGCTCCCTCTATCGGTTCCACCGCTCTAATTTAGGAGGGGGGGTGCCACATCTATTCGTAATAATGGGGAAAAGTTTTTTTTTCATTTTTGCATTTTACAAAAGCTAGCTGACTCGTGCAGCCCGCGCCCGCGATGAATGAATCTTACATGAACTTCGAATTTGTATGATTTTGCAAATTTAATTCCCTTTTTGTCCACATTTATATTTTTAAATGACGAAAATTGCAAGAAAAGTATTGAATTGAAGGTATGTTCTGTTTTGCGGAATTTCATTTTTTGAGCCTATGCATACAGGAAGCGAGCGAAACCACGACAAAACACTCAGGTTTTTACTGATTTCAAAAAGTTTTGTATCAATTATTTTATAATTTACATAATCTTAATTAGCGTCTTATGATAGGCCGAAATGCGTAAGTTAAAAATCTTCAAATCCTATATTTTTTAAAAATTGGAATTTCCATTATAATTTTATATATTCACCAAATGAAAACAGGTGTTTTTCAAAACAGACATAATGTTTTTAATTTTTGCACAACGCCAGCCTCGTCTTGCTTATGAAATTTCATTGGGAGAGTTTTGATTGGACAGTCTTGTGCTAGCCTCGGATCGCGGTTCAAATCTAATCAACATGTGGTTTTGAGGGTAAAAATGCTCAATTTAATTGGGTTTAAATAATTGTTGTATAAAAAATCAGTTAAATAATTGTTGTGTAAAATGCTTTGGAAAATACTTCATTTAAAAATTCATATGTTTAAAACTAAGCTCATTCGTGTATTAAACGTGTGTTTTTCTTTCTAGGGACTGATAAAATTTAGCGTATTAAACGGGTTCTCGTACTAACGATACGCGTATTAAAGGTTGGGTTTATATGCTTAAGATAGGAGTATTTCAAGAGACCAAAAAAAAATCCGCGTATTAAGCAAGGCGCGTATTAACGGTTGTGTTTGTGTTTGTGGAGATAATATTATGCATTTAAACAAAACTCAGATCAATTATTGTTTTTTTAAGATAAGAATGATATCGAATTTAAAAAATGAATGTTTTTGAAATATAACGTTTACATTTTTCATAAGTTACAAATGAAATGTTGAATCTACTTCTACCTTAAATATTTCAAATTTAAAAGAAACGAAATTGTGAAACGACTGATTAAACGATTGATTATGCTTCACGTGCATTTTTTCTAAAATATGAATTTATGAATATCGTTTGGCGGTGAAACAACTACCAATTATGCGTATTTTTTCACAGGTTTTTTCTAACTGGAGTTAGACATTAGAAAATTGAATTAGTCTTTCTTTACATATGCATATTGTTATATAAGTGTTAATTTCATTAATAACGGAAAGGAAATTACTCAATTTTAGAATATATAAAAAAGAAAATAAATAACAGAAAACATTTGTGTAGATTATTATATATCTTTTTTTATTGTTTTCAAATTTTAATGCTATTTCAGATCAATTGATAGTGAAATAGTATTGTGATTAAATTGCATTTCACAGGGACAAAATATATTTGTTTCTGACTAAATTTTCTAATTAAAACTATAAAGTGAAATAATAAAAAATGGAAAGTAAATTTTAAAATAAAAATTTAATTGTTACTTGTTAGAAAAAGAAATTAGGAACAATTACGTCAAAATATTTAGCGTAAATGTTACAAAAGTAAGAAAATTTAAAATAAAATGTTACATGCGAAACGCACATAAAAGGGATGATTACGTCATATGTACCCCATAGTATGGATAAAGAAATTCCAAATAATTAAATATCGTTATATTCCATAAAAAATTAAATTACTGTGTGTTAAATTTATTTAATATGAAATTAATAATCTTAAATCTTAGGTGAATCTCAGATCATATTTAAAAAGTTCAATTCCCAAATATTCTTAAATTAAATAATATATTTCCTCTTGAATCCTAAAAGAGAATAAACTTATACTAAATAAATTATTGAATTAGTAATGCATTTAATGGCGAAAATTACGTCTTAAATGAGAATCTCAAGGGGGTGCAAGTGACAAAAAGTTGATTCGGAATAAATTGAGTTTAAAGATAATTGACATTAAATTTGAACATCTATAATAATTGACTGAATTGAAAGACGAAATTTCCGCATGTTTTATTTCGGTATTTGAACTCTTATTCCTATAACTGTAAAACAAGTAGAGTACAATTATCTTTAAATTTATAATTAATCAATATTGATCAATATTCGGTTAAAGTAGCTTATCTCAGGAACGTAGCACACAATTTAAAAAATCAATTATGTGAAAAGAAAAGAAAAATACTTTTTTCCAATCGTCTGATCACTTATTTCACTTTTTTTAGTTTTGTCACTTATAACCGTTGACTTCTGGGGCCTTCATACTGAAACGATGTATTTAAAACAATTTTCAGGACTTAACAAGGCAGAATACTGTAATACTGGCGATAAAATAATCGTCTCCCCCGTCCCTCCTCACACATAAATACATATTTTATACTACATCACTGGATAGAATTGAGGATAATGATAACAAAAAAGAAAATGACATTAATGATAATGATGAATTAGAAATTGACGATATTCATTAGGGTGAAGCGTAGGAGAAAATATGAATTCAAAATTGGCCTGGTTTGTGAAAGTTGCATATTATATTACTTATTATGATTTAAAACAGGTTATCTGAAGATAGTTATTTAAAAAATCGATTTTAAGGGTTTTCTTGAATTTTTTATTATTTTTAATTATTTTTTTATTTTTGTTATATTTGCCATTTACAATCATTTTAACTTTAGAATATCAAATGCGGAACTTTTCTTAGTCTCGTGTGGTTGCCGACACCCTCCCCTATTTGAAATAAAAAAAAAGCCGAAAAATTCTCACACGGATACATACGGTAAAAAGATTTCGATTGAAATCGCGCTGAGAGATAATTTTCAGCTTAAAGTTTCAGCATGTAACGTATCGCTCTAAGTTGATTAGATTTAGAGTTGAAAAAGGAAAATTCTGTAATGATTTTATACCAATTATGAAAGGTAAAATTTTATAAAAAAAGTTCTAATAAACGGTTTATTCTGTGCTTTGTATTCTATCTTTGATAATCTAATCTGAAGACCTTGATGGTCTAGCGGAAGTGGGATCCAATAAAAAGGAAGTCTTCAACGACGCCTACGGTGTATCGATAAATTCACGATGCAGTCAGTGATACACCTCTAACAGTTGACAATATACTACTAACTTCTAAATGAAGTCCGCTTATGGTCCGTCAGCATCATATGAACATCATTCTGTCATACCGCGTTGAAGTCATCGTTAGGGATCCACTCTCAAGATTCTGGGTTCTCCGATACTTGTCGGTCCACTGATTTCGACAATGCACACATTTGCATCTGTTACATTACACACAAGCTGCTATTACATCATAGAGAAATTTTAAGCCGAGGATTATTCCGAATTCAAACTCACTGAGTTACTGAAATGTCATCCTCCTTCATTAAACATGTATAGCTATGTCTCACGTAACATTTACTATTAGCAAATAACACTTGCTATGGCTATCTATTTATACGGTTTCAGCAGCAATCAGGATGGAGCCCACGAATCCTAGATGATTAAAATTGATATCATTTGCATAAAATTTCATACTTTGTATTTTTAAAAATGTTCAGCTTAATCGCGCAATTCTTGCATGTTGTTGCCCTTTTCACAAATATGAGTGTATTTGTAAACGTGTCCAATCAGTGTCAAACGTAGAAATAAACTTGTATTATAAGCTTCTGAGTGGTCACTTTTTTTTATCATCACTGATCAAAAAGTAATAATTAATTAATTAATTAAAATTAAATTTAAAAGAGTTTTTTACAGACAAAGAAATAAGCTACTTCAAAAGGTTTTTCGGTTCTTTTTTGTTAGCTAGTCTCAAATTTTCCCTATTTCATATTTTTTCCTAAATTTTTATTTCTCTTTTTATTTATTTATTTATTTACTTTTGAGTATGTGAAACAAAAATGAAACTCTGATGATGCAAAATATTATTGTTTCTTTATAGTATTAATTCTTACTTTTTTCTGTTATGTTTTTAGACAGTAGATTTAGAAAAAATGGTGAAAAATAATATAGCTTAAAAAAAATCGATTTGATTTTTGCTGAAAAAGAAGCTCACGGAAAGCTTAAATACTGATTTTTGCATATTTTTATTAAACACCAATACTTAAATTTTCTTATATTTCTATCAATTTAATAAAAATTAAAAATAAAAGATTTTGTTGTTTGTAAAAAGATAAAGTAAAAATAAAAATAAAATAAGTAAATTATGTTATTTGTACTTAAATAAGCCTTCTGCATCAAAATAAGAATTGAGCAAAAAATAACACTGTTTACTTGAATATTTAAGATAAATACTGAAACTCATGTAAAGCAGTTGACTGATCAGCACAAAAATGAAAACAGTTCTGGCAACTATCTGAACATATTCATTTAATAGCAGTTAAAACGAAAACAGTGTGGGAACAATCCTGTCTACTCACACCCCATACATGCATAGAAATCGTCGCACAAACACAATACTAGAAAACAGAAAAATATATACATATGATATCATTGTAAAATGATAATAAAAATAATAATAATACCAACATTAACACAATCAAATTTTTATTTCCTTTAAAATACTTCACTTCAACTATATATATCCAGAAATTAATAAAAAGGTACATATCATAAAAAAGTATATATAAAAAAAGTATGAATTCTATATCTTATCGAGGCAACATTTAATCATGCCCTTTTCTACTTGAATCTGCCTGACACGTAGCAGCGTTCGATGTACCCAGCACTTCCCGGAGTTGGCCTGGTGATCTGTTGGCTTGGGAGCACGGATCCAGTGGCCGTTGATTTCATTGTACTTGGTGCACACATAACAGCGTTTGCTTTTATTGTTGCAATCTGTGTACACATGTGGGCCCGCGCAGATAGAGCACCGCTGGGCCCCCTTGCAATCAACTGCCACGTGGTCATATTCGAGACACTGATGGCACCTCGTGATGCTGATGAAGTTTTTAATGGGGCATTCCTTGAACCCCAGGCAGACTGTTCTCACCATTAGCAAGTGGTCTGCTAGCGGTTTTACTGCTACTAGGAGTTGTATTACACAAACATATCATTAAAATGAGTTATCTAAAATTTACAAGCTAATGGTGTATAAAGTATGCCATGACTGTTATTATGTATGTCCAAATCGTCCGTGTCTTTAACAATTATTATCTCGACTAACTACCGCGATTTTTTTCGAAAATTATTATGAACAAGGTTTTTCCACTTCTGTTACGATAGGTACGTCCAATTAAATTTTTTGTACAACGAAAAATTGCGATTCTCACAAAAACTATGCAATTTAGGATTATCGCTATAGTTTTTTTTTTTTTTTTTTTTTTTTTTGAAGGTTTAAGCTGAGTTCTACCACCTCAATTCTTTTTCAGAATTTTAGTTTCAGTAGATTTGGAATTAGATGGGGAGGAACATATTTTGGCACTATATTTTCGCCTATATATCTGAAAATAATATGTCTTAATTTAAAAGAAATGCTCTTTTGAGTTCAGCGTTTTGAAAACTTTTACATGTTACTGTGATGGTGTTAGCTCAAAGGCCAAGGTGATTTACCAAAAAGAAGCAAACACAAAAAAACTCCGAACAAGCGAGAGTTAGTTTAACGATACATTTATTTAACTTGAGGTACGACACTGCAACTCCCCATAAGGGGAGGGGATTCTGAGAGCTCAAGTGAGCTAGCTACATGTTGATCGACTGCTGGCAATCCTTGAAGTCTCGACACAGCGTCATAGCCCTTATCGCCAAAAGGCATAAGAAGTTTTACATACAAAGAATTTTGGCGATATTTGATAAACCACACGTTCAGTATCAGCTAACATTTGCGGTCTGGGAACCCAAGGATTATTTTCACATCTGCGAATATTTTATAGGGTTATAGAAATATTTTAAGCTTGGGAAGTATATGAGATAAGCAAACCGTTACATACATTTGCCTTTTGCAGACAAAACTTTAAGTTATCCAGATGCGCAATTAAACAGATAAGACAGCACAATCAGGATAAACAGAGACAAAAGTATTTCTAGCTTTAAGCATTAATTGTGAGAATGAAAACAGGGTGTGTAAGGCAGATGTTAATAAAAATGTAACGGATAAAAGATTATGATGAACAAAGCCCAGAGCTTTCTTTATTTTGTTAATAAGTGCGGTATCTATGGGCAGATGTTTTTTACAGACACAACAGAAAATTTGTGAGAAAGGAAGTTTCATTATTATTTTATACAGAGAGCTCCAAAAGATGAAAAGTTTAACTTCTATTAGTGGGAGTATGAAAGTTAGAACTTAACTATTAAATGTAGAATTAATTTAAACTAATGGGTTTATTAGTGAAAAGGGAAACTAAAATAAAACTAAGAATTTATTAAAGGAAAATAATTATTGCATTTATAAAGCGGAAAAGATATGTAGCGATAATCTCCGCTACATAACTCACCCCGGCCACCACAAAAAAACTTTTTACTTGTATTAAAGTTTTTTTTTGTCTATTATTGTCATTATTTTGAGGATACCGAATGTGCCGTCTACCAAAATGTATACAAAAACACATATCAAAAGACATACAAATATATATAAATATAAGTACTACAAAAATGATTGATTATACCATTTGCTTGCAGAATATGTAAATAAAAACAATGGCCATATATATCTTTATAATCATCATGACAGGGAGCTCCTTAATAGTTCAAACTTGCCACAAAATATTTAATTATTATTGGATCCTTTATTCAATTTCTTTGTTGTGGCGCTGGTACCAGCTGTTTATTTTTTTTTGTCATGAGCAAAAATTGAGAGAAGTATTTTATTTATTTATTTGTTTATTTATTTGTGATCACCTGTTATCTTAGTATTTGACAACTTCTCTTTAAATTGATCCTTTTTTGAGATCAAAATGGCATAATAGCAAGCAAAAATATATATTTATAAAACACAAAAAACAAATAGTATATATTTAAAACAAAAATAAAAGAAAACTAACTAAAATAATATGTTCTAAAAATAATGTATGTTGTTAAAAAACTGAAAATTTGTGCATAAGGCACAGGACTACTAAAAAAAGAGATGCCACTGGCATGCCCATAAAAAGGTTGTAGCCCTTAATCTTGTATAAAAAGTACAAGTATTATGGCTTCGGTTTAAGACGTCGGCCCTAGGGGAAGAGGGAGTAGTGGACGAACCCATATTGCGTACAATATAAGTCCGCCCCGCTCCTCAGTAAAATCGCACTGATCTACGAAAGGAGCGCGCTTGGAAGTCACATAAAAAATTTAACCTAAAAGAATTGGTAGGCCAAATCAAGGTGAAAATGAAATGTCTCGCAAGACAGGTGTGGCGTGAAACCTTAGGGCACAATTTTGAACGGTTCACGACTTTTGGGGGATAATTTAGAAAGAAAAAAAATAAAATATAAGATGAATGTAATCCATCTCATAAATTAAATTGAAACAGTCAGTCCGGGTAAGGTAAACAAATAGTCAGGATTAGGTGCTAATACAACTGGAATATTTCAAAAATAAGAATGATGATTTTTTTTTTTTTTGTATTATTCCACTGTCCAAAATAATTTGTAAATAATGTTGAAGTACAGCGTTGTGATAAAATGCATGAAATGAAAATTAATTATTAGTGAAGTAAGTGACCTTCTTTTTATGTACTGCCACTACATAAAAAGAGGTAAGTGTAACAAGGGAATTTACATGTAGTGTGAAAAAAAAATCCAAATAAACATGCAATGTAAATTTGACAAACAAAAATGGACTAAGTGTATTTTAAAGAACTGTAATATGTAAGGGAATAAATATAAACATTAAGCAATTAAGATGAAATGGTTAAGTGTGAGCATGACAAACTGTAAAAAATGTCAACTGTTTTTTTTTTTTTTTTTTTTTTTTTTTTTTGTGTTAGGATGAGCTTTTTACACAAACAAAACGAAAAATAAACCGAAGAGAATTTAACGATAAGTGTGTTAAAAGAAAAAATATCCAAGATATTTGTGTGAATGAGGTTTTCAACTACATAACTACAAAGTAATTGTTATATTTACAGAAGAAAGGATTCATATCACATGACAAAAGTGTAAAAATGTAAACACATGACATGACAGTGTTGTGCTTTTAGAGACAATTGCTTTTTAGAGAAGTTTTTTACAAATAACTGCCTTCGTTTAAAGTTTTTTAATGTCTCGTTTTTATTACTTTCTTCTATCTTCAATAGAAGTAAGTATTGTAATCGAATTTTTTTTTCGACTTCCGTTTTTCGACGGATTTACACGTTTTAGGGGTCAGAGATTTCAAAAACATGTTTTTACAAAATGTCTGTCTGTCCGTGTGTCTGTGTGTATGTCGCCATTCAACCTTCAAAAAATTATGAAGATATGCATATAATTCAACCGAATTTTTTGTGAATGTTTCTGGCTATGGCAAGCAGGTCCTCCTTCAATTTTGAAATATGCAGCCGAAAGGGGACGCTTCAATCGCTATTTTTGTGCCATTTTCAATATTGTAACAGCCAAAAGTATATGAATTTATGCATCGAATTGAACCAAATTTTCTGTGTAAGTGTATGGCTATGGCTAGTTGGTCCTCCCTGAATTTGGAAAAAATCCGCCGGATGGCGGTGCTGCAATCGCAATTTTTGTGCCGTTTTCAATATTGTAACGACGAAAATTATATGAATTTATTCAACGAATTGAACCAAATTTTTTGTGTAAGTGTATGACAATGGCTAATTGGACCTCCCTGAATTTGAAAAAAAAATCCGCCGGAAGAGGGCGCTGGAATAACCAATTTTATGCCATTTCAATATTGCACCACCTAAAAGTGCATAAAGTTAGTCCCAGAACTGAACTAAATTTTTTAATATAATTTTTTTTGGTAAGGCAAATAGATCCTCCATGAATTAAAAAAAATCTGCCTATTATTCTATTGTTCATTGGCTCGTGTAGAGACGGAAATTCATTCTTACTCCAATTAATTGATTGAAGCACTAATTTAAGATGAAAACCAAAGTATTCGTATGGTATTGAATTAATATTTTTAAAATATTAAAATGAGTAACTATTTTTTTTTTTTTTAATTATTAAAATGTACGTATGAGATAGAAGAAAGTTTTGGGATTGGCACATCCAACTAGTTTTTTAGATAATTTCTTTTAATTAATAAAAAAATTAATTAGACTTTTAGGATTTTAATATATAAATATCTAATCTGTGTTGAGATGATAAACACGATTGCCCGAAAATTGTAATAATAAAATAAACTCACTTCTTTTAATCTGTTATAATAGATATTGTCCTATAATAATCCCAAATGAACGAATATTTTAGAAATTTGTATTAGGTTTTTAACTTTAAAAATTCAAAGGCAATTCTATTTAGCTTTATAGATTTTTTTTATTATTATTATTATCCATTTTGACATGTTATGTTATAGGAACCTAATATCCAGATACCCATCCCTTCTCGATATGGAATTTAAAAGGTCGAAAGAGTCCTCAGAAAATCTTTTTTTTTTTTTTTTCGAGAAAAAAAATGTGGTTTTTATGGATTTTATCCCAGTGCATGTGTTGATGTGTTTTTTAAAAAATTACATACACTTCCAAAATACGTTTTACAAATTTAACAGAAATATATACGACCATTTGCTAATGTAAAATGCCATGTTTTGTAATATATATATATATAAATTACATCTGTATATAAAAAACGTTTCATATTTTAACAATGTCTTATGTATTAGCTGAAAATAAAAAAAAAATTATTGCTTTGAGTTATTTCATTATTAGTATTAGTATTATTAGTTTGCTGCGTAAAGAGCTATTTTTGTTTAACTATGTTGTTAATATTAAATTCATACTATTTTTTTCTTTTTTACTATTAATGACAGAATCTTATATTTTGAAATTTACAAAATTGGTCATGTAAAAGAGTTTAGAATTTAGATATTTTTATTCGAAAGATGAAACGCAAGTAACAAGTAAAAGGAAAATAAAATCTTTAAAATAAATAATATAGAAGCCTATTTAAAATGAATATCATTATTGTGTATATCTACTAAACGATAGATACAAAATGCGTATACATCATGAAAATAAGAATTTATTAGCTACCGTCGAATGAATATTAAATTTAATAACATCGTAAATTGAAATACTGGTAAAGCTAAGTATATTTATTATGAGGAAAAAAATACACACATATATATATGCTTTGAATAGATTTGCAATTTCTTGAAAAACTTAGTTTAGTGTATAATAAAATATTATATTAAATCTTCCAAACCGTAGATACGCTTTACAATGTTTACGATATCAAAATATAAAGGGTATTTTATGATCGTTTATAAATTTATTTTTTCTTTTTTTCTGAACAACATGTTTAAAAATCAGCTCATATTTTTATACTAACACTAAAACTGCATTTTTGAATTGTAAATACTTTTGAATGGTAAAAAAGAAATATATATATACAGTAGTAATTTCAAAATGGAATTTTGCATTTAATAATCAAAATGAAACCAAATATTTAACGTCATCTCATTTTTTTATGAAAATTTTTTTTAGTTTTATGATTATGGTTGATTTTTCGTAAATATGTTGTTGTCTTGAATTGATACATTTCATTTATGGTATATATATATATATATATATATATATATATACAGTGTATCCACTCTCGACGGTAGTCAATTGCTAAATTCTAAACAGTTTGTCATAGACATATAGTTCCAATTGTAAAAATGCTTTTAAAAAGATAAATAATTGTTTTAAAGCGATTTAGGTAAACAAAATAGTAATAAAAAATACGCAAACTAAATTGTTATATGGTCCCCCGGTCCTATAACGGATATTTAGTAAATTTGTACCACTTCCTAAAAAGCTCCATTCCTCTGCAATTAAGGCCGATTAATTTGTTTGGGTAAAGTGTGTTTAAAGTTAAAGCATCTTTTTTACAGAAAAAAGGGGGTCAGTCAAAAATTTACTGGAAATAAAAATAAACGTCATATATGAAATTTAACATTAAACATTGAGAGTAATATAATTTTTATTTTTAGCCATTGGAAACCGTTGAGAGTTGACATACTGTATATTTAAATATATATACATTGATTCGACCTTACATGAACATTTATATAACCTTACATCGAATTAAAATTTTGCATTTATTTAACATTTTCTGTAACAAGTTTCTGTCATGTTTACAAATTCAACAAAAACATTCATTATTTTTATATATTTAAAAATCGATAGCAACAGATTCCATTAAATAAAAAATATATTTATTTATAGATACATAAATACATATGAATCCAAATTTTATTGCATTTGCAATGTACACAAATGAAGTTCTAAAATATGAATAATCGTAAATATTTAGGTCATTAATATTTATTTTCGGGATATAACAATTTTTTTGGGATTAGTTGTAGCTCATTAAAAAGATTTTACTACTGTTTCTACTCAATTTTAATATCTTATTCCTAGAGCCTTTTACGCATAAAACTCAAAAATATGTTGCATTACAACTGACAGTATACTATAACAGCAAAACATAAAGAAACACAACAATGCTCGCACATAAATAACAAAAACAGTTTTTTAATGTTAGTCAATATTTTCATTCAATTTCGAAACTATGTTATGGATATTCAATTTATGGATTAAATGTACGAACCAGGTATTTTGTATGCTATCTTTTCAGTTTAAATCTTAAATATTGTTAAAACAAAAATGTATCTTATTTCTAATAATTTCTGATCAAAATATCTTTACCGAAAATATATATAGGACTCATTCAGATCGTGGAATTTTCCATGAGTGTTATTAATTTTTTTTATAAAAAAAATAAATCTAGGTTAAATTCTCGAAATTTGGCTTTCATATTAGAAGAGATTCTTTGTTATATACCCGAACAGCATGCATAGTGACGTCACTGTGAGTCACTTTTGTCACATCACATTTGTTACCAAAATGCCACCACTCAGTGATGTCACATTGTGACTGAGATGTGACTTTCTTAAAAATCTTTAGAAATTTATAAATATCCTTCAAAACATGTTATTTACTTTAAAAAACATGTTTCTCGCAATTTAATCATCGTCGCTTTTGTCATAGTTTCATCACAATGTTGATGTCAAATTAGTCACAAATGGCACATTTTTCACAAATTTGTCAGGTTGTGACCACTTTGTGAAACGTCACAAAAGAGCTCTAAATCGGCCATAACGACTTCACATTTTAGTCACTGTGACTTCACATCGACGTCAAGTGACGTCACATCGACAATGGATGGTCACAAAGTCACAATGTGACTTCACAACGACGTTGCAGTGACGTCACCATACTTTACGGGTAATACCGATGTTAAAGAATATTCCGCAAAATTTCAAGAGATTTTCGAATCCGGTATCTAACATTCAAGTTTAAGAAACAGTGAAGTGATGTTTTATAAATTACTATTATGAATTTGTTTCCTTAAACTGGTCAAAAATTAAATTTTTTTCGAATAACTGCAAAATGTAATCTTTTATAAAAACAATTTCATTGATAATTCGCAAAAAAGTGGATACAACGTATATATATAAACTGTTAGATTACATCGAGTGAAATAATCCGTTACATTCATATTTGAGTTCATATGATTTATATCCATATTTGATAAATGTGTAAAAGTAAGTTTCATTCTTTGCATAAATATGACTCGAGAAAATGTATGATGTATTTTTTCTGTAATATCTTTAAATATTTATGTAATAAATATGAAACCATTGCTCATATTATGTCTATTGTAAACATCACTTTTTCAGAGCTGTTATGTAGCGTACAGCGATGAATGGGATACCATAGTGTAGGTGTTTTTTTAGCACGTCGGACATTGTACTAAATTTAATTGATGCTTAAGTGAATTAGGATTATAGCGAAAAGTACTGTCATTATTGTTAAATCTAACTCCTTCTATATAAATGAAAATAATTTTAAAAAGAATATATTATTTCAATGTAAACTAAGTAGTTTGAAACTTAATCTAATATGAACTATGTTTTTATAGATATTTTACGTCAATGAGATACTCAGAAATTCATATTTTCTACTAAGAAATGAAGGGTGAATCTTTTCAAATCTTGTGTTAGGCCACATAATGAAGTTAGCTTTAATTCTATTTAATTCTTATTCTTTGGAGCTCGATCAAATATATAAATTTCCATATATAGATTTAACGAAAAACATAGTTTTGTTTGAAAACCCAATATATATGTTCAAGGTTTTATAAGTAGATATTTTTTTTAATTGCAAATGCTTTTCTCTTTATTGAGAAATAATTATGAAATACCTAAACCACACAGGAAAGTATGTATTAAATTTTGTGAAATTCACTTATAATATAAAACATTTTTTTTCTCAAAAAAAGAATATTTGTTTTCAATTGGGTTAACACTCAGATTGCAAACATGTATTAAGATTTTAAACACTGTAAAAATATCTTGAACAAATACATATATTTGTATTGGTTTTATTTTCGGCTTATTTATTATTATCGGCTCAATGGCAATCTTATGCTCACCGTTATTTACATTGATTCAGGCCGACTTCGTGGCTGAAGTATGAAGATAAACTTAGCCCTAATAAATTGGTGAACCAATTAGATACCGTATGCTCCGTAGTAATATTAGAGTCAAATGCGCTATTAATGTGTTACTTAGTCTGCGATGAGTTAATCCCGCAAAAGTATTCGGATTACAATACTGTGCGAATTTCTGACGATTCAATATTCGACAAAAAAAAAATAATTTTAATATTTTTTAAACTTTAGATTTATTTTTTTTAATATTTTTAAACTTTTCTTTAAATAACAACGGATGGTAAGTATATCCAACTTAAAAATAAAATACAATAAAATAAAAAGCAGAACTGTAAAATATTAACATGAGCCAGACAGAAACTTAAGGGATTATTTAATCTCCAACTATAGTTCACAGGCACTCTCATGCGGATCGGACTTTTACTTTCATTCTGTGCGACTTTGTGGTTTATTTATGATGCGAAACTTACCTGAATGAAATTTCGCGAACCAATTAGGTTTTTTATGCTTCATAGTAACATTAGAGCCAATCGCACTATCAATATTTCACTTACTCTGCTCTGACATAGTTACACGTAAGAGCTCGTAAATAATATTTGTGAGAATTGCCGACCAATCCATCTCTAACAAAATTAATTTTTTAAATTATTTTATTTTTTATTTTATTTATTTTATTTTTATATATTCATTTTTTGTTGTTAAAAGTAATTTTTTTAAACAGACAAGATGTGTGTATTTCCTATTTAAAAATAAAGCAGAAAAATATAAAAAGGCAAACTGTTAAATATTAATAGGAGTCAGACTGAAATTGTAGGAATTATTCTATCCTAACTTGTATAATACTCCATAGGAATATTCACGTGAACAGACTCAACGGCAAGCTTTAGTTCGTCATTATTTAGCTTGGTTTAGGGCAAAATTGGTTCACATTTATGAAGCTAAACTTATGTGTACAAAATTTGGCGTATCACCTAGATACAGTATGCTCTACAGTAACTACAGATCAATAAAGTGCAATATTAATATTTCATATTGTGCACTTAGTCTGCGATTATATAATTTTACGTAAGATTTGGTTTGGTATATTTTATGTCGGCCAATTACCTACACGTGAGATATAGGCCATAAAGGGGTGGGATGCCCTCCGTGGGGGAAGGGTAGGGAGCCTAACCCGTATTTACGCAAAGAAATCCAAGGTTCGAAGAAAATCACGGAAAATTCTAAACGGTTAAGCCGACGACTGCAATTAAGTTCGAACCCAGCACCTGACTTCTACTAGTTGTGAGGTCAGAACCTCTCGGCCACAAGAGGGGTCAACGCAAGAACTCGTACGTCAAAACTGTGAAATTCTCAGACCGTTTCATTTTCAAAAAGTTTAATAAAAAAAATACTTTTATTAGATCATTTTAGTGTTTAAAATAATTTATTGAAAAAGGCAATGTGTGTGTATTCCTGCTTAAAAATGAAACAAAGTAAAATAAAATAAAATAATATTAGAAACAAAGTTGTAAAATATTAAGACAATATAGAATAATAGGATGATGCATTTGATAAAATAATTAATTAAAATTTTATTCTTGCTGACGTAACACATTCGTATTTCAAAAGTGTTAATGGGAGATTATCTCCAAATAGTCATAAATAAGAGCTAGTTATTTGGGGAATTTAACTTGAGGGAGTTATTGTAAGGAAGTATTGGATTTCAACAAAATACCCATATATTTTTTTACCATTATCTGAATTGAGATTGCATGAGTTACCATTATCTGAATTGTATTCAGTAGAATCTGAAGAGGAAGTGATGAGGTCTCAACATTTTTTCATCAGCCTCTATTTAATACTGGTAAATATTAAAACGTATAAATTATTACTAATTCGCATCTATTTAGATATAGTTAATGACCACTAAGCCTAATCTTAATTCAGATGATGGTAAAAAAGTAAATGGGCATTTTGAGGAAAACCATAATTACCTTACAATAATTCCCTCATAACACTTCATTTAGCCTGTTGGAGAGAATAACTCTCATAATATTGCCTCAATAATTAAAGTAAAACCTTTACAGATTTGGTCTTATTTTATTTTGAACAAATATTTTCAATTGAAAACCAAAATTAGTTGTAATTTTTGTTTGTATAATTTTTATGACGTAAAAATGTGTAGGCATCAAATCCAGAAATTTTGTAATGTGTCATTTTTAACAGAAGGTGTAAGAGATTTAAATTTCTCTTAAAATATTTCCACAAAAAGAAAAAAAAGTTTTTACTATAGACGAGAGCTCTGGCACTGTTACAAGATTCTATGTGACATTACAAAGAATCTACGGGTAATCGATTATCTTAAGCCGTACGTAAAATTACAGAGATTAAAAAAGACAGAATCTGTCAAATAACAGAGGAATTATTCGGTAAATTTACAATAGACTCTGTAAATTAACATCGCTAAAATTACTCAAAACTCTGCAAAGTTATTTTGCAATCTTAATTAATTTAGCTATCGAAATAAGTAAATCAATAACTCTTCTTATTTATTATTTATTTTTACGAAACAAAAGGAAAATAAAGCAGGAGAAAAAATTAGATTATTGTTTATAACTTAGTTTTTGGATTATTATTTTATTGTCTTGTCTAACATAGTTTTAGAAGTATAATATATTTGACTCATTTACCAAGTTTAAAATACTGAAATGTGATGAAGGAAAATTTGCAAATTGATTGTCGATAAAAATTTTTACTATCCCGAGGTGATGATTGTTTTCCCTTAAATAAAAAAAAGAGAGAGAGAGAAAGTAAGAAATAAAAACATTATATTTTTTTCTTTAATATTTGTAATAAAAGTGCAAATTTATTTTATAAGTGCGCAATTTAATTTGTTAGTTTTAACAAATATAATCATATCTGTAAATAAAGACATGAGAAGGCCTTTATGGAATTGGGTATATTTTGGTATAAGGTATTAGGTATTCAGTATTTGGAATTTGGTGGAATTAGGTATAATAAGGGAAATGTCAGTACAGTCAGACCGATAAAGTCGATCGAATGCATATAATCTAGAATGAGTTTATATCTACAGAGAATCTCGATTTTTTTTCTGTGTTTATACCTGTGTTTTATTATTTTCTATCATTTTAAACAGCAATTAACAATAAATAAAAAAGTAATTGTTGAACAAAACAACAAATATCATTTCAAAAAAGAAAATGAAAGTAAATAAACAACTTATCATCAGATAAACAACTATAGCTAAGTTACCATATAAGGCAAATAATGACATTTTGGCGCCAGTGAGATACCTCGATGAGTAGATGACCAAATCTGTGACAAAATTTCCATATTTGGAAAAATCTTTAATCGGTATTTATATTGCATTTTCCCTACTTATGTATAGTGAAAAACCTTTGGCACAGATGTCATGTACGTATCACATTGGCGCAATTTTTTTCTGACGCCAATTTGGAGAAAACTTCGTTTTTAATTACCAATTTCATATATATATTTAAATTATTTTCTATTATTTAAAAAAAATTAATAACTAAAAAAGTTTAATTAATAGCTATAGAACAAAATGATTTATATTATTTAAAAAAAAACAAAATGAAAGTTAATAAATAGTTTATTAATAAATAAATGACTACAGTAGCTTTACCGTCTGAGGCATAAAATAGCCATTTTGTTGCAATCGTGCGAATGTGGTGCGTATATGACATCTGCGCTACAACTTTAAAAAGTTGCAATTAAATTATTTTACAGTTTGGATGAGGAAGACATTTATACTAAAATTTAAACATTATACGCAATTTTTTAAGCAACTGCTATTTTAAACATAAAAAGTTATCCTAAAAATGCTCTAACACATTTAACCCGCGAGTAGTCGCGACTTTTTTCACAACGTCATTAGTCGCGCTCGGTCTTTTCGCCGCTGGCCCCCCCTATACCAAATATGTAAAATAAGAAATATTTTTCACCTAATATACGAAAATAACATTACAACGAAGATATAAATTTGCAGTTTTCTTAAATTATGCATTTTATTTATGAGATCTGGAGTAATTGGAAAAAGTAAAAATGAGCTCACATTAGGGATTTTTACGTAGACTTTTTCGCCGATTTCAACTTTGTTTCTAAAAATATACCTGAAAGAAAAACCGAGGTGTACTGTTACTTCACTAAGGTGGTTGAAAAAGCTTCAAAGTCAGCTACATGGTAGATCTCCGTTGTATTTGTAATGTGATATAAGTTAAGAGAAGGTAACTTATACGGGCGGCGAAAAGACCGACACGCGACTACTGACGGGTTAAAAGATAGTGAGAGAATTTAGTTATTGCGAACATCGCTCCGTTTTATGCCTTCTTGGCATAAAATCGCATTATTTGATGACAAAAGTAAATTCAAACACCCAAATAAACAAATAACATACAATTAACAGATAAAAACATTTTTAAAAGTAATTCTGCTAATTCTTCCTGTAAAACACATAATGGTAGAATTAGATTTTAAAAATATTTTTTTAAAAAAATAGAAAAATGATATTTACGATTTATCTAACAAAATATTTAAAATACATTTTTTAGCCTGGCACGAAAGAAATAAATAGCGAAACATTCATTGAAGAAATATTGAAGAGGAAATACTTAGTTAAAAAGGACTTGTAAATTTTATTCAGCAGGAATTTTTTATTTCAAAATGCTCAACTTATTAATAGTAATAACGCATAATTGCATAAATTTCTTTTGAATTGCAAAATTTTTCCTTCAGTACTACTTGGTTATACCGTCGACCAATTTCGCCAAATTATGCAAGTCGCCAAACTATTAGCCAGATTATATAGATTAGCAAAATTTTTCATTTAAATAAAGAAAAACAAATTAGCAGAGCATATATAAAAGTAGAAATAAAATGTCGAATTAAAAATCACTTGATGACATAATTAATATTTATATTATGCTTAATGTCAAGTGAATGTGGCATGTACGATCATCCATTATTGACATTTAATCTTGGAATTTGGCGGTATATTTTTAATCGGCGAGATAACCTTTCCTTCTTCAGTTTCTAAATTTTAAAACTGTAATTTTTCCTGTAAGTGAAATTGACGAAATGGCACAAGAAAAATTAAATTAACAATAAAAACATTTGCAAAAAGAAATAAAAGGGTTATACTCATATCTATATAATTTACGATTAAATATTGAAATATACTCTAAAAATTACCTTCACCTGAAAAAAACATTATAGCGACGATTAAGAGCCTACGTCAGGCATTAAGTCAGTAGTGCATTTTCGGCGTAAAAACACATTCTTTGGTGACAAAAGCGAGATGAAAATCGTATAGAAACGAATATGTAACTCACAACTTACAGTGTCTTTTACAATCAGATCTGCTTTTTTCTGCTGTAAGTTATATTATACAGAAATTCGATAAAAAAGAGAAAGAAAATAATAAAAAGGGAAATAACTATCATTCAAAATTCATTTAATCAATTTTTGAAATTCATGTTTTTATTCTAACGCCAGGGATAAGTCGCCAAAAGTTGAACCAATTGTTATATTTCGCGTTAATTTATTTTTTAAACATTAGAAATTTTTTTTTTCATTTTCAAAATAAATATATTTTTATAATATTACGCCTCATTTAAGCGGTCTTTCTTTATTATTATTAATATTATCAGTAGTTATTTTCTGCTATTTTTTGCAAAATATTTGTAATATTTCTAATAGATATAGCCATTTTAATTCTTTTAGCAATTATAATTTTCGCCAAAAACAGCTACTGGCAACCCTTTTTTCAAAAAAAAACGAAAAATACGAAATTTACTACGAAATATCAAAGTTATCCCTGTAAATTTGAATCATAACCCTTCGGAAAAATATTTCCTATCGAATGATACAATCGGCAAAAAAATCCATCGGGTAGATTTTGAAAACACTCGTTTGGAAGTTTCAGAACTTCTGCTTTATAATATATATGATATATATATATATATATGGGCTGTTTAATAGCTTCTGCTTATCAACCAGGAGAAGACCCATTAATTGCCTTCTAGGAGGACTTAAAGGAATCGACTGGGAGCAGAGACTTAATGTCCAATCCGCACCTTCCATTGGTACAGCCTGTTAGTAATCTTGTCTAGTGCAAGGGGAACGAACGCTGATGGGCTTCCTGAAACCCGCTTGGCCAGCGTGGAGGGATTTGGCCACAACCCCCCTTATTTTGCCATAAATTCACAAAACAAATCACGGCCCTCAGTTTCCGGTAGTCTGCATGTTCCTGGTTACGGCAGCGATCAGACAGACATGAAGACAGAGGGTGCTAAGAATCACCGGGCTCGGCTTGGCTGCCATAAGTTGATGACCTTGGCTATATATAATAGACGATCCCTATCTTCTGAAAATCGTTTACAGGAACTTGAAGAAGAGTTAGATAGGATCAACTGGGACATTTTAGGATTATGTGAAGTAAGAAGAAAAGGAGAAGAAAAGATTGATCTTGCCAGCGGACATGTTTTATACTACAGAGGCACAGAAAATGGAAGAACAAGTGGTGTAGGATTTCTGATTCATAAAAGATGGAAGAATCACATTATAGAATATGATAGTACATCAGATAGAGTTGTAAGATTAGTAATACAAGTGTCCAAAAGATACAAGCTGCAAATTACCCAAGTTTATGCACCAACAATAAGTTATTCTGATGAAGAAATTGAAGATTTCTATGAAGAAGTAGCTTCAATGCATCAAAAGGGAAATTGCTACATAAAATTAATAATGGGAGACTGGAATGCTAGAATTGGAGAGAAAAAGAAAGGTGAATTATCTGTAGGTAATCATGGATATGGTATGCGAGATGAAAGAGGAAACAGATTGATTGAGTTTGTAGAATGTGAACAGATGTACATCATGAATTCATTTTTCAAGAAAAAGCCACAAAGAAAATGGACATGGCATTGTGCAAATGGCTTAACAAGTGAAATTGACTACATCTTGACCAACAAAAAGTATCTTATTCAGGACTGCAGCGTTCTCAACAACTTCAATACAGGAAGTGATCGCGGATTGGTTAGATGCAAACTGCTGTTAAATACTAAAGTAGAAAGAAAGAAGCTTTTGTTACACTCAAAGAAATCAATCGATATTATAAACCTCCAGAAACATAAAGAAGAATTTCATTTGGAACTTCAAAACCGTTTTCAAGTACTTCAATCAACTTTAGAAGAAAAGCAAGATGTTACAATAGTGAACAAGAAGCTAACCAATACTCTACAAGAAATTGCTATGAAGATAGCCGGTGATGCACAAATAAAACAGACAAAGAAAATAACAGAAGAAACAAGAAGATTGATGAAAAAACGCAGAGAATTTAAAATGAAGAAAAATGATCCTAAATCAAGAATTGAATATGCTGAATTATGTAAAACAGTAAGAAAATGCATTACAGAACATATCAGAAAATTTAACTGTGATCTTGTTAAAAAAGTTCTGGAAGATAACAAAAGTTTAAAATCAGCTAAGCGCAAGTTATGTGTTGGAAGAAAAGGTATTTTTGCACTGAAAAGAGCAGATGGAACAATCACCAAAATCAGCAACGAAATAGTACACATTGTTGAAAAATTCTATAATGATCTATATAAATATGAAGATCAGAGGGAAATTAACGTACACGGTCAACGAGAAATCTTAACAGAAACTGAAGAGATAATCCCAGTGATGACAGAGGAAGTTTTACAAGCTATTAGATTTATGAAAAAAGGTAAATGCCCTGGAGAAGATGGAATTACAATTGATCTTATCAAAGAAGCAGGAGAAGAATTTGCAAAAAGACTATCCTTACTGTTTTCCAAATGTCTCAAGAAGTCAGATGTACCAGAAGATTGGAATAATGCTGTGATGGTGCTACTTTACAAGAAAGGAGAGAAGGAAAACATTAAAAATTACCGTCCGATCAGTTTACTGTCAGTGATTTATAAAATTTTCGCCAAAGTTTTAACCTCAAGACTTGAATCAGCTCTGGACTCAGCTCAACCTAGAGAACAAGCAGGATTCCGAAGTGTATTCATCACAATAGATCATATCCAAACAGTAAGGGAAGTCATAGAAAAACATAAAGAATATAATTTACCTCTCTGCCTTGCCTTTATTGATTATGAAAAAGCTTTTGATTCCGTCTACACATCAGCAGTAGTAGATTCTCTGGAGGACATTGGTATAGACAAACCTTATATCAATATCATAAAGAAGATTTACAAGAAAGCAACAGCAACCATCCGTTTAAATAAAGGAAAAGCGAAGATCAAGCTCGGAAGAGGAGTAAGACAAGGAGACACCATTTCACCTAAGCTTTTTAATGCTGTCTTAGAAAATATCTTCAAGAAGCTGGATTGGGAAAACAAAGGGATCAGAATAAATGGGGAATATTTAAGTCATCTCCGGTTTGCTTATGACATTGTAATTTTCAGTAACAGTCCTGAAGAATTGGAAATTATGCTAAAAGATCTTGCAGAAGCTAGCATCAATGTGGGATTAAAAATAAATTTAGAAAAGACTAAGGTGATGTTTAATTCATTTACATCAAAAAAGAAAATTGTCTACAAGAACACTGAGATTAAAGAAGTGCAAAGTTATGTGTACCTAGGACAGGAAATATCATCGGATAATAGTATCATGAATGAAATCAATAGAAGAATAAGAAATGGGTGGAGTGCTTTTGGGAAGAACAGTATCATTCTGAAGAGTAATATGCCTCTTTGTTTGAAAAGAAAAGTGTTTAATCAGTGTATTTTACCTGCATTAACTTAATTAGCAGAAACATGGACACTAACAAAACGGATGATACAAAGACTACAAACAACACAGAGAAGTATGGAAAGATGTATGCTAGGCATAACTAGAAGAGACAGAAAGAGGATAACCTGGAAAAGAAATCAGACAAAAGTTTTTGGCATCCTTGAAAGAATCAAACAGCTAAAATGGAAATGGGCTGGGCACATTGCAAGAAGACAAGACAAAAGATGGAGCACTAATTTACTACAGTGGTATCCCACAGATGTAAAACGACCAAGAAGACGACCACAAGTAAGATGGAGTGACGAAATTAGAAAAGTGGCTGGTGTAAATTGGATGACAAAAGCACTAGACAGAAAACATTGGAAAAATCTGGGGGAGACCTACATCCAGTGGTGGATTGTAAACGGTTTATGATGATGATGATGATATATATATATATATATATATATATATATATATATACATTTACTCTAAGAATGTATGTGTAATAAAATAATGACTCATTAACTTTAAAAACTGATTTAAATGCTTTATAGTCAATCGGAAAACTATTTTTTATTAAAATATTAACCAAAAAATGTTAGATTTTTTAGTGGTTAAAAATGTATTATTAAAAACAATCAATTATCTTGTTAGTCAAAAAGGATAAGTTCAATTTATAGAATTAAATTATTTATGGCTGAGATTTTAACCTGTGTTTTCTTTTTTAATACTTTTATTCAAACGAAAGTTGTTAAAATTTGATCGCTTTAATTTTACAATTGAAAAATTGCAAAATTTCACAATTCTGTAATAATTTTAATAGCTTAAATGTGTTTTAAATTTAAGATTAAAATTGAAAATTAACTTATATACTTTTTTCGAATTACTTTGATAACACTTAAATTCCCTAATTGTTATAAAAAAAAGAGTCATTTTTGTGCTTTTTATAGAAGTCTCATTGCATGAAGTGTAACTACTATAACAATGTGAAACAAAACTTCGCATAGTTTGTATATTTTTTTCATAATACTAAATATTTTTTTAAACTTTTGAATTTGAAAAACAATTTCAAAACCTTTTTAACTTTAGAGGTATTTAAAATCAGATTAATAATCTTATTGTTAGAAAACATTAAAGACAGTTAAGTACAAATCGACTGCTTAACACTAAAACCGCGGCGGCGGGTCATTTTGACCCGTATCACGCGCAGATATGTCAATTCGAACCAGAAAACTCTTTATTAAATATGTTAAATATTAGCTGAGTAAAAATAATTTCAATAGATTATTTAAACAATTTTATATGAAAATTCCGATGAGAAATATATTTATAAAACGTGAATGAATTTTCTCGCGGTTCTAGTATTAAAATGCATTCCTAAATAAGTGACTGAATCACAGTTTTTAAAAATATAAATACTAGATCTGTTAGACATATTTTGTTCATAACGTCATATGTTCAGAAATGTTAATGCATTTTTGAAACATAATTTTCTGCATCTAAAATGAAATTTACGAGAAAAAATAAACATTCTAAGTCATTCATCTATAATAGTTGGTAATTAAGTTTCGAAAAATTTAATGGAAATAAATTTAAATTTACCTGCGAAGCAAATCCTTATTCATTTTAATATTTAGAAATAGATACTCGTGTCTTTAAATGTCTGAGAAAAAGAATGTACAAAATTTGCGCCGTTGACCACTCCAGAAACTAAAATGGTAAATAAAAATTTTTGACTATTATGATGATTGTTGTCTCAAAATGACAATTTTTCGCCTTTCTCTATATTGTTAAGCAAGCTGTATGCAAACAAAGACCCAAAAATGATGTGACGCTTAGCTGTTCAGAATGCTGATTAATCAGTTAGTAGTTAGAGGTAGCTTTGTTTCACTGCTATAGGTAAATCAGTACTAACATCGACAATGATTTCAACATTCTGCTAACTTAACAAAAGCGGGCTTATTCTAATTAAAAAAATACTAACCCAAGAAACTTCTACTTGGAGGTTCTTCACCATAAAAAAAGAATTATTTGTACTCAATAGCAAACTTATTGGCAACTAATTTGCCATGAAAAGTCAAATAATCATTAGTATTAGTTCCTGTTGCGCCGTTTTAAAACAATAATTAAATACACATCTGATTAAAGAATTTACATAAAATTGATTAATTAAAGATAATTTTTAAAGTGCAATAAAATAACATTTATTAAGATACAGGTTACGCGATTGGACTAAAAGCTGCACTATTTCGGAAACACTTCACCTTTTAATTAAATATCTATCAAGTCCAGAAAACGTTCTGAGACATAATTAAAGTTTATCACAGTATCAATATATGCATTCACAAGTAGTAATTAAAAAAAAAGAATTTTTTAATTATTATTTTTAGTCTTTTATTAAATGTCACGCTATTTTATTATAATACATTTTATAAATAGAACTATTTAAAAATGTATAATACACAAAACAAATATATGTATATTTTTATCATTAAAATATCTCACTGATTTCGTGTAAGTTTAAATATGTCAAAACTAGATACAGGGTGACTTTTTTTTCTAATAATAACGATATTTTAAAAGGATACATCTTTAAAAAAATATCTTATATAAGAAACGATGTTTCATTACAATCGAATGTTTTAAAAAATGCTGTTTATCGAAAACTAAATAAAAAGGTGCTCTACACAATTTTCAAAGCATTTCAACTGAATCCTATAATCACAATTTTCTTTTCGAAATAAAATGTGTTTCCAGAATGATAAATTTCGAATTTTCTTTCTTCCCTGCTAGATGTTGTTTGGTTTGCCATTATTAAAAGAAATTACTTCTCCGTACTATTTTTCTTATAAACAAAATTGAACAGAAAAGTAGTTTAAATAGATTGTTTGATTAGAACTACAATTTCTCTCGTTTGATTTACTTTTTATTTTCTATTGTATTAAAAAAAAAAAACTAATTTTTTTTATTATGATTTACTATGTATTTCAACCTATAACTCAAAAGAATGACTACACCAAGGTATGTAATGTTTAACTATTTCATACATTTTTAATATAGAAATTAAAAACACAAATTATTTTTGAGAATCTTACATTTGAGTCCTATTTTTACAATATTGTTCAGCATATTTAATTTGAGATCACTTTTTTTCATTCCATTATTTCGTTTAATCTTGTTATCATTAAAAAATCTCATTTATTTCGTGTAAGTTTAAACATTTAAAAAATTAAATGTAAGGTAACTTTTCTTTTTCCAATAAGTAATGATATTTTACAAGGAGACATCTTTAAAAACCACATAAGGTGTCCTGGGGTAATAACGCCACGTTAAACTTCTACCAATTTTCACGGCTTAGTTTTGGATTGTATTTTTTAAACAAATATAGGATTTGATACAGCAACTCATTGACTATCTATATAAAAAATAATAATTTCACAGATATGTATTCATAAAATGTAATGGCGTGATTTCTTGACCAATGCTATTTGGCGTTATTACCTACCTATATGGGTAAAAACTCCATGCAAACAAAACTTTAAAATAAGATGGAATAATAACATGTAGATTGCCCAATTCGAAATATACAAACTCTGCAGCTCTAGAAATTGACAAATTGCATTCTAAGCTATTGAAATTTTCAAATATATGCATTAAAATATTTAATTGCTATAAAGGACGTCAAATATTAATAAAAAACATTAAAAGATCTTAATAATTTTTACTTGTTTCGATTGAATTTATTCAATCATCATCAGAAAAACAAAATACAAATAAACACAAAGATGGTAAATGACAATAAGCTATTACAAATTACAAAGATATATTTTAATGTTTTTATTAGTATTTGACGTCCTTTATAGCAATTAAATATTTTAATGCATATTTTTGAAATGTTTTTAATGGACGTATAAGAAAACTTCTATTTGTAATAATGGCTATTGAAAATGTTCTATTTTTTTTTTTTTGAAAGTGTAAGAATCATAAAGGTGTGGTGTGTGTGGGGGAACGGCAAATGAATATCAGATTCTAAGCTACTTTTTGCTTAAAAAGGACCGTTTAAACAGAATTATTAGAAACATTGCACGGTTTTAACTGTGTCTATTTGAAGCAGTATTTAGGATGTAGTTCAGCCACTGTTTGAAAATAACCGGGGTATTAATGCCAAGGTTTGGCGTTATTATCCCGGTATACTTATTGCGCAGTACATTTTAAACTACAAATCTTTTTGAGAAGATATCCAAAATCTTCTACAACATTTTGAAAGTACATGCAATGCTCTACAAATTTATGTAATAAACAAAGTATTCCCGGATAAAAAAAATAGTCTTCACATCACAAAACTTACATCGCAAATTTTAGATCAAGCGTTATATTTTAGTTGCTTCTAAAAACAATAAGACCTACAAATAGAACAAATTAACTTAAGCTATTTTTTGCGATTTATATGACTCAAAACCCTTCTGCGCAGAGCACATGGGTGTCATTTACCAGATTATTTCAAAATTATGCATAATATTAGCACTTGGTGTTATTACCCCGCCTGGCGTTATTACACTAGAACACCTCATGTATAAGAAACGATGCTTCATTGCAATCGAATGTTTTAAAAAAATGTGTTTATCGAAAACTGAATAAAAAAAGGTCTCTACATAATTTTCAAAGCATTTGAACTGAGTCCTGCTATTACAATTTTCTTTTCGAAATAAAATGTGTTTCTAGAATGATAAACCTCAAAATGTCTTTCTTTCCTTCTAGATGTTGTTTGTTTTGCCATTGTTGAAAAAAAATATTCCTTGGTACTATTTTTCTGAAATAAATAGATTGTTTGGTTAGAACTACGATTTTTTTCGTTTCATTTACTTTTTATTGTGTTTTGTATTACGATTTTTCACGGTTTATTTACTTTTTATTGTCTATTTTATTAAAGTTTTTTACATTTGATTTATTTTTTACTGTCTGTATTTAAAAAACTTATTGAAATTTTCTAAAATTTTCTTTTATTATGATTTACTATATATTTTCAACCAATTCTAAAAACATGATTAACTCAAGGTATGTAATGTTTAACAATTTCATTAGAACAAAACAAATATTTTTGATTTTTTATCATTAAAAAGTCTCATATATTTCGTGTAAGTTTAAATATTTAAAATTATATACAAGATAACTTTTCTCTTTTCCGATAAGTAACGATATTTTAAAAGTAGACATATTTAAAAAAATCTCTTATAAAGAAAACAGTGCTTCATTGCAATCGAATGTTTTCAAAAATGTTGTTTATCGAAAACTAAATAAAAAAGGGATCTACACAATTTTCAAAGCATTTCATGGAATCCTACAATCACAATTTTGTTTTCGAAATAAAATGTGTTTCTAGAATGATAAACTTGGAATTTTCTTTCTTTCCTACTGGATGTTGTTTGGTTTGCCATTGTTGAAAAAAAGTACCTCTTGGTACTATTTTTTTTTTATAAAGAAAATTGTACAGAAAAGTAATTTAAACAGATTGTTTGATTGGAACTACGATTTTTCTCGTTTGATTTACTTTTATTGTCTATTGTATTAAAAAAAATTTATTGAAATTTTCTAAAATTATTTTTATTATTACTTTACTTATTATTATTTACTTTATATTTTCAACCTATTCTACAAAAAATTATTATACCAATGTATTTAATGTTTATCATTTCATATATTTTCAATATAGAATTAAAAACACAAATTATTTTTGAGAACCACACAATTGAGTACAATGATATTAGATTAATTTTAAACGCGATTATTCAATCGGTAAATTAATTGTTACATATGTATTTTTTTTTTGTCATTTTTCATTTTTGGGTGAAAAGAGTCCGGGCCAGGATTCGAACGAGGGATGCATTTGCTGAAGCCGTGTCCGGGATGGCTCAGTTGGAAGAGCATTGGCGGCTTCTGCCAATATAACCCTGGTTCGAATCCTGGTAGAACTTTTTTCACCCAAAAATGAAAAATGGAAAATTTACATATGTTATAACGATATTGTTAAGCATGTTAACTTTGAGATCACTTTTTTCCTTTTCATTATTTTGTTAAATCTTGTTAGATAAGATTTGAACAAGAAATGCGATTACGAAAATTTTAACTTTTATTATGATAAATTTGATATTATATATTATATGTAACAAATTTATTCACGTAATTTTATTTTATTAATTGAGATTCAGCAATTTCTTTCTGATAACTCTTTATTTAAAAACGAAAGCTTAACATACAAGGAAAAAACATACCTAATACTTGAAAAACCATACAAGAAGAGGTAAAAATTTATCTTTACTACTAAAAAATGAAATATAGCATTTCTGTCAGCCATTTCAGAGACATAAAAAGTAAAAATCAGATCTAAAAATTCTTGAATATCCTAAATCATCTAAATCTGCACCAAAACTCATTTGCTAATTAAAAATGCCTCAAAAATTTCTTTAATTAATTATCTAAATATAGTCAGCTTCAACTTACAGTAAAAAGAAAACAAACTGGTAGAAGAAACATCTTACAAGGAGAGGTCCAACTTTGATAATAACAGATTTGCTTTATTTTAATAAATATTATAGGGCAGAGACTTCTCAGCCTCAAGTTGAATGGATTTTATACAACGCTCCTCAGTTACTGAGGAACTGCGGGGTGTGTGTGTGTGTGGGGGGGGGGGGTCTACTAGTATCACACGACTTAAATACTTACTTTGAAACTAAAAAGTATTTTTTGGTATAAATTTAGTTCGCTGACAGAGGGACTGAGACTGATGCCCGGGAGCGCTACAATGTTTTTATCTGTTTTTTTTTTTTTTTTTTTTTTTTTTTTTTCTAAATACATGCTTGTATTTATAATTAAAAATTAAATACTGAATGAAAAAGTATAAAATTGTATATCATATCTATTTTAACCTATTTACTTTTTTGTAACTAAATAGTTGTTACAAAGGTGTCACAACAATTTGTGTAACAAGTTTGAAATTAACAAATATTAGAATAAAAGGCAAATTATGGAAAAATCTGGAATCAAAAGGATGAGGGGCTGTATCCATTTATTCATTGATTATTGTCAATATAGAATATATAATGTAACACGTATTAATATAATTGAATATAAACCCTCATTTGTTTTCTTCATTTTGCGAAAAACGAATTTTTTAGTTTATTTTACCGACGATCGCTTTCCGAAATTTCAAGCTATGTTTTAAAGACTTTTACTAAAGTTTCTCTATGCACTTAGCTAACACAATATTCAAACGAAATTTTAATAGCGATTACAAATGCGCTATGAAAAATTCTTTAGTAAATCTGCTGCTTTTTCATACGATTTTTTTATGTTCTAAATCTGATTATAGGGGACTGTGTGTTGTGCTTTTTCTCATATTTTTGGAAAAGAACATTGGTATATATTAAGAGCTCTGCAAAATATAAGCAAAAAACACAATTTATTACAATAAGCAACTTAATCACAATCTACAGTTTGAAAACTTTTGCAATATTAGTTTTGAAAGAATTATCCGAAAAATATTCGTTTATTTATTTATTTATTTATTTATTGACGGTCCCCTATGGAGTTTCTGGAAAATATCTTTGCGAAAATATATGACTTGTGCTATTATATTTAGACGCTTCGAGTTTCAAGATAATTCCTCATGTATTTTTCTAGATATTTAACAAAATGTTTGAAATCGCAAGTGGCCGGTCACATTTAGCCATATAATTTATAATAAAATAATCAAAATCTGTGATTATCAAAGTTGCTCCTCTCCTTGTTATTTTTACAATTTTTGTTTCAAAAATATGCACTGAAACGGATCAAAAATACAATCGGAGTAAACAAAAAAAATTAAGGTGTCTTATCGTTTAGAATAGAAAGTAGCATTAATAAAAAATAAATCTATTATTACAAAAAAATCAAAGTAAAAATGTATATAAAGAGAATATAAAGTGGAAAATCTTGGTATAGTTTTTAATGTATTTGAATTACTTTATGTTTTGAAGCGTGCTAAATACGAAACTGAAAATCGAAATATCAGATTTTGGCTTAAAACTTACTAAGTAGGCTTTTTATGTAAAATGAATCCTATATCCATGTACAGACAAGAAAATTCCCTCAAATTCATATTATTATCGTTTTTTTTAATCGGCGCATGGTTTCCATTAACTGTATAAAAAATATTTAATTATACAGATGCTAAGGTACGGCGTCTGTATGTTTACTAAAATTTTATCTGTACACTCTGCAAAAAATACGTAAATCTGCAAAATTAGTTGTTGTAAAGCAGCATAAATGTGTAACTTTTCAAAAGAATGTACTAAATTTACAATATCTTATTAAAATTTTATGTGTAACTCGTATTGAAGTTTCACAAAAAATTCTTAGCATGAAAAATTTCTAAGATATTCTTAGTAACCTCACATATTTTTTTTATTATTTACGATGCAAATCTGTGTGTTTTACATGATTTTTTGATACTACAGTTACATTTACAGTTTTTTAAAGTGTAGATTCTTTGAAAAATCGGTGAGAAGGAGTACTTTTGAAGAGTAAAAAAAGGAAGTTCCTTTACATCGTTTTCGCTGATAGCAGTAAAAGTAAACATTTTACTTTAAAAATTTGCTAACCTCCCAACTTATTATGCGGTTAAAAAATATTATAATCTTGAAATACAGTATGACCTGAAAAATACGGCAATTAGAGATCCAGCAACTTAAAATAACAACTGTTTTCAAATTAAAATTGTGACAAATCGGGGACGCAAAGCAGAATAGAACCCTGGATAAAGAAGAAGTAGAAACTCAGAATAAATTGGTAAAAGCTCAGAAGAAATTGGGCAAGAACCTGGCAAAAAAGGCGTCTTGCTTTAAAAATGCATAAATGTGGTTCGAAAATTGATGTCATCTTTAGAGAAACAAGATAGTATTTCCTAAATTGATTTTGTCACTTGTATAAAATTCAACCACTCCAATATAGACGCACTTTTAATCCCCACAGTAAGAGGCTGTGCACAGCAACATAACGCTGTAATTATTGTGTGTGATGACGTCGATTTGCTAGTTATCATGATTTGTCGTTGTTGGAATGTACATAAATTGGAAAGTGCACTTTCTACAGCAGACAAAATGGCAGTTTTATAAATCATTTGTTCTCGTAACAGCAAACTTAATCAACTGATTGCTTACAACAATTTTTTGCGTGCAATGGATCTTCTTTAGACTCTAAAAAATAAGCCTGAATTAAGCTACACCATTGTGAATTTTATTCTCCCTAATAATAAGTATTGCTTATATAAGAAGAACTATTTATTTTATTATAATGCACAACATTAAACTGTCATAATCATTAATCACTGCTTACACTAATCAGTAGTTACATACGTACGTATGTAACTACTATGTTTTATCTATTTGTGCGGACGCATAATAATATATTTCAGTTTAAGAAGACAATCTGACTATGTTATGCATTTGTCATTGTTTTTGTCCTAACTGTTTAAGGTTCGAAAATTGACACACACGCACATATTGTAAAAAAAATTAACTGCTGTTTCAAAGCATAGGATATAGTAAAACGAATTTTTTTAATGTTATGAACAGATAATTTTAAAAGAATTGTCTTTTGAGATTTTCCAAAATCACAAGTTTTCTTCGATTTTTCAACATCTCTACAGAAACCATATGTCGAACAAAAAATTATATCAACACGAATATTTAATAGTTTTTCCATCTGCATATCAATATACACTGTAAAACATTAGATTAATGTTACTCCATAAAATTGGTGGCAGTATAGCTGCCACAAATTGTTTAATGGGATAACTGATGCAACCGGTATAACCGATATAACCGGTGTAATATTAGGCAAATATGTAATGTTACACCAGTAACATATGTTTAAATTACATCATAATATAAGTGAAAAAAAATCACTCCATAAAATTGGAGGCAGTTACACAAATGTTTTACAGTGAAGGGTCAATATTTTTTCGCAATAAGGTTACTTTGCAAGTTATTTTTTATAGTGATTTTTTTTAGTTAAAAAAGAGTTTGAGTTTCAGTTTGAAAGAGAATATGGCATCATTAATACAAACATGACAACGACGGGATCCAGATAGATTTTTGGCTACTTGTGAGACAAGTTTCACCATTCAGAAGCCTGTATTTTTTCAAACCTTTTGCTGTTTGAAATAAACATCATAAACCCTGCCAAAATGCATGCTTCTGATTAGTCAATGTCATTTCACTAACAGCTAAAAACCTATGTGACTGCCGGCCATTATCAGCAGTAATTTTTTTTCCTTCAGCTTTGGTAGAAATATCTTTAAAATATAAAACCTGTTAACATTTCAACACTGTTACTATTTTAATAGTTTGCATTTAGAAATTTTAAGGTTTATTATATTTCTTTTGGAACTATTCAGACATACGAAAGGAATACATGAAATGATAATCGCCCAACTGAATGCCAGAGAACCCCATGACCTATTTTACCTTCGATTTTAATGAGAAAATATAATCGATGGGAAAAAAATAAAATCATTTGCTCTTATTTCTCCTTCATTCGTAACAACGGAATAAAATGCCATCGCTATGATAGAAACACTGTTAAAGTTAAAAACAAATATTTCAATATGTTTAATAAATGTTATAATATTTCATTACTTGGTGCAGCATAAATGTAGGTTACCTGAGAAAGGTATTTTTTATTTATTTTGCGGAAATTACAATTCAATAAATACTTCATAGAAAATTTGTATATAACTTAATAAATGAAATAATAACAATTTAATTTAAAAATAAAGAAAAAATATACATGATGGTGCATTATAACAGAGAAACAATTAAAATATGTTACTGAAAATATCTAACAGTCAATCAAAATGTAATATATAAGCGTGAAATTTTACTACACTACACACTTTTGTGAATTTTAGTCTTAAAAAAATGGATTTTTTTTTCCTTTTTTAATCCTGGAACCCAATGGAAGAATATTTTCTATAGCGTCGTTAAAAAAGTTTAACTGGTATCTACATAAAAAAAAAACATCCATATAAGAAAGTATGAAAATTCGATTTTAGTCATTGTTTGTGTTAATATATTTTACTCTTTCGTAACCCGGTAATATTTTTTAGGAAAATACACATTGTCTCATTTTGCAATCACCATTTTAAAATTCTAAGTAGCAGTTTAGAAATAAATTAGATCACGCAAAAAATAAAAATTAATAAAAATTAAAAATAAATAAAATAAAACAAAAGATTCATTGAACGGCCCAGTTAGTAAAAACATTTATTTCTTCAAAACCATACGCTGGCTATATTTGGACCCCAAATCGGGGCTAATAATACTATCCAATCAAAATGCTCCCATATAAATCTCTAAAAAGTAGCATTTTGCAGGAGTTTTTGCAGGAGTGCTATTATGTCTGTTTTGAAAAAAATCTCTTTTCGTTTGGTGATAAAAATATTGTTATTTTTATAAAACAGTGTATCTTAAATTTATTGTGTTTTTTAATTTTAAATGGGAAGGTGGTGGGCGTTGTCAACAGTGGGGTACATCCCTTAGATATAAAGTTAGAATTTTAAAAATGCATTCAATTTAACAACTTCAAGCCTTATTACAAAAGATTTCAATAGAGTCTAAAATATAAGTTTGAAAAATCCCGTTGAGTTGTATGTTTTGGTAAATTATTTTAAAAAAAATCGGTAAAAGCGTCATAGAAATTTATGATCAATTAATATTCACAAGTTCACGTTTTATCCTTACAGAATAAACCTTTATAAAATTTGACCCATAAACTTATTATTACTAGTAGTCTAAGAACAATGAAAATGAAGTATAAAATATATATTGAAAGTAGTTTTTAAAATTAAACAAAGGAAAAAAAATAATGCAATATATATTATAAGATTTTCTGTATTTAATATGAAACAAAATAGCAAAATTATCAATAGGCCTGAATAATGAAATTCATACCATTTCCCTTAAAAAGAAATGTTAGTGATATTATAGGAAAATCTTAATGGTATATACTCTTAAATGTATTATACTCTATTTATTCGTATTAAACATCCTCACTAAACAAATATTCATTTCTATATTTTGGGTCATCCTCTAATAGTCAGAGCCTCGTGTCATAATAAGAATGCATCATTTCTTTTTCATTTTTTCCTGTTTTTCTTTAAAAAGGCATACAATTATTTATTACTTTTAAATGAGTATAAAAATGTTGTAGAAAAAAAAATATATGCATGCATGAAAACACCCTTATATGTATATATTGTAAATTATTATTGTATAAAAAGTTGTGAAATTAAATAATTAATTCCGAAATTGTAATATGAAGTATGATGCAATATTGTAATGAATTAAATATTGATGTTTGATTGATGTAATAAAAAGTTTTAAAGATCCAAAATGCTCATCCTTACAATTATTCAGAATAAATCATAGCAATGAAATCTATTTTGTCTGAAATGTATAAACCCTATTTTTAAATTCAGCATGTACTAACCGAATACTTGCGCCATTAACACTAGAACCGCGAAGCGGGTCAATTTGATCCAAATCGATGTTTACTTTTTTACCGCACGAAAAGTATTCATGGAAAAGATGTTTCAATTTCTGACTTTTAATGTTTTAAGGTAAACAACAATTTTTCGAATTTAATAGCGAATAACATAAATAATTTTTCAATTATAACTACATATACCTGGAACCGCGAAGCGGGTCATTTTGACCAGTTATAATTTTGTATGCACAAATGACAAAATAGTAAAGAACTTTTTCGGAAGAAATATGAAAGTATATCAACCTTACTCCTAATTCCTCTGATTGGTAGAATTAGAAGGGGGACAGTGATATTTTTCAATCAAGATCATATATTCTTGATTTAATGAATGGGTGATTGCAGTCGAAAATTACAGTGGAAGATTGTGATATTCACAATTAAAAAAAATGAAAATAAAACTAAAGATAATTGTTCAAAATATAATTTACCCACAGGTTTCTGCTAAATCTGCAAAATCTTTAGCCATGTTTTTGAAGCATACAATAAATTGGATTAGATAAATCAGTAAAATTATTAAGTAACTTGCATTACATTTTATATTTATATTTATATGAATGGGGTAATCTATTTATTATTATTTTTAAATAAGTCCAATTATATTTATGTTTAAAATACAAACTCAATATATTTTCCTCATACTTAATAAAATGTAATTTTGAATAACAGCATTTTCTAAAATTTATAAGTAATTTCTACTGAATTTTTGTGCAAAATCTATATAATAAAGGCCAAACGTATCTGTGCGTAACGCATACGTCATGTTTTGAATGGCAACACTTTTCGATGAAATTTTAATTTTGCAATTTTCGTTATTGTAAAATTTTAAACTTCTAGACATAGCACGTTTTCGACACTTATACCATCGTATGCAGAAAAATATGCACGTTTAAATGCAGTTTGTTAGAAAACTGTATCTCAATTTGTTTTTGAGATATTAATTTTTTTATAGTTTTTAGTTCATTTTCTCTAATGGTGGCAATTTAAGTATCGTATTTGTGTGGGGGAAAAAGGAAAAATATCCATAGAGTAAAAAAAAAAGGAAGATGGATAGAGATGCAGTTTGGTGGCTGCAGGTGACGCTAAAAAATCATCTCTAAAATTCGCTGCATTGCATCAAACACAACCACGTGCTTTCGCAAAAAAGGAAAACTTTTAGCGATACAGTTTTAATTCATAATACAATGAAATGCTATTTTAGAATGTTAAAATATATATATATTTTTTTTCATTTAGAGAAAAATGATGTTAAAGGATTCGGTCTGTGTTCTTAGAGATTGTTTTGTTTGGCCCGAATAAGAGACTTAAAATTGGAAGAACAACGCCCATGAAACCGTTTTAATTGCATACTTCATCTCCATTTATATCTTTTCTACGTGAAAAATAACAGATCACTGTATATTTTAGTTGCCATTTTTTCATAGCAACCGAAAAAAATTGTAATTAAAAACGTGTTATGTCAAAATATCGTCGGCTATAAAACCCAGTGAATGTTGTTGGTTTTATTTCTTTTTTCCTATCAATTTAATAACTTTTAGTTCGTTGCAAACTTAATTTACAAAAAATACATCATTTAATCTTTACAAAAATGTATTTTAAAGAATATCTGTGTATCATATTTTCTAAGTTGATTTTATAAACTAAAATAATGCAATTTTATTCTTTGGCAAGATCTTTGGCTAATAAATTCTATCTTGCGTCTAATACGGAAGTGCCGATAATTTTCAAAGCTTTATATGATAACATAATTAATATTTTTCATATAAAATTGCTGTTTGGAATTAGTTGGCAGTTTAAAAAGCAAATTACGTAGGGAAAATTTATTAGACTTTCCAATTTTAATTTTTAAAAAAGTTTTTCACCTTTACTCTGTGACCCGGGAATCCCGGGTTCAGTGTACTAGTATATTATAAATACTAAGAAATATTGATTATTATAAGGTGTTGTAATAAATTAATTAATCAAATTAAGTATTTGGGCATATTTATATATCCTATTCTATCTCGGATCAAATTGATTCTCTCCGCGGTCCTAGTTTTTGATTATAAAAAAGATGAAAACGAATGCATAAGATAATCGTATTTTCTGCATATGGAACAATATAGTAGAATAAACCATAAATAAACTAGATTATTTTATACCACTTCCTAATATAAATTTATTGAAAATTGAGGCATTTTTCTTTTTAACTTTAGTATTACCATTTAAAAACGCAGCATTAAAAGAGATAAAAAAAAACTCTATTAAACTGGCATCACAATTTCTGTGCTAAAAGAAAAATAAAGGAGGTGTTTTCAAAATAGATAAATCTGCATAAGTCATTGGTTTTGACCTAACAATCTTACAATCTTAAACGAAAAAGAAATGTTTTACATTTCACCAATCGCATTTGAATAATGGGGTAAAGGTTTTGAAGTAAGGACAATTTCTTTTCGTAATTTATCTTTTCCGCTTTTCAAGAAAACAGAAAAAAATTACATTTTTTTTTTTTTTTAACTAAGAAATAAAAGTTATTATTTTATGAATTAAGTATACTTGAACTTAAAAAGGAATTTGGATATGTGCGTTTTAGTTATAAATCTAAGAACAAATCACTCTGTCAGTAAGTATGTATGCCTGTCTTTTTACCTGTGTGGGTGTGTGCAATGGCTAGTGGAAACTACAGGACATGCGAGGATAAATATATATATATATATTTATTTTTTTTTTTTGGGGGGGGGGTTATATTAGACCAAAGTCACATGGTACTCAGAATTTTAAAATTCTATTTAGTAGTTCGAAAAAAATAGCTCACGTAAAAAAAAAACTCATTAAACGGCCCAATTAATTAAAATATTTATTTCTTCAAAACCACACGCTGTTCATATTTGGACCCCAAAATTAGGCTAGTAATCAAAATGCTGTTATGTCTGTTTTGAAAAACACCTGTTTTTGATATGACGATAAAAATACTGATCTTTTATTATAAAGCGATGTATGTTAAATTTATTGGGCCTATAAACTTGAAATCTACGCAGCTAAATGCAAAAAAGCGTTCCCTATCATAAATTCTAAAAACTATTCCGCTTTGGTTTGAGAAAAAAAAAGTCATGAAATCTATTTATATATATATATTAATTTCATCGGAATTAAAGATAGAAATTTCTACCGTTTATGCAGGTACTCATTGCAAATTTTCTGTGATTTTACATATGCGAATTACTTCACTATAGTTCATTTACAGCTGTAGATATTAATTATTATTTGATAATTGAGTGTTTTAAACTTTAATTTTAGAAACCATCCTGCAAATTCGCAAACGATATTTATACAATGTTGTTATGATATACCGTCATATTTTTAAATACACAATTTAGAGATTTTAAAACTGTCCATCTAGGCGTATATTTAAACGCTGTTTAATAATATACACATTTTGTAAAAATCTTTTAGAATTTTTTTGTTTTATAAAAAAAACTTTATTTTTAAAAAGAAAAACAAATACATTGTTGAAACCCAATATTATTAAAATAATGAAAACTAATGAACTGGTCGAACTACAACTTTTAGATAATTTATATTAAATAATAAAGTTTTAAAAAATAGGGGGGGATAAAAATTCCGAATGGGTAGGAGCGCAATATATATATATATATATTTATATATATATATATATATAGAGAGAGAGAGAGAGAGAGAGAGATAAATTCTTAAAACGAAAGAGCTGATTTGGCTTCTTATGAAAGAGCTGTAATTTTTTCGATCATAAAAGAGCTGTTTTTAAAACGATTGAATCTTCTGGATTTAAACTGGTTATTTAAATAACTCAACTTCATTTAAATTGCTTAACAACAGCTCGTAGACTCGAGTTACTTCAACTCTTTTCGAGAAGCTGATTTTCAAAACATGAGATGAGTGGATTTCAGTTCAACTTGCGTTATTTTGTGGCTGACTTTTTAAGAGAGTAGATATAGGTATAGATATTGTTAAGTGGCAGCGACCAAACATTTAAAAACGTATCTAAATTAATGTTTTAGGTATGGATTTTTGAATGAACCCTGGAATAAATATTGCTTTTTTAAATCTAAAATTTTAAATCGTTCACTACTATTTTCGAATAGTAATTCTATCAATTATCATAAATTTGTGCTATAGTCCGCCACCTTCGTGACTAATATATTTACAAATAGATTGTTTAACAGTTTTTCTTTCCGAAACAGATTTTTTAAGAAAAGAGTTTGCACCCTGATGGTGGAATTTTAAACTAAAAGTTGCAATACTGTTTTTTTTTTTTTTTCTGCAAGAGCTTGTTTGCTATAGGGAGTCGTAAGCAGCGTGGATCCGATTCCAGGTTCATTCAGTTCCAGATTGGGTACGTTTTATAAGATTTTGCAGTACAGATTTTAGGTGCATTTAAGCATGTTATTACGTGGCCGAGCAATCTATACTAATAACAGAACATGTCGCTCTGTCTCTCTGTCTGTACGTCTGTGTGTGTCTACAATGGCTAGCAAAATGTACGGCACGTATGAGACTCAAATGTTTTTGTGAATTTAGTACATTGTCTCTCCTGATGTACTTAAATCTCAGAATTTTTAATTAGTTTCAGAGATGTCATTTAAAAGCACAACTCACATTCATCAAAAAGTCAATATTTTGGTGCTTGGGAAACGAAAAAGCTTGAGCATGCGCACAAACACAATTACGGACCGAAATGAGAGAGGAAATATTTTTCCGAGTTTACATCTGTTTCAGAATCATTTTTTATATATCCAAATCAACCAAGTCACTCGACGCAGTTAAACTTTAACTAATTTTTGAATTATAAAAAATATTATATTGAAGTAATTTTTTGATTGTATTAATTTGATGATTTTTTTTTCAACTTTTAAATACAGAAATCATTAGTTTCAGAAGTTTAGGATTTAAAAGGAATTACTTTTTATTATTTTATTAAAAATATTTAAAAAGATTATTCGTTTTTAATAATTATAAAACGAACTGTATTGGTGTAGATAGATATAACTCAAAAACTAGTTATCGAAATGAGATTAAAATTCAGATTAACATATTTGAAGACTGAAAATATCGGTTTGCATATAGTTTATAAATTAAATACTAAAATCGTTTAATACTATATCTATTGCTCAAGAAAATAGTTACACAAGAGTTTAAAACGATAAATGTTTCTATTTATGAAACTAGAACAATGTGGTATTGCTAAACCAATACCGTTTTTAGCGATTAACAATCATCTAAAAAATTTCATCTTTATTTTAGAAGCAACTACATACTTTAACAATGCAAATTGTTCAAAGTATTATGGAACATATGCAAATATATCAATTTTATTTAAACGATTTAAACTTTCGAATTACGTAATGCAATTTAAAATCTTCGAGCTTTCCATATTTCAATAAATTATTTCTTTCATGAAAACTACTTGAATTCTGATAATTAATTATAGATTTTATTAGAAATTTAAAATATTGCTTCTTTTTGTATTGAAATTTTCAGCAGTTTCAATTATCAATTAAATTTTCAATCGTTAAAAATTAAATTTTTGATATACTCAGTAAAATTAGCAGGTAAAAATAAAACATAGGATGAGGATACAAATTCGAGTTACATCCGTATATATAATAAGCAGTACATTTTTTTATGTGATACAATAATTGAAAATTGATATTAAAATAAAAATTACGTAAATAAAAATCAGAGGTCATGAAATAACATCAATAAAATCCCAATCTATGTTTTATTAAATTACATTGACCTACAATATTCGATTCTATATATATTCAAAACAAAAAAAAATATTAATTTAATAAGCTTGAAATATATCATGGACTATACTCATGTTTATTAAACACCTAATTCAATCTTAGAAAATGCTTAAATTGCTTGTTTTGCACCCAGTCAGCGTTTAATTTGCTAACTTAGACTGTTACAATTATTTTCAAAATTCCATTCTTGTAACACAATACAAATTGAGATATTCTGAAAATGCTGAATAGTTTAAATATGGTTGTGTCAAAATTTATCTATAAATATTAACACTTGTTTTAATTAAAGGAAATTATAAAAGAGAAAATAAATTTGGTCTCTCTCTCTCTATTTGTACATATATGTATATATACATAAATTTATGCATGTATATGATTAATTTATAAAATTTATCAAGAAAACGTTTGAAGTATATTTTATCGATGCTTACGCTGGAATATAGAAAGCGTTGAATTTATCATTCATTTACAGAGACTCACGGGACATTTTGCTTTCAGTACTCCTCTGAGCAATAATATACTGAAGTGCGTTTTGAATTAGGTTTTGAAATATATTTTCTTTTCTTACCATATTAGATTGTGTTTAAAATTTCTTTAAGTCAAACACATTAATAAACAGAAAAAATTGAAAATATCATTGTGTATGTTCATGAATTACTTAATACTAGAGATTTTATTTTGTAATGTAGGGGAATTCGGTGTACCTTGGAGATATGTATATCTTGGAGACACTTGCAGTCATTTTGAGTGCTAAATCTGTACAAAAATATTAGTTACAAGTATAGGTTACTAGAGGCTCAGGGGCTTTAGTAACACACAAAAAACTAATATTTTAGTTAAAATTTATTACTTAAAAGGCGGCAATCATTGTGACTCCAAAGGTGCATCCCCTTCCTTTATTTTCTTGCTGAACTAAATTTAATACGCTAAAAATATCCATGCAGACTACAGCTAAATTTATACACTGTAAAAAAATGTTAAAATTACGGTAAGAACTGCTGGCAGCAATTTTCCCGTAAATAAATTGCAGTAAAATTGGATATAATAATAAAAAAAAAAACAAAGAAAAAAAACAAAGTATAATTTTGCTGCAAAAATTGCTGGCGCAAGGGTTTTATTTATTTATTTTTTTTTATTTATTAATTTTATTATTTATTTATTTTATTTTTATTTTTTTTTTTTGTAACAGTGTATGCAAGATTACACAAAAAGGTAATACATTACGTTTTAAGGACGATAAAAGCTAGAAGTGCATTTTTATTTTTCTTCTGCTTCTACTTGATGTATTTTTAGTTATTACATGTTGTATACAAAAATATGTGGATATCATACGGGTTCGTATAAGAGTTTGAGTACACACACACACACATATATATATATATATATATATTTAACAGTATTGCGAGTTTTGCAATTGAGCAAAATTTTACTCTTCTATGTAGTATGTATATGTACTGCACAAATTTATACATTATATAGGGATAGTGACAAACAAATGGGATTGCATTTTTACTATAGTCGGCAATCACTAAAATCAGTCTGAGAAATTTCTCATTTTTCTAAAGTCTCACTTAAGTCTCTAAGACTTTTTTTTACGTTTATTAAGCATTGAAGCCGCTAATGTACTTCAGAAAAATTGGAAAATGTTTTATAATCCGTAAAACAACCTACGTAATAATATTCAAGAGTTTGCATTATAGTTACAGATGGGATGCAAATAAATTTTATTTAACCTAAAATAGTTTTTTTTAAAAAGGGGGAGAATATTAAAATAAATTCCGAAAGTTATAATTTTCTTATTAATTTAGCAATAAATATGACAATTCTTAAAAAAAAAATCTGTAAATTGAATCCTTTTTTTGTGTATTCTATTGTATGTAATATTACTGCAGCTATGCAGATACGTATTTTACAGGTACAAAGATGGTTCAGTAATTATGGTCCCTAGTGTGTATAAAAAAATTATATTTCAATGGTTTATATTGAATACCAAAGACATATATTTCTATATTCTCAATTTCAGAACCGTAGCTGCTACATTAATAAATTTTGAAGGGAGTGGACAGGCAGTGGTGGCTGTGAAAGACTGGTTTAGAGCTTATTGGGTTAGATTTATGAATGAGAATGAGACGTAGCTGTGTTTTTTCACTGGGGGTTAATGTTGACCCTCAGAGTGGGGTCAACCCCTGTCTCATTCACTCACACAACATTAGCAGTTTTTCTTCTTCGCCCCTCCTTTTTAAAACCCTTTAAAAATAGGTCTTTAAAACTTTACCTCTCCCTTTAGAAGTGTGTTAAGATTCTGAAATCGAGAATATTGGAATCTAAGACATTAAGCTTCAATATTCCACATCAGCCACCGAAGTACAATTTTTTTATATACACTAGGAACAACAATTATGGAACTACCTACGTAAATTTTAACCAATATATTCATTTAAACCCCTTACCGCGAAGTAAATTGTCAAAATTATAATTTTGTTTTCTCTGTAATTAATTAAAAATCTTAAAAAAAAAAAGATATTTTTTCCAGCCTGTTATAATATATTTTGTTACGTATAGGTATATAAACAGTGAGAGTATTAATATAGCCTTAATTTTTATAAACTGGCTTTTATGTATACAATTTTATTAATTTAAATATTGCTAATGTTACAGCGAAACAAGTAGCTTAGTGAACAGAAAAATCAGTTCGAGGCAGTCGGGAGGTTAAACAAATAAAAAAAGATCAGCAAAGATCAATTAATGGAGACGTTTAAGAGAAATGTAAATACTTAAAAGGATTTCCTTGCCTTTGTTATAGGTATCAACTTCACTCGATATTGAAAGCAAAAATATCCGTACAATTGGAAGAGAAATTTTCATTGAGATACTATATTTATATTTATTTAAACATGAACAAATATTTTTATTCTGATTATGTTGGTAGTGTTTCGATGAAATACGAATAAGCATATTTAATACTGTATTTGTGCTAGCAAAAATTTGTATTTGTAAGTAATAGTTGAGTTTCACATTATTTTTATTTTTGGGTTTTTTTAATAACATTTACGCACCAGCAAAAATTTACAAGAATATAGACATGAGGCTTTTTTACGAATGCTAGTTTTTTGTTGTTACTAATATACGATATTTCAGGAGATTATAAATACATGAGTTTGGAGAGCAATTTATATAATAATCATAACATTTCAGGTAGCATGTTTGTAAATAAACAAGTTATAAATATGTTTAATTTTGTTTTTTTTAAACAAAATTCTTAGATACTATTCAGCAAATTAAGTAACATATACGAAGTTTAAATGATAAATTTACTAAGTTTTGTACATGGCATTTTCATTTTCTCTTATAGACAAAAACAGATAAGTATACTAAATATTTTGTCAGGTTCAGTTTATTATATGTATAAATAACGAGAATATCATGTAAAATATATTTTCGTATAATATATTTTTTCGTATATTTTCGAACTTCTATTGTTTGATATTTTTATGGATTATGTATCTTCAGAAACAGCTCAAATACATATTCTTTCTTTTAAAAATATGAATCGGATAATGCTGTTAATAGAGATTTCGAAAGTTACATTTTACAATTTAATTTAATTTTGGAAGATACATGCTGATAATACTTTCACATTTGATAACTTTTCAAAGCAATTATCTGTTTACTAAGATAATAATTTTCAATATTATCTTATGCAAATATTATCTTTATCATTATATGAAATTCAAATACTACTCAAATCTATTGAATTCGGAAATGACTTAGCTTTTTTCACAAGATTGTATGATCATATTTGTATTGTAATGGAATTTTATTAAAGGAGGTAGCCAAATGGAATCTTTAAACTAATTACTAAAAAAAAAAAACCCGACAATGTTTTTGTGAATGTACTTGTATAAGGAAATATTTGTGTATGTGTGTGTGCTTTGAAGCAAATGTATTTTCATTTTATACAAGAAAAGATAAAAACGTTTCTTACTTTATATTTTCCAGCATTACTGAAGAAAAATAAAGTGGGAATAATATAGCTAAAAAGTACACAATATTTTTAATGAAGATAATGTAAAATTATACAAAACCTACTGGGAAAAAAATTGAATTCCAAACTGGTCATATGTCTATATAACCAATAGACATATGCAACACTTTTGTAATTGTATTTTTAAGTTCATTTTCGGAAGAATTTTCATTACTTCAAAATTAAAAGCGATTAAAAATAAATAAATAAATTGTTTTAACAAAATATAAACATATTATGTAAAAAACATATTATTTTTTTTTTGGTATAATGACCCGCCTGTCATTATAATGGGTTTATGAGTTAAGAAGGTGAAACGTAGAGCCTAGCAGTTGCGAGTGAGATAAATGAAAAGGCTGTAACAATATATTTATTTCATCGGATTTCCAGTTTCTGTTACCCGCTGTTAGAAATTGCAATCAGTAAACTTGAATAGAAAAATTCATCTAATTTCATAGCCTTTTTGGTGGGAAATGTCTCTTATAAAACTCTATTTATTTTTACTGAAGTTTGTTTGGCCAAATATTATAACATTATCCTTACCACATACAGTATGTTGTCCTCGTTGTCACATTGTGGCGCAGCTATTAGATTAGTAAACTTCCACGGGTAAAATTGAATATCCGTTTATGTTATTATTTTCTAATGATATAATCCATGAATTAATTTTAAACACTGAGCTGTTACTAATTTTCATATTGTCATTTATCTCAAATTATTAAAAAAATAAAATATATTTGAAATATTTTATTAAAAGACAATTTTCTATTTAAAGTTCGTTTTTATAGTTAAATTATATCATTAATCTAAATATTCCTTTTTTAAAACAAACCCCTTCTGATGTAATTAAATAAGTTCTTACCTTATTTTTTTTAGAATACCTTTCTAAAAGATATAAATATGATAATATTGTAATTAAACTGCAAGCGAGATTACATAACGCATACAAAGTAATATTTTCACAGAAAATTGTATGTAATTTAATTAAAGGTTTTCGAATACACTCAATGATATTTTTGAATTACGTTCAGCATATTTGAATATGAATAAGTTACATTACTACCGTGATATAAACAGTTATTCAGAAAAATTCTTTACAGTTAATTTGCATAAAGGGGTATAAGCACGAAATACTTAATCGAAATGCACGCCATACACGCAATAGTCAAAGGATTTATTTTATGTTGAATTTAATCCGCAAAAGTTTTAGATTTGAGAATCATGCATTCAAACGCATTAATTTTACAGAATGCCAACTTTCATGAAGTAAAAACGCATATACGCTTTAAATAATCAATATAAATTTAAACTATCAAGCGTTGTAAAGTAGTGAATAATATGTAACAGTAAAGTAAAACAGGGTCTGTTGTTTTAATGCAAAAATGATTTGCATACTGTATCACAAACGTGAAATTTCTATTTAAAAAATAATCATTTCATTTATTTAAAAAACCCGTTTTAGTAATACATTAAATATGATAATAAATGGTTTCAATACTATTTCATTTTATTAAACTTTAAAAATCATATTTAACAACAACTGTTAACATTCTATTATGAGACAAAATAAAAGAAAATCATCAAAAATGAGTGATATCTTTATAATTTAAAGCCTTCTTACCTCTGTCATAATTTCTAAAAGCTTTTACTTGAATGATATCGTTAAAACTCATTACTTAAAAGAAAAAAAAACACTATTTTGCAGGAACAAACATTTTTGGAAAGAAACCTAACACTAAGTTGACAAATAAACCCCGATTTCGCATCTTCAGTTTAAAACTGTGTACATCTTGTCTTTATAAAAGCATATAACAAGAAAAAGACATAAAAATCAAATTATAAAAATTAATAAAGTAAAATAAAATAGAATAAATTAAAATGTCATTTCATTTTATACATCTTGATATTTGACCGCGCACCATAGAGTTTCGTAACTAAATTACAAACCGTAATATCCTCCTATCCACAAATATACGTCATTCCTTCTTAATAATTGCCAATTTTAAATGGGTATTGGTATCGTGTTGCTTGTTTAATGAAACTGCTTTTTGCAAGTCTTCAGTTTCCTGAAAAAAAAAAAAATAAATAAATAAAATAAAATAAATAAATAAATAAATAAATAAAATAAATAAATAAATAATATATATATATATATATAAAATAAAATAAAAAATAAAAAATCCCGTCTCTGTTTAGATTAACTACCTCTAACAATGCCTAATTTCTTCACTTACTATGCACTTTAATTTGAATAACTGCACATCGTTTTCTCTCCCTCTCTCTATACATATATATACATACTTTTACGAATTTCTAGTGATGTATAATATGGACAGTCTTTCGATCCACTAGAAAAAGAAAATCTACATCAACCTCAATTGATGCACTAGTATAAAATGTATCTATGTCTGCGAGTTAAATAGGAGACGGAAAGAACCCTTATTCTTACGGTATTTTTACTACAAGGAAATGTGCTGCACAAATGGGAGTGGCTCATTTGTATAACTTTACACAAGGGTTATTTAGCTGAAAATTAAAAATCCGATTCAACACTCTTTAAATCCTTTATTTCATTCTGAACAGATTTTCGAGACAATAAAATTAAAATACAATAAAACTCGTATACTGCTAAATCCTGTACTTGACGGAATCCTGTTTTAAAGGGAAACATGTGTTTACCTATGCAACATAAAATTAATTATACCTGTTAAATCTATAATACATTTATACTTGCAAAGAAAAGAACTTGTCCATAACGGATTTTTTTTTTCCAACGTAATTTTAACGTAGAAGTTCTTACTGTATAAGATTTTAAGTATTCAAAAATATAATATGATTAACAAAATTAATAATAGCTGAAACTTTTATTTACCAATAAAGATTCATTAAAAATATATACATCACATGCTAGTACATTCTTTAAAAATGAAGACTGAAATAAAAATATTTTGTCAGAATTATTGCTACGAAATATTTCTTAACTGAATAGGCATAAAAATCGATATTTTTTTGTAAAATTTCAGACGTCTCGAAGCAGGAACGTGCCTGGAATATATGACTCGTGCAGACCGACAATGCATAATGGCTCGCAGGTCTGACTAAATAGCGTAAGTCACGAATTTTGCATTTTAAAACATCAGTGAATTTTGCAAACATAAACAGTAGGAATTTTCAGATATACGATTTTTTTGGTGTGTCTCATTCATAGACGGATAAAAAAATTTTCTAATTGGAAATCTTAGACTACTGGGTTGTATAAAATCTTCATTTTTGTATTTTCTCAATAAGACCATTCTATACATTAAAACAGTGGAATGTTATGTCGTTATTTTTTTAATATAATTTTGGAAATGAAAGTATTTTTCTATATTTAATGACATGTATGTGACAATATTCAACGAAATAGGCGACTGTTTCAAAAATTGTGATGACACGGTATATTCATACATATAAGATTGTTTTAAAAATTATTTTAATCTGTTTTCAAAGTGCTGTTCCGATTTTTCTGAATGTTTTTATAGTCGCGGTTGATTTCAGGAATATTAAACATATGTTAACAATACTCAGGTTGGTTCGTTTTGAGATTCATACTTGTGTCATCTTGATTTTTATAGTGTTGAATATGTAATAAATTTTATGAAAAAAATGCAGCATTTCTAGGAGCTCTTAATTTTCTGCTTTATTTGAAATAATATTGCACCTGAAGGCAATCGAATGTTCGTGGTAGTTTGCGGCGACGCTGTCCCAGCTAATAAATCATTAAGGGAATTCTTTCCATGTTTCAAGATTGATGATTTCATCGTTAAAAACAAGCCTTTCTCTGTGCAACAAAAGTATTATTAAGAAAAACCCATTTAGGGTCATTAATGGATATCCGAATCAAACTCAACAGGATCCTGCAAGATCACTGCAAGTGAGTATCGTCCGGTGTTTAAAAAGCAAATTAATTAAATAAATTTTAAACTGAAAAGGAGGTACGTTAAAAGAGCTGTTTTTCGCAAAAGTCTTAAAATGTTAATTGGAAACGCTCGATTGGGATGTTTGGTTTCGCATGACGTTTTTGCAGGACATTGCACTTGCAAATTCACAGAGTTTGAAGAATGCAGCACGATTTACTAAGTCACCGGTTTGCTTCTTTTGCAATAGTTGATAAATAGCTGAAAGTTGTATCCCCGAAAAGGCGAGTTATAATTTCAAGAAAGACTTGAATATTGCCTGTGTGGGGTCAAAACGTAGTGCATAGCAATGGACAACACATTTATTAAACCGTTCATCCATTTTGCTAAAAAAATTTACTTTTGAACAATAAAAAATCGGACTGAACTAATTTCTATTGTAAAATGATACTAATAATAAATAAGTATATAAATAAGTACATAAATAAGTAAAATAAATGAATAAATAAAATCAATAATATACATACAATATATATGAGGAGCCCAGAAGCCAAGGGGTACAAGTGACAAAAGTGAAAAAAATGAGTTAAGTGCACAGGCTATCTGGAAATATGTCTATTTATTTGTAGGTAAAGAGTTAAGAGTGATTTTTTTCATTATATACTGAGTTAAAGGGGTCAGTCACTTAACCTCTTACCCAAAACTGTGAAACGCGTGGAGGCCAAGGGGTATAAGTGCAATTGTGTCCGTTAACGTCTATATAGCTGAAGCACGACCAACGACATACATACAAAGCCATTTGCTTTTTTATGTATTAAATGCATTTTAACTGTTATCAAGTAAGAAAAACCATGCGTTAAGCATGAATCATGAAAAACTTTCCAACACTCCCTGAAATCTTTAAATTTTTTTGCTATTGAGGGTAATAAAGTGTTACTGTCCATTGCCAAATATGTATTCTGATACTTTTGAACAGCCCTATGTTTTATTTGTCGGTTGATATATACTGTATAATGGGAAAAATTAGTTTAGCAAGAAAACGCATAACAGTTTAAAATTTCTCTTTCAGCAGTTTATACTAATAGATGGAAGCATACTTGTATACTTTTGTTCATCCTGTAGTTTATCTTGAACCTTTATTATACGCCAGTATTTAGCTGAAATTTACTTCAAATTAAACACACTTAAGACTACTGAAATGACATTTCCAGAAATTATCATTCATCGATAACCATGTTTAAAAATTCGTGTGTGATCCTGTATATCATTTTATCTATATTTTACAAGCATTTCTTAATAAACTGAATGCAGTTCAGCATAGAAACACTAGACTTACTTAAAAGCAATCTTTAAGTAAAGTACGCTCATATTCTGTAATCTTTACGAGTATTTTTGTGTAGCCCTGTATATGAACTATAGTATTTATACGTATCATATAACGTGTATAAATTTAGTGAAATTTAAAAGCGCAAATCATAATTAAAATAGGATTTTGTTCATCCATCAATCATCATCGATAACTATACGGTACTTCGGATAGAATTTCGGTCCTATTTGAAATACTTGTGTGTCCCTGTAAATACTGTGTACTTTGTATTATGTGCGAAATAATTTACATTAAGCCTCAACGATATACATTAATTTTATTATACATGAAAATTGTAATATAAATGAAACAAGTCGCAAACAATTCCCTCTTTATCATTAGGTAATGTAAATCTTTTGTATGGTCCTGTAAATAAATAATAACTATTCTTTTCACCTCAGATTTTATAGAATGTCTATTTTAGTGCAATTCATAAATGCATATAAATTTTAACATGTGACAAGTTGTAACATATTTCAAATTCATTTAAAAGGATTTTTCCAATAACCGATAATGTAACGGAAAAAATTTTAATTGTTCCTGTAAATAAACTAATCATGTCAGAAACTTCATTTGCAATAAGTTCGTGTTGAGATAAACATGAATAATTCCCAAAAAATTCAGAGCAATCCGAATATATTTACGAGAGTTAGGACAGACGGACTGACAAATCAAAATCATATTCACTTTTCAACTTTGTTGGTAAGTGTTAAAAATATGAAATTCCAATGTTTTTAAACTTATAATAAAATTTTAAAACTCACATTAGAACAAAAGTTTTTCATTTCATTCCTTTATATCAACATTGTTCATAAATTTTTCGAAAATTCATTTTTTTATTTCATAATTTTTCCTTTTTTAGAATTTATATTAAAACAAAATTTTGCCCTTTGATTTATTTGTATCAACATTAATCTTAATTTTTTCATAAATACAATTTTTTATTTAATATTTTTCATTTCTTGTGTTTATTCGGCACTTGTACCCTATAGTTTTCAAGCAGTTTTCATTACTGCTTGGAAGCCAAGGTGTATAAGTGCCAAATGATGATAAATATATTGCTTAGTTATAAATTTAAAAAATATTCTATTCCACCATTTTTTTAAACAGTTATTGAAACAAGAGTTTCAGGATCACTAAGAAATAAGCAAAATTTTCCTATTTCAATTCATTCAATTACAGTTGATGTGTAACTTTGAACTCAATTTACTCGAAATCTAAATTTTATCACTTGTATCCCTTGGCTTCTGGGGTCCTCATATATATGTGAACATGGAAGCAGGATTGCCAATTTGAATTGCATTGCCATTCAGTAATTTCAAGTTATATTAGTTAATAATTTAAGATTAGTATCTCATATATATATATATATATATATATATATATATATATATATATATCCTACTTAATTTCTGGTTTGATTAAAGTGTAAGCCAAATTGACTACCTGACTAGAAAGATAAAATAAGATAAAATAAGAAAATGGAAAATTGTAGCAATATGAATCAAAACTTCTAAGTCTGTATTTTGATTCCATATCACTATATAGAATGCTCAGGCGTGAAATATCTAATGGAAGTAATTTGAACACATACCCGCGTAAAATTTATCCTTTTAACTTTTCTAAATTTAAGACACATGTATAAAATATGTGGCATTCCAAAATATTTTTCAGCATATAAAATGATTCTACAGAATTGCATTATTAAAATAACTAATACATGTTGATATTAATTTTGAAAACTGAAAATAATGTCCATAAAAATTCATTTTTTCCCAAATATCACAATAGGATTAAATATATAATGTAGGCATTATTAAAATTTTGTTGTATATTTTCTGTGATTGAGAAGAATTGCAAAAGAGATTTCATAATTTATTTAATTGATATTTAGATTGAAAGGAGTCTATTTTATTAAGTAAACACCCTTCTGCATTTTTGCATTAAATTTGTACAGTGGATTAAGTTTACATTGAAGGTGAAAAAGTTTGTTTTGTTAAAATTCCTTTGTTTACTACATGAAGATTCCTGTTTGATTTTGTTGTAATTTTTTATTTGTACCGGTTTTTTTTATATAAAATCTCCATATGAATTCACCAGCAAATCAGAAGACATACTTTAATGGTTATTTTGATTATATTATAATTTTTGTAAAAAAAAAAAAAAAAAAGGTATGAATTTCATAATTTCAAATCCAATAAGGCTCTTTCGAGTAAATTTGTTTCGTCGTAAGAGGTGAATTAAAAATATGCATGCTTAAATCACAATGTATAGTTTCTCTTTCGACAAATTCAATATTAATCAAGTATTAATTCATATTTTTTGTTTGTTTTGGTAATAACACGTCCTTTAATGGATTTTTCTTTATTTTTTTTCTTCATTTTTTTTATAATGCTGTAATAAGATGTAATAAGAATATCCTTCAAAATTTCTCCTTAACTTTCCTGTCATAAATAAATAAATTTTTGACAAATTATTTAAATATTATATTTTTACAATTATTCTGTATTCATATACAATATAATAAAACATTCTTACTTAAAATTAAATACATTGCAAACATTGCAATAAATACTATTTATAAGCAGATTTATAAATTAATCTTTTAATAGAAAAATCATGACGTTTAATAATATTAATATATTCACATTTTAAAAAAAGAAGTACTTTAGTATTTTTATGGAAACCTCCTTTCTGAATTGCGTTTCATTTATATTTTGTATTATTTTTTGCATATAAAATTGGGAAAAGTAATTTTCTATGCCAAGCAGCTTCAGATTTCACTCTCTGACTTTCAATTTTAAATGAAAAAAATTATAAAAGTGATAAAAGTTGGAAAAAAGTATTTGAAGTAGTGCAGTGTTTCAAAGATATGTTGTAATGAAAAACATATATTTCTTTCGCAAATAAAATCTCGAATTTCTTTAGTGCTATACAATTTTTTTTTCGGTTAATTTTAGAACATTTTTACAAACTGGTGTCAGCTTGATTTATTTTCTTGCTTAAATTAGATTTAAATAAAGTTTAAATATCCATTATATATATATATATATATATATATATATATATATATATATATATATACATAAATTGGCGTCAATTTATATGGGCCCATGCGGCTCAAGCCCTCCCAATAATTTTGAATCCTAACATTCATGGAAACATTGGGATCGGGTAATTAGCAAAAATTAAACTGTGAACCGAGGGGGAAATTTTAAACGCTCATAAATATTGGACAAACAAATCGATTTTGTTGCAGTTTGCGTGTAAGTCATTAACTTGGTAATTATTTTATTCAAAATGATGTACAGCTTTAGTGCCCTCATTTTTTGATAGAGGGCACTTCCGACACAACTCTGACATTTCAAAGGCATTACTCCTGGGTGTTTTACTACCAGACCATCATACTTCCAGGAAGTGTTAGGGATACAAAGATGACTTGCAATCGCATAGAAATGTAACGTTGGAAATGCATTTTTTGCAAGTTACGGTTAAAGGAAGCAGAGAATAAAGTAACAGAAACAGAGAGACACGTTAGTGCGAGAAGAGCGACACGTTAATGTCACAGAAACCAGTTTATTTAAAGGTTTTAGTACAAAAGATGTCCGAAATTACGACCAGAAGTAGTCCGGCAAGTTTGACAGCGACGGTAGATGGCGCTAAACGGTAATGCGCCTGCGCAAAGATCACTTTGAAGTGATCATTCGCGAATCGGTTCCAAAGGAGCAGAATGAAGTATCTGAACGATGAACAGCACGATAGGGCTCCCCCACATTTTACCAATGACGTTTACGGACAGTTCAAAGTAACATATGGACAGTGGTGGATAGATCGTGGTAGCCCGGTTCATTGGCCTGCCAGATCGCCGGATCTATCATGTATGGACTTCTTTTGCTGGGGTCAAATAGAAAATTGTGTGTATGAGACTCCCGTACCATCAGTTGACGACCTCGCAGCTGGTATTTTTGTAGCTGCAAGAAAACTATCCGAGATGCCAGGAAACTTTCAAAGCGTCAGGAATTCCACGTGATGCCGCTGTCAAGCATACCGGACTACTTCTGGTTGTAGTTTTGAACACCTTTTTTCGTAAAACCTTTAAATAAACTGTTTTCTGTCACATTAACGTGTCGTTCTTTCTCTGCTGTTTCTGTTACTTTTTTCTCTGCTTCCTTTAACCGTAACTTGCTAAAAATGCATTTTCAACGTTACATTCCTATGTGATTCCAAGTCGTCTTTGTATCCTTAACACTTCCTGGAAGTATGATGGTCTGGTAGTAAAACACGCAGGAGTAATGCCACTGAAATGTCAGAGATGTGTCGGAAGCGCCCTCTATCAAAATATGAGGGCACCAAACTGTACATCATTTTGAATAAAATAATTACCAAGGTAATGACTTACACGCAAACTGCAACAAAATCGATTTGTTTGTCCAATATTTATGAGCGTTTAAAATTTCCCCTTCTGTTCACAGTTTAATTTTCGCTAGTTACCTAATCCCAATGTTTCCGATTTTGGGTTTAAAATTTAAGTTAAAGTCTAAACTTTAGAATAATTTCAACCCCATACACAAAATAGCGGTAAAAAGTAACTGTTCGTTACTCTAAAGTCTAAAGCGCCCTCTATCGACAATTTTTGAACATAACCTTTGAATTTTTTTTCTAAGAAAAACGTGATATAAGAAATGTTTTAGTGAAAACCGCAAACGAATCGACCCTTTTTTCCGTTTTTTATCATTGTTTGAAATTTTGGACCTCAAACTTTAATGGCCTCTAGCTCCTACAGAAGACATTTGCGCCCCATGGTTCCCTATTTAATAATGTTTGTTTTCATGTCTACTATCATCCCTCAAAGTTTGTCGGTCTGGTAGCGAAACACCCTGTATATTAGTTCAATCTTTTTTTTATAAATAAATCCATCCATATCTTCCAGTGCCCCCAAGCGCCCCCCAAAATAGTAAAAAAATGTAAATTTTTATAAAAATTTATAATTTTTGTTTTTTTAATTTCTTTTAAATTATTTTATCAGCGGGATAAAAAAGATGCATTTTATAGTATATTAGCATGCATCCAAATAATTTTAATAATGTCTTCCAATACCCCAAAACTTTAAATTATTTGCCGAAAATCGAGTTTCATGAAAATTTTGAGCTAAAAAATACAAGTAAAATTAACAGTTAAAGAATAATTTATCTAACGTAAAACGTAGATCTAGAGGATGAGAAATTGTTTATCGTATTTTATTAAATGTATAAAATAAACTTTTTATACTTTATTATTTGGAAGACAACATAGATAGAAGAATTCTCAGCAATGAAAAGCAATATTTATATGATATTTGCATAGCAATATCACGTGGTGAATGTGATGTTCTGATCTCGCATTAATGAACCCTGGTTCAGTTTATCACTCAAGATGGCTAACAACTGCGTGTAGAATTTTAAGGTTATAAGTGGCTACAGAAAATCCTTCTGATAATCTCATTACTCTTACAACATACATTATGAAGGTTTATGCACCTGTATGGTTTCATGTCAAAACAATGCCATCCATAACTGAAGGAGCGCGTCATATTTGGAAACTTATCACATATTCTAGATATTTTGAACCCAATTTAAAAAAAGATCGTAGATGCTGCTATTCAACAAAATAGTTTTTTTTGCCACCCTGAAAATTTGCTATTGTCCATGCTCACAGATAACAGAGAGCAATGCGAAAGCTAATTTCTGCTAGAAATAAAAAGTGAAAATCACCAGAAGTGAGAATTTTCAAAGTATCCCAAATAAACTTCAAAGAGAAGGATTATTTTTAACTTATTGACTGGTAACCAGTATGACTTTTTGAAACAACTCTTTCGATGAATGTGCCTTGGAAAGAAATTGAGAATATGATAAAAGTTGTAAAAACGAATGAATGGTCAAAATATCCATGCCATACCCAAGCGGTTGAAAGATGCGTTCGACTAGTGTCTGAGGCATCAGAAGCTGTAGCTGGGCAAGAAAAAAGATACAGTTTTATATTGAATAGAATAAAATCAAGAAGCCATACAAAACACTTTGATACCAAAAAAGATTACAAACTTTAAAAATATGTAAATTTTCAAATTGAAGGATGTAAAACTTTTCTCTATGTAAGTTCGATTTTTGTAATTTTTATGATTTAATGCTTTGATTTTTAAATTTATATGTCGCTTATTATTGTAAAATTAATGTTATTTATAACCTTATACGTTATTAATTAAACTGTTTTCAAAATTTGTAAGTATTTTTCGTAAATTATAATTCTTAATACATTTTTGTAAAAATTTCAGTTTTTAATTATAATTGGTGCATCAAAGATGTGAATGGATTTTGATTAAAAAAATATATGGGAACTGCAGAGTTATATAGTATTGTAAAAACATCTTTCCAACCCAGTGCCAAATGAATTTCAAAAAGTAAAATAAAATAAAATAAAACAAAACAAAAATTTTTATTTTTCGAGAAAATTTCAATTTTAAACTATTTTTTGGGCGCTTAGGGCACCGGGAGATATGAATGAATTTTATTTAAAAAATATATGTAAGCTAAGACAGATAAAAGACAGCTTTTGCACCCCGCGCCAAAAGTAATTAAGAAAAAATAAATTAACAAAAAAGTATTAAAAAAATCATAAAAAACTCAATTTTTAATTATTTTTGGGGCGCTTGGGGCACCGGAAGATATGAATGGATTTTAATAAAAAAAAACCCTGTAAACTAGTATGCATAAAAGGCAACTTTTGCACGCCGCGCCGATAGTGATTTCTAAATTTTTTTTTCTCCTATACTTTTCGACCCACCCTAATATATAAATATATAGTCTTTCCAGAAATTGATGTTGATTTGTAGTATTATCTAATGGTTCTATATATATATATATATAATACCGGGTGTCCCAAAAATGTCTGATGGATTTTAAAATTCAGTTTCTTGCAAACGGTGACAGCTATTTAAAAAATTTCTATAGGAGGGTTATGTATAATGTCAGGAGGAGTTTTTTTTACCGTAATTTTTTATTTTAGTTCGCATATCAAACAATAGGTGGTGCTGACGTCGATTAAAGGCCAGGTCGACGCTTCACTCAGCACTGATCACCTGGCCTTCAATCGCCGTCAGCGCCACCTATTGTTTGATATGCGAACTGAAATAAAAATTATGGTAAAAAAACTCCTAACATTATACATAACCCTCCTGCAGAAATTTTTTAAATAGCTGTCCCCGTTCGCAAGTTACTGAATTTTAAAATCCATCATTCATTTTTGGGACACCCGGTATCTACCTACTGTCAAATCATTCTTTGTATCCTGTTTCTGTTTTGTATAAATGTCTTACTGAATATGAATTCTTATCAGTTTATTTTGACTTGTTAAAAGTGATAAAACAACCACATATGTACCAGGCAACGTACTAAGTAAAGCCATTGTTTAGATATTTATGTGTCATATCTTATCATTTAAGCAAAACAACACTCTGGAAGAAACCAAAATGTTTTATTTATGTGTTATTAAAAAAATTGTTTTATGATTGAAACCTGTAATTTAAAATTTTTACATATATTGCTGACAAACATAATTTTACAGTGTAACTTTTTATGGTTATAATTCTCTCTAATATGTTTAAATAGTTTAAGCATTATATAAATATAATGTCAGATTTTTTTGTTGTTGTTATTTATTAAATTACTATTTTACGCAGTAAAACATGTTTTTCTATACAATTAAAATGTGAAAGTTATCATTATTTTTTATTTAAAAAATCAAGCAGTTACGCATTGAAATTAGAAATAAATATTTAACACTTTTAAAAGTTCTTCGATAATATAATAAGTATAGAGAAAATCGGTTTGATAAAAAAGTGTGTTCAATAGCAGAGTTTTATGAAGTAAAAATATTTGATCTTTTAATAAAATTCACAATAGTACTTTATGAAAAAGTTTTGATCAAATACAATATACTAAAAAAAAAGAGAGAAGCTCAACAAATAGAAGTAAAATGGAAATCTAGAATATTTACAACATTGGTTAAAACATAAAAACCTAAAACGGAAATTGATTTTTTTACATATCACAGTTCACATTTGAAAAATGGCTGAAAAGGTTTTAAAGTAGTAAAATTTATTTCTACATTTTATTTATTTATTTTATTCTATGATTTTTTCTATACACTGTTAAAAAAAAACTGAAATTCACGGATATATTTTTCCTGAATTTCACAGAAAAAAACCTTTTTTTGCACCAAAAGGGCATTTTCCGTTACAAATCTGAAATCTCCACGATATTTCCTGAAAATAACGAAAAGCATGGAAATAAAAACAAAAAACGGAGACACTCCGCTGCTCGGGGATTTTCGTGGCCGACTGATCAAAGCACCACGCCTCTAAACACCTGGGAGCGTAGATTGTGGGTTCATATCCCACTAGTGCCATAATATAATGAACGCACAAAAAGTCCCTTTTAATTACTTTTTTCTGTTTATTTTTCTCTTATTTCTTATTTAAAAATCTTTTAACTAATTAGCCTCCCAAAAAATAAATAAATTGCGCGCAATAATTAAAAAAAAAAATTGTCTAATTTTTGCAAAAAATGAATAATTTTTTTTTCATACATTCATTAAAAAAGAAAAAAAATGCGATTTTAAACAATGTTTTTTTTTATTATTTAAGCTAGTTAAAAAATTAAATTGGTTTAAAAAAAATAATTATTATGCATCAGTCTAAAATAAAATAAAATATACCGCTTACGAATATTCTAACGAATATATTTGAAAGGAAATCTTTGAAAGGCACAACAGATTTTCCCAGTAACTCATAAAAGACATACTTTGTAAAGACTGGTATCAGCAGCTTTGGCTGAATCAGTAAGGACTTATTCCGCTGTCCAAACGTCCCGAGTTCGATCCTCAGGACGGCTTGAAGTAAATTATAAAATAATAATAATAAATGATTTAAATTAATTATATGGCCACTCGGAAAGTTCGAGTTCTTTGACGAATGTTCTGTTTACTAATTTAAATCGAATTATTATCATTACGAAATGAAACTTTGTAACGGAAAGTTACCGCTTTTCCATACGGAAGTTTTCCTTACTTTTATTTTCCAAACGGTAAATATACTAACGGAACGGTGAAAGCTCGGCTACATTGCTGCCGGTAGTTTCACCTGGAATTCACAGATTTATTTTTAACAGTGTATGTTTATGTGGAATAAATATAAACATAAAAGTAAATCTGAGATTTTTTTTTTCTTCATCAAATATTATTTTTAACATTTTCCAAAAAAGTTAAACAATGTCATAATTTTCGGTTCTTCTCCCTGTCTTTTAAGTTGATTTTTTTTATTACCTTATGTATCTAAATTTATACATATGGTTTTCGGTTCTTCTCCCTGTCTTTTAAGTTGATTTTTTTTATTACCTTATGTATCTAAATTTATACATATGCTGTAGAAAATTTCATAAGTGTATTTTAGTTAAATATTGAAAATTGCTAAATGGGATTTTTCAACTGTGCCATTGGTTATAAATAACTAAGTTTTAGCGTACTATATTAGCATACAGACAAATCAATAGATCAAATCCAAAGCTGTACAAAGTATATACAAGTATATATATTACGACTTCATTATAATATCAGAAATTTAATTTTCAAATGAGGTTTTTAATTTCTTTACTTTGGCATAATATTTAGCCTTAATAAAGTGTGATGTTTATTTACAGTAAACAGTTCATTAACATTTATTCCTTTATTGGACATTGCACAAAAATTGCATTTTTTATGTTTTATAGCAATTGCAAAAATTTAGCAAAAATTTTGCAGTTCATCAATTTATACATCAATTTATTACCATCATTGTTGAAAAGCAAAATGATAATAAGAGTTTATAACTTTAAAGCGGGTTGTACGATGTTGATGATAATGAATATATATTAAGGGAATAATTATAAAAATACTTTAGAAAAATTGTTAAATGTATATAATGTTACGCCTTTTTTGTAAAATTTGTTTATTATTAAAATTAATATAAATCATTTTTTATGGTTTTTCGTAAAAACAACAAAGAAAAGACTAAATTATGATTTTTCCCTTTCTGAAATTACCTCTATTTTCTTATATTTTACCTTACCTAACTGATATAAGCTTAATATGAAATTTGCGTTCGTGAGGCCGAAATATCGGATCATAAATTCATAAACCTACGAGATATACTAAAGAATGTTTTACTTTCATTATTTCTGCTTATTAGTATAAAAGAAAGTTTAAAATAACAGTCTTCGAGTCTTCACTTGAATGTGTTTTATTTAGTTGTGAGCTGTCTCAGTTCATGCCTAAATGCTAGTCTCTCATCAAATGCTTCTATCTTTCTAATTTGGTTAAGCCTAGCAGAAAGATAATTTCTTCAAACAACAAATTATGCTAAAATTGACATAATTTGCTTTATATGACAAGACCTTTGGATCAATGGTACCATATTTTTAGACAAAGTTGAACACGTTTGGATTTGTGTATGGTGTCAAGGAATCAATCTGTTAACATTAAATGACTTCTGAACATGAATTCTATTCATGTTTCTAATACTTAAAAACAGTTTTGAAGAGGAAAAATCTTTCAGTTAGAAGTGGTTCGTAATAATTATCAAAACGAACCATTATAGCTTGAAGACCGAAATCTTGGGCCATAGGTGATATATTCCACCGTATTTACAAAGTTTTGACGTATTTGTAACTTTTACTAATTCTGTATACACCCAGGTAATGGTATGTACTTCTGCATAAAACTATAAAGAAAAGTCCCGATTGAAGTCCAGACGCGAATCATAGTCCCTCCATCTTGCTATTTAGTTATACTGGCCTGCTAATATTTGTAACAATGGTCACTTTGATTTAACAACTAGTTTTTCGTTAACAGATGGAATTTTTACATTTTTCATTTTTGGGTGAAAAAAGTCCGGGCCAGGATTCGAACCAGGGATGCATTGGCTGAAGCCGTCAATGCCCTACCAACTGAGCTATCCCGGACATAAACACTGGCCGACTATTTCACCCAATTAACCTCAACGATCACTTTTATCTGGTCTGATCGTAGCATTAGCGGCTTCAGCCAATACATCCCTGGTTCGAATCCTGTTCCGGACATTTTTCACCCAAAAATGAAAAAAGGAAAAATTACATCTGTTCTAATAAATTTACCGATTGAATAATCGTGTTTAAATATTAATCTAATGTAATTTTTCATTGTTCTTTAACTTGTCTGTATATGACTACAAAACAAATGACATCGTTTAAGTATGTCCGAGAGCAGGGTAACTTTTTCCATTGCATAAGTGATGAGTGGTTGTGAAAATTTGACACAAAGAAAACGAATTACAAGTCTTTCAAAATTATTTTTGGTGATCATTATTTTGTCTCATTGATTTTGTTGAATCAAAAGTGCCTAAGCGTTCTTTATTAGTGAAGAATAAAAATCTATTTTATAGAAAGTCTCTTATATACAGTGAAATTAAAGATCGAAGAATGTTCATTTGTTAAATAATTGATATTCAAATACATAATTTCAGTGATTATATGCGTTTTGAGAACTACCAAATATATAGTGTATAGGTAATTTAAAGACATAATTAAATTTTAATAGTATCAAATTTCAAAAATGCAATTTTATAGAGTATTCATATTTGAAATGAATTATAGAAATGTTTAATATTTCCTCTTATGAAAATTTAACATAAACTGAGAATTATGTTTCATTTAATTAAATGCTAATTCATTTGGAGAAATATTATAAGAGAAATGATTCACTTCTTGATAATTATTCTAAAAGTCTCATGTTACACTTTAATTGCATTTTGAAATATATGAATTCAATTTCATTATCATCAATGATAACAGAATTACAAACCATATTAAAGAGATAACTCGAATAAATTTTTAATGTGCTATCTCATTACAACATTCTTTAAATTATTTTCTCCGGGAATTATTATGCATGCAGCTTCCATCAATTGAAGTAAGATGCATTTCTTAAGATTTTAAGAAAAATAAACACTAAAATTATTCTGTAGTTCTACAGATGAAAATTTACCGAAATCTGAATATTTATTAAAATATTTGTGCCGTGTTCAAAAATTGTATAAGTGTACAAACTAGTTTTTGTAAAGCTGCAGAAATAAAAATTACTAAACTGCACTGCTAAAAAGAATCTACTAAAATTACTCTAATCTTACTTACGAATAACCTGGTTACAAATAATATTGTTACAAATAACCAGGGTTGCAGTTACATAAAATTTTCTACGCATTTCAATTTCGTAAGAAAAAAAAAGTTTTTTTCTTTTTTTATTTAGAATGTTATGCATGAATTTTTCTTATTGTCTTCAGGTTCCCAAATTTCCAGAAAAAATTTAGAATCTATGCAGACGTTTTTTAGAGTTTACAGATTCCAATAAAGATTAAACCGTCGTAGCTGGTAAGAAAATAGTACATATGAATACAGTGCAGTAAAAATTTTAACTGAATCTTTTATAATAAGTAAATTGGCTTATAAAATGAATACTAAGTGCTAGTAAAAAATGTAAAGAAATTTACACTGCAAAAAGAACCTGCAAATCTACAGATGCAAAGTTACAGAAATCTGAATACTTATTAAAATATCTGTACAATTTTAAAAACAAAAAGGAGATCTACAAAACTAGTTTTTGTAAAGCTACAGAAATATTTAGTTTAGTTAGTATGTACACACTTAAAAATGTAGCTGTAAAATTTTTATGTCGATCTGACGGTTGCTTTAAATGTTACTGTGGTTTTAGTGGAATAAATTTTTGTGTTTTCAAAACAATGAAAAAAATCGCATTTTAATAACACGTTGCTATTTGATGAGGATAATCACCCTGGAAGCAAAAGCTGTTATTTATAAACGTTAACCGAAATCTGTATCAGAAAAATCGACCATTATTGACTGGTTTTCAATGTGTTCGTAGATATACATCGATGATGCGCAACGCTCGGGTCTCACAAAATAGGTTGCTATACTGGATTACGTTAAAAAAAAAAAAAAAAAAAAAAGTCCACAAAATCATTTTAGAAAACCGCAAAGCGAAGTATTAATAGTAATTAACAAGTTAGAAATTGCACATGAAGCGTAGCAAATGAGGTGCGTTCGTAAGATAACGAAGTTTTTGAAATATCCCATCTTGCTGTTATTGTAGACAGTACTTCAAATATAGTATAGTGGTCAAAATCGTGCTTGTGTTCCTGTAAATATAGAGGAAGAAACTTTTATTACACCTCAGCAACGTATATCATATTCAAAAAATGTGTAATAGTTTAATATAATTAACACATGACCAAAACAAAGCTTTCCCGTATAGCATTATGTAGTGTAAAACTTTTGTGCGGCCCTGTAATTTAATAATAAATATTCTTTGCATCACAATTTGTACAAAATGTATATTTTAATATATACATATATACATATACATACCTCATAAGTTCATGTATTCTGTAATACTAGAAAGAGTGTAACACCATTAAAATGCATTTGAAACATTTTGCTACATTGACCGCGATGTAACGGAATACTTTTGATTGTCACTGTAATTGATCTACGCATCCAATTTTCATAAAATTTGAAATGACTTGACAAAATTATGTAATAATTATATATTTTAAATTTCAAACGAAAGTTTGAAAGTTTTAGTTTTTCCATTGTTATATACGGACGGACAGACAGGTGGACAGAGTGACAAACGGACGGACTGAACGGCAACTATAGATGCTACGTATTTACATAATCACGAACGCTCCTAAAAATGGGCTAAACGGGCAAAACAAACAGTGTTTCAAAGAGAGAAATGTAACTTCGTCATTTCCAAAAAGACAAATCCTATTAAATTTATTTTAAATCTTTTTAATATTACTTATAACTTTTATATTGACATGCTTTCGATAAAGCCAAATTTTACTGCAAAATAAATAAATAAATAAATAAATAAATAAATAAAAACCAAAAAAAAGGGTATAAGGGTTGAAAAAGAAAACAAATCATAACTTTGTCAATTCACAAGGTGCAAAACCCACTTAAATTTATTATAAATCTTATTAATACTATGTACAACATTTATATTGAGAAGTTTTTAATAAGACCAGTTCTTACTTAAAAACAAATTAAAAATAGATAGCGATGGGGAAAAATATCACACTAAGGATGTACTCGTATTCATTTATTTTACTTTCTGACTCATTTTTAAAACCAATTATGCTCTCAAATGCATCCACTGGGTTGATCAAAATCCGTATAATATGCAATATTACTCGATTTTTTGATAGAAGTAAAATATATTTCAAAAAACGGATATTTTGAACCGAATTTCCCGAAGCGATTCTGTCAAAACGAAACATATGGTCCTACATAAAAAAAAAAATAATTGTTCTAATTCATTAAGCGATAAATAAAAGCACAGCTCCATTATAAATATCTGCTAAAATCACATGAGCAACATTCATGTTTTTATTTTTAAAAATAAATATGAAAATGTGTCAAAGAATTGGGAGTTTTTGAACGTGGGAAAATATATTTTAAAAACCACTTTAACGTAATTTTGACACAAGCAGCTCTTATAGACAAATGAAAAAAAATACTCGTCAAAAGCGGTCAAATAAAATTGCTAACCTGTATTTATTTCTAATCTTGATTCAGTTTTTGTTAGTGAAATTAATAATTAACTTCGAAATCTACCGGCACCTGTAGGTCGAGTCGGCGGGAATTTTTTTTGTTAAACAATATCTGCACCCTAATGTTGAATAATAACAGCCATAGAGTATCATGATTTCTGAGAGATATCTTAAATACCGAAGTTTTGATTATTTGCATAAGAATTAAGATATGTAAATATTTTAAAGAAATTTGTTGTTGGATTGCATCTCATCAATCTAATTTATCTCTCGTAATATCTGTCATTTAGAGCATTCACTACTACACGAAATTTCCTGGTTCTAATGTAATCCTGATATTTGTATACCAAGTGTGTAGAGCATAACGTCCCTCCCGGTTGCTTAATTAAGGTCTTAAAATCAGCATTAAACCAAAGCTAAAGCCACCAGAATCGCGACAGTGGGTGGTATAAATATAAAAATACGTATCAAGGCCGCATCTTCCAAGTAGAAAAGAGCCTAGCGCAACAGAATAATGTGATATAAAATAGGAACAAGCAGGAATTATGTAACAAACTAAAATAACAACATAGGAATCATTCTTCCGGGGAACAGATACACTCGACAGTGGGCAGATGAATTGCGAAAAAAGTACCACTGAGAAAGTGCAACAGAAACTGTTTGCATGTTCAGTAAAGTGGAGCGAAAAAAAATATTTTTTAAAAATCAAAAACGGGTAGGTGCCGAAAGTTGCCTTTGTACTAGTACATCAACTGCATGAAATTTTAACGCTGAAAAAAAGGCTCGAGTGTGCGCTTGTGTTCCAAAAATCAAAATTTTGGGTAAAATTTGACATTTTGACATTTTATCAAAAAAATAAAAATAAAAATAAATAAATAAATAAAAAATAAATAAATATCCTACAAAGCTGGTTATTATGTAAAATTTTTATTTAAACCTTTGTTATTAATTACTTAATATAATTAAACTATAAAACAATATCTGTATTCCGTATAGCTGGAGCAAAACAGACAACTTTTGGCAAGAAAGCGGCATTACCAATCTATTGGGACATGCAACAAACTGTTGTTTTTAATACAGTTCTTCTTTTCAAAACTACCTTGGACCACAGATTAAGTATTTACACACAGATAGGACAGTTCCATAAGCTCAATGGTAGCCAAATCCTAACTCCAGAGCCACTAGTGACAACAGGTGCAAGCGTTTCGGGAACATCGCAACAGGCAGTTGTTACTTGTCTTCTTTGTATAGTATCCATCTTTTTTATGTGTCGCTAACGGAAGTAATTGTTCACGTTTGTTTTTGTTTAAAACATAAAATGTGCTTTAACGTAACATAAGTTAACATAAAGTGTTATAAGTTAACATTTTAACATAACATATTAAACATAAAGTGTGCAAAAAAAATCAAATACAATGTCAAAATTTTTAACAGATAAACGTGACGGTAAACGTGTTAGACCATACGATAGAGACAGTGACAGTTTAACTTGCAGTTTATGTTGAAGTTCCCGCCTGTTCCCAGTAGTGGCGCTAGAATCGCGCCGGTGCGGTTTTTCACTTCTCTGTCGTATCTGTGTGTAAATACTTAATCTGTGCCTTGGACGTATGTTGTGGAGGTGGCTATACTTCATAATCCACCCTTTCCAGCTATTCGATCAGAGTAGAGTTTCAGATCTTAGTAGAGTGTTCTATTTATACATTGATTTGTGATTTTCTTTAATCAAAATTTGGGATGTTTTCGATGCATCAACCTAGTTTATCTGTTCTTTGTATCCACATACTGCTGTGGCTATCTTCATGTATATTTTTAATGCTTATACAAAAAAATGACAAGCAGAGTATTTCACAGGGATATTATTAAAGGTATCTATTCGGTCATCTATTTTCTTTATCAAACTTACATCCAGTTGATGAATAGTGATTAGAAGTTCTGTTACCACAGCAATTTTTCAATTATATTGTTTTACGTAATGACTTAAAGATGATTTCAGGCATTTCAACTATAAATATGCCATCATTTATTCTACTTTTGCACTTTTTTATGTATTGAGAAGCGAACTGTTTAATGTGATGGAGATCGTCCGAGAGAAATGCAATGGGAATTTATTCTGCATGTGCAGAGCAATTGTTGTTGTAAATAACATTTCTTTGCATTCGTTTTATGTCGTTTTCTAAGTGTTTTCTTAGCCAGGTAATTTCTCATTAACTTTTAGATCCCCTTTTTATAAGGGGGCAACATTTGATGGTGAACTGTCCTGGGCATGATCTTATAATGCATATTACTTTTTGAGGGAATGTACAGACTCTAACGGACAATAAGTACTCATTTAAAATTTGGAAAATTCTATTTGTCACTGTGAACCATTTTGAATGGGTTAAGCTTATAATTGTGTATAATAATGGATCATACGTTACTTCAACTCCAGTGAATTTGCTCTGCGTCAATTATTTGAGTCCTCGATATAACACATTCTAATCTTCATGAATTCACTGAATCAATAGGAAAATCTTTGCCTATGTACTATTCACTTCAAATTGCAATTTTTTATAAAATAGAGAATAAGTGAAATTTTTTTTCTCAAATTGAGAAAAAGGTACTCAGAACAGGCTAGAAATTTCTGCCGGAGATTGGGAAGCTAATTCATAAGAAAGCTATTTCTCAGAAGAGCTGGAGAATAGGAATTTAGAAAAAAAAAACTCACACAAAAGACAGCTCATAAAACGAATAAAAATTTCCGCTTTTATAACACCATTAAAATTAATTTGAAACATTTTGCTACATTGACCGCGATGTAACGGAATACTTTTGATTGTCACTGTAATTGATCTACGCATCCAATTTTCATAAAATTTGAAATGACTTGACAAAATTATGTAATAATTATATATTTTAAATTTCAAACGAAAGTTTGAAAGTTTTAGTTTTTCCATTGTTATATACGGACGGACAGACAGGTGGACAGAGTGACAAACGGACGGACTGAACGGCAACTATAGATGCTACGTATTTACATAATCAAGAACGCTCCTAAAAATGGGCTAAACGGGCAAAACAAACAGTGTTTCAAGGAGAGAAATGTAACTTTGTCATTTCCAAAAAGACAAATCCTATTAAATTTATTTTAAATCTTCTTAATATTACTTACAACTTTTATATTGACATGCTTTCTATAAAACCAAATTTTACTGCAAAAAAAAAAAAAATAAATAAATAAATAAATAAATAAATAAATAAAAAATAAATAAAATAAAATAAAATAAAATAAAAATAAAAATAAATAAAAACCAAAAAAAAGGTATAAGGGTTGAAAAAGAAAACAAATCGTAACTTTGTCAATTCACAAGGTGCAAAACCCACTTAAATTTATTATAAATCTTATTAATACTATGTACAACATTTATATTGAGAAGTTTTTAATAAGACCAGTTCTTACTTAAAAACAAATTAAAAATAGATAGCGATCGGGAAAAATATCACACTAAGGATGTACTCGTATTCATTTATTTTACTTTCTGACTCATTTTTAAAACCAATTATGCTCTCAAATACATCCACTGAATTGATCAAAATCCGTATAATATGCAATATTACTCGATTTTTTGATAGAAGTAGAATATATTTCAAAAAACGGATATTTTGAACCGAATTTCCCGAAGCGATTCTGTCAAAACGAAACATATGGTCCTACATAAAAAAAAATAATTGTTCTAATTCATTAAGCGATAAATAAAAGCACAGCTCCATTATAAATATCTGCTAAAATCACATGAGCAACATTCATGTTTTTATTTTTAAAAATAAATATGAAAATGTGTCAAAGAATTGGGAGTTGTTGAACGTGGGAAAATATATTTTAAAAACCACTTTAACGTAATTTTGACACAAGCAGCTCTTATAGACAAATGAAAAAAAAAATACTCGTCAAAAGCGGTCAAATAAAATTGCTAACCTGTATTTATTTCTAATCTTGATTCAGTTTTTGTTAGTGAAATTAATAATTAACTTCGAAATCTACCTGCACCTGTAGGTCGAGTCGGCGGGAATTTTTTTTGTTAAACAATATCTGCACCCTAATGTTGAATAATAACAGCCATAGAGTATCATGATTTCTGAGAGATATCTTAAATACTGAAGTTTTGATTATTTGCATAAGAATTAAGATATGTAAATATTTTAAAGAAATTTGTTGTTGGATTGCATCTCATCAATCTAATTTATCTCTCGCAATATCTGTCATTTAGAGCATTCACTACTACACGAAATTTCCTGGTTCTAGTGTAATCCTGATATTTGTATACCAAGTGTGTAGAGCATAACGTCCCTCCCGGTTGCTTAATTAAGGTCTTAAAATCAGCATTAAACCAAAGCTAAAGCCACCAGAATCGCGACAGTGGGTGGTATAAATATAAAAATACGTATCAAGGCCGCATCTTCCAAGTAGAAAAGAGCCTAGCGCAACAGAATAATGTGATATAAAATAGGAACAAGCAGGAATTATGTAACAAACTAAAATAACAACATAGGAATCATTCTTCCGGGGAACAGATACACTCGACAGTGGGCAGATGAATTGCGAAAAAAGTGCCACTGAGAAAGTGCAACAGAAACTGTTTGCATGTTCAGTAGAGTGGAGCGAAAAAAAATATTTTTTAAAAATCAAAAACGGGTAGGTGCCGAATGTTGCCTTTGTACTAGTACATCAACTGCATGAAATTTTAACGCTGAAAAAAAGGCTCGAGTGTGCGCTTGTGCTCCAAAAATCAAAATTTTGGGTAAAATTTGACATTTTGACATTTTATCAAAAAAAAAAAAAATAAATAAATAAATAAATAAAAAATAAATAAATATCCTACAAAGCTGGTTATTATGTAAAATTTTTATTTAAGCCTTTGTTATTAATTACTTAATATAATTAAACTATAAAACAATATCTGTATTCCGTATAGCTGGAGCAAAACAGACAACTTTTGGCAAGAAAGCGGCATTACCAATCTATTGGGACATGCAACAAACTGTTGTTTTTAATACAGTTCTTCTTTTCAAAACTACCTTGGACCACAGATTAAGTATTTACACACAGATAGGACAGTTCCATAAGCTCAATGGTAGCCAAATCCTAACTCCAGAGCCACTAGTGACAACAGGTGCAAGCGTTTCGGGAACATCGCAACAGGCAGTTGTTACTTGTCTTCTTTGTATAGTATCCATCTTTTTTATGTGTCGCTAACGGAAGTAATTGTTCACGTTTGTTTTTGTTTAAAACATAAAATGTGCTTTAACGTAACATAAGTTAACATAAAGTGTTATAAGTTAACATTTTAACATAACATATTAAACATAAAGTGTGCAAAAAAAATCAAATACAATGTCAAAATTTTTAACAGATAAACGCGACGGTAAACGTGTTAGACCATACGATAGAGACAGTGACAGTTTAACTTGCAGTTTATGTTGAAGTTCCCGCCTGTTCCCAGTAGTGGCGCTAGAATCGCGCCGGTGCGGTTTTTCACTTCTCTGTCATATCTGTGTGTAAATACTTAATCTGTGCCTTGGACGTACGTTGTGGAGGTGGCTATACTTCATAATCCACCCTTTCCAGCTATTCGATCAGAGTAGAGTTTCAGATCTTAGTAGAGTGTTCTATTTATACATTGATTTGTGATTTTCTTTAATCAAAATTTGGGATGTTTTCCATGCATCAACCTAGTTTATCTGTTCTTTGTATCCACATACTGCTGTGGCTATCTTCATGTATATTTTTAATGTTTATACAAAAAAATGACAAGCAGAGTATTTCACAGGGATATTATTAAAGGTATCTATTCGGTCATCTATTTTCTTTATCAAACTTACATCCAGTTGATGAATAGTGATTAGAAGTTCTGTTACCACAGCAATTTTTCAATTATATTGTTTTACGTAATGACTTAAAGATGATTTCAGGCATTTCAACTATAAATATGCCATCATTTATTCTACTTTTGCACTTTTTTATGTATTGAGAAGCGAACTGTTTAATGTGATGGAGATCGTCAGAAAGAAATGCAATGGGAATTTATTCTACATGTGCAGAGCAATTGTTGTTGTAAATAACATTTCTTTGCATTCGTTTTATGTCGTTTTCTAAGTGTTTTCTTAGCCAGGTAATTTCTCATTAACTTTTAGATCCCCTTTTTATAAGGGGACAACATTTGATGGTGAACTGTCCTGGGCATGATCTTATAATGCATATTACTTTTTGAGGGAATGTACAGACTCTAACGGACAATAAGTACTCATTTAAAATTTGGAAAATTCTATTTGTCACTGTGAACCATTTTGAATGGGTTAAGCTTATTATTGTGTATAATAATGGATCATACGTTACTTCAACTCCAGTGAATTTGCTCTGCGTCAATTATTTGAGTCGTCGATATAACACATTCTAATCTTCATGAATTCACTGAATCAATAGGAAAATCTTTGCCTATGTACTATTCACTTCAAATTGCAATTTTTTATAACATAGAGAATAAGTGAAAAATTATTTTCTCAAATTGAGAAAAAGGTACTCAGAACAGGCTAGAAATTTCTGCCGGAGATTGCGAAGCTAATTCATAAGAAAGCTATTTCTCAGAAGAGCAGGAGAATAGGAATTTAGAAAAAAAAACTCACACAAAAGACAGCTCATAAAACGAATAAAAATTTCCGCTTTTATAAGTACAGATTGACAATCAGTGTCTATAAGTTCACTCACAAAATATATAATCCAAGTTTATACCGCAGGATGTTTTATACCAAATGTAACACACACCTAAGGAATAGGTCTAAAAATTATTGGAAATTATTCTAATACGAAACAGAACAGGAAACGACAGAAAAGAAATACTAAATCTTTTTTAGAAATATTGTTGCTTTACACGCAAATTCTGTTTGCAGTCCTTTGTGATGATCGTCATAATATTAAACAGCTATCTATTAAGCATATATTCAATGTAATAGGTACAGTAAATGATGGCATACTACAAATTGAATTCACACAATGAATTTTTAGGCGAATCATTATATATAAAATGTAATTGATTGAAAAAATGCTGTGGAAACAGAACTTCCAATCATAATGTATTGAATTTAATGAAATTTTAGAGAAGATTATAGACTGCTGAATATGTTCAATTAACAACATACCCAATACATTACTCAGCTTCTCTTCTGTTATATAAGGTATAAAAATATACGTGCAGCAGGTCACACCAGCAGCATCCAAAGTGTCAGTGAATACAAAAAAGGGGCAAACTACTTAGATACAAATAAAACTTATACCCATCTTCGGGAAAAAAATAACAATTCGATTCATAAATAAAACAATGGGCCTAGATGGTCGCGTGGTTGAGACGGGTGGGATATGAAATGCAGCCACCTCTGCGAGTTATATTCAGAGTAGTTTTGAAAGCAGTTAGGTAATAAACACATTCAAAACAACAATTCTTCGTATGCTCCAATAGTGAGGTAACGCTGATTTTTACCAAATTTTATCAGATTTGCTAAAATTATACAGACTAAAGATATTATTTTATAGTTTAAATATATTAAGCAGATAAATATCAAGGTTTAATTAACAATTTTAAATAATAACCAGCTCTGTAGGAAATTTTTAATTTTTTTGAAAAAAATGTCAAAAATTGTCAAATTTTACTCATAATTTCCATTTCTGGAGAAAAAGCGCATGCTCAAGCCATTTTTTTTTCAGCGGTAAAATTTCATGCAGTTCTTGTACTAGTGGTGAATTATCAAAATGTGGGATCATTAAACGTTAACTATTAGTGACTTTTAAAATTTTCAAATTTAAGGCCAATTTTTTTTTTACAATATAGTCTATAAACTTATATACAAACATTAAAAGACGGCAATTATTCTGGAAAATTAATTATTAGAATTTAATTAATCTACACGTGAAAGTTTAGCGTGCTTCTAAGTAAAATTGTATTATTACAGGTAAATATGTTTTATTTACACAAAACACATAATTATTTATGATAAAATATTATAATAAATATATTATTATACGTTTCAGTACATCAGATCATCTTTAAAAATAAATTTACGGGGGAAAAAATCGGCGATTAGATCGTTACGCAATTTGGACATTCCAATTTCTTATCTGAGAAAAGTGCATTTATTGCAAAAAATGTTCGAAATGCATATAAATACTTTCAAATTAAACAAAATTTATTTTAAAGATAGATAAAATACATTAAAGTATTTACTTAACGTGTTTTGCGTGGAAATAACAGCTTTGTTTCGATCGTTACTTTTGGACATAACAAAATACAGAAAAAGTCGTTTTAGAAAAGTCCTTCTAACTTCAAAAAACAATAAATAGGTAGTGCCATTTGTTAACAAATTTATAAAACAACAATCCATTTCCTTTACGCATTCGTTGTTTATCATTAGAATCTTCCGGAAACAAGTTTAAACTTTTTTTCTTGGTACATTGAAATAGTTAACGTTATGAATGTCCAAAATTGGCTACTTTAGTCAAAAAGATTAAATCAGATTGATTTTCAGATTGTCTATTACTGCATTAAAAGTTTCTATGTTTTTTTATACTTATAATAACGTTAATTAGAAGAGGAAGTTTTTTTTCGTATTAGTTTGTTTTCAAAATTTAGTTATGAAGTAATTGTTGACATGGAAAAGAATTTCTGTGAAAATACGTTTTTTCAAAATTCCTAATATTTAAATCATTATAACTCAAGAGCCATTAAAGATAAGTGCTTCAAACTTAGAACACATTTTTTTTATTATTTTCTTATAATTTTGATTCAAAAAATAAAAAAAAAATACGTTTGAAAACATGATTTTTTTTAATAAGTTCCATCATTTTTTTAACTTTTAATTTAAATATTTTTTTATTAAAAAAGGGAAATTCTAGAAATAACATTTTGAGTTACAATGATTTTAATTTACATAACTTTTTAAATAAAATTAGAATTTTATTATTATTATTATTTTTAAATATGGAATATTTTATTGTGTGATTTTGTTTATAAATGATATAGTTTATCATCACATAATTATTTAAAATTATATTAAAATATATTTATAATAAAAATTATTTTAAAATGAAGTAAAGAGAGTGAAAGAGTATTCCAGCAGACAATCGAACCCGAGTCCTTGGTATAGTGCATCGATATTCTTGGTAATTTATTTTTTGAAATGTTTTTATTTATTTATTTATTTACTAGCGGACCCAACAGACGTTGTCCTGGCACCGACTCTAAAAAATCAAATAAATATATTAATACTTATGATAAATACTACGCTCTTAATTTAATTTCTTATTACAATTATATGAGGGAATTATTTTTCACTTTGTAGTAGTTTTTGAAGTCAGTTCAATTTTTTATATAAAAATTTATTTTTCTCTTTTTAGTTAAAAGTTAACGATTTTCTGAGGTCGGTTAATTAAAATAATAATACAGCAAAAAAATATTGTCGTCATAATCAATCAGAAAAAATTTTGCAAATCACACACGGATGACAGGAGTGGGGTTCGAACACGCGATCTCTTTCTTCGAGAACCAGGGCTTAAATCTTGCGCGTTCGACCGCTCTGCCATTCCGTCCGCACTCTATGCAGCGAACTTATTCAACACTTTTACATAGCAAAAAATAACTAACTATTAATTTTTGCCTAATTAATAAAAAAGTACTGAATCAATTTCGATGAAATGTGTATCTAAACCATTCTCGTATCCACTGGAACACACACAAAAAATTTCATTAAAATCGGTTCAGTCGTTTATGAGGAGTTCAGTGGCATGCACACACACAGAAGATATATATATATATACATATATATAAATATTTATTCATTTATTTATTTATTTGTTAATAACCATCTCTAGTAGTATTTCAAATACTTCTTGAATTTGAATCCAAAGATTTCGGCAGCTTTTAATGAACCCGTGAAAGAGTTTAGTCATAGGGAATCGTTATAGTTTGTATTCATGTCTTGTGTCATTCATGACTGATAATTATAAATTCCAACGTTCAATAGTCTCATTTGAATTGATAAAGTTTAAATCGATACCAAGTATGGAAAAATTTGCGAAGTATAAAAAGATTTTTGGATTACAATTAACTTTAATCGAGTTTCGGTCCTCTTAATTTCCAGTAACAATTTCGAAAAAAAAAAAAAAAAAAAAAAAAAAAAATCGATTTTTGGTCTAATTTAGTTTTTTTGATGAAAATGAAAATGAAACAGAATTTTCAGTCGATTTCAAGTAACGACACATATTTTGCTTTGAATTTTACATTTTTTCCTTTTTTTGACATTGCAAAACACATCTGACTCCTTCAAATTCTTTAAAGGTGTTTATTATATTTTCCCTGTTAATAACATTCTTACTGTAATATATCAAACATATTCAGTGATATATTTTTAGTATGGATTTAGATATAAAATTTTATAATATAAAATATGAAAGATGAAAAACATGTTTTTAAGGGGAATAGCTCCCTTGACAGTCATCTTGTATATAATAACATACGTCCCACAGTATTTTTTTTTTTTCACAAAAAATGTAATTGCTGCTCAGGGAATCTATTTAATATAATGATGAATGAAGTTTAATATATATCAGTAAAATATTAATATGAATAAAGATTTATTTAAACTGGTATGCAAAATATCCCAAATATTTCGTTTTCTCCCCCCCCCCAACCCCAAAGAAAATAGTTTTGTAAATGTGACATCATAAAAATACAAATTTTATGATAAGTTTTGGTATATTCCAATAAAAAATAAATTGTCCAGTACGAGTATCACTCGCCCTAAGAGAGTTCCTTACAATACATATATGAATTATTAACTGTATTATTTATAAAAAAAGGTACTTAAAGAATAATATAACTTTGTAAATAATAATAATAATAATAATAATATACTATATATAATAAAAAAATATAGAGCATAAGGTGGATATAAACAAATTAGAGTGTTATACTTCGTGTATATACTAAAAAAGTATTAATGGGTATACCATAATTATTCAAAGAGATATTAATCCCAAATCTATTATCATTCTTAGAACATTTTTCACTGAATTATGTACTCACAGTAAAAGAAGTGCATATTTAAATACTAAACATCATTTATAATTTTATAAAACAAACAGAGTAATAATAATATTTTCAATTTACAGTCCAGCTTAAGTAAAACAAATTTCAAAGATTAAACTTGGTATTGTGCTAAGCGCGCTTTGAAAGAAAGCCGCAAATTTTGCAAACTTGTCTTAATCCATTATTAATTTCATTATCGTTATTATTATTATTATTATTATTATTATTATCATTATTATAACTTCAATTCATGTCACCAATATTGACAAAGCGCATTGGCGAAACACTTAATGGAGCACTTTTTATCCTTTTAAAACGTGCAGCATTTTATTTTGAAATCTAATCACTAACTAGATATCTTGACATTGTCTCTTCTTTTAATTTTTTTAGTCCTTGTTTTGCGCAGCATGTCCCTGAAGAAATTTTGCGTCATTAAACACTATACAACCAACTAAATTTGTACGTAACGTAAAAATGCATTTTTCCTAAAACTATGTGACCAAAGTTAATCGCTATAGTTTTTAGACACGGTTTCAATTAACATCTACTACCACTATTTTTTTTTTAATTTCAGTAGATTCAGAAATAAAATGGGGGGGGGAGGGCGGTATATTTTTACGCTGCAGTTTCACCATATCTCCGAAAATATATTAACTGATATTAAAATAAATGCTTTTTGAGTTCAATTTTTCACACGAAACATACAAAAATATTTTTTTTTATTTATTATTATTAACTGGTCTACCTACAAGTCCTAAATATATTTGTTTAATTATCTATAATGAATTATTTTAAAAGATGGTATCGATGTGCCGGTGCTCAAGTAGAAAGCACCAGTGTCTGGCTTCAACGAAAATTGTCCCGCGCGTTTGACGTCTTCCATGGATTCTCGATCCTCTTTAAAATGTCGATGTCATTAATAAACTTTGTGTCTCACCATTGTAGATTCATCGTACACAATTCTCAGTATTTTCAAAGTTTCCATTGGTGATTTACCTAATCGTTGACAAAATTTAACGCTGTTCAAGAAAAGACACCTTTCTTACGTCGCGGAGCAAAAATAATTAACTACGGAAGATAAAAGCTGCGCGAGCGGTTCATCACCTTATATGGACTAAACCATCTTCAGTAAATAGGGGAGGTTACGGAGAATTCATTTCGGGCGATTTTACGTAAGAATTTGCTTTTATAGTCAGGAATGGCCGCAGTCCCCGGATTTCTGAATCGTACTACGTATTTCGCTATCGATGCAATGATTAAAAAATGTTTCTACAATATTTCTCAAAATATGGTGGTGACCGACTAGTGGGTCGCAGAATAATAGAAGTATGTCAGAAAATTATATACAGGGTGATTCCAAATTTTTTTTACAATAAAAGAGGGGTGATAGTACACATCAAGACAAACAATATTAACCCGTCAGTAGTCGCGTGTCGGTCTTTTCGCCGCCCGTATAACTTATCTTCTCCTAATTTATATCACAATACAAATACAACGTAGATCTACCATGTAGCTGACTTTGAAGCTTTCTTGATCACCTTAGTGAAGTAACAGGACACCTCTGATTTTCTTTCAGGTACATTTTTTAGAAACAAAGTTGAAATTGGCGAAAAAGTCTACGTAAAACTCACTAATGTGAGTTCAGTTTTACTTTTTCCAATTACTCCAGATTTCATGAATAAAATGCATACTTTAAGAAAATTGCAAATTTATATCTTTGTTGTAATGTTATTTTCGTATATTAGGTGAAAAATATTTCTTATTTTACATATTTGGTATGCGGGGGGCCAGCGGCGAAAAGACCGAGCGCGACTAATGACGTTGTGAAAAAAGTCGCGACTACTCGCGGGTTAAATAGGAGATCAAGGGTCCAAAACGTTTTCTTAAGGAGAAAGCCGCCATTAAAGTTTAGGGACCAAAATTTCAAATAAACATAAAAAACGGAAAAATCGGTCGATTCATTTGCGATTTTCACTAAAATTATTCTTAATGTCGGCATTTTCTTGAAATTAAATTATAAAGATAAATTTCAAAAAATGCCGATAGAGGTCGCTTTAGACTTTGGTGTAACGAACAACTATTTTCTGCCGGCATGTTTTGCATCCCATTAAATGTTTTCGTAAGTTTACACTCAAACTTAAATTTTGAGCTCAAAAACTATAGTTGGGAGTGGTTAAGTAACACAAACTGAGCTGTGTTCAGAGGGTTCAAATTTCAAATGATTAAAAAAACGGAAAAATTGGACAATTCATTTGCGGCTTTCACTATTCTTTATTTAACTATTTTCGTGAAAATAAATTATAAAGATAAATTTCAAAAAATGCCGATAGAGGGCGCTTTAAACTTTGGAGTAATGAACAACTATTTTTTGCCGAATTGTTTGCATCTCTTTAAATGATTTCGGAAGCTTAGACTTAAACTTAAATTTTGAACTCAAAATCTGAATAGTAGGGAGTGGTGAAGTAGAACAAACTGAACTGTGTTCAAGGGGGAGGGGGAGGTTCAAATTAAAAGTAATTATAGAAAGTGGAAAAATTGGTCGATTCGTTTGCGGTTTAAAATAAAACTATTCTTTAAGTCAGTATCTTCTTGAAAATATTTTTTAAAGATAAATCTCAAAAAATTCCGTCAGAGGGCGCCTTAAACTTCAGAGTAACCAACAATTCATTTTAACCATTATTTTTTGGTTCTAATTAAATGCTTGCAAAAGCAATTTAAATGTTCTCAGAAGCTTAGATTTAAACTTAAATTTTGAGCTCAAATCCTGAATCGTTATGAGGAGTTAAGAAGCGCAAACTGAAGTGTGTTCAGGAGTTGAAATTTAACGCTCTTTCCTCCTCGAACACAATTCAATTTTTCGCTACTTAAACACTCCCAACGATTCAGAATTTCAGCCCAAAATTTAAGTCTATGCATTTGAAAGAATTTAATGAGATTAAAAAAACAACAGTTAAAAATAGCTGTACGCTATTCCAAAGTCTAAGGCGCCCTCTATCGGCATTTTTTGAAATTTATCTTTAAAAATTATTCTCAAGAAAACACTAATTGATCATGAAAACTGCTGATTTCAAAATTAGTTTTAGCAAAAACCGCAAACGAATCGACCATTTTTTTTCCATTTTTTACAATTATTTGAAATTTGAACCCTCTGAACACAGCTAAGTTTGTCTACTTAACGACTATTCAGATTTTGAGCTCAAAATTTAAGTTCAAGTCTAAGCTTCCGAAAGCATTTAATAAGTTGCAAAAAATAACGCCAAAAAAGAGTGTTTCGTTACTCCAAAGTCTAAAGCGCCCTCTATCGGCGTTTTTTGAAAGTTATCTTTATAGTTTATTTTCACGAAAATACCTAAATAAAGAATAGTTTTAGTGAAAACCGCAAATCAATCGATCAATTTTTCCGTTTTTTTATAATCATTTGAAATTTGAACCCTCTGAACACAGCTCAGTCTGTGTTACTTAACCAATCCCAACTACAGATTTTGATCTCAAAATTTAAGTTTGAGTCTAAGTTTACGAAAACATTTAATGAGATGCAAAAAATACCGGCAAAAAATAGTTGTTCGTTATTCCAAAATCTAAAGCGCCCTCTATCGGCATTTTTTAAAATTTATCTTTATAATTTAATTTCAAGAAAATGCCGACATAAAGAATAATTTTAGCAAAAACCGCAAATCAATCGACCGATTTTTACGTTTTTTATGTTTATTTGAAATTTTGGTCCCTAAACTTTAATGGCGGCTATTTCCTTAGGAAAACGTTTTGGACCCTTGTTCTCCTATTTAATATTGTTTGTCTTGATGTGTACTATCACCCCTCTTTTATTGTAAAAAAAATTTGGAATCACCCTGTATATTTCATATTTTAATGGATATAGCAATTTCAATAGTAATTAATTTTTCTACTTAAAATCCACAATTTTCTTCTGAATAAATAAACGAACAGATATATCAAGTCGTTAATGGTGTTCAACATCATATTTTTGTGCAATCATTCTTTTTCTACTTGGGGTTTACTTTCTTGTGTTTATGATACAGCAAATTAAACTTTTTCTATTTTGCTGTATTTATAAAATATTATTTTTCTACTTTACTGTTTTCATACTTCTAGGAGAGTTTGAGTAATAGCTAAGTTTAGCCTGTTTTAAAACTTATATAGATGCCCTCGCATAAATGAAAACTAGTTCAGAAATCTCACTGATTATAAAGTTATGTTTTGACAATAATTAAACTCAATGCATCTTTATAGTTTGTGTGTTGTTTTAAATATTATTCTAATTACACATATTAGAATTACAAATCCTTGCTTTTGTTGATAGTGCATCCTTCGCACGAAAAATTGTCTTTTTTTTAAAGATAAAGCCCATAACTTATGCAGCGCATATGACGATTTCTATACTGATGTACAATCTTGTATTATGTGGATCACGAAAAAACTGTCTCTTTAAAGATGGGTTGAGTACCCATAAAGATTGTAAACCGCTGCACTACGAATAAAATGAAAATTGTTGTAATTAAAAAGAAATATAGTTTTAAATTTTGGAGAGATTTATTAAGTTTTATAAGTACATTTATAAATTACTAAACAAAACACCTATGAAGAATCATTAAAATTAGGATTTAAATGGATATATCTTTACGTGTCTTTATGCTTTAAACTACTTATAACGAAATTTTCAATTAATTATTGATGTTTTACTATAACTATATTTTTAAGGGAAATCAATTTCAAATAATGTAATATAGTTTCTTTACATTAAATATAAAATTAAATTAAATTACAATCAATATAATTTATCTCACACTTAATGTTTCAAATCTATCTCCTGATTCTTATGTTGTATTTAATGCAATATATATGCTTCCTTTTTTTACAATTAACTAAATTACGTAATTGATGAACTTTGCATCTATTATTCCAATATAATAATTAAAATAATTCTAGTTAAGGGGGCAAGGAGGAACAGGAACTTCAGGCTTTAAAAAATCAGTTTTCGGATTATAATTTATTTTAATAATTATTTTTTCCCCTCAAATATATATGAAAAATCCATTTAAAATTCTCCATTATTTCTTAAGTTATAATAATTTATAGACGGTGAGAACAATTGAAAATCCAATAATATCGAATTTTTATAACGAAGTGTAATTTTGAATTTGCACGCACTGTTGCTTTCAAACTTTATAAGCCATAGCTTCAAAACAAAACAAATAAGCGTTTATATATATACATAATCTTCAGATTAACACTGAAAAAATCAAGTATTTTAACTATTATTTTTTAATTTATTTTTGCATTGAAAAATGTGATTTTTTTTTACATTTTGTGCAAAATTAAATTTTAAATAGAACCTTTTTTAATATATTTTGGTTTTATTTTAGAAAGTGGGCAAGTTATGATTCTCTTTTGTTCAAAAATGGTTTAATATAATCATATATAACAGTTTTAACCTTTATCCCAAATATTTAGGTGTTTTGTGGGGTTTTTTATGTATTACGAAAACCACTCGAACTTTCTTGGTTACTTGATAAAAATATAAACATTTGTTTAATCACATATTTAGGGACACGTGTAGGAATGTCACATGATGTGGGGAAGTATAAAATAATGTTTCATTAATTTATAAATTGGCATTATTTAAAAGTTTATTTGGGTAATATTTATAAACATTAAGATTTTTTTATAAGACACAGTCTTTGTTATATATAATTATTGGTTTAGAACTAATTAAGAAAAATATCGTTTATTCTGTCACATTTGATACATAATAGATCAAACGTTATTGGTACTAATATAATAGATATTATCCCGCAAATAAAAAAAAATATGCATAAAATGGAAAGGTACTTTGCTTATGGTAAACCGTAACATTGATAATCTGAAAGTGAAAAATAAAACAAAAAAAAATGGAACTTTCAAGTAAACGCAGTTTAGTTGCACGCTAATTCAGCTGATGTTGGATGCTTTTGAAAACCGTTGCCATTCGCTAAAATGAAATATAAAAAAAACATAAATATGTGTTATTCGAACTTTGTCAAATAACTTAATGATTTTCTCTGCTGAGAAATGTATTATTTTTCCTGGATTGACATACTGGATTGACCTGGATTGAATCGTGTATATTTACAAAATTTGTACAACGTTCTCATACGTTATTTTTAATTTCAGTTTCTGAATCTAATAAAAATATTGAAAAAAATTTCTATATGTTTTTTTTTTTTTTTTTTTTTTTTTTTTTTCAATCATGTGAATTGTAAATAGATTACGTCAAAAGCAAATGTGTTTGCCCGATGTTGTGAAAGAAATATTCACACATTTTCGCTTTCAAATATGCTTCAAGGAAATAAAAAAGCATATATAATGGAAAAAGTCAAAATTGTGAAAGGAAACGTGACTGAAATTCGCATTGTATTGCGTTCGACAGAAAATATCTTTCGATTTGCATTACGTACCCCTAGTAAATCTAGAAATATACATGACATGTTTTTCATTTAACGAAAATATAAAATTCATAAAAAAATATCAGCTAAAGTTAAATATTTTGGATTTATTAAACTTTTATGATTTAGTTAGAAGTGGGGAGATGGATATTCTTACGTGGTTTACTTGGTTTTTGTGGTTACTTACTTTCCGAGTTTTTCTGATATTTCATTACCTTGAATACCAGTGTGAGCTATCATGGTGCTAATTGATACTCAATTTTGAGCCTTCTGACAGAAACATATTTATTGAAGATAAATTCCTATTCTCTGATAATATACATCATTCATCCCTCAATTGTACCAGTTGTTTTTAATAAGTCTCAATTACCCCCTCCCCCCAAAAACAATAATGCGTGAAATTAAAAAACCTTTTGACTCCCCTTTTTTCCGTCGTCAGCAACACTTACTGCTGCATTGTGTACTCTGTATTGCCCTTCTAAGTGTTTGGGTAAATACTATTCCGTTCACTAAGTTCGAGGTTCCACTGCAGCATTAGCAATATTTAAGTTTAAAAGATTAAAATAAAAATTGCGGACGAAACGGCCATTCGGAATTAGTTGGAAACAGAAGAAATAAAGGTAAATGAACAGAAAGACATGCGAAATTTAAAAAATGTGTTGAATAGTAACCCCATTACAACTAATTAGAAGAGCCAGACAAAATGGCGTCCACTGTAGTCGTGCACAATTCGAAAAGGACATGATTCCGCTTTGTTTAATGAAAATCATATTACAAATCAATACGAAATGAAAATTGGATATTATTCTTTTAATGCTTTGAATTAACCTCATAAAGAATACAACGCCTGTGCTTTTTAGCTCACAGGCTATCATAGCCTGAGAGCTTATATACCCGCCTGCTCTGTATGTACGTTCGTACGTGCGTAATGCGATAACTCATGATAAAAGTATCCTCTCCACTTGAAATTCTGTATACAGGTATATCCTCATAAGGCGCTTTCCGGATTAGTTTTTGGAGTTCATTCGATAAGTATAAGAGGGGGAACGGGGGGCTCATGCCCCTCCCCTTAATTGATATAAATGGGTTTTTCATTCAGAATTGTCAGTTTTCGTTCAAAATTTAGGTATAAGATAATTCTAATGAGGCGCCCCAGTGATTGGTATTAGGTGTTCATTGTATAAGTATAACCAGGGGGAACGGGGGTTCTAATGCCCCTTCCCTTAATTGATATAAATGGTTTTTACATGCAGAATAATCTGATTACGTTCAAATCTCTGAATAGCTTTGGAAGTTTAATGGTTAGGTATAAAAGAGAGGGGGATAACTCGTCTTAAATTATATAAAGGGGTTTTTATTAAGAATTTTCCGATTTGCTCTGAATTTTGTATATAGATTTTTTATATGATAAAGCATGTCCCTGATTAGTTTAGGGGGTTCAATGATTAAGTATAAAAGGGGGAAAGAGGAAGCTGTTTCCCCTCATTTGATTTTTTTTCGATCAGAAATAATCTTTGAAAATATAAGGCTGTAATGTGCAATTAGTATGCGTAGCCTGTGAGCTCAATGCCATCAGTTTAACTGGGCAGTATTCTTTTTTTTAATAACTGTTTTGCAAAATTATTTCTTATTTATTATATTTGAATTCATGTCACATCTGACGGACTATTTTAAGGATATATCTGCATGTATGTAAATGTATCAACGTAGGTTAAGCATGTAAAAACCAACCCCAAAGTAGAATTAAAAAAATATTTATCAAGTCTGTTGATCTTATTTAATAAATTACCAATGATGTCGAAATTATTTCTAACATAAAAATTGTAACCTGCAACTCTGGTCTCTATTAGAGTAAAGCTGTTGCCATGTATAGTGTAACGAAACAAATTGTGAAACTCAATCTTTTAGAAAAGAGAAAAAAATATGATTTGCTATCCAACAAATAAAACATAAAAAGACATTTTAAAAATCTGTAGGAACTAGGTAAGTATTATATCATTTTAATTAGTATATTGAATGCATTCGACATATATAAACATATTACTGAATTTTGTAAATTTAATTAAACTAGTTCCCGATTAAACTTTCCAAATAAATCCACGCATCATATATTTAAATAATTCTAGTTTTATAACTGAGAACAACTGCTTAAATATGAATAAATTAAAATTTGGATGCGCTATAAATCCATGTTCATTAAAATTGTTTCGAAATGAATGATCCGAAATTTAGAATGAAATTAAAACAAATAGAATAACACTATTGCACGAAAAGGTGTGCATGTATATAAATTCCATCCCTGCTTGGAATGTTTTATTTGTATTCGCAGTTTTGTACACGCCTAACATTATACGCTTAACAGTAAGTATAATTCTGTTATTTAAATACTTTTTCATCTGTAAAAATATTACGCGTAAGCGAAAGTAAATAAAATGTGAAAGATATAATAGATGGTGTTATTTTGTAGTATGTTGCGCGATTAAGATATATATATATATGTATATATATATATATATATATGTATATATTTATATATGTATATATATATATATATATATATATATATATATATATATATATATATATATATATATATATATATATATATATATATATATATATATATATATATAATTAATTTATTAATTTCTTTATTGTAATAAAAATGTTTTCAGTTACAGAAAGTTAAAACATGGAAAAAATATTGTTTTAACCGTTTTTTAGAAAATTTAATTTATATTTCAGCTATGTTAAGTATTTTCTTGAACTAAATATTAATGGAGAAATTTTAAAATGTCTGCTCTACAAATTTTCATATTGTTTAAAATATTGAATTCGCATAAAATCATACGATAATATTAATTTATGTGACGCAATTTGTACAAACATTTTTTAAACATAAAAATGTATTTTTACTGCATATAAAATTTTCTTAACAGTTTTTATTTATTCGAAGTATTTTAATTATTTAAAATACAGGGTGTCCCAGAACTATTGGAACAAACCTTACGGTAGGGGACATCACAAGGATTCAGATTTGCATAGCAATCTATGGTCGGAAATGGTTTTTAAGCACGGTGCAGACGACACAAACTACAAGAGAAAATGACGCGAACATGAAGAGAAAGACATGGTTATTAAGCTTAGTGCCGAAAAAATGCCAGGATAATTCTGTGTAGTACTGATGGACTTGTTGCACCCATTTTGGCAGTTGATGGGAAAGACCGAGGAACGACCAGTAATTTCGGGAAAATTAAATCTACCGTTCGCCGGTAATACGCTCCATGCATCACGGCCCGGGGTCATAATATCATAATAACATTTACTGCGAGTGCGATCATTGTCTCCTTAATGTTCTTTTATCTCAATTTTTTGCTGTATTAAAGATTATAAACATGTTTTTTACTCTTTTTCAAGCCCAGTATTTCTTGTGTTTCGTGTCGGCAATATTATGCCAGGAAAAAGTTCCCGACCATGAATGGTAATGTGTATCTGAATCGTTGTTTGTCCCCTCCAATCCCTGGGACATCCTGTTTAAAAGAACCTATAATGTAGGTCCCTTTAGCTTGTTTAATTTTTGTTTAATCTGTATTTGAAACACCATTCGATTCACGCGACTAGGAAATGGACATTGTCATTTTATATCTTGAAAAAGGGTTATCTTAAACTATATAAATAACAAGAAAGTATAATAGTGCGTACTGAAAAAGTGTGAGCATCAATTAAAGTTTTATAGCAAAAAAGAGAAAAATCGAAGAACTATGTTTATGAACAAATTTGAAATGCGTTTAAAACTGTCATGTTATTTATTTTAAGCTATCACTTTTTATTTATTTGTGAAATATAAATAGAGATAATATTTATTAACTTATTTATCTATTTTGTAAATGTAGTATTTAAAATGTTTTGAGAACTTTAAAATAATAACTTGACCTGTGAATGCATATGTTTAAAAAATTGCGGAAAAAAATAATCATGTATCCATCTAATATATTAAAAATTAACTAACTGAAATTATAGTGAATAAATTATTTTTTACCATATCACTAGGATAATGTAACATACACAGTTTTATGCTGTAATATATAGATAAAAATGCAAATGATTTTATATTACCAGCATGTTTCATAGGTGTAATATTATTTCTAGGTATAAATTTATAGTACGATATATCTGATAAATGAGATGAAAAAATTCAAGGGGAGTCTGAAAATAAATTTCCCCAGTCGACTGTGGCAAGAATTGTGTATGAAAGTCAAAAAATCGAATGAGACATTAAAGATAAGCCATATATTTATTAGTCCACATAAGTACCAAGTACAATTAGACATTTGTCATACCGCTTCATAAAATTCAAAAAGCCCACCAGGAAAAACTCAGGACTTTGCATTCGGAAGAAACGTTTAACGGCTTAACGTTAAGCAGCAACGACCATGGGTTTTTCTGAAGAATTTTTTGGAACTCATCAAGCAGTATGACAATTGTCTAATTGTACTTTGTATTTATATAGACGAATAAAAATGCGTCATTTTTTTCACGTCTCATTATCATGTTTGACTTTCATACACACCTCTGTCCACAGACTCCAGAAGAAAATTATTTTCAGGTTCCCTCTCGTATTTATATATTTCGTTAACCAGTCATAAATCGGAGATTTTGGGTGATTTTTCTGAATAAAATAAATAAAATATTTCACATCATATTGCGAATTACTTCTCCGTTCACTGAATGACTCTGCGTAAGATAACTAAATTCAACCAAACCTTCAAAATTCCAAAACATTATTATAAATAATTTAACAATTTCATATCATGCATAATGTCTCAATTTTTCGATAGAAATGAAATGCTGTAAAATCTATCACGTATATACAAATTCAGATCGTTATATATTTGATTCGTTTTTTAGCTCATAGGCTATCAAAGCCTGAGAGCTTATGTGCGCGCCCGTTCTGTATGCATGTACGCAACGCGTTAACTCAAGATAAAAATATCGGATTTACATGAATTTTGGATATAGGCTTATTATGATAAGACGCTTCCCTGATTAGTTTTGAGAGTTCATTCGATAAGTATACGAAGGGGAATGGGGGCTATGCTGCTCCCCTTAATTTATATAAATGGGTTTTTCATGCAGAATTAATAGATTTCGTTGAAATCTTAGATGTAGGATCATTTTAATGAGGTGCCTCCGTGATTAGTATTGGGTGTTCATTGGAAATGTTTAATGGGGGGGGGGAATGGGAGATAATCCCCACTTCTTAATTAAGGTTTTTCACGAAAATTTACCGATTTGCTTCAAACTTTATAGATAGGTTTGTTCTGAAAAGGTGCTTCCTTGATTTGTTTTTGAAATTCACTGGATAAGTATAAAGAGAGGATAGGGTAAACTACCCCTCAAAATTTATGTCAATGGTTTTTTGTGCAGAATTAACCGATTTGTTTCTATTTTTGGATACAGGTTCATATAATAAGAAGCTTCGCTCATTTGTTGCGGTATTCTTTTCTTAATTATAAAGGGGCGATTACCTTCCCCTTAAGTTAGCTAAATAGAGTTTAATGCAGAGTTATCCTATTTGCTTTAAATTTTGTTTGTAGGTTCTTTCTGATAAGTTGAATTTCTGAACAGTTTTGGAGGTTTGATGGTTAATTATAAAGGAAGAAACGGGGGACAACGTTTCTAAAATTACATAAATGGGTTTTTATGCAGAATTATTCGACTTGCTTGGAATTTCGGATACAGGTTTATTATATGATAAGGCGTATCCCTTATTAGTTTTCGGGCTTCACTGATTAAGTATAAAGAAAGGAAATGGGGGGAGACTTTCTTCTTTATTTTTTTCGAAAGGCATTATTATGTAAGGCTGTAATATGCAATTAGTCTGCATAGCCTGTGAGCTCTATGCCACCAGTTTAACTGGGCATCATTCTTTTTATTTTCACAATAATTAGTAGTAATGTTTCCTATTGTTTCTAGAATTGATTTAAACTTTTAAAACATCAAAATATTGTATAAAGTATTAATGCGCAGAATTAACCAGCATTCTATTTCCTAATATATTTTTACAGAATAATGATCACTGATTCATACTTACACATTTGCAATGTAGAAAGTAATATTTAAGTACAGTAAAACCTCTATAACGGACACTCCCGAATAGCGGACACCTCTATTTAACGGACAGTTTTCCAATCCCCACTCCCAAAACCTAAATTTGTGTATGCTTAACCTCTGAATAACGGAGATTCCGAATAGCGGACACTTTATCCGGTGATAAATGGTGAAAAAATATTTTTTAAAGAGGGGAAGAAAAGGAAAATATAGCAAAAAGGCCTCTCAATTTATCAGGACAGTCTGTCACAAATTTTGTGATCACAAAGGAATATAGATAAAGAGATGGGGAAGATTCCTCCCCCCCCTTACGTTCAGTGCTAAATTTAGGGGATTGCTCGCGAAGAATTTCTCCCGGAGCATTGAGATGTCATCCAAGAATATTTTGAGATTTTATGCTTTTAGAGGTCAAAAAGTGCAATCCCCACCCAGAACTCTGCAATGTCCAATAACGTCATGCAGAAAAAGAAATTGTATGTAATCGCAAGCAAAAGTAATTTTTTGGAACAGATTTTTTTTTTTCAAGAATATAATAAACAGTGGATAATAGTAAGAACAATTTTATTTCAATTTTATTGCTTAAAAATAGTTTTAATTTCTGATTAATTATATAATAGAGGTTCTAGGACATATAAAAGCAAATTAATAAAACATTAAGCATTTCATAGTGATTTTTGTATGTCTGAGGTTTTCCCAATAACGGACACCTCCGAATAGCGGACTATTTCTGCGTTCCCGTGGTGTCGGTTATTTGGAGGTTTTACTGTATTTCGATTCATTTTTTACAGAATTGAATACCAAGATTCGTTAATGATACGATGTGTCTTAGATTTGCTTTTTTATAGGAATAATCGCAATCATATTTTTATTAAACATCTATAACTCAGATAATTAGCATATTTGAAATCTCTGAGGGTAATTATCTATCTAATCGCACTGATGTATAAAAAATATTGTGTAGAAATGTTTACTGATTCAGTGTGACAGATTTTTTTTTTAATAATATAGCGCACCATTATCCGTTAAACGTATATATTACCTAATGTTTTCTTTTCTAAAGATGTAACTTAAATCACAGTATAATTAAAATTACAATGACCGTAATAAAGATTTTGCTATTGATGTTCTAATAGGGCATTTGCAATGGATTGAGATTAACTATTTTTTAACAATTTTTTATAGGTATTGCATATAATTATTAGCAGTAATAGTTCTCTATTGATAATTGAAATGTTACACTTAATGGAAATTATTTCTGCCTTGGAAAGGTTAATTTTTGCGTTTAGCTATTTGTAGAAATTAAGAGAAGATACAATTCGACAGTTAAGTCTCGTTCTTTATAAAAAACATTTATCCAATTATTACAATTATTTGAATGGTTGGTGGGTTATTAACAAAAAAGAATCTTCCAACAACCCCTTATGTGTCGGATCAATTTAAAGTTTAAATATTCAGATTGATCGTTGACACTATTTTTTACAAAAAATAAATATTCACCTTATTTCATGATAAGATAACCGATGCCATTACAAAAATCATACTATTAAAAAAAAAAACCTGGTGGGATTTAAACAATTCTGAAAAAAAAAGCCTCAAGGGTCGCAGTTGGTGAATGTTAATTCACATTTTTCAATCACATCATACAACAATTTTCAATTCAGATTTTGATTTAATTTCCAATTGATTGAGTTTAGCGATAGCAATCTCGTGAAGAAAATTTGACATAACATTGACTCAGAATTTTGATACCAATACCTATTCCACGCACATTCTATTTCCTGAACATGACGTGCTTTATCACACTACGCATCCAGCATTAATATTCGGCTTAGAATATTTATGATAATTAAATCCTCTATTTGAAGCATTTTCAAAATCATTCACTCCAACTTTTCGGTGCACGACCGGTTTAATCATGAAATGTTGAATATGCAATATTAAAGATAGATTTCGTGCAAGAGATAATGCAAGCACAGTTTATTGAACGTGTTTATAACATGTTCAGCATTACCATATTCAGCATTAAAAGCGTTAGAATTTAAAGAATCAACATTTTTTCAATTTGCAAATTTGACGTTATTTGGGATGGAAATGTCTGCTTTAGTGTGTGGCTAGTTTTATATTATTACATTATGGGTAATATAAGTTAGTTTTCTTTATATTGTTGAATTTTTCTGTATATTACATCATTTTGTTAATTTTATAAAGATGTAGATTCAATTTTATAAAATTTTAATGATTAGTTAATGAACTATTAAAATTCATTACTTGAAATTTGCTTTCACTTTACCTTTTAAAAATATATTAAAAATGGCTATGTAGAAATATTTCAAAATATTTATTTTTTCTTACATCTTAAATATATTCTTCATTAATACTAAAGAAAAATTGTTTTCCTCCTAACACGTGATTTCAGCATAGCAATCAATGAAACAGTTGGTTTAAAATCTGAAAAAAAAATAATTAGATAAGTTAAAGCATTTTAAAAATACAAAAATATATAAATTTTCTAAAGGTGTGTATGTAGAGCATTACTAATAGTTTAGTTTCAGAACAAAAATGAAAAAAAAAAAATCAAGTATTTCAATTTTGAAATATAACTCAAAACGAACATATAATTATTGAGAATTTCTTTTCATGCAATAAAACAACTGCATAAATATTTATATATATAAAGCAATCAGAAGTTATTTGTCCTGTTACATTATAAATCAATTGCCGTTTTTCTTGTACCTGAAAACGCACAGTAAATGCTTTATAATGCTTTTTTTTTAATGCGGACGTTTAATAGAAGAATTCATTTACGGAAAAAAGCATCTCATTCTGAGCAAATTTTCAAAATTAAAACTCTGCACGCTTTTTATGTATCATGGGAAATTATAAAATGCAAAACACTTTTCTAGCAGATGTAAAAATTGAGTAAAGTGTTATGAAAATAAGGGATAATCATCCTAGCTCCAACACCTTACAATAAGAGCAGTTAGTAAATCTATATAAAACATGCATAAATTGTCAGAAAAATTGGCCAATATACACTAAATTATCCTTATTTTTTCACAAATAATTTCCGTACTCCCAAAAAATATACTTGATCCGTGAATTCATTCCGAACGTCTAAAAAATAGGAAGATATTCCCTTTATTCCTAGCACGCATGCGTATGGGGTCGATTAGTAATAAATCTAAATTTGTTTTTTAAATGAAATTTTAAAAAATCTATAGATTAAAATGTCTAATATAGTTTAAAAAGACAAAATTTCGATTTTAAAAATAAATAACAATTAACTTCTTCATTCATTCAAAAATACCGACAGTTTATTATGTAAAGTTGGATAGGTTGAATAAAGTTGAATTTACAAATTTATATCTAAATAAATATTCGCATTTAAAATGTACTTTAAGTGAACACATTTAAAAGATTTTTTAATTAAAAAATCAAATGCAAAAAAATCTATATTAGTCCAAAATATTCTCATCAAATAAAAATAAAACACTCCCATTTTACCTCTAGCAATCTACGTAAATATATTTAAAATTCACATTTTTATGTTATATTAAAACTATCGTATAAAAACTCCAGCCACAATCACATTAATGACGAAAACTTCCAGAAATTAACTTCAAAAGTAAAAACTTTTTAACGAAATAGATAAAACTATATGAAACGAATGTATTTACTTCACAGTGTTTTTTCCTGTTGTACAACCGTAGCCCCGTGCTAGCGCGTTCGCCCTCCAACGATGGGATCGGTGGTTTGACCTTTGAGTTTACCGCTTTTACATTTTCCAAACTTGCTTGAATTGACGGATATTTTACCTCTTGGAACGGAGAAAAAATAAAGGGATTGAGTCAATTGAAAAAAATTACTGATAGCGCTGCTGCCAGTAAGTTTTCCATAAAAAGAAGAAATTTTTTTGAGAGTGTATTCCACTAGTGATAGACATATAATTTTCTTCAGTCATAAAATAAAGAGTGTCTTAAAAGTTCAAGTACTAATAATATAGGTATATATTAAACAGAAAACCTTAAAACGCCTTAAAATAATTACTATTAACTGGGTATTATTGAAAATACTTTTTGTCTCACCTTCTTAAAAATACTGATTTAAATTTATAAAGAAAAATCTCTAGGGGTAAAGCTGAACTCGCTTGCACATGGCTGTAGATAGGCGTTATAAAATGTCAAAACAGCCGATGTAGCGTATGTCTATTCGGTATTGCATCATAAGAATATGTATTTCGTCAAGCTTTTTATGCAATGTACTTACCAATTAAATTTGAAGCAGCACAATTATCTAATTACGCGATAAACTCATTTCCCGATAAAGTATAAAATAACCCAGAATAAAAAAAAGATAAAAAACAAAAATTAGTGCAAACACAGTTAATAATGCATTAAATTTCGTATTTTAAATAATATCACCGATAATGAGTTCTTTTAATCGGAGAAATTGGAATTCTTAGGATTCCCTACATATTTGGGTATTTTTTACAGTGTTGTAAGAGGTGAATCAATACAACTTTAAAACAGAAACAACAGCAACAACAAACAAGTGAGTAAGTGCGATCTTAGATCGCGCAGACGGTTTCGTTTAATATTTCTTTCAAAACTACTTATGCTTTAATTAATAAATTCGAATTGTAAATGTATAATTATTAAATTATTACATAGATGGTAGCACCAATAAATTTATTTTTTTCAATAATTATAAAAGGAAGTTATATATTTTAACCAAGTTAAAAACGTTCAAATAAAATTATTTAAATAAAGCCCAATATTTTAGAAAATCCGAAAAAAATAAACAACAGAGATATAAATGATATTTTCAATTTATTTAAAAAATGTTTAAATGAAATTTAAAATAACTGAATCCTTAATAAATCACAATAGCTTTTCAAAGAGAAAGAAAATTTACTTAAAAAATGTTATGAATATCAGTGATGGGTGATTTTCAAATGTATTGCCGTATTAGGTGAAACAAAATTTGAAAAAATAATTTGGTTTAAATATAAAAATTTACTCAGGTGTGAGTTGCTTATAGTTTACAACATTCTAAGCAGTAGATTATTTGCGAGTTTTTTTATTTATTTTTCAGAAATTTCAAGAAATGTCTTCCCCAGTCACTATTTTTCTCATAAGTGTGACCTCTATAAAACATTCTGATTTTTTTGTAAGGTACCCTGGGGTAATAACGCCAGACGGGGTAATAACGCCAAGTGCTAATATTTCGCATAATTATGAAATAATTTGGTAAATGACACCCATGTGTTCTGCGCAGAAGGGTTTTGAGTCATATAAATCGCAAAAAATAGCTTCAAGTTAATTTGTTTCATTTTTAGGTCTTATTGTTTTAACAAGCAGCTAAAATTAACGCTTGATCTAAAATTTGCGAGATACGTTTTGTGATGTGAAGACTATTTTTTTAATCCGGAAATACTTTGTTAATTGCATAAATTTGTAATACATGTCATGGCCTTTCAAAATGTTGTTGAAGATTTTGGATATCTTCTCGAGATAATTTGTAATTTAAAATATACAGCACAATAACTATAACGGGGTAATAACGCCAATCCTTGCAATTTTTACCCCGATTGATTCCCTACAGTGGCCGAGCTACATCCTAAATACTGATTCAAATAAACACAGTTAAAACTGTGCAATGTTTCTAATAATTCTATTTAAGCGGTTTTTTAAGCAAAAAGAAGCTCACGGTCTGATATTCTTTTGCCTCATCCCCCCTCCCCACATCACGCCTTTATTTTTCTTACACTTTCACAAAAAATGAACATTTTGAATAGCGTAGGATGCAATTTGTCAATTCCTAGAGCTGAGAGTTTGTATTTTTAGAATTGAGCAATCTACATGCAATTATTCCAACTTATTTCATAGTTTTGTTTGCACGGCGTTATTACCCATATAGGTGGGTAATAACGCCAAATAGCATTGGTCAAGAAATCACGCCATTACATTTTATGTATTCATATCTGTTAAATTTTTTTTTTTATATAGATAGTCAATGAGTTGCTGTATCAAATCATATATTTGTTTGAAAAATACAAACTAAAACTGAGCCGTGAAAATTGCTAGAACCTTAACGTGGCGTTATTACCCCAGGGTACCTTATCAATAATTTATTAAAAAATTGCTTAAGGTTCTTACATAACTATTAATAAATCAAAAATGTATTAGTATTTATTTATTTCATAAATTTAAAGCATTTTAATAGTTGTTTATGCCATGAGTGTTACTTTGCTTCTTAAATAAAGGGTATAGCTTCTGATTAAAAACAAATTTAATTAAAAATTAATTATTTTCATTGCAGTTATAATAAAGAATTAGAAAGTTCTAATAGACAATACAATTAATTTAAGTGAAGTAACAAATGCATTAATAAAATTCTGATTCTTAGTTACAGTAACGTTCATGAAAAGTGGTAACACTCATGACAAGCGATAAGACTCATCTTGCAGCAAACAACTTTTTTGTAACAATATATATAAAAAAAGATTTTTAAAAGTTTAAACTATGATTTGTGTAAAATAGATAGTCCTTCAAAAATTATTTATTAAGAATTAAAAATTTGAATCTTAAATAGCACTTACAAAACACGTGTGCAGACATGAAAATCCTGTTACAATTTTTAAATAGTTATAAATATATATAATATGACAAAATATATCCCTGAATCATGAATCTATTATAATAATAACTTAAATCTTTTGCATGATTTATAGTTTTAGAATTATTTAACTTCTTTTCTCATGAGTGTTACTTTTTCCAAGTAACACTCATGTAAGGTAACACTCATGTAAGGTAACACTCATGTACGGTAACACTCATGACATTTATTAAGGAATTCTTCACTAAAATAAATTCTAATTGTTTTATTGAAATTTTAGTTGGGCCTATTGATTCCTGAACAAAAAATACAGCATTTCCTAACTTAACATTTTTATACGTTAAAAAATAATAATAAATAATTGGGTAACACTCCTGTAAGAAAATAAAATAACTCACCATGTTGAAATGAACATTCTGATAAATAGCAATTATAAAACAAAGTTATCGGGTTCTAAATAAGCGCACTGTAAAGAAGAAACAACATCGTTTTCTCACTACCGTTGCTAACTGCAATATACAAATATTTTAAAAACAAATAATATTAACTTCCCTAAAGTAACACTCATGTTCTGCATATACGGACACAAAATAAATTTTAATTTTTAACTCTTAGATACTAATTTTAAATATATAAACTATCTATTTGTTTAACTAACACAGGATATTTTACTTTTAATCCATATATAAAAATTTTAAAATGTTTGGAAGCATAAAAAAAGATTGAAATTTTGCGAGTTTTTTATTCAGGACAAGTAAATTCCCATTACTTGCTTATTAAAGTACAAAAAAAAAAAAAAAAGATCACTATTTCACAACACTGAAAAAATCTAATGAATGCATTGAATTAAGAATAAAAATATGTGCTAACACCTGATTTTAGAATATCAAAAAATAAATTTATTAATATGAAATTTAGATTTAAACGTCAGGACATCAAACTGGCAGTTCATGTGAAATTCGACCTGATAATATATATATATATATATATATATATATAGTCAAATTTAAAAGAGAAAATCTATATATTTTATGCCTTTTTTTAATTAAATGCAACTTAAAATGTCGAGATCCATCACTGAGGTTGAAATTCAGAACGTTCAGCTTACAAGCGGGATGCTTTCTTTTCAAACTGGATCATTCCACACCAAATGAGCAAATCAGGTGTGGCTGACATGTCACAGATTTTATTAAAAATCATCATAAAAGTAGATCACAATCATTTACGAGGAAACGCAAAGTAGTAGAGTTCAGACTACTTCATTTCAGCATAAAAATTTATATTAAAGTTGATACGAAATCGAGGTCTTGTGTACATGCTTGAAATTTCAAGTTTGATTATTAGCCTTAGGAATGGAAAGATTGTAATAAAAATTATTTACACTGACTTAAGAATGAACTATAAGTAACAGATTAGCATAATTTAGTAATTGTATTTTTATTTCATAATTTAAAAATAAATAAACAATAAATAAAATCGTGGAAAAAATGAAATATTTCAGTTATATGTTTTAAAATGAAGGACACTTTTTCCAAATTCATTTTTTTTTTTGCTATTATAACTAATTAAATATATTTAATACATCTATAATTTAATCCTTGCCTTTTTCATTCCTTTATGAGAAAAAAATAAATAGTGAAAACTTCTGATTAAAAATTCAACATTTTTATCATTTTTTTCGAGACGAATAAAAGCTTTCAAAAGTTTTAAACTCTTTCATATTACAGGTAAAAGTGTTATTTTAAGTATGCGGAGTTTTATTCTTGCTTTCAGTTTTTTTTTTTTTTTTTTTTGCTCTAGAATATTTATAATTTGTATAGAAGAAAAACGATTATCTTTATAAAATAACTGTATTTTAATCTTAAAATCAAGTAGCAAACATAGATGTAACAACACATACCTTTTTTTGCTAAAAACTTGCAAAAAAGCGCGTGTTTTCATTGCCTTTAGAATGTCTCGAATATTAGTTTTTTGAACCCATTTTTGTTATGTTAGAAATGAAAAAGGCAGCATTGAATATTTTTTAGTGTGTCATGGACTTATTGATTCTTATGTATGTGTAATATTGTTGATGTAGGAGCTTTCCTTTAATTACTATTTTGAGGTTACATAAGAGAAATAATTATGATTTTGCCATTTTTTAAAAGTTTTTTGAAGATGAAGGAAGTAAATAACAACTTTGAAACTTTGAGAATTTGATCTTCATACATAGTACTACATCTTGCATCAATTTCACAGATGTTTTGTAAATCCTTTAATTTTTATAACATTTCAAAACTTTAAAAAATTACAAAATTTCAATATTTACAACCAATTTATGATTAACCAGAACTATGATATTACCAGATTACTGTTACTCAATAAATATAAAGATTCATATCCAGAGATTTCAATACTATAAAAAAACTTCATTTTTGTTAAATAATTTTCAAAATATAGAACTTGAAACTTGCAACTTTCGACGATTATCCGCAAGCCATTGTGTATTACAAGTTTTTTAAATGTCCAAAACAGATAAAATAATTTATTTTTCGTCAAAATATTGTGCAGATATACATTTGAATATGAAATGAACACGTATCTCAAATTTTATTAAAATCGGATTCTATGCAGCCACGACTTTTTTTTTTTTTACATTTTTGCTCATTTTACATGGAATAACCCAACTACGATACCTATACGAAATATTTTGAAATTAAGGTTTCTTTTAAAATTGTAATCGCAAGAAAAAAGAATGGATGACAATGATAAAATTGATTTAATTGAAATAGTTCATTTTTCAAAATTTTATCATTTGTCGTGTGATACGAGGTTTTCCTCTGTAAGTACGCAAAATTTGAAGTTTCTTACTCGTATAGTTTTTGTGTGCGGACTCTGTGAAGGTCAAAGAGACAGAGAACAGAGACAAATAAGATTTTGTAAGATGAATGAAACCCAAAAAAAGACAATTTATATCAGATAGCAGTTAAAATTTGCGTTAGATATCTTTGAAGTATTCCTCAGTAAGTATGATATTATTTAAATTTTTGTAGAAGATCACCCCCCCCCAAAAAAAAAAAAAAAAAAATCAAAACTCTAAGAAGCAATTTTTGTAGTATATGAAAAAACGTTTGCGTTTAAATAAAAATGACATAGACAATATTATATGAAAAAAATATGCGCGTGCGTGTATAAAAAAATCATTTTTTATGCAATATGTTATCTCATAGTATTATAGAAGATGATTTTAACAACCGTGCTTCAAGAAATTAAATATAATTGTTTTCTTGTAATAATAAATATCGGCATATTTACATGAAATATACTTATAATTCTAAACCATGCATTTAAATTATAAATACTTATGGGGAAATTTTTAACTATGCGATAAACAAAATCCTCTTCAGGTGATACATATTTAACTTAAAATATTCAAATGAATTTAAATTCATAATTTTCATATAAAACAAACATGCAAAAATTTCAATAAAAACGACTATATATTAAAATTTCTTTTAAATTAAACAATAATAAAATACAGAGTTCATTCTATTATGCTTGAGTCAACAAATAACAAACTTTCAAAAAGGAATGTTGTCTCTTAATTAAAATACAGCTTAATAAGGTTTAAATAACTATGCCTAACTAAAAATAAATTCAAAGAAAATATAATATCCTGAATTTTATGTATGCTAATCTTTTATATATATATATATAAATATATATATATATATATATATATATAGCTCGAAAGTATATGACATTTTCATTCCAAATATTATTTGTATTACTGTATTAAAAATGAATAAAAAAGCTATAATAAAAATCCTGCATGGCTGGTATTTAATTTTTAATTTATAGTATAATTAAATTACGATATCTAAGTAGTATTTGTTTTATTCAGAAAAAGCATTTTTGATACCTGAAAATTTAACAATGCTGAACTTTTGCAGGATGTGTTGTAGTATATTCCATTCGATGGTTATTTTTGCATTTCTAAATCGTATCTTAATTGGTTACATTCTCCTTAAGAGAATTTAACTTACTTGCTTTTTTATTTTTAAAAAAATAGTTCATTTACAAAATTTTATAAAAATATATATACACACACACATATATATATATATCGAACATTGTTAGTTTTTAAAGCTTACATTTTTTCAAAAGACGGCCTCCAAAAAATTCAATTTTCCCCCCTCAGATGTATGAACACCATAACACATGTGAAAAAAATGCCGCTATCTATCAGAACTCGAGCTTAACGTTCTTTACTTTTGGATTTCAATCTAATATTCTGGGTTGAAAATAACACTTCATCAAGAAAACAATGGCTCGTCCAAACTGAATTTTCATTTAAAAGATGTATCATGATTTTTTTTTATTCTAAATTTTAAGTTGATAAAATGTTGTCACTTTGATCAAATATTTACCATATATATATATATTTAGAAATTGAAAAATACTTAGGTCTTTCGAAATGAGGATGAAGTTTATACTTTTTGGCCAAAATGTATTTTTTAAAATGTTTTTTTAATTTATATATATGAATGTAAAGTAATTGTTTTTTAACTAATACAAAACATGCAAAGTTTAGATAGGCATTCGACATTTAAAAAATCATTTCTATCATTAATTTTATAAGTCTGCTAGAATCTAATTAAAAACCTTATTATTTAATGAATATGCACGATTCTCAGATTATTTTCTTGATGATTTTAAGTCTATTCCAAGTTATTTTTTACATCTGTAAGCTTCTACATATCATAGACATAAAATGTATATTAATTTTTAATTTGGTTTATTAGTTTTTGTTTTGGCTCATGACATTAAAAACAATTTTTAAAATAACACATACACAAAATAAAAGTAAAACTTAGAATGTGTAATGTTTAAATGAAAAAAGTTACAAATACAATTGTTAAACATTGAATCTCAAAAACGATATTGAAAATAAATATCGATTTCCTTCTCTGTTTATCTTATTGGTTGTAGGCAGTACACCAGAAGCCTAAGCAGCTTTTTCTACCTGCAACAAATGTTTTTATTTAAGCTGGTTGAAATGTATAATTTACAATGCAGTGAATTACAAACATGCTTATTAAACAAAAATATTAATTAAATTTAATACTATTATAATAAAGAAATTTTTAATTATTTCTATAGCGACAAGTTTTTGTTGTTCTTTGTTCTTGGACTGTTGTTGTTCTGGATGTGAAGTGACACTTCGTTTCAAATTTCTGAACACATTTTCTGCCGAACAGTTTTGTTCAAATGAAGCCACCTCTACCTTTTAAAACACAAACATCTTTAGACTCTGTTGTAATTTTCCTTTAGAGTTGCTTAATCTGCATGTGTGTAAATAAATTTATATTCATTTCTATTATTACTTCCTGAATCTGCAATCAACTCAATTTCTTGTTTACTCAAGCTACTTATGAAAGATGAATTCAGTTTTTCAAGCTTTCTCTCTCTCTCTCTCTTTTTTTTTTTTTTTTTTTTTTTTTTTTTTTTTTTTTTTTTTTTTTTTGCTTGCCAGAAATCTTATATGTTTTCAAGACTGAAAAAATCGTTTTAGATGGAAATGTTCTGGATGAATCGTAAAAACGTTTGTCGATAGACAACTGAACAAACATATTATGTCCATCTTCTAAATACTTGATATACTGCACGATTTAAAAAAAATGTTGTGATGTATAAATAATACTAGGCTGATATTTTATGTTAAGCCATAAGGGGTATAAACGTTCGTGACAAGTTCAGCTAGCTTTTTAAATTGTGGAATCGGATCATCTAAAGCTATCAATAAACTCAAGATACTGTTTACCATTTTCAAACAACTTACATCGGAGACGTTTCCAGAGTTTCTACTTGCGAACTCATTCACCTGTCAGTACAGCTTGACGTATGTTTCATACATATTTCTAATCCATGCACAAATCTTTTTCAACAGCCTCTGAATTGCCAATTTACCAATGGACAAATAAAAATCCTGATTCTACAATAGTGTGTATCACGATTTTTTTAAATTCAAAATTCCAAGTTTTTTTATAAAAATTTTTCACCATAATCACATATTTACCTTTTTAAAAAATATTTAGGTCTGCCGAAGTGGAAATGCAGTTCAAGCTTTTTGGACTAAAACGTAGATACTTTTATTTTATTTATCTATTATTTTTTTATATTTGAATATAAAGTGTTTGTATTTTTTCCAAGTACAAAATCGTAAAATTTAAATAGGCATTTGACAAATTATTTCGGTTATTGATTTTGTAGTCTTCCGGATTCTAAGTAACAATCTTATCATTTTACAAAATGTCTAAGATTTTTGATTTATTTTGTTGATAATTTTAAGAGAAAAAAAAACGCTAAAACTGAATGTGTTTTGTTACTCAAAGCAGTTCATGTGTGTTTTTCAAAATTTCGAACTATGCCCGACTTAGGAAAAATTTAGAAAACAACTTTCTTTGTTTAATAAAGTTTCTTTTTTTCTTTTTTTTTTTAAAAATTGAAAGAAGTTTCTGAGCATGGCAGCATTCTTTACAAATCTTTTAAATTGTAACGAAAGACATAAGAATTAAGGAATCCTTTTTGCAATTGTTCCTCAGAAAGAATAATTAGAAGTCGGTTGCAGAAGATGCTGCGAATTATCTTTTCAATTTATATATCTATTTATCAAACTTTTATTTTCTCCAAGAAATTGGTTCTTCATCTTGTACACTTATTTATAAAAAGGATAGACATTTTTTTAAAATTTTTAACGTAAATTTTGTTAGATGAATAATGCGTTAAAGTGCAAAGCTTTGTTTAAAAAAATTCAGAATACAGAAAAAAATCAGATTACTTGTCACAGTATAAGCATATCAACTTTCGAGTTCTTAGATAGGGTTTTAAATCATTATACAAGTTATTCATGTTTATGCTATTTTTAGCGACCGGTGCATTTTGAAAAATTAACCATTAAATTTAAATTAACTATTCACAGCGCCCACATCGCGATTTACAACTTTCGACTGTCTTTTCATTATTGCTGCTGGTAAGCTATTGTCTATTATTAAACGAAGTCTCACACTCTTTTCTTTTGGCACTGAATCAAGTATCAAATTTTATCCTTAATTTTCAGTACTATTGACTTCATGCATTCTTTTGAAATGGTTCTAAAATGGAAGCAAAACTTTAATTTCTGAATTAAATTTTAATAAGTCTATTTTTTGTAAATCTAATTATTTTTTTTTTGTTGTTATAGGTGAGAAAAGCAGTGAGTTTGAATACTGCAATTTTAGATATTTTTCTAATTTATTTTTGACGCTCATATTAGCTTTATTCATTGTTTCATTATATTCCTGTATGGCGTTGCATTCAGCTTGGTAGTCATATAAGAATTATCTAGCAAGTTATTACATACCTCGTTACCTAAATCTACATAGAGATTATAAATTATTTTTTTTAATTTCGAAAAATATATTTAATATTTTCATAGTTAGGATTGCCTTACTGTAGTAATTTAGTCAATGCACTGTAAGTTTTAGAACAATTAGCTCTATTTGGACATCGCTTAGTAAAACCATATCCATTAAAAGAAACAACATGAGATAGCACTTTTTTTTCATTATCACATCCTCTTTTCACTAAATTGTTAATATTATCTATGTAAAAATTCTTTCATTCTGTCGTATTTTACTTATTTATTCAAAATATTATATCCGATTCCAAATAAATATGTTTAATTACAATAATATGTCCCACCAACACATTATTATATGCATTAACAAGCTAACATTTTAAAGGAATATTTTGTTCTGAAAGCAAAACAGTTTCATAAATATATACAGGACAGTTGCACCATACAATTTCACTAATAAGAATGTATTTATTAAAAAAAAACACATTGCTAAGTGGTGCACAAAATAGGAATTTTAATATTCATTTGTACAATTAAAATAAAATAAAACTATCAACGTTTCGCGCCGTCTTCAGGAAAATACGATAACGGAAGGACTAAGTTTGCATTTTGATCGAGAGATAACATTTCTAATAAATTATAATTAAAAAAAAAGAATTAAATTTTAATTTATTAGAAATATTATCTCTCGATCAAGATGCAAACTTAGTCCTTCCGTTATCGTATTTTCCTGAGGACGCCCGCAGAAGACGGCGCGAAACGTTGGTAGTTTTATTTTATTTTAATTGTACAATTGTATATTAAAATTCGTGTTTTTTGCACCACTGAGCAATGTGTTGTATTTTAATAAATACATTCTTATTAGTCAAAAGAGTTTCATTTCCATTCACAGAAATGAAATTACTACTAGTAATCTACTTTGAACTATATTTTACAGTGCTGTCATTTGCGCATTTTTATTCATTTTAAGACAATTTTTAGTGATTACATGAAATATACGCTTTATTTTGCATTAAACCACCCCTTTAATATACTGCCTGAGTACTAATACAGAAATAACGGCTACCAAGGGCGGAATTTTCGGTGCGTTCGTAGTTACGTAATTACGTAGCACCTAAAGTCGTCCTGCACCTATAGTCGTCGTTCAGTCCGTCTGTATATAACAGAGCAAAATCTACCTAACCCAATCGTTTGAAATTTAAGATATATAACTGTTGCTTGATTTTGTCGAGTCATTTCAAACATTCTGAAAATCGTATGCATAGTTTAATTACAGGGATAATCAAAAGCATTGTGAGGGAGTGACCTTTAGTCATAAAGGCACTCTAGTGTTTCTGAGATCGTGACGTCAATAATTTAACATTTTGTAGGCGTAAAAGTGACATCTATCCTCTCTTTTACTTTAACTTTCTAGAGTGTGTGTGCTCTTTCGAATTCCGCAGTTAGCTCGCGGTTATTAGTATTATGTTAATGAGAAGTATCTCAGTTTGTCGCGTATAAAAGCTTGGGTGTGAGTTTGTGGTGTGTGTGTTTCTGGCCTTAGCCAGCAGCCAGCGTCTGTGTGTTCTAGCCGGCAGCCAGCAGCCTCTGTGTGTATTCCGCCATTAGACAACGAAGTTGATGATTGTTTATGAAGGTGCTGACGATTAGAAAATAGCTACGGCCTCCAGTAAAGCGAAAAGGAGTTCAGATAGTGGATTAAAGATTCTGCCTTGGTAAGAAAGTTTAGAATCGTTCCGTTTTGATTATTTGAGAAATAAAGAAATATCCACAGCCACGGGCTGTGAAATTAAGATTTGTTTAGTAGATCAGCCAGGAAATAGTGTCAAGTGTTAGACGGTGCCCCGACTGAGCTAGACAGAAGCTTGTGAGTATGATTTAGCTTTTCATAGTGTTCTCAGTGAGTGAAATTATAGACTGGCTCCACTTTCCTTTAGCCCTTATCATTTTAATAAACTGTGTTGTTTTAACCTAAATTAATGAGTATGTCTGCATATAACGTGACAAATGACACCCAGCATGAATATACCGTCACAAATGGCGCCCAACGAAATGTCGGACATTTTGAGATTGTGCCACGGGTGTATTTCACCGGTGAGGGTGATATTAGTGAATTTTTAGTGAAATTAGATGATTATATTTTGTTCAATAATATACCTGAGAAAAACAGGTACGTAGTGCTTAAATGCTCGTTAAAGGGCGAAGCACTTTTGTGGTTAGAAAATATAGGAAAGTTTTTGATTACTGAGGAAGCGAAAAGATTTGAACAAACTGTAATTGAGTTAAAGAAGGCATTTCCTCCCGTTAAAGATAAAAGTATTTTGAGAAAAGAGTTCTATTGTAATAAGCAGAATATTTATGAGTCGGCGTCAAAATTTTATCTTCGTAAGCTGGAACTAAAAAATAAATTAGATTTAGATATTACATTTGAGGAATTGTTGGACATTGTTTTTCCTCTTTTTAATCCAAATATACAGGACTTTATTGAAGTTAGAGCACCGAAGAATTTTGCAGAAATGCACCAGATATTATCGAAGTATGAGTCTCGGCATAGCTCGGATCAACGGGATTTGCGTAACCCTCGGCAGAGACCTGTCACGGATGGTAATTTGAGAAATGAGGGGGAACGTAATTTTGTGAGAGGGGGGCAGCGATTTCCGGATAATAATATGCGTAATAGAAGTGATGGATTTGGTCGTAATATGTCGAATACGAGTAATGGTAATAGGAATGGTGGTGGTGCTAATAATTTTAGAAGTGGTGAGAGAAATATGCATGGAAATAGACAAAATAGTGGTTATGATCGTAGTGGGGGAGTACGGGACAGGAATGTTTCTTCGCAAGTAAGGAGGTTAACTTCGGATGAGAATGTTGAAAATAGGTCAATGCAAAGCAAATGTGTTCAGAGGTCGGAAAAGTCTTCGGTGAGTTTGAATAAAATTACTATTAATCCGGTTGAGTTACCTGAAGTGTTAATTGTGTTAGATGGTATTGTCGTTAAAAGTGTCTTCGATACAGGGGCAGATAAGTCGTTCATTTCTTTTGATTGTTATCGGAAATATTTTTCGTATAAGAGGTTGAAAAGGTCAAGTCTTGTGGTTCAGTCAGCACAGGGAGTAGCTTGCGATAATAAAGGTTCAGTAGAATTGGAAGTTGAAATTCGTTCGGTTAAGACATGTTGGGAGTTTTGTGTGTTAGATGGATTAACAGTGCATTGTATAGTTGGTGTGGATTATATGAGGGATAGAGGAATTAGTTTGGATTTTTTTAAAAAGTCGTTAATCGTGGATAATGATGAGAATGTGAGTAAGAAAGAGCCTGTTTCAGTGTCAGTTAATTTGGAGGAGTCGGGTTTAAGTGTGGTTAAGAAAATGGAGGTTAATAAGTCTTTAGTCGATTGTGGTAAAGTTTTTTCAGATAAACCGAGTTTAACTAATGAAATTTATATTGGTTTTGACGCACTAGTTGCTAGCAAACCATTTCGTTATGATTTTATATTCAATATTTTTAAGTCTTTGTGTGAAAAGTTGGAGACTGAGGACGGTATGGAACTTACTCAATCTAATATGGCTGAACGTGTAAATCGTACATTAATTCAAATGATTTCTTCTTATGTTGGTTCTCATCATGCAAATTGGGACCAGTTTCTTCAGCATTTTGCGTACGCACTTCGTACGGCAGTTCACGAGTCAACGGGGAAAACGCCTGCTGAATTGTTTTTGGGTAGAAAAGTTATTACTCCATTCCAAAGGTTAGTTATGGTGTCAGATGCAGAAAGTCAGTACATGTGTCAGGATATTGAGAGGTTGGTTAAGGAAGCTCAGATTCAAATGGGAAAAGCGCAAGAAAAGCAAGCTCAGTATTATAATATGCGTAGAAGGGAGTTAGAAGTGAAAGTTGGAGATTTTGTGTTAGTAGAAAAGCATTGGTTAAGTTCAAGTCGTCAAAAGAGAGTAGCTAAGTTTGGTCCGAAGTTTGTAGGTCCGTTCGAGGTTTTGGAAGTTCGAAATAATAATTTGGTTGTTGATGTCAATGGTGAAAGAATGACTGTTAATCTGGATCAGGTTAGAGTGTATAAGTTTAGAGAAAATGGTAGTGAAGGTTCTCATATGTCGAGTGGTGTTTCGCGAAATTCCCGATCCAATGAGTGTCCCGAGTCCAGCACTTCTTCGTCTAATTCTTTTCATCAATATTCAAGAAGAAAATTTGGTCAAACAGCTCCAAAAACTGTTATTGAAAGTCGACAGCCTAACAATCCGAGAGCAAAGTATAATAAAAATAAGAGAACTGTGTCAAATACATCGGACTCTGTGTGTCATAAAAGACAAAAAATTATAAATTGTCCAGTTCCTCCATCTATTAGACAACAACCTCACAAGCATAAATTAACTAATAGTTCACCATCTTCAGTGATTAATCCCCAGAAAAGATTTCGTTTGGACACTCGTAAAACTGTTAAGCGAACTTTAAATGCCGAATCTTTGCCTAACAAGAAACTACATAGGTCCGGAAAGAAACGTGGCCTGGGATCTTCGGTAACTTCGGGTGCGTCTAGAAAGAGGAGGCAACTCTCAGATTACCGGCAACAACAGTGTGAACCTCGCCATGGAGTGAACCCAGCGAACCGGCCGGAGCAGAGTCGTCGAGTGGAACCTACGAGTATCCCACGGCATCCATTCAGAACCAGGCTGCAGGCACGACAGTCAACTGTGGCGTCACCGTACAGTTCTGATGACGAGAGATCCTTCGTACAAGCCTTCTGGGACAGGAGGAGAAAGCCATCTTGCAGTATGAAGCCTGCCAGCAGCGAATCGTCTCTATGATTGGGTGATAATGTTCTTTATTAAATTTCTATTAGAGTGCATATATGTGGTAGCAATGTGAAGGAATAGAAAGCAGAGAGACTGTTTTGTACTTTTGGCCATTTTTGGAATTTTTTGTCGGACTCACGTTTAGTGCTTAATTGTGTTCAAAATTTGTTTGCAAAATTGTTAGTTTTATGTATGTTGAAAATTTTGGTCTTAACTGCTTTTAAAAATTCTGGATCTATTGTTAAATTGTTATATTATTTGTTTAAAATGTTATTATATTGTTATTGTTCATGTGTTATAAAATGTATGTTAATGTATGTTTAAATTTTCAGAAAGTACAGATAGTAGTTTGGGTTATTTTGTACACGCGCCGCGGTTCAGGCGCGCACGTGTTTTGCGGTCAAGAAGTCCTTGACACGCGTTTCTATCTCTTATACTAACATTTAATGAATTAACTTTCTTCTTATCGTTCGTGTTTTATGAGTTGCGTTTTGTACTTTAGTTGGGAATGGTTTCCGCAAGTTGCGAAGTTTTAAGCTGCATTTGAATTTGAAATTGTATTGTATTAAAATTGGATGTTAATGTGATTTTCTTGCAGGGAAGTATACCTTTTGTTATGCATTGATTCTGCTATTTTTCTTTTAGTTAATACAGATGAAGAGATTGATGACGTCATTTTGTAAATTTTTGATATTCTTTGATTGTTGCATAAGCACAGCGATATGCCGCTGTACGTATGTGCCCCAATTATTGTTCAAGTGGAGTTAAGTCTGAAGAAGTTTGGGAGTTAGTTCATCGGCTAATGGGGATGTAGGTATTACGTAGTAGCAGAGTTAGTTTAGTATGAAGTAAATGTAATTTTAGATGAAGTCGGAATTTGGATGAGGAAAGTTTTTGCGCATTGGGTTTTTTGGACTTGGTGCGAATTCTAGTATATTAAAAGTTATGGAGAAATTTTTGGGTAAAGTTATAGTTGCATTGCAATATTGAGGAAAATTTCGGAAGGTTAGTGTTTTGAGAAATTTTAGCACTCCCAGTGGAGTGGGTTGTTTTGAGAGAAGAAGTAATTAGTTTTGAAAGTTTTACGAGTTTTTGGAAGTTTTACGGAGGCTATTTGTAAGATAGAAGAATGGTTGGATTGGATATGTGATTATTTGAGGCAAACTGAGTTTTTTTTGGTTGTGATGGGTTAAAGATAATATTTTAAAAGTTATGTTTCGGCGTTAAATTTCACCCATCACTGTGTTTTATTACGGCTCTAAATTTATAACAAGAAAAAGTTCTGGGCATGCATTTAGCCCAGCCCTTTTTCTCTGCGGAGTTCGAGGGGGGGTTGTGAGGGAGTGACCTTTAGTCATAAAGGCACTCTAGTGTTTCTGAGATCGTGACGTCAATAATTTAACATTTTGTAGGCGTAAAAGTGACATCTATCCTCTCTTTTACTTTAACTTTCTAGAGTGTGTGTGCTCTTTCGAATTCCGCAGTTAGCTCGCGGTTATTAGTATTATGTTAATGAGAAGTATCTCAGTTTGTCGCGTATAAAAGCTTGGGTGTGAGTTTGTGGTGTGTGTGTTTCTGGCCTTAGCCAGCAGCCAGCGTCTGTGTGTTCTAGCCGGCAGCCAGCAGCCTCTGTGTGTATTCCGTCATTAGACAACGAAGTTGATGATTGTTTATGAAGGTGCTGACGATTAGAAAATAGCTACGGCCTCCAGTAAAGCGAAAAGGAGTTCAGATAGTGGATTAAAGATTCTGCCTTGGTAAGAAAGTTTAGAATCGTTCCGTTTTGATTATTTGAGAAATAAAGAAATATCCACAGCCACGGGCTGTGAAATTAAGATTTGTTTAGTAGATCAGCCAGGAAATAGTGTCAAGTGTTAGACGGTGCCCCGACTGAGCTAGACAGAAGCTTGTGAGTATGATTTAGCTTTTCATAGTGTTCTCAGTGAGTGAAATTATAGACTGGCTCCACTTTCCTTTAGCCCTTATCATTTTAATAAACTGTGTTGTTTTAACCTAAATTAATGAGTATGTCTGCATATAACGTGACAAATGACACCCAGCATGAATATACCGTCACAGCATTACATTACATTACGATTAAGATTGCGATTAAAATAGTTTCAAGTGCATTTTAATGGTGTTACACTCTTTCTAACAAAATAAAATTGATGTGCATCTACGAAGAATGTAGGGGGAACTGGGGTACATTGATACTTGGGGCACATTGATACACCCCCTCTACAGCACACAGGGTCATTACAGGCAGTTTCACAACAGCTCCAAAAGGTGATACTAGAGAAATTAACAACATACAGAAAGTTTTGGAATGATTCAATAGTTTGATGAAACGGGATGGGTGATTAATTGTTTTTGTTGGTCAAAAGTAAATTTGAGTTGTACAATTGAAATGGTATTATTCAACTGTTCCAGTATTTTCAGCCGAAAAGAATACCCTCCCTGGCAAGTAACACTAATCTTTATCAGTTCCTCATTCTTTATTGTTAGATAAATTATGATGTGTTAGATTTGCGACTCATTTTATTTAAAATGGCTGCATGGGGCACAATCATACAGTCTTTGTCGGGGCACATTGATACAACCTAAAACCTTTTCTAGTTCATTTTTTCATTATCTTTTATTTTTATTTTTACCATACACTCCTTAATTCAATAATTTTTCGTCAAAAATGTCTATTATTAGTTTTTATTGAAGTGAAATAGTTCTAATTTCTTTATATTAGAACATTTTATAGTATTTTTGCAAACAGAAGACGTAGAAACTTACACAATATCTAGTGCCAGTAGAATTAACAAAAGAAATGGACGGCAGCCTGGCGAATCTCAAATTTATATCGATTCTCCAGAGAAAAAAGTATTATCGACATGAGAAATGTTAAGTAAGAGAAACAAGCTGCAGAACAGTACATGATAATTACATTATAAATATATTTTTTAATATAATTATTCTTTATTTTCAGTTTGTAAACCGATTTATAGACAGAAAACCTAGTAATTCTTTCATCTTTCCTAAGAAAGAAGAGAATTCTGGGTTAAAGTGCCAGATATGACAAAGTTACCACAGCCAATAAACAGACAAGGAACAGCCAGAACATCAGGTCATTATACATTTCATTCTGATTGCATTAATATAGCTTACAAATAAATTATGTGCGATTTTAATGTCTATAAATATATATAAAATGGTTTTCTAACTATTTTTCTGTGAAAAATATGCATAGATGTTATTTTGTCTCCATTTTTTCCAGACGTTTTAAAGTGTATCAATCTGCCCCAGGGATGGGGCACTTTGATACAAATTACTTTTTTTGATTTTTTTAAAATTACATGCAAAAATAATATATAAAACAACGATTGTAAATTTTTGCAACACACTACACAGGTTTTTCTGACATCCCATGGTAAAATAACTTGAAATTTCCGCTTTCTAGACACCAATTTTTTTTTAAAAAAGCTGTATCAGTGTTCCCCAGTTCCCCCTACTGTAAAATATATTCTGTGCAATCTGTGTTGCAAAAATTACGTTAATGATTTGCAGGGCCTCAAAAAAGTATTTCATTTCAGAATAGTAACTGTTTGGGGCGTGTTTTAATGCTATTAAATTACTTCGCATTTATACAAATGATATATGTAGCTGAGATTTACTACATGTTATAACTTGTATAATTGAAAGTGTTTACATGGACACAAAAAAGATTTCGGACGCTCCACTGTAACCGAAGTACTGTATACTATTATTCTAAGATTTTTATACTTTTAAAACATTTTTATAGTACAAACACACGTTATTTGCTAGCTTGACGTGCAATTATAAACTTTTTTAAAACTCAACTGCAATCTCTTAAACTTATACACCAGCATTTAAAAAAATATTTATTTTACTAATTTAATTTCAAAAAAATTATAGAAAACACTTAAAAATATATTTATACTAAAATTTAAGGGATAATAAACACGCTGGAAAAATCCGCTTTCGACAGCCGCCATGTCAGTGCTCAGACCTTGTATTCGGGGGACGGTATATTTCAAAGAAACAGCGCATATATATTCAGCCAAAGCTTCGTAATTCAATACATATAAGCAAAAATATGCAATTACCAAAACTATATGAAAATTTACAAACATTGCTCAATTAGCTGAATTTATATATATATATATATATATATATATATATATATATATATATTATATATATAGTGAACCAATTATAATTAATTTAATAATATATATATATATATATATATATATATATATATATATATATATATATATATATATATGTACGTATGTATATAATACTCAAGGAATTTGGAAATATACTCATGAAATGCAAATATGAAATATGAAAACGAAATACGGGGAAAATTTAAGCAATTTTATATTTTTACATATATTACAATACTACTACTAATAATAAAAATCTTTCAGATATTTTATTACATTTCACTTTTTAAAATGAAATGATTGCAGCGCATGTTTTGGTGTTTTATTTTGTATCCAATAATATTCCCTGAAAATGTCAAAATTGGAACTATTTTTCGCAATCTATTTTCTTTTCTCTTGTTCAAATCAAATTTTAACACATTTTTTTTCACCTATTTGGAGGTCTGAAAAACTACGTTTCAAGGTAAATTTGATATAGCAAATAAAGTGAATTGACATCTTCAATCATGAAATAAATGTAGGTATGATTTTTTCAGTGAAATTCAATCGATAAAATATGGTCTTTTAGAATCGATGAGATCAAAATACTTTCTTGGGGCGTGAAATATTATGCTTTGTAATTAATAGAAAATATCATTTTTACTAATCTTCTTTTGTTGGACTTGTAAATTAGTGTTTAATGAAAATAATTTTTTGTGGCAATTATCGTATGAAAAAAATCTTTACACATATGTTATCCACATCTGTTTTTTATTTCATTCCAGTTTAAAAAATTAATGTATGGAAGTGTATGTACTTAATGTCTCGTAAGATTTAACAGAAATGTAGGAAGTCAGACTGAATGAACATTTTGTTTAAAGGTAAATTTAATATATAATGATAATAAACATAGGGTAACAATTACGACGTGAACTCATCTGTTTAATCACGCCTCTTTGTATTTAAACTTTTGGGGACTCAAGAGCTCAATATGTCATGTGGTGGTGGAAAAATATATTCATAACACTTTAGCACTAGTTATATGGACATTAAAGTGCAATGTTTCAGTACCGAATCTATCGAAATATAATAAAACACAGTGTAGCAATTCCGGCGTGAACTCATCTGTTCATTCATGCCTCTTTGCATTTAAAGATTTGGAGATTCAAGCGTCGAATACGCCCCCTGATGGAGGAAAAATGTACCTTCTCCCTTCAGGTAAATCCCACGCAAGTATAGGGTGAATTATAATGAATGGGTCAAAAAGAAAACATGATTGTGAATGTTGTAATTAATATATTTAGAAAATTAACTACATTTATTCAAGTTTCTACAGTTTCAACTTCTCAAGTTTCAACTAAACCGAAGTAGTGCGAGCAAACTCACTTTTGTGTATCATCAGGTATCATTGAAAAACCAAAATTTTGACGAGCTAAGTGTCACACGACTTGTAGTGACTAAAATTGACATTAGCCAGAATATTGGACAGTTTGTTCATTTCTGACCAGGCAGGTGCTGCCATCGTGTCGGGTGCACTTCAAGATGTGGTCATTATCTCATAAAACTATGAATCGAATGCTATTGACAGAAAAAAAATTCGTCATGACAAACCAAACCAAAGGCCACTCTATCGTTTTAGTCATTCGCTTTACTCATTTGTAAAAGATTATGATCATGACCATTTTCATTAAACTTTGATAGGTGTAAAGACAAGACTACATCACTAGAAGACAACAGAAGAAAAATTATAATAGAAGCAGACTTGAGCTTGAAAAAAGAACTTGGTTCCGAATACATCGGCCACATATATGTAAATTCTGGGAGGGTGCCAAACAATCTGAAAACAGGACACGTACTTTTTTGTTATGTGTTAACAATAATATATATGTAACAAATTTGGTTGGGATAGGCTGTGACGGAATATCAGTTAACATAAATGTTAAAGGATGTGTTATTCCAAATATAGAGCTGATCTACAATGGTTTTTGTGCTAGTTACACACAAATGAGGTTCCACTATGTCATCCTTTCGAAGCTTGGATGGAATCGCGACTAGGCACAAATGTTTCACTGGTGAAATGAAAAAAAAATTATTCGTTGCATGTGAGAAACTTTTTGTATTTTCATTTATGTCAGTAGATGAATTCTAAAGGCGAGCGAGTGAAATCAAACGGCCTGTTGTAATCCTAATCATTACATTAAATAATATCTATATTTTCCATTTACCAGCTTTTGACCTTTTGCGATGGATTACATAGATCTAATTAAATAGGAAAATGTGTCGAACCTCCACTAACTGAGGAATTTAGTAACGACATGATTTCAGACGCAATAGTAAATCCAGCAATCATTCCAGTGGCAATAACATCTACTATCAATAATATATATTCACGCAACGCTCATTCTACAAAACTAATAATCAAAATAGTCATGGAATCATTTTCTGTTCTGTATGGACCATACATAAGAGACGGTTTTATAAAAATCGAATTGAATTACAAAATCTCATGCCGATTTTCAATACCAAACGTCATTATTACCAGTTATAATATTGACGATTTTTCTTATTTAATAATAAAGAAGTTGTTAAATAAGAAACTAAATTGTAATCAAATAAATATCTCCTCATTGCAATAAACATTAAAAAATCTAAAATTCATATTTTATTTTACAAAAAAAATGAAAAGAAAAGAGAACATTGATTTTTTACCGTAAAGCGTTCAAATACATAAATTTGAGCCTCATTGTAGCAGATTTAAATTTTGAAATTAATTTTTTTAATATTTTTTTCATATACAGCGTATAATATAACATTTTTTAAGCATAGGTAGATTTGGGATAATTTTTTAAACTATTATTTTGAATCAAAAATCATTTAGCCAAAATTAAGTCTTTTTTCACTTTTTTTCGAAATTCAACCTCATTGTGGCAGTAGTAAAATTTAAAATTAATTTTTTTTATTATTTTTCCCTTAATCTCCACCCAAGATAACATCTTTCCGCATAGGTAGGTTTTGACACTGTGAAAAAAGTTTTTTCGATCCACCCTAGTGTTCATTTCATATTCAATTGTACATCTGCACAATATTTTGACGAAAAATAAATTATTTTATCTATTTTGGACACTTAAAAAATTGTGATATAGAATGGCTTGCGGATAATCGTCGAAAGTTGCAAGTTTTTAGTTCTATATTTTGAATATTTTTTAACAAAAATTTAGTTTTTTTTATAATATTGAAATCTCTGGATATCAGTCTTTATATTTATTGAGTAACAATAATCTGGTAATACATAATTAATCATAAATTGGTTGTAAATATTGAAATTTTGTAATTTTTTAAAAATTTTGAAATGTTATAAAAATCAAAGGATTTAAAAAACATCTATTATATTGGTGCAATATGTAGTACTATGTATGAAGATCGAATTCTCAAAGTTTAAAAGTTGTTATTTATTTTCTTCATCTTCATAAAAACTTAGAAACTTTTAAAAAATGACAAAATCATAATTATTTCTCTTATGTTACCTCAAAAAATAATTCAAGGAAAGCTCTTACATCAACAATATTACACATACATAAGAATCAATAAGTCCATGACACAGTAAAAAAGTTTCAATACTGCCTTTCTATTTCTAACATAGCAAAAATGGGTTCAAAAAACTAATATTCGAGACATTTTATAGACAATCTTTCTTTGAAAACACGCACTTTTTTGCAAGCTTCTTGCTAAAAAAAGAAAGTGCTGCAATCTACGTTTGCTACTTGATTTTAAGATTAAAATACAGTTATTTTATCAAGGTAATCGTTTTTCTTCTATACAAATTAAAAATATTCTTGAGGCAAAAATAAACTGAAAGCAAGAATAAAACGCCGCATACATAAAATATACATTTTTATCTGTAATATCAAAGAGTTTAAGACCTCTGAAAGCTTTTATTCGTCTCCAAAAAATGATAAAAATGTTGAATTTTTAATCAGCAGTTTAAAGGATTGAGAAAGGCAAGGATTAAATTATAGATGTATTAAATATATTCAATTAGCTATAATGGCAAAAAAATTTGAATTTGGAAAAAGTGTCCTTCATTTTAAAACATATAACTGAAATATTTAATTTTTTCCACCATATTTTTTATTATTTATTTATTTTTAAATTATGAAATAAAAATAGAATTACTAAATTATGCTAATCTGTTACTTATAGTTCATTCTTAAGTGTAAATAACTTTTATTACAATCTTTCCATTCCTAAGGCTAATAATCAAACTTGAAATTTCAAGCATGTACACAAGACCTCGATTTCGTATCAACTTTAATGTAAATTTTTATGCTGAAATAAACTAGTCTGAACTCTACTACTTTGCGTTTCCTGGTAAATGATTGTGAGCTACTTATATGATGATTTTCAATAAAATCTGTGACATGTCAGCCGCACCTGATTTGCTCATTTGGTGTGGAATGACCCTACATTAAGATGAGCAATATCCATTATCCTTATACTTTTTTTTAGTTGAAAATGTAAATTTATACATAAAAGAATCTCTCATAATCGAACTATTATAGTCTGCAATTAACCAGATATACAAAATAGAGAAGAGGATAAAATTTTCTATTAAAAATTATTCCGACAAATTAAACCTCTTAATTTTCCTTATTATTATATGATCATATTGTTTTTACGATTACATTTTGATGTATATAAATTTATTTTATTTAATATTCCATTACATTTGTCTCTTTTGTTCTTCGTTCATTTGATCACGAATTACTATTTTAAGTGCTTGATTCGTCATAAATATAACAGAAGGCGTTTATAACATGGCTTTCTATAAATCGCCAAACAACCTTATAAAAGAAATAAAATGAAAAAATTCAGTGTAAACTTTAAAAAGAGAAGAACAAAAAGAAAAAGTAAGCATACCTCGAATGCTTGTTAAAATTATTAATTACCCTAACTGCATATAAGAAAAAAAGAAATTAAATTATGACTTAATATATATACTATAGGAAAACAAAGATGGATATATGTCGTGACTATATCGAATAAGAATATATTTTTTTTAAAAAAAAGAACGCGTGCAATGAAATAAATTTTGAATTTTTATCACAGAGGACATGAGAGTGCAACATATAGGTATGTTTATTATGCCATCAAAATACAGAAAGATGGCAATTAACCACAGTAATAATAATAACAATAATTACTTATATACGTTCCATTTGAATATTTTCCGTCTATGTGTCATTTCGGTTTAAAAAATGAAATAATGTTGTATATGTTAAAAAACATGCTTTTTTTCTTTGTGTATCCAGATACACTCTATTGTAAATTATATCTTGATTAAATATTATATTCCATTCCAATAAAGATATATTTTACATAAACATAATAGACGCAAATTTAATGGCTATGTAGAAAATCTCATTCAAGAATTTAATTATATTTTTTCATGTTTGAAAGGTGCAATCTTATAAAATATACCAGAAACATACAATTAATTAAAACCTTAAACTAATTTTAGAAGTAAAATTATTATTTGATTTGCTTCATTACATATTTTACTCATTATATTTAGGAGATACTATTGCGGATTTTTGTGCTTCGTCTATTTTTTAAAATCAACATTTTAATTTTTCAAGATTCATAATTGTTCGATTTGTAATTTCATACTATAATTGTTACTCTAAAATGTAGTTTTTCTTTCAATAAATGCATTTTTAACAATGAATGTCGTTTCGCATGAATATATATTCTTCAATGTGCAAAACAAGACAAGATCTATTTAATAAAAAGTCTTATAGACCCACACAATAAAATTGACACATTATTTAAAAATATAAGAATCAAATAAAACTTCCTATACAAATAAATACTGAATATTTTCGCACATTACCGAATTCCCCCCTTAATAGTAAGAACATTTTGCAAGACATATTTTATATAAAAAAAGTTGGGTACATTGAAATAATAATTTAATAGCCTAGTTTTTATGAACTGTTTGGTGATTCAATGACTCAACATTTCTTAATATTGTTTAATGTTTTTAATTCACAGAATATTCATATATATATATTTTATATCTAGATATAAATATATTATATATGTATTAATAATCATATGGACTAATGTATTATATAATATGTATCACATAAAACTAGGTGCGTTATAAGTTATTATATTTGCTGTATTTATTTATATTTTTTTCTTGTGCATTTATCTGAATGCTAAAATTGTTCTTTTTCCCAAGTTACAATGTTGTCATTGTATTTGAGTCATTTTTATTGCTTCATGAATATGTGATTGAATCTGATCTGAAATTTCTGTGAATCTTTATCTTAATAAATATTATTCCAAATTTAATATGTATACTTCTTATATTATGGTCTGATAATCAATTCATGGATGTTAGGTCCACGGACCCTTTAAAAATTGAATATAACGATCACCTTGTTTTTGAAATAACATTACTCCTTCAGTCTTCAGAAAAATCAGCTTTTGTTTAATTCGGCAAAAGGTATTTTCAATGACTGGAGTAAGGAATTGCCTAGTCGGATTGGTTGGATTTATTTTTGCCACTAACATTTCTTCCTTTTCTCATTCAAAATTAAATATAGAGCTAAAAAATGCTATACCGTTGAAAACAGCATTGTCTCCATGAAGCATGTGAGTACATAACCCTAAACCGCCTACCATAAGTCATAGAAATAATTTTCTTAGTTAGCAAACACCCGTATGTGTTTCTCTTTAATCGTGTACTAATACAAGTACATTTATGTATCGTTACTAAAAGGGACTCGAGTCTTTTTATCTTTGGATCCTTATCAGTCTTACATTTTACACGAAATTTCACATTTTACATTATGGTTGAGTGAAAAAAAAAATAAAAAAAAAATAAAAATCAGAAATTTCAAAAATTTAATTGTTTAAATTTTGTCTACTACAAAGTCTATTTATATTACAAAATATCAGCTAAATAAATAAAAAATATTAACAACACAGGATTGCTTATAAATAATAGCTCAAATGTGAAACCATGGCTCGTTAAACTTCGAGAGAAATCAAAATATTAAAAATTAATGTAAAACTGGGAATTGAAGATTTCAGTGTTTAAATATACAATATGCGTATACATACTTTAACATTGATCTTATTTCTTACAGATTTTTAACTACGGCCAATGCTTTATCTCTGTTAGTGCAAGTACGGCTATGTTTACTCCTTTAATGGGTTGTGTGTCCTATCAGGGTGCATATTATTTAAGGTGTCCAGGGGTAATAACGGCCGTTAAGGTTGCTGCAATTTGCATAGTTTGTTTTTCTATTTGATTTTTCAAACATATATAGGATTTGATACATTATCTCTACAGAAAATAATACTTTGGCAGTTACGTAGCATAAATTGTGACGACATGATTTGATGACCAATGCTATTTGGAGCTATCACCCTTGCCATGGAAACAAAATTATTCTGTAAGATAAAATAATGGCATATAAACTCTAAAGATACAATATAAAGATACTCCCCATTCCTAGAAATAAAAAAAATTCTCTTACGACAAATTCCTCTTAATTACGATGTCAGGATGCTGTAATATGCATTTGGATATTTTATTCTCCTTAAATGAAAAAAAAAAGAAGCATACTAAGGAAATACAAATTTCTCGTTATCTTTTTTTTGATTTTCAACAATGACTATGACGTTCTCTTGTTCATTAAAAATAAATAAATGAAAATAAACCCTCTTCAGATGTAGTGTGAGCACTGAAAAAAAAATCAGTCGGAGTAATTACGCTAGTGGATATGTTTTACAAAATAAGTGAGTACCTTAAAGAAAAAAGAAAAAAAATTAACATTAAAATACCAACGAAAAGAGAAGTTAAACTAAACGATGTCGCATCATTTAAAAAATGGAAATTTGTTCGGCGAAAAAAAACTGTTTGATAAACTTCTTTGTGAGTTTAAAAAAGCTTAAATTGGTAATTATAAATTTATGCTGCGTATAACGAAGACGTTTTTAAATTGATCAAATTACTAATCATATAATGATAATTAGAAATTTTAACATATAAGCCTAAAAACTGTAAAAAGTGTGATTAAAAAAATGCACCCGGAATTGTACTAATTTGTATTATAAAAATTAAATAATGCCTTGAGCTACTGCATTGGACTATAAATAAAATGTAAAATGTTAAATTTTTTTTAAATTTTATTATTACATGTTCACAGAAACTCTTAAAACAATTCAGTTTTTATATAAATTTTAGAAAATTAATTTAATTTCACTTAATGCTTCGAAATTACTAAAATATTCATTTGTTTCAGATTAAAATGCTTAAATCATTTTTAATACATTCGAAGTACAATTTTTGTCAGCGTTCTGTATGAATCAATTTTCATTCTCTTTAACAAAATGGATTTTGACTTTTTGCTTACCATTTCTGTTCCAGAGAATATTTCGTTTTAAAGATAAATTTAATAAGCTAAATAAAGCAGAAAAGATTGCTTCAGGGAGAAAATGCAAATGCAATATTTCTCAATAGAGAAAGATCAATGAAGAATCAGCAATATGTGAATCCTCAATTTTTAACATTTTATAGGTTTTTTTTTTATGTCGTTCAACAAATTTTAAGAGATATTGTCTTTTTTTTAATGGATGCCTGATGTGTAAATTGAATTAATTTTGATTCGTGATAGCAGCTTTTGATAATAGTATTCTGAATGTCTTAGAGAAAGGCAATAGCGTCTACAAATGTATATTTAGCTTGTAATAGTAAATGAAGATTTCATTGGAGTAGGTTAGCTAAAGTTTATAAAAAAAGATTATTCAATGCTCTTGCACATTTAAAATTTACAGTTAAAAATTATGTATAATAATAATAATAATAACTACTGTGAACTTATTTTCTTAAAATGAAATAGGTATTATAAATCAGAAATTGCATGATTATGTTTTTTACTTGTTTTATTAATAAAGACAATACAAATCTTGCGTTAAAAACCAGTTTTTTAATTTAAAGTTTTGTTTCAAATTACCTCTTAAAGATAAAATTTCCGTTATAAATACTGTCATACAATAAAAATAAGAGTTAAAACTTTTCCGGTATCTTCGGTACCGCAAGACTTTTAAGGGTTAATGAGAAACTTATATATTCATCAAACTTCAGATTTGATGGACATATAAGTTTAGACTATGAATTAATACAGTTATGAATATATATGCATATATATGAATTAATCAAATGATGTTTTACAGCTTTTTACAAAAATTATTATGCATTTCATTTTAAAAATTATTTCATTAATAACATTTTGACGAGTAAAATTTTGAGTAGTCAATTTAGAAAAAAAATTCTTCGTTTTTATCAAGACTATTATAAAAACGATCTTCCATGCGTGCCTTTTTCAGTGTTATGTCTCACTAGGGAAGCGCATGAAGTGTGAGTCACCGAATTTGACGAAAGTGGTATCGTTGGAAATATCTCATCGTGAGAAGTAAAAATCTCAATGGAACTATCCGTCGAAAATGATTCATTTTCGAGATTTGCGACAATTTATGTCACGCAGCTAGTGAACACTTACTGGGTAACTGCAAAATTTTTTAGCCTCAACTTTAACAAATATGATATCGTTGGAAGCATCTTATTGTGAGGAGTGAAGAACTCAATGGAACTATCCGTCGGAATGGAGCCGTTTTCGAGATATGCCGCAATTTATGTCACGCAGCTAGTGAACACTTATTGGGAAACCGCAAAAATTTTTATCCTCAACTATAACAAAAGTGGTCTCGTTGGAAAGAATTCACTGTGAGGAGTGAAAAACTCAATGGAACTTACCGTCGAAATTCAGCCGTTTTTGAGATATCCGACAATTTATGTCACGTTTTGCACACTTATTACTGATTTTATGCACACTTATTTGAGAATCGAAAGAAAAAAATCTCCATTTTGACGAAAGTGACATCTTTGGAAAGATCTCGTTGTTAGGATCAGAAAATCATGTAGCACTAGGAACCGGAAATGAGATGCTTTTGAGATTTCTGCCACAGAGGTTATATATTTTTCTGTTATTTATAATAAATAATGAAAAGAAGTCATAATTCATTAGTTAGATTTGCGAGTAGAATGTCTCCGTCAGGTACTAACTCCTCGCTAATCCTATTGGATGAAACCTGGGCAGTGTAATGACATCAATGACGAGATCTTTCCAACGATACCACTTTTGTTATAGTTGAGGATAGAAATTTTTGCGGTTTCCCAATAAGTGTCCTCTAGCTGCGTGACATAAATTGTTGCATACCTCAAAAACGGCTCAATTCCGACGGATAGTTCCATTGAGTTTTTCACTCCTCGCAATGAGATCTTTCCAACGATATCACTTTTGTTAAAGTTGAGGCTAAAAAAATTTGCGGTTACCCACTAAGTGTTTACTATCTGTGTGACATAAATTGTCGCATATCTCGAAAATGAATCATTTGCGACGGGTATTTCCATTGAGTTTTTTACTGCTCACGATGAGATCTTTCCAACGATACTTTTTTCGTAAAAATCGGTGACTCACACTTCGTGCACTTCCCTAATCAGGGACACAGAAAATATTACATTAAGATGTACCGACCATTTCGAAAAGTACATAAACGGCACTATTATATTTCATTTATGTAATACGTAAGCATTTAACATCGTTTTGAAGGTCATGAAGTTAAAAGTTGTCATAATTCATTTCTCCATTACAACATGCACATCTTCTAAAAGCAACGCATTTATTGAAATGCAGTTAGATTTCCTATTTGGTCAAGAAAATTTAGTTTGCATAGTTATTTAAATGCAAATATTGAATTAAGTTATAAAGATTGTTCTACTAATTGTAAATAGAAAAATTCTTATCCATCAATAGCTTAGTTATTTAAGTTTTACTAATAAATTTGAGGAATTTTAAATATTATTCACACATTTATAAAACTAATCAGTCTTTCAAAAGAATACAATATATTATGCATTAAATTTGAAAGGAAGTTCGTGAGACATTTAAATTCATAAAATGAATTTTGTTAATAGCATTATAAGCATTGAATACTGAATCATTCTAAATTTATGGATAAATTACAATGATGCGTTATAATGATGAAGCGAAATATTCTTGTGTTTCTAAATTTCAATTTTCCCTTAATAGGTGCATTCGCACTTTTATAAATACGTAGCGCTTATAATCGTCGTTTAGTCAGTTTGTCTATCCGTCTGCCTGCATGTCTGTTTATTCCTCATAATATAAGCAACAAAAAACTACCTTACCCAATTATTTGAAATTTAAAATATATGATTGTTCCATTGTTTTGTCGTTTCATGTTAATTTTCATGACAATTGACTGCTTCGTTTAATTACAGGGACAATCAAAAGCATTCCGTTACACTACGGTCAATTCGAAAAAGAGTTTCAAGTGAATTTTAATAATGTTATTCTCTTTCGAACTTAATAGAATTGATATTCATCTATGAAGTATATGCTAAAACAATTTCTGCGCAACCTTTGGTGCAAAGAATAATTACTATTAATTTAAAGGGCTACATAAAAGTATGACATTGTCATTACATAATTGTATAGGGAAAAACATTGCTTAGGACGCGTTTTGTTAATATTAAAATATTTCCCATTTCATGTAATAGATGTACGTTGCTGAGGTTTACTACAAGTTATTCATGTATAATTGAAATCATATAGTATTTACAGGGTTAAAAAAAGATTTCGGATATTATACTGTATCCGAAGTATTGTATGCTATTACACATTAAGATCTGAAAATTTCTAAAACATTTCTTATAGTACGGACTTAGCTCATTTGCTACATTTGAAGGGCAATTTCCAATTTGTTTTTAAGTATGCACAAAAAATGTATTCATGCGTATAATTGTGTCTTATTGTAATTTTTAATCTTAACTTCATTCATTTGTTTTATGTTGCCTTCATTCATTTCTTTTTGTATTCATAAGTTTTCCTCAATATTTACTATAGGTCAAGGTTGTTAACTTGAACCACTATTTCCACTACTCTAGCGATTTAACGTTTTTATTACAAACTTTTGAAATTTTTCAGCTGTCATGGGTGACATATGTTGCCCGTACGCTTAACACATTCTCTGTCGATCACGCGCCAGCGCGTGATATGGCACCAAGGTTAAAGTTCTCCTCACGCTCCAGCGCGTGTTGTGGAGTGATGTCCAATAACCAGTCACGCGCTGCCGCGGAAAAATCATTTACGGATTCTTTGTTATAAAAAGTAAATCGGCTTCTGGGAAAAACCCACTTCTACAGTTCGGCATTAACTATCATCACATCTTCACGTAAGCGGCAGCGAAGGTGTTAATATCAGGTTAAACATATAAATGATCATGGAAAATATTAATCATTTTTAAACCACTGGAGTTTAAATTAATACTTATTTGCTATATATGTAGGAATATTATATTGTTAATGTAAAAATATGTTTTTGAAAGAAATCTCTGATATCTTTTCGTAATTTTAAAGCGAGTGTCGAGCTCGTGTTCAACAGTAGCGTTAAACCCGTTTGTAAAAACGCATTTGTAAAAAACATAATTGTATTTAAATTACCATAAAATGTAAAAATAGCTTGTTTATTAACTTTTAAATGTTTTAACTAATGTAAGAGACATTAGTGAATTAATAAAAAAAGTCAATATAAATAATATCCTAAGAGTAACTAATATAATTTAAAACAATCCTTGTGAAATACAAAAATTTGTGAGTCAAAACAATTTAATAAGCCATTAAAGTATTAGTTTGTTTTATTAATTCAGTTTCGAGATAATTTAAATATGAATAAATTGCGATGTATATGCACTATAAATCCTTGCTCATCACAAATGTTTGGATCCTGGAGATTCAAAATTTAATACGAAAATGGAATAACTAAATATAGAGACACGCAAGTCATAGAAATGAATTAGTTTATGTGTTATTCAAATCATGCACGACATGCAAAAATTAACATTTGCATTTTTAATTATGTATTTGCAGTCATTTAAGAAGTATATATATGTTAATAAAAGGCATAATTCTTTTTAATGTATCATTTGTAACATAATATAACAAGATCAGCAATAGTTTAATTGTAAAATACTGAAATAATTTAAAGAACTTAAATTAAAAGAGATGGACATTTATAAGGTATTGTAATCATTATTTTCAATATAAGCTACTTACTAACAACTCAAGACGTTTTATTTAAGTTTAACCTCTTCGCTGCGGGCGTTTATTACAATATTTTTAATTATTACTGAATTATTTCTTCTCTCGTTTGATTTCAGAGCGAGATTTTTGTTTTATTTTCATTAGCTCAAATCTTAAAACTCGAAACATATTATTCTTATATTGAAATTTCATTTATATTTGAGTATCATTAATAAAATGGGACAAAACTGATGTACCCATTTGGGTACTCAGGGACTGAAGAGGTTAAAACATTTTCTTTATTTATCAGCTATGCTTATCAGTATTTTTTTATATATAAATCTGTATTCTCTTTGATTACGCATTTTAAAAGAAAAACAAACTGGAAATTGCACGTCAAAGACAAATGAGGTGTGTTCGTTTTATGGACAAATTTATGCAATAGCTCTTAAATTCTTATTCAGAAATGCATAAACACAAAATATGATAAAATTATAGAACAATTATGGAGCAATTTAACTTTATTAATGCAAGGTAGAGAACTCAGAGACAAACCGAATTCTCAAACATTTTCAAATGTGATATAAAGTGTAAAAGCGCCCAATAGGTTTAAATTTGATTTTCTAAAATTTATACCAAATAGAGGGTAGAATATTTTAATTCTGTTATATTTCCGTGAATTTTGCCTACTGCATTTACATACGTAAATACCACTATTTAACTAAAATTCTTTGTATGCCCTGTGTTATATTTTTCATCACTCTATAAACATATTTGGGTTTAGTAAATTCAGTTCAACTTTAAGATGCAAAACTTATTTTATGCTATCATTTAGCTCCTTTTGTTCATATTCTGTAAAATGCGCAGTTTCTACTGTGTTACCCTGTATAGATTTACATCAGACACAAGACAAAATTCAAAAATTTAGTTAAAATTAAAAATCATATCACAATTAAAATTGCACTTCTAGAAATCATCTCTAACATAAAGTATTTCGGTTGCAGTATTGTATCTTAAATCTTTTGTGAATAATGTGTGTTATATAATACAGGAAATAACTCATAGTAAACCTCAGCAACGTATATCAATTTCATTATATGTGAAATACTTTAACATGCTTAAAATATGTTTTAAACAACGTTTCACCATATACCATTAAATAAAGAACTGAATACATAAAAAGAAAGTAACATCAAAATTAAAGAAGTGTATGCCATATATTGGTGAATAAATATTGTTTGCATTTTTGAACAGATTTTTTTGTTGTATATGCTTAAATTTCATGTCTTAATGGCAGGAAAGTATATCTCCAATTATTATTTGCTTTACTATGTAAAATTATTTTTAAATCAGCATAACATTCAGAATTTATATTGTTGCAGAAACAAATTCTAAGATTATATATATATATATATATATTGTTACGAATTTTGTAAATAGTTAGTGTTTGTACTGTAAAATAATGTAAATAATCTTATTAAGCTCCATTTCTTTACTAATATTAGTTTTTGTTACATTGTCTCTGTTATCAAGCAAACTTGTCTATTATTTTCAGTGAATGTCTATGGAAGCTTTGCGAAATATTAGAGATATCGCCATGTTGGCGACAAACTTGACGATTGTTGGCGATGGTAATCCTTCCCTATTTATGGTAACCCCCCTTGGGTCTACTGATACATTGAATGTTGTTCCGTGGTTTTCCAGTTTTTTCTAGAAGGTTGTAGAAATTTCCACCGCATGCGGCGAGACTATATATAGGAGAGCCGTATGCGAGCTGTGTTGTTATTATTTACCAGTCAGTCATTGAGTGAACAAGGCATTTGTTAAGCAAGTTTGTTGAGTTTCATTTATGTTGTTTTGAATGTTATTAAGTGTTGAGACGTTGTATAAAGAGTCTCTGGGATCTAAAGCTGTACTTTTACGATAGATTTGAGCAGTTATTTTTGAATATCTAGTAATATTTGTGCGTTTTGAAGACTTTGTTGTTCTGAAGATCTGTAAATAAATTATTTTCTACTTTTCTAAGAAACAAGAGTTTGAAGTTGTCTAACCATAAGATCAGAAGAACCCTATATACGCAACAATATATATATATATATATATATATAAACATGGTGCACACTCTCAACGGTGGCCAATGGCTAATTTCTAAACAGTTAGTCATAGACATATAGTTCCAATTGGAAAATGCTTTAAAAAAGGTAAAGAATTGTTTTTCAAGCGATTTAGGACAACAAAAAATTTTATTAAAAAATTAATAAAATTTATTTTTTATACGGTCGCCCGGTCCAATTAGTGATATTTAGTAAAACTTTTCCATCACAATATCAAGCATTACAAAAAGGTCTCATTCATCTAACGTTAAAATTGACAGAGTTATGAAACTTTAATTTTCATGACCTTAAACCACTTTTCTGTAGCTGAAAATGAATGAGTAGGACTTATTTTCAGGGAATATACTAAGTGCTTAAATTAAATTAAATGGCATCCATTTCCAACGCTGTCACATACCTAATTCCTAAACCATTTGTCACCGACATATAGTTCCAATTACAAAAATGCTTTAAATGTGATAAAGAAATATTTTAAAGCAGTTTAACTGAAAGTGCTACCACCATATAAGATTTTAGGCAGTGTTAATTTTTATTAATTAACTTTTAGATTGGTTAAAATACACTGTTAGAAGCTATTAACGGATTAAGGACAGAACTGACCAATAAAATCGACAAAGGCCAAGAAGAGTTGGCGGAAAAAATGAATAAAGGCCAAGAAGAGTTGACTGAAGAAATGAGAAGAAGCCAAGAGAGAATGGGAGAATTAAAGGAGGAAGTTAATAAAAGCCAAGAAGAAATGAAGAAAACTTTGGAAGATAAGTTCTCGTCGGTAGAGAGAAGAATAGATTCGGTAGAAGAGAAAATTCAGAATGAAGTTAGTATCTTTGAACAGAAAATGGAAAGGAAAATGGCGGAAGTAGAAGATAAAATTCAGAATGAAGTTTGTAACGTTGAAGAGAAAATCAGTAACGTTGAAGAGAAAATACTAGGTGAAATAGATGAAAAGCTAAATAAAAAAGTACAAGATCTTGAGAAGAAGCTTTCAGCGTCCAGTGGTAATTATGAAGAATTTAGGAATTCGACTGCTTCTCCCGTGCACATCAAGCTGTCGACATACGACGGAAAGAGTTCTTGGCAAGTTTAAAAGACCCAATTCACCATTGTGGCCGAAGCGAACAAATGGAGTGACGAGGTGAAAGCTTGTCAACTGGCAGCGTCTTTGAGAGGAGAAGCCGCCGACGTGCTGCAAACATTGCCCGATATGACGCAACTCATTTTGACACTCTAAGTTGCACTTGAAATGAGATTCGGAGAAAAATTCTTCGAGGATTATACGAGAATACAAATGAAGAGCCTCCATCAAAAATCCTCCACTGCAATATTTTGTAGACGGAATAAAAAATCCAGAAGTGCAGAGAGCGGTATGAATGGCAGATGTGCAGGATATTAAGGCTGCATTACTATATGCCTTAAAGTTGGAAGCAGCTACACAAGCCAGCCGAAGAGATCGTCATTCAGTCCGAGGGGCAACGGTGAACAAAAGCTCAGACACTGAGAGCGACGTCTTGAAAGAAATTAGGAAATTAAATCAAGAGATTGAAACTTTAAAATATGGAAGAACAAGCTCAAGAAGACAGAATCTCACGTGCTGGCGATGCGGTTATACAGGACATCTCCGAAGAAATTGCCCCAAAGTCCACGAACATGAGATAAATTCAAGACCAGAGAATAAAAATCCCCACCTGAAGATCCTTCAAATATCGAAAATGAGTGGCGGCGATAATGAATTATATGTGATAGGATTTATTAACGAGATTCAATGCCGTATGATTGTGGTTACAGGAGCCAATGTAACAATAATAAGAGAAGATTTGGCTCGAAAATTGAAATGTAAACTCATCTGGACTCCACTCTGCGTTACCCTGCAAACTGAGACGGGCGACAAGATAGGCATATATGGAAAGGCCAATTTAACCATCAACTTTGGAGAAACGAAATATTACCATACGGCATATGCGGCTGACATAACAGATCCTTGCTTAATCGGACTACATTTTCTAAAGAAGTTTGGCTTCAAACTTGATTTCAAAAATAACAAAATTCTCTCAAAATTTCAAGAAATAAGTCTTTTTGGATCAAATAACGAAATTGAATGTAAACAAGCAGTAATAGTCAAAGAAGACATCAATCTAGATCCAAGAACAGAATTTTTAGTTCCAGCTGTAATTAAAAATGAAACTAATTACCGATTTGGCCATATAGATTATACAGAAGACAATAGTAAACAAGCAGGAGTATTGGTGGCTTCATCTGTAGTGGACCTCTCGAAGAAGACCATTCCAGTCAGAATTGCTAACATCGGTGATAAGACAAGGACTATCAAGAAAGGAGAGGTGATAGCATCATGCGCTCCTGTGTCGTGCATAAGTCAAAATTCCAATCACTCTCAGAAATCTTCAGATAATTTAGACAAGGATTTGTTACAAAATACGGACTTAGGTCCAAATCAAAGGGATGCTGCGGAAAGTTTAGTTAAAGAATTTCAAAGTTTATTTTCCCAAACATCTGAAGACTTTGGACAAACTAAAATGGCACAACACCGAATTAACACGGGAGATCACTCTCCTATTAAACAGCACCCTAGACGATTACCTTTTGCCAAGCAAGAAGAGGTGTAGAATTTAATTAAGGATATGGAAGAAAATGACGTCATCGAACCATCGACAAGTCCATGGGTGTCTCCCATTGTATTAGTAAGAAAGAAGGATGGTTCTACAAGTTTTAGTGTAGACTACCGCCGACTGAATGACGTCACCAAAAAGGATAGTTACCCTCTGCCAAGGATTGACGACACTCTTGACACACTTGCGGGTAACACTTGGTTCTCGACTTTAGACCTGAAGAGTGGTTATTGGCAGGTAGAGATCCATCCCGACGACCGCGAGAAGACTGCTTTCACAACGGGACAAGGATTATGGCAATTCAAGGTAATGCCTTTTGGTCTATGTAATGCACCTGCAACTTTTGAACGCCTTATGGAAACGGTTCTCCGGGGGCTGTCATATGAGGCATGTCTTGTTTATTTAGACGATATCATAATCATAGGAAAATCTTTTGATGAACATCTGAACAACCTCAGGCGGTCGCCTCAAAAGTTAAAGGAAGCTAATTTGAAGTTAAGCCCTTCGAAGTGCAGTTTGTTTCTTAATGAAGTCGCCTACCTGGGACACATCATTTCGTCGGAAGGAGTTAGGACTGATCCGGAGAAGATATTGGACGTGAAAAATTGGAATCGTCCAGCAGATGTTCACCAGCTTCGGACTTTTCTAGGATTATGCACCTATTACAGAAAATTCGTCAAAGGCTTCTCGATGATTGCAAGACCACTTCATAAATTAACAGAAGCCAATCAAAAATTCATGTGGACACAGGAATGCGACGCTGCTTTCGAAAAGCTTATGGAGGCCTTAACAACCACTCCAATTCTGTCATATCCTCAAATCGATAAACAGTTTATACTTGATACGAATGCAAGTAACGAAAGCATTGGCGGTGTACTGTCCCAGGAAATCGACGGCCAGGAGCGTGTTATCGCCTATTTCAGCAAGTGCTTGTCAAAAGCAGAGCGAAACTAGTGCGTAACAAGAAAAGAGCTTCTTGCTGTAGTGAAAGCCATAGACCATTTTCATCACTATCTTTACGGTCGAAAATTCCTGATCCGAACTGATCATGCTTCTCTAACTTGGCTATTGAATTTTAAGAACCCTGAAGGCCAGATAGCCAGGTGGATACAAAAGCTTCAAGAGTACGATATGGAGATACGCCATCGAAAAGGCTCATCACATGGAAATGCAGATGCTCTCCCAAGAAAACCCTGCTCAGAGAATTGTAGATACTGCGACCGGGTTGAGAAGAAATTTAATGTCAAAGGCCCTATAGTAAGACAAATTACAACTGGGTCTACATCATCGCAAGATCCGTGGAGTGACGAGAGCCTGCGTAAAGATCAACTTGCTGATCCTGAAATTAAGCCAGTTCTAGAACTGAAAGAGAAGTCGAACAGTAAGCCCAGCTGGCAAGACATGGCCCATTACCATCCTACGACTAAACGTTATTGGGCCCTCTAACATTCCCTACATTTGAAGAACGGTAATTTGTACCGAAAATGGGAGTCTGACGATGGAAAGACATGTAGATGGCAACTACTATTCCCTAAGTCGAGAACTTCTCTGGTCCTTCAAGAACTTCATGGTAGTCCCACAGGAAGTCATTTTGCTGTTATGAAGACCCTGCAAAAGGTTCGAGAGCGTTTCTACTGGAATAATGTTTGCAGTGATGTGGAGAATTGGTGTCGAACTTGTGACACTTGTGTAGCACGTAAAGGTCCAAAGAGGCGCACCCGTGGACGATTGCAGCGTTATAATGTAGAAGCTCCTTTCGAACGAATTGCTCTAGACATCATGGGTCCTCTTCCTAGAACATCTGATTGCAACAAATACATCCTCGTTGTCATGGACTACTTCACCAAGTGGCCTGAAGACTACGCCATACCTAATCAAGAGGCGGTAACCGTAGAAGACATACTGGTTCAACATTGGGTTTCAAGATACGGAGTTCCTCTTCAAATCCATTCCGATCAAGGAAGAAACTTTGATTCGGCTGTGTTTAAGGAAATGTGCGGACTACTCGGCGTGGACAAAACTCGAACTACACCTCTACATCCTCAATCGGACGGCATGGTGGAGCGGTTCAATCGTACAATCCTAAATAGCCTCTCTCTCCTGGTGTCTAGAGACCAACAGGACTGGGACAAGAAATTGCCTCTTTTCCTGCTTGCCTACAGGAGTGCTACTCATGAGGCCACTGGTCACTCCCCTTCTCAAATGCTCTTTGGTCGTGATCTTCGTCTGCCTGCGGATCTTTTGTCTGGCCGTACTCCTGACGCTCCTTTGTCGCTTGAAGAATATGTGGATGGACTCCAGGCACGAATTGAGGAGGTTCATTGTCTAGCGAGGAACCGAATCGGACTGGCATCAGAAAATATGAAGACACGGTACGACATAAAAGCAACTGCACATGAGTTCAGCAAAGGTGACAAAGTTTGGTTGTAGAATCCCATACGTCATAAGGGACTGTCGCCAGAACAACAAAGAAACTGGGACGGTCCTTACACAGTCGTCAACAGGCTGAATGACGTCGTCGTTCGCATACGAAAGTCGCCACACACCAAGCCCAAGGTCGTACATTATAACCGGCTAGTCCCTTATTTTGACCAAAGTGATTAGAAATTCAAAACTGGAATTTCAGACCATGGTCATGAAAGTCGCTTTTTGTAAATATGTAAATAATAATTAGTTCTTTTTTATGTAAATCTTATTATTATTATTTGTTTATTTATTTATAAATTTGTTTATTTATTTTAAGTGTTTTCCTCTACCTCAAGGATTGCACTGCCCGGGACGTGCAGTCTTTGAGGAGGGGGTAGTGTTACGAATTTTGTAAATAGTTAGTGTTTGTACTGTAAAATAATGTAAATAATCTTATTAAGCTCCATTTCTTTACTAATATTAGTTCTTGTTACATTATCTCTGTTATCAAGCAAACTTGTCTATTATTTTCAGTGAATGTCTATGGCAGCTTTGCGAAATATTAGAGGTATCGCCAAGTTGGCGTCACATTTTGCGACTAATTTTGGTCGCCAAATTTGGCGCTATATCGCCAAGTTGGCGACAAACTTGGCGATTGTTGGCGATGGTAATCCTTCCCTATTTATGGTAACCCCCCTTGGGTCTACTGATACATTGAATGTTGTTCCGTGGTTTTCCAGTTTTTTCTAGAAGGTTGTAGAAATTTCCACCGCATGCGGCGAGACTATATATAGGAGAGCCGTATGCGAGCTGTGTTGTTATTATTTACCAGTCAGTAATTGAGTGAACAAGGCATTTGTTAAGCAAGTTTGTTGAGTTTCATTTATGTTGTTTTGAATGTTATTAAGTGTAGAGACGTTGTATAAAGAGTCTCTGGGATCTAAAGCTGTACTTTTACGATAGATTTGAGCAGTTATTTTTGAATATCTAGTAATATTTGTGCGTTTTGAAGACTGTGTTGTTCTGAAGATCTGTAAATAAATTATTTTCTACTTTTCTAAGAAAAAAGAGTTTGAAGTTGTCTAACCATAAGATCAGAAGAACCCTATATACGCAATATATATATATATATATATAAACATGGTGTACACTCTCAACGGTGGCCAATGGCTAATTTCTAAACAGTTAGTCATAGACATATAGTTCCAATTGAAAAATGCTTTAAAAAAGGTAAAGAATTGTTTTTCAAGCGATTTAGGACAACAAAAAATTTTATTAAAAAATTAATAAAATTTATTTTTTATACGGTCGCCCGGTCCAATTAGTGATATTTAGTAAAACTTTTCCATCACCCTATCAAGTATTACAAAAAGGTCTCATTCATCTAACGTTAAAATTGACAGAGTTATGAAACTTTAATTTTCATGACTTAAACCACTTTTCTGTAGCTCAAAATGAATGAGTAGGACTTATTTTCAGGGAATATACTAAGTGCTTAAATTATATTAAATGGCATCCATTTCCAAAGCTGTCACATACCTAATTCCTAAACCATTTGTCACCGACATATAGTTCCAATTACAAAAATGCTTTAAATGTGATAAAGAAATATTTTAAAGCAGTTTAACTGAAAGTGCTACCACCATATAAGATTTTAGGCAGTGTTAATTTTTATTAATTAACTTTTAGATTGGTTAAAATACACTGCTCAAAACAATTAAAGGATATTGCAGTTTTAGGTGGATTTTGTATCTGGGAAACTTTTTAGCTGATTGATACATGGTCGACAGACATAGTAGGTTATGAGAATAAATTACACATGTTTAGCAGAAAAAATGCATTTTTTTCGCATTTTGTACAAAAGGAAAAAAACACAATTTGTGCATATGAGGAAAAAAGAATAAGAAAAGGTGTTTTCTTCAAAGAAATTCATTTTCAGTAGGGGGTATGGTTTCCACAGGCGGCCCGCAACGTTGAACACCTTTGAGGCATGGACTCAATGAGGCTATTAATTACGAATTGTTGTATTCTGCCCCTCTCTTCCAGAGGAGCTCTTTCCAGTTCTTGGAGAATTTGTGGGGGTTGTTGGCGGCCAAAAACTCGTCTTCCTAGAGCGTCCCAAACGTGCTCGATTGGATTCATGTCTGGAGAACACGCTGGCCATTCCATTCGAACGATTCCTTCCTCGAAAAGGAAATCCTCCACCAGGTTTGCACGATGTGGCCTGCAGTTATCGTCCATTAAAATGAAGTTATCTCCGATTGCTGTAGCGTAAGGGACTACAATAGGTCTGATGATCTCATCCCTATATCGGCGACCAGTCAGAGCTCCATCTCGAATGATGTAGAGGTCAGTGTGCCCGTCAATGGAGATGCCACCATACACCAACACACCTCCACCGCCAAATCTGACACTTTCGTGCACGAACGCAGGATTATTCCTACTGCCACGGTCCCTCCAGATGAAAATACGCCTGTTATCTGGATGCACAGAAAAACGGGACTCGTCAGAAAACAGAATATTGCTCCATTCACTTTTCCTCCAGTTGACATGCTCGGTTGCCCACTCCCCGCGGTCGCGACGATGCCTTGAAGTTAATTAAACACATACCATCGGTCGGCGAGCATAAAGTCCTACAGCATGGAGCCGGTTTCGGACAGTTTGAGTTGAAATCGTGGTGCCTGTAGCCGAGCAAAGGTGTTGTTGGAGAAGAGTAGCGTTCATGTTTCGGTGTCTCCGAGCTGTTAACGCTAAATACCGATCTTCATTGGGCGTTGTTACCCGTCTACGACCTTGCCCTGGTCTTCGGACTGCACATCCACTCTTAAAAAACGGTTCCAGATCCTGGAAAGGACACTTTGTGACACTCAAATGGATTGAGCTACTTCGGCTTGAGTTTTTCCCCCTTCTAACCTACCAACAATTCTCCAAGCTTCTGAATCTGTCAAATGACTTCGCTGAGACATCGTAGTCATCGAAACAAAGCAATCACTGAACGCCGATCATTTTTGTCTTCATTCTCTTTTATCCAGTTGAAAGTCAAATTTCATTCGCTGCCGCTGATGCGACGTTTTTGACGTCGAACTCAAAATTTGCATACTCCACAGTTTGAAAACCAGAAAAAATTGCATTTGTGATTCTCTTCTTCTATTTTCGGCAAAAAAAAAATTCGTTTATATCTTTATTTTATATAAAACTTCAAATATCCTTTAATTGTTTTGAGCAGTGTAGTTGAAGACTTGAATCTTAAAATTCTCTTTATAGAGAAAATAAAATTTTGCGAAATCGCGATTTTATTTTTAAAAGATGTGTTATTTTGATAAGCTTACTTTTTACTTAAAACGTTCGTATGTAAGTTTCCCTAGCTGAAAATTTCTATTCCAATTTCAATTCACTTCCAAATATCCGAACGAGGTTCAATTTGCACACTTATTTATATCCAATGACATTGTAATATTAATACAAATTGAGGTGCGTACCATTTATTTATTTTATAGCACTACACAAAATTCTGTTAGGTTAAGTAATCTACTAGAATTTTAAATGTTTGTCATTTTGTAACAATTGTAACTGTTGATTTTCATAATTTAAATTAAAAAACTTTGTCTTTTTTTACTTATATTTTTAGTAAAAAATTTACTTTAATATGTAATTATCTAAATAAATTAAAAAATAATACTGTCAAATTTATTTTACTTTTAATGTTTAATGTTAAATTTTATAACTTGCTTTTCTTTTTATTTCCAGTAAATTTCTGACTGACCCCTAATTTGCAACAAAAAATATGCTTGAACTTTAAACAGCTATTACTCGGTTTGTTTTAATCGCAGAGGAATGGGACTTATTTTGTATTACTTGTTAGAGTAGTGGTAAAAATTTACTAAATATCACTTATAGGACCGAGGGACAGTACAAAAATTTAATTTTCGTAATTTTTTAATATTTTTTTTTTACCTTAATCGCTTAAAAAACAATTCTTCACCTTTTTTAAAGCATTTTTGCAATTGGAACTATGCGTCTATGACTAACGGTTGACAAATTAGCCATTGACCACCGTTGAGTGTGGACACGCTGTATATATACACTATATTGCCATTGATTATTGGACACTTGCGATTTTAGACATTTTACTAAATATCTAGAAAAATACATGAGGAATCATCTCGAAACTCTTAGTGTATAAATAAAATAGTATACGCCATATATCTCCGTGAAGATTTTTTTCCCGAAACTCCATAGGGGACCGTCAAGAAATTAAAAAAGAATGAATATCTTTTCAATAACCCTGTCAAAACTAATGTAGCAAAAGCGCTCAAACTCTAGATTATGATTGAATGCCTTATTCCCATACGCCTTGTTCATTTTTATGCAAATAACATGCATACTCGCAGAGTAATTAAGGTTTTTATAAAAATGGTCCCAAATTTTTCCAAGTTTTTTCCTTATAATTTTCAGAGTTCTTAATATAAAATAATATTTTTTTCAGAAAATATGACAAACAACATTGCACACAGTACCTTGTAATCAGAATTAAAAAATAATGAAAATTGTGTAAAAAATGAGTAGGTTTACTAAATAATTTTTTACTGCGCATGCGTCAACGATATCAAAATTTCATTTGCATATTATGTTAGTTAAATGTATAGAGCAACTTTTGTAACAGTCACAAAATCATAACTTGAAAATTCTGAAAATAAACGTCATTTGAATTAGTTGAAAATCCGTTATTCTCAAAATGAAGCAAAAACAAGAGGGGTTGTATTCATATATTTAATGATTAGTGTCAATATAGAATACACAATACGGTACTAATGTATTACTACATTTGGATAAAATCCCTCATTTTTTTGCTTCATTTTGGAAACAACGGATTTTTCTATAGACGATTACTTTCAGAATTTTCAAGCTATGACTTTGAGACTTTTACAAAAGTTGCTTTATATATTTAGCTAACATAATATGCAAATGAAATTTTGATATCTTTGACGCATGCGCAGTAAAAAATTATTTAGTAAACCTATTCATTCTTCATACAATTTTTATTATTTTTTAATTCTGATTACAGGGTACTGTGTGCAATGTTGTTTGTCCTATTTTCTGAAAAAAATATTATTTTATATTAAGAACTCTGAAAATTATAAGGAAAAAACTTGGAAAAATTTGGGACCATTTTTATAACAACCTTAATTACTCTGCGAGTATGTATGCTATTTGCATAAAAATGAACAAGGCGTATGAGAATAAGGCATTCAATCATAATCTAGAGTTTGAGCACTTTTGCTACATTAGTTTTGACAGGGTTATTCAAAAGATATTCATTCTTTTTTAATTTGTTGACGGTCCCCTATGGCGTTTCGGTAAAAAATCTTCACGGCGATGTATGGCATATACTATTTTATTTATACTCTAAGAGTTTCGAGATGATTCCTCATGTATTTTTCTAGATATTTAGTAAAATGTCTAAAATCGCAACTGTCCAATAATCAATGGCAATATAGTGTATATACATATATACACTGGTGTGCAAAACTTAAGGACGAAGGGATTTTCAAGCGATAATTTTCACGCGAATATTTAACAGGAAGTAATGTAATTCGAATAATCACTATCCCTGCATAACAGCTAGTCCACATAACATCTCATTCAGGTCACACATGGTCACAAGGGTCACAGTCTCTATCGCAAAACAAAAAATAGGAAATTCCATATGCCACTTTTATGGATCTCAAATGACTACTATATGTCTCCCCACTGTCAGGTCACTGCGACTGCTGCTTTGAGACGAGTCACCAGGTGACTTTACAGTGTCGTTCTCTTGAGACTCTCATGTGACTGTCATTTGGAGGCTCAATTACAAAATCATTGTGGATGTTGCATTATTATAAAAAAAACAAATAATGAAACATTAAAGTCACATGGTGATTTACTGTCACAAGACTTCGTCAAATGGTAACAGAGATCCTACTGTGAAGTAACCACTGTGAAAAGTTGTGAAAACTCACCATGTGACTTTAATGGGACATTGTTTGGTGATTTATCATAATACAACATTTACAATGACTTTGAAATTGAGCCTCCAAATAACAGTCACATGAGAGTCTCAATAAAATGACACTGTAAAGTCACTTCGTAACTCGTCACAAAGCAGCAGTCGCAGTGACCTGACAGTAGAGTCACATATAGTAGTCATTTGAGGCTTATAAAAGAGACATGAAATTTTATATTTTTTTGTTTCACCGTAGTGACTGTGACTCTTGTGACCATCTGTGTCCTCAATGAGAGGTTATATGGACTAGCTATTATGCAGGGATAGTAGTTATTCAAATTATTCCTTTTGATTATTCGCGTGAAAATTATCCCTTGAAAATCCCTTGAAAATTGACATTTTGGGACTCCGTCCTTAAATTTTGCACACCAGTGTATGTATATATTTATGAGAATAAAGGATGAAGTATTCAGAAATAAAAGATAATAAACTCAATGATTTAATAATCGTGATATCCTAAGGGAGACTCGTGTGGTGATGAGTGGAATGAAAGAGGTGTTTATAGATTTTTCAGTGATGGCGAGTTTGGTGGATTTTTAATGCAAAACTCAGGGAAGCTTGTTTATTCTTGTTATTATTCTGTTCTACTGTTATATTTGAATGTTACGTATTTATTTCATGTCTATTAAAATTTTATATTTTCAAGAATATTAGTTTTGCTTAAATCATAAGTTTTAATCATTTACAATCCCACAAGTTTTGGGTGCTCGGCCGAGATGATTTCGATGATTAATATTTGAATTTGATTTTCACAATGGAAACTATTTTGTACAAAGAAGTTAAAAGTATAAGAAGAATGTTTTGTTTTTAAACTAAAATGTATTATATTAAAAAAGGGAACTGATTGTCGTACGTGTAATGATTAGAAATTATTCGTAATCAAGCCTGCAAGGTAGTGCAATATTTTGTTTTGTGGAAGTGTAAACAATAATAAATAATGTGCATTCTAAATAAAGCTCGTTAAAGGCGGATTTGTGAGCATCGTGTGATAACCTAGGTATAGTTGTGACTTAGAGTCCAAGAATCATTGATTTGATAAAGTTGGTGACTGAATCAAAGGATTATGAAGATACTTTTGTAAAAGTTCGACTTGAAGTCATTGCTGCGGAGAAAATAGAAAAAGAAAGGCTAGAAGCAGAAAAAAGAAGGCTAGAAGCAGAAAAAGAAAGGTTAGAAGCAGAAAGAAGATTAAAAGAAAGAAAACTAGAGATGGAGTATGAATTACGAAAAATTGATCTTCGAGGGAATATGACAAACATAAGTGACGGTTCGACTGTAACTGGTTCAGGTAAGCAACCAGATTTGTCTAAATTAATTATAAAAATTAAAGGTGATATTAGTATATATTTAGCTTTTTTCGAGAGACAAATTTCTAGGGTGAATATAATAAAAGAAATTAGGTAATGCACTTATTAAGTTTGATGCCGCTAGAAATTGCTAATGTTATAACTAGAGAACCAAAAACATTAACAAATAACTTCGATTACGTAAAAAAACTTGCTGCTCAAAAGATTCAAATTGACACGAGAAGAGTTTAGGCAAAAATTAATGTCGCATAGGAAAGAAAATTCAGCCACTTGGCGCGATCTAGCGTTTAAATTAAGAAATTATTTAGAAGAATGGATTACCGGTCTTGATGTATCTAATTTTAAAGAATTAAAAAAAATAATATTAGCAGATCAAATCAAGAGATGATTACCGATAGAAATGAAAGAACATTTTATCAATGATCCTCCCAAAATTAAAAGTGTTCATGTGATAGTTTGTAAATTAGATGATTATAAAACAGAAAGGCGTAATGTTAAAACCATGAATAGAAACTCACACCACTTTGCAAATAGGAAGTGAAAAATGCGCGAATATGGCATTTCAAAACCGTGGTTACCATCTCAACGTTATGATACTTTACGAAAACAACAATTTACAGATAATACAGCTAATATAAATGAATCTTCTTATTTAAATGAAAGGAACAGGGCACAAATTTTGTGTTTCAAAAGTAACCGTCTTGACCACGTAATATCTCAGTGTAATAATGGGAATAATAAACAAATAAAAAATGACAGCCAAAATCGGAGCCAAAAGCCGAGATTATCCAATCACAAAGAGATGAATTCCGCAGTAATCAAACAAAACAACAGCGCTAAACCAGATTACATGATAAATATTGACATTAACGGTGAAAAGACACAGATCTTCTTTGATACTGGAAGTGATATCAGTTTGGTGAGTTATGAATGTTATACGAAGATGTGCTCGCGAAGATTATTTTCAAATAATATCTCTTTGTCAAGCATAAATGAAGTGGTTGTTTATCCAAAAGGATACTTTCCATATGAATTTAATATTGATGGTTTTCTAATCAAAGCAAATTTGTACGTATTAGAATCTCTTGCATGTGATATTTTATTAGGATATGATGAGATTAACAAGTTAAATTTCGCGATAAATGAGAACGGAATTAAGATCGTTGGCAAACGCAACAATATTCAAGTAGGTGGTATAGAAGTCCAAAAGAATTCTATTATAAAATTAAATCCTGCTGCCAGAAATAATAATGAAATGAAAATGGCTAAGTTAGATAATTCACGTGATGAAAATATTATAGTTGCAAATTATAATAATGCAGGAGGTAATTTCTTGATTAATTTCTTGAGTGTCATAGAGGATAATGAAATTGATTTGAGTCACGTGAGAAATTTGAAAATAAGAAAAGAAATAAATGAAAAAAAAAGAAAATTTAATTAGAAAGAAAAAATTGAATGAAAGAAATGAAGTATTGCAAATAGGGCGAATGAGCGACCTAATGTACATGCGGCCAATGAAAATAAAAATGAAACGACGAAAATTGAAAAACATTACAAACGGAAAAACACAAGGGAAGAAAAGAATATTCAAGGAGTAAATGCAAATCATCGGAGATTTATTAGGAATTACAAGAAGTGTGATTAAAATTACAGAAATGAAGAAAGAAAATATTATCGGAGAAATAATTTTGATGGAAATCATCAGACATATGAAAATCCGAGAAAATATTCAGAGGTACAGCAATCAGAAAGAGCACATAAAGTTTTTGAAAAAGAAAGGGTTGAACCGTGTGAAAGGAATAACAATAAATTGGAAGGTAAAAAAGTATAGAAACAAATTTTAATGGTCGAAGTAGAAATCTATTATTATAGAAAACAATTAAACATGATGAGAAAAATACCTAACAGATATAAATTAAATGATCATGTGGTAATCCAAGAAACGCAGTATGGGGCAGGATTGAAAAAAAGGAAAATTTCTTGGACCGAGGAAAATTATTAAAGTAAAACCATATGATCGTTATGATGCAAAGAGAATTGGAGACCATGATAGACAACAGGATATCTATTACTACAGAATACATGAAGCCCTAGGGTAACGCATCTGCATAACGTGAGATGTTTTTGTTTTATGTTTACTTGTTTTACTTTGAATTTGTGTGAATTTGTGTCCAAATTTTTAAAAGCAGCTGACGAGGTCACCAGAAACGTCAGGATGACCGAGAATGTGGGAATAAAGGATGAAGTATTCAGCAGTAAAAGACAATAATCTCAATGATTAAATGAACGTGATATCTTAAGGGAAACTCGTGTGATGAGATGCAAGGAAAGAACGAGGTGTTGTATAGATTTTTCAGCGATGGCGAGTTTGGTGAATTTATAATCCAAAGCTCAGAGAAGCTTGTTTATGCTGAATATTATTCAGTTCTACTGTTACATTTGAATGTTACGTATATATTTTATCTCTATTTAACCTTTTTATATTTTCAAGAATATTAGTTTTGTTTAAATGATAAGTTAATCACTTAAAATCCCCCCATATATATATATATATTTTATTTAGCCAAGAGTATCAACACAATGTACAACCGTAAAAAAAATAAATAAACACTTTGTATTAACTCCCCAGAAAATTATCGCATAAAAAACTTAATGGTACCGAGCGATTGGAAATAAAGTGTACTTTAAAATGATGAGATTAAAATTTGCGTAAGGGCAATTTAAATATTAAACAATTCTCTAACTTTTTTTTTCTAGAGCAATATCCAATTATGACAACATAAAGAAGCTCTAAACCCTTGAATTAGCCAAAAACTTTTTTATCTAGTTTGTGCGATAAAATTCCGAAAAAATTATTTTTAAAGAACGAGCATCTTTCAATGGCAGTATCAGAATTGAAGTTCAGTTCTCAATTGTTAAACGAGAAAACCATTTTTTTTTTATCAAGACAGATTAGGGGCCATTCAAGTAATCATTGGAAACTGCTAGTTTACAGAAAACATAAGATGATTCAAATAACTAGTTACTTCTATCGTAGACGTCCCCTTAAACCACAATTTTGCCGCTTTTGAAGCACAGTTTGAAAACTACATAAAAGATTAACCTGAAATTTCGGATTTCCATAAAAAACAGAACTTAATAAATATAAATCTATCCAAAAATTGTAGGCTGCAATTGTTGATGATTTTGATTGTTAATTCCATTTCTCATAATTCATAAGATAAAATTATAAAATTTGCAAGCTCAAAGTACTTATGTAAGATATTTTAATTTATGTAAGATATTGAGCGGTTTTATCAATCTGATATAAAAATTTAAATGAAATTGATAAAATACGAACTATTTCTTAACGAAGTTCTTCAAATACAAACAGCTGCCCAAAAATATTTTGAGCAAAAGAGTAATGGTACTTGAAATTCTTCTGTTGCTCAAGGATAGTGTGATCTGGTAGCTACTGATAAAAAATCTGGACTTTTTTAAAGAAAGGTAGCAGATTTTTTCAATTTAACTTATACAAATTTAACGAATTACTGCAATTATTATTTTTTGGACATTTTTTAATGATTCTTTTACTATTTAACTTACTGAAGTTTAAAAAAAGTTCAATTTGCGGTTTAAAATTTACTACTAGTAGTTTCTTTTTAAGTAGATTTCGTATGAAATACTACCTATTGCATTGTCTCCCATGTTGGAATTTCTGAAAAATTTTTGCGGATCTACACGAATCATGACTCCTAGACCCCAAAACTACCATCAGTAAAAAAGTTTATATATCTATCTATCTATCTATCTATCTATCTATCTATCTATCGGTGTATATCACTTTCTTCTAGACACGATAACTTCCATAATTATGCTCAGATCTTCATCAAACTTTTACATAAAATCAAGGGGCATAAAATCTCGGTTAAGTTCGTTAATGGGCAAAATCGGACCAAGGGGGTGGAAGTTAGGAGGGTTTTTGTGAAAACAGAAAAAACGCGATAACTTTTTAATTAAAATAGATATCGAATCAGTTTAAAGTTTATATTACTTCTAAAAAATTAGGAAAAAGTTTATGCGTGACAGATTTTTGATAAAGTTAAAAATGGGCTCAAGGGGCGAAAAAAACATGGTTTTTGGGAGAAAAAAATTCATAACTTCGTCAATTCTCAAGATATCAAATCCAACTAAATTTTATATAAATGTACTCAATATTATCTAAAACTTTTGTATTTACAAGTTTTTGATAAGACCAATTTTTACCGATGAAAAAAATTAAAAACGAAAAGAAAAAGGGGGGAGAAAAAAGAAAAAAACCCATAACTTACTCAATTCTTAAGCAATTAAATCTAATTAAATTTATTTTATATCTTCACAATAATATCTACAACTTTTATATTGACAAGTTTTTCATAGAACCAATTCTTATAGCAAAAATAAATTAAACAAAAATAGGAGTTGGAGAAAAAACCTCAAATCCAAACTGCTTATATTCTGACTCATTTTAAAATTCATTTTTGATTTTAAACTCATCCAAATGACAGATCCTCTTATTTAGCAACTATATAATGCGACTTATTGGCCAATTTTTTGATAAAGGCAGAATATATTTTTAAAAAGGCTGCCAAAAAAGGTATTTTGAACAGATTTCCCGAAGTTTTCATCATTAAAAAATTCATTAAGTATAACAAATTGCGTTTTTCATGAGTCATTTTTAAATTCATTTTTGTTCTCAAACCCATCCAATTCACAGGTCCTATTATTTAGGAACTATATAATTTGACGTATTGGCCAGTTTTTTGATAAAGGCAGAATATATTTTTTAAAAGGCTGCCAAAAAGGGTATTTTGAACAGAATTTCACGAAGTTATCGTGATTAAAATTTGAGGAAATTTAAGAAATTGCGTTTTTACCGAGTCATTTTTAAATCTTTTTTTGTTCTCAAACGCATCCAATTTACAAGTTCTCTTATTTAGGAACTATATAATGTGACGGAGTGGCCAGTTTTTTGATAAAGGCAGAATATATTTCAAAAAATGCTGCCAAAATGGGCATTTCGTACAAAATTTCCCAAAGCGAGATGATTAATGAACTGTGGGTATTCAGGTTATTTTATGACTCATTTTTAAATCCAATTTTGCTCTGACACGCATTCAATTGACAGTTTTTTGTTACTTAGGAACTATATAATGTGCGTATTCGTCGATTTTTTGATAAAGGGTGAATATATATATTTTAAAAGCTGTCAAAGTAAGCACTTCGCAAAAAAATTTCCCAAAGCGATCATGATAAAAGAATTGAGGTTGTATTCAAATAACAAATTGTTTATTTTATGACTCATTTTTAAATTCAATTTTGCTCTCAAACGCATTCAATTGACAGTTATTTGTTATTTAGGAACTGTGTAATGTGCCGTATTGGTCAGATTTTTGATAAAGGCTAAATATATATTTAAAAAAATCTGTCAAAGTGGGCACTTCGCACAAAATTTCTCAAAGCGATCTTGATTAAAGAATTGTGGATGTATTAAAATAATAAATTGGTTATTTTATGACTCATTTTTAAATTCAATTTTGCTGTCAAACGAATTTAATTAACAGTTTTTTGTTATTTAGGAACTATATAACGAGCATATTGGTCAATTTTTTAAATAAAGTAAGAATATAATTCAAAATATATTGCCAAAATGGGCATTTAAGTAAAAATGGACTTTTTTTTTTTTTTTTTTTTTTTTTTTTTTTTTGAGATGAAAACTTTTCGAAATCTACCTCCGCCTAAGGGATTTTTTTTTAATTCTTTGAGCTGTAAAATATAATTTTATGTATGTTTAATTTTATCGATTAAAAAAGTTCGATTATTTTTTTTTTATTATAAGATATTATAAATTTACGAGCTTTTCAAAGATTTATACATAATTTCTATTAATCAAGATTTCTCATATCCAAAATGAGTGTGGTTCCAATTAGCTTTGAAAATCGATGCTGCACTTCCTACTAAAGAATATGGCATTTCAAAAGATCGTTGTCTTTTTAAATAACAAATAGTGTAAATACATCATGTTTTGGTAATTTATTAATTATTTTACAAGAGGGAAAGGCAAATACTTATCCACACGTCCGTTTGTTCATTATCAAAATAAAACAAGTATTATATAAAATGAATGAATTATGAATTTTTTAACTATGTATGGAATTTTAATAAGAATTAAACATCTTTAAAGTAAAATTTCTGAAGGAAAGAAATAAGCATGTTTTCATATTATGAAATTATGAATGCAAAAGCGAATATCAGCGGGAAAAAATCAAAAAGAAAAAAAAAACTTTCACGCAAGCGAAAGGTTCTTTCATCTGCCTCTAAAAAATAACTAATCTTTATTTAAGCAACAGAAATTTAGTTCGTAAACTGAGAATTAAAAATAAAACTAAATTCGTTTTTTTTTTCCCTTTTTGAAAACTTAGATAAAAATAGTTTCTAGAGTCTTTCAAAAAGTTATTTTCAGGGTAAAATTAAAACGAATTAGAAAATGCAAATTAGATGCTTGAATATAAAAAATATGAAGTTCATGCATATCTTTATGATTTAATTTAAGAATATATTTTTAAATATTCTGTTACAGTAAACACGTTTTCATTTTCAGGTAAAAAATAATTTATTTTGTTCAAAAAATAAATCCAAGAGAATTTTTTCATTATGAATTTTCAAAAAAAAAAAAAAAGAAAGTTATATAATAATTATGAAAGAAGTAATTTTATACATAGAACGTGCTTTATTATTATGTATTCTAAAAATGTTTTTTAATACATGGAAATACACTAAAATATGAAAAACTACAGAAATATTTGTATTTTAAAAATTAATATAAATAATGTTTTAAATAATCTTTGAAATAATTTTAATTAAATTGATTAAATTGATTTAATTTAAATTGATTTAAAATTAAATTAAATTATAATTTAAATTAAATTGATTTAAATAATCTTTCCTAGGCACTATTGTCATCTAGTAGCATAAATCAAAGTTATAATCTTTAACGTAAATGAGTACATAACTGGTATATGGTCTTGCATTTTTAAAGACTGACTATAAATCGTATTTTAGGACATGTTTGTAGGATGTGCCAATCACTGTTGCATGCCAATTACTGGGGATGTTACCCTATTAAGAAAAAAAAATCCACGATATTTTTTTTTTTTTTATTCATCCATGTGCTTATTTCAGTATTCATTTGAAGTTTTAATTTTTTTTTAAATCGTCTTCTTAGTACGTATTTACATCGAAAAATTATCATCCTGTCAAATTCAAAGTTTATTGTCTATCACCTCACTAATGATAATCGCATTAACTCAAAATTCATATGTTAAAACAGAGGTTGAAGTTATGTTGAAACACCTTCAATATGACAACATTTATTTTGAAATCCAATATGAGCCTCAAATTGAAGCCCAGCTGGGCATTTTACTCAATTGTTGGTGAGACTGGCACTGCTGCACAAGATGTAAATGTTCACATGAGCGCACAAACCTGCCTTGTAAAACATTTGTGTTACGTTACTCCATAAAATATTTGGCAGCTACGACTTCAATTTTACAGAGTAATATTTCTTTTATAGAATGGTGTAATTTAAACATATATTACTGGAGTAACGTTGGAATGTTACACCAGTTATATCGGTTAAAGTACTCCACAAAAATGGAGGCAGCAAGGCTGCTACCAGTTTTATGTAGCAACGTTACACAAATTCTTTACAGTGTGTGGCATAACACGAGATACACTAATAGACACAGCATCGGTGAACACAAATTTACATTGGTTCTACGCCTAACTAGCAATGTGAAAGTTGCATTGCTAGTAACTATAAATGTTAAATAATTTGAAGAGTGTTTTTGTTTCTGATAATTAATTGAGAAATTAATTACATTTAAAAACATTTCGTTTCAGTTCCCTTTTTTAAAAAACAGCGAGTTGTTTTTATAGGAACTAGATAATTGTCAATGCTAGTAAAAGAAAAAAACATCTCAGGGGTTGAAAACTTTTCAAAAAATCGATTTTTTTTACGATCTAATTTGATTATTGATCGAATTCTTAACTCAATGCAAAAAACCGTATAAGAATATTTGCATTTTTAGCGGACTTATAAGCATTTACGTATCAACAGTTTCATAGCCGCATCCATGTAATTTCAACTTTAAGTCGCGTTTTCTCAAAACTTAATTTTTGATGACTAACACCAAGATTTAAAAAAAAAAACTATTTGATGGAATGGCTTAAATTTATTTTTGCATGCATATAACATCATTATCTAGATTATGAATTAATATATTTTAGATAGTTTAATATTTTGAGTAATTTTAATAGAAAAAAAATTGCATTTTTTAGGATTTTTTAAGTAGATTTCGTAAGAAATACTACCTATTGCAATCGCACCAGTTTATATATCTATTTATCTATCTATCTATCTATATATATATCTCACTTTTTTATGGACACGATAACTTCTAAAATTCTTCATCAATCTCCACCAAACTTGGACATAAAATCAATAGGGATAAAATCTTGGATGAGTTCGTTAATGGGCAAAATCGGACCAAGGGGGTCGGAATAGGGGGCGTTTTTGTGAAAACCGAAAAAACGCCATAACTTCTTAATTAAAGTAGATATCGAATCGGTTTAAAGTTTATATTACTTCTTAAAAATGGGCCAAAAGTATATATATGATAGATGTTTGATAAATTTAGAAGTGGGCTCAAGGGGCGAAAAAAACAGGGATTTTGAGAGAAAAAAATTCATAACTTCGTCAATTTTCAAGATATCAAGTCCAACTAAATTTTTTATAAATGTTCTTAAATTTATCTAAAACTTTTGTATTTACAAGTTTTTGATAGGACCAACTTTTACCGATGAAAAAAATTAAAAACGAAAAGAAAAAGGGTGCTGAAAAAAGAGAAAAATCCATAACTCCGTCAATTTTTAAGATATCAAATCTGATTAAATTTATTTTACATCTTCTCAAAAATATCTACAACTTTTATATTGACAAGTTTTTCATAGGACCAATTCGTATAGCAAAAAGAAATTAAACAAAAATAGGAGTTGGAGAAAAAAACCTCAAATCCACACGGCTTATATTCTGACTCATTTTTAAATTCATTTTTGATTTTAAACGCATCCAAATGGTAGATCCTCTTATTTAGAAACTGTATAAAGAGACACATTGGTCAATTTTCTGATAAAGACAGAATAAATTTCAAAAAAAGGCTACCAAAAAAGGTATTTTGAACAGAATTTCCGAAAGTCATCGGGACTGAAAATTGAAGGAAGTATTCAAATAAGAAATCGCGTTTTTTTCTGACTCATTTTTAAATCCATTTTTGTTCTCAAACGCATCCAATTTACAGATCCTCTTACTTAGGAACTAATTAATGTGTATAATGTGATGCATTGGTCAGTTTTTTGATAAAGACGGAATATATTTCAAAAAAGGCTACCAAAAAGGCTATTTTGAACAGAATTTTCAGAAATCATCGAGACTGAAAATTTAAGGAAGTGTTCAAATAAGAAATTGCGTTTTTTTCTGACTCGTTTTTAAATCCATTATCCATTTTTGCTCTCAAATGCATCCAATTTACAGATCCTTTTATTTAGGAACTAATTTATGTGTATAATGTGATGCATTGGTCAGTTTTTTGATAAAGACGGAATATATTTCAAAAAAGGCTACCAAAAAGGCTATTTTGAACAGAATTTTCAGAAATCATCGAGACTGAAAATTTAAGGAAGTGTTCAAATAAGAAATTGCGTTTTTTTCTGACTCGTTTTTAAATCCATTATCCATTTTTGCTCTCAAATGCATCCAATTTACAGATCCTTTTATTTAGGAACTATATAATGTGATGCATTGATCGGTTTTTTGATAAAGACAGAATATATTTTGAAAAAGGCTAACAAAAAGGGTATTTTGAACAGAATTTCCCGAAGTCTTCGAGATTTGAAAATTTAAGGAAGTTTTCACATAGCAAATTGCGTTTTTTATGACTCGTTTTAAAATCCATTTTCGCTCTCAAATGCATCCAATTTACAGATCCTCTTATTTAGAAACTATATACTGTGACGCATTGGCCAGTTTTTTGATAAAGATAGAATATATTTTTAAAAATGCTGTCAAAGTGAGTATTTCGCACAAAATTTTCCGAAGCAAGCATGATTAAAGAATTAAGGATGTATCAAACAACAAATCGGTTATTTTATGACTCATTTTTAAATTCAATTTTTTTCTCAAATGCTTTCAACTGACAGTTTTTTGTTATTTAGGAACTGTATAATGTACTATTTTGGTCGATTTTTTAATAAATTTAGAATCAATTTCAAAATATGTTGTCATAATGGGCATTTGAGCTGAATTTTTCTTAAGATGATTCTGATAAAACCAGTTTTTGCAGGAAAATGAAATTAAAAACTTTTCATAAACTGCCAAATGAAGTTATTAAACTGGGTTTATCTCTAATCATATGTATGTTTTTGTTGAAATGAGCACACTTCGAAATCTACCTCCGCCTATAGGCCCAGCCGACAGGGATTTTTTTCTTATTTAAATTTTCAACTTTGAGAGATTTTTTTAATAATGTTTTTTTAAGTGATAGTTATATCCTTAATTCATAATCTAGATAATTATGTTATATGCATGCAAAAAAAATTAAGCCATTCCATCAAATAGTTTTTTTTAATCTTGGTGTTAGTCGTCAAAATTCAAATTTTGGAAAAACACGACTTAAAGTTGAAATTATATGGATGCGGCTATGTAAATATTGATACATAAATGCTTATAACTCCGTTAAAAATGCTAATATTTTTATGCGGTTTTTGGCATTGAGTTGAGAATTAATTGAATAATCATACTAGACCATAAAAAATCGATTTTTCGAAAAGTTTTCAACACCTGAGTCCCCTTAAAGTAAATACTTTTTAAAAAATAAAACATTAATAAATGTTTACTTGAATTATCGATAATTTTTATATGTGTTTGAAAACAACCAAGAAATATTCACATTAAAAAATACAAAAAAAAAAAAAAAAAAACAACGAATAACATGTTTAAAAATTATTCTTCTCTGTTCTACATTGAAAAAGTATAGTATTAGTTAAATTATAGCTATTTATAAAAATCGATAGAAATTTGGTAAATAAACTGCTTTATTTGAAATAAAAGTAAGTATTATTTAAATGAATATTATTATCTAAAGTCTAAGTATGAATATTTTGTGATATGCTGTTACTTCTTAAATGCATGGTTTTTGGTGGGGTTTTTTTTTAAATAGCTTAATTTTTTTTCAGTTTAAGTATGGTATAAAATTATAGTTAAAGTTAAATTAAGTTAATTAAGTTATTTGTAATATGTTAAATAAATTAGTACACAGTTAAGAAAAGTTAAAAGAAAATTTGAATTACAGGAATGGTTGGAAATAGTTGCCCATAAGAGAGACTCGAGGCATTCAGTGATTGCTTTGTTTCAATGAGTACGATGTCTCAGCGAAGTCTCTTGACAGATTCAGAAGCTTGGAGAATTGTTGGTAGGTTAGAAGGGGGCCAAACTCAAACTGAAGTAGCGCAAGCCATTGGAGTGTCACAAAGTGTCATTTCCAGGATCTGGAACCGTTTTTTGGAGAGTGGATGTGCAGGCCGAAGACCAGGGCAAGGTCGTAGACGGGCAGAATGCCCAATGAAGATCGGTATTTAGCGTTAACAGCTCGGAGACACCGAAACATGAACGCTACTCTTCTCCAATAACACCTTCGCTCGGCTACAAGCACCGCGATTTCAACTCAGACTTCCGAAACCGGCTCCATGCTGTAGGTCTCTATGCTCGCCGACCGATGGTATGTGTTAGATTAATATCAACGCATCGTCGCGACCGCAGAGAGTGGGCAACCGAGCATGTCAACTGGAGGAGAAATGAATGGAGCAATATTCTGTTTTCTGACGAGTCCCTTTTTTCTGAGCATCCGTATAATAGGCGTATTTTCATCTGGAGGGACCGTGGCAGTAGGAATAATCCTGCGTTCGTGAACGAAAGAGTCAGATTTGGCGGTGGAGGAGTGTTGGTGTATGGTGGCATCTCCATTGACGGGCGCACTGACCTCTACATCATTCGAGATGGAGCTCTGACTGGTCGCCGATATAGGGATGAGATCCTCAGACCTATTGTAGTCCTTACGCTGCAGCTATCGGAGTTAACTTCATTTTAATGGACGATAATTGCAGGCCACGTCGTGCAAACCTGGTGGAGGATTTTCTTTTCGAGGAAGGAATTGTTCGAATGGAATGGCCAGCGTGTTCTCCGTGCATGAATCCAATCGAGCACGTTTGGGACGCTCTAGGATGACGAGTTTCTGGCCGCTAACAACCCCCAAAAACTCCCCAAGAACTGGAAAGAGCTCTTGGAAAGAGTGGAACAGAATACCCCAACTCGTCATTAATAGCCTCATTGAGTCCATGCCACAAAGGTGTTCAACGTTTCTGGCCTCCCGTAGAAATCATACCCCCTACTGAAAATGATTTTCTTTGAAGAAAACACTTTTTCTTCTTCTTTTTTTCTTATATGAACAAATTGTTTTTTTTTCCTTTTGTACACAAATGCGCAATAAAATGCATTTTTTTTTCTGCCAAAAATGTGTAATTTATTCTCATATAAACAACTATGTCTGTCGACCACGTATCAATCAGCTAAAAAGTTTCCCAGATACAAAACCCACCTAAAACTGCAATATCCTTTAATTGTTTTGAGCAGTGCCTATATATATATATATATATAATTTGAATTACTTATAATCAGGTTTGTTTACGTATTACATGTGCCCCAATACCTTTTAATAATAATTAAACTAAGCAAAATAAAATTATCTTGCCTTTTTAAGGACTGATATTTACACTTATCAAATAATTTTACATAAAATAAAGTGCGTCAACCCTCCAGTATGTGAGGAGATTTCGTCCATTATTTTCTCATTATTAAAATCAATTAAAGTTTCTTATGTGTTACATTTATGTCGATTTTTTGTAACAGATACTATAATGAAAAAAATTTATATTATTTTTTTTCTAGTTACAATATTTAAAAAATATAATAATAAAACAATATTTGGCAAAATGTTTCAATCTCGTCAATCACCGTTAAAAGTTTGTTTTCTACATAAATAATAATAATAAAAAAATATTTATATATTAGGAATTATTACAAGCCTAAAAATAAAATTTCCGTTATTTGAAAAAAATTTTAATACTTAAAAATAGACCAGTTCATTTCAGATAAAACAAAACACAAAATCAAATTAAAAACAAAGAATAAAAGAAAATGCATAAACATAATAATCTGAATTTAGTACTAAATCACGGTATTTATAATAGAAATAGATAGTCCGATAGATATTTTTAATAAATACTTTTACGAAAAAAAAAATGAATTAAAACTTAGTTCTCATTTATTTCTTTACTTTTATTTTTTCTCAAGCTCTGTTTTGTACAAAATTGTCAATGAATTTGACAGACATTTTTTGGATCCATATGAAACTTTTTAATGACATTTTTTAATAATTATTTACTTATATTTGTTTATTATTTTTATTTGTTTATTATTTTTATTTGTTTATTATTTGTTTGTGAATTACAATCGGATCAACCGGAAATTTTACTGAAAAATTCTACTTTAAAGAAATATTATTGCACTACACCAAAAACCTGTTTTTCATGTAATAAAATTATCATCTGACAGAAAATTTACAGTTGTGAGTGTTGATTCTCATTTGGAAATAATGTATAAACTTCTATTTGTCAAAACTTTCCAGTAAACCATTTCAAAACAGAACAAAAGAAATTTTCTAATATAAATACAAATAGTTTTGTTTAATTAATTATTTTTATTTAGAATTATTATTTATTTATTTATTTTTACATAATAAATGATAATGACAGTTAAAAATTGAAATAAAATCATTTTTAATAACCGGTTTTCGTCAAAATTCGTTTAACTGTCTTTGCATGGAAAAGAATTCTCTAAGTATTACAGATATTTTAGTATTTAGATAGAAGAAAAAAACATAGCAAGTTTTCATTATTAAAAGAATATCAAATATTTAATTTTAAAACGAAAATTTTTTTACTTTTAAAATAAATAAATAACCAAATAGATTTTCTTAAATGTATGGTTTTTTTTTACTTTCTAAAATTTACAAAAAATAATTACCGAAATTCTTCCAAACATACGCATTACCTATCAAACTGTATGACAATATATATCGAAAATAGTTGATATATTTAATATTTATAAACTGTTAAAAAAATTATGAAATTCACGAATATTTTTTTCCTGAATTTCACAGAAAAAGTCCCTTTTCAGAACAAAAGGGCATTGTCCGTTACAAATCAGCAAATACCACCCTATTTCTTGAAAATATCGAAACAGATGGAAATGGAAACAAAAAATTGAGACAATTTGTTGTGTGGGGCGCTCCGTGGCCGAGTGGTCAAGACACCACACAGCTAATAGCCTGCGAGCGCAGATTGTGGGTACTTATCCCACTGGCACTATGTAATAATGAAAACATAAAAAGTCCCTTTTAAATTAAAATTTTTCTGTATTTTTCTCTTATTTCATATTAAAAAATCTTTTAATTTATTAGCCAGAAAAAAATAAATAAATAGTGTACGACAATTTCAAAAAATTGTTATAACATTATTTTTGTAAAAAAAAAAAAAAAAAAAAAAAAAAAAAAAAAAAAAAAAAAATTGTTAAAGTTTTTTTTATTCATTCATTCATTCTAAAAAAACAGTGGTTTTAAACAGTGATCTTTTTTAATTTAAACCATTTAAAAAAAAATAAAATTGATTTTAAAAAATAGTAACCATTATTCATCCGTCTAAAATAAAATAAAATAAACCGTTTACAAATATTCTAAGGAATATATTTGAAAGGAAATCTTTTAAAAGCACAATAGATTATCTCACTAACTCATAAAAGACATACTTTGTACAATCCGGCATCAGCAGCTTTGGCTCGGTTTCTAAGGATTTATTCCGCTTTCAAAAGGTCCCGAATTCGATCCTCAGGACGGCGTAAACTAAATTATGCAATAATAATAATTAAATAAAATAACATAGCAGCTTAAAATCACTCGGTAAATATGAATTCTTTGACTATTAATCGATTTAAAAATTATATTAAATTATTATAATTAAAAATCAAACTTTGTAACATAAAGTTACCGTTTCTTCAAACGGAGTTTTCCTTTCTTGTATGCCCCACAAAGGATAATCTACTAACGGAACGGAAACAGTTCGGCTACTTTGCAGCCGGTAGTTTCACCGTGAATTCACAGATTTATTTTTAACAGTGTATTCTAATCTCATTCCAAAGCTGTTGAAACAAACACTTATTTAAAAAAGAAAAATTATTTAAATATATGATTAGTATACATTCTTTTAAATTAATGTAGTAAATGTCAGTGTATGTTTATGTATCTTTTGGCCAAAACCCGGAGCCTGAACAATTCTAGAATTGGACGGCCAATGCCTACATTGGCTAAAACCCGAAATGCATTAAATTAATGGCGTATTTCGGGTTTTGTCGAGCCAATTCGCGAACTGGCCGGGAAACCACATCCGAACTAGGGATTTAAGGCTAATCTTTAGATGCAGGGCCGTGAAGAAACTTCTCTTAGAAGTTGTTTCTTATTTAGAGAAAAAAAGTTTTTCTTTTTGTCGTCCACCTTAATGATGCATAGTTACCAGTTTTATTGTAACTAAGATAATGTAACAACGTTAAAATGCATAGTAAAAACAATTCCCATTGATTATACTGAAACGAAATATTTTTTTTTTTTGTATCCCAGTAAATTAACCAAAAATAGTACACAATTCCTTTTCAACACCGAAATTAATTGATAAACCAAATAAGTTAACAATTACAAGATAACATTAGCCTTTACTTGAGTTATAAGAACGGGCAGGCAAACGACTAGATTATTTAATTTCATAGACACTTTCAACTATGTTAGAAAGCATTAAGCCGAATGTCTATATCTATTTCATGAACTCGCCAATCGCATCAGGTGAGTTCGCGAATTGGCCAATTTCGGGTTTTGGCCGTAACATGTATATAATTTTTATCTAAAATAAAGTATTATTCAAAATATTGAATTGCATTACCTAAAGAGCAGTATTATTTGTGAAACATTTTATGCCAAAAGTCGGATCATAATCCTTATCGTTTAGTGATTAAGTAATACTTTGTAGATTGGCCTTGCTTTTACACATATATAATATTAATATTCGGCATTTATCCTATAAATTTTACATACCTGCATACTACAATAAAAGTTTCAATTTATATAAAAAATATCTAAAATTGCATAATTAAACATATTTAAAGCAGAGGACATTTAGCTGTAAAATATAAATTTTCATCGAAAATTACCATCCTTGTAAATATTATTTAATAAATTAACAAGCTTACAAAATGATCATAATTTCACTCGAGAGTAGAAATTAGAATGCGTCTTACTATGCTTGCAAAGTACGTTTCCACAATACATTAATTCCATAAAATTAATTTAGAATGAAATTTTGAGATCTGATTACTTTGTTAGGCATTCACTGTACCCCTATCTGAAATTGTATCGATAAAATAATACATAATTATTAACAATTGCAATATATAACTTAATTTATATAACTTGTTAACATTGATTGCACCTTGTTGGTTTTCCAGTATCATCATTTTGGGTAATAAAACCAAATGTTATTTTATGTTTGAATTGTTGCAAAATGTAATTGTAATAAAATGCTATTGATAAGTTTCAATTTACATGGTGAAAAGAGATTCCTTGCTGAATCTTAAAATGAAACTGTTTAATTTGCGTTTGTTTACAATTATTCGTACCTATTAATTTTTGGAAGTTTTGAAATCAATATGAACTGCACACTAGAGTCGTGGCAAATTATATTAATGTACCATTATAGTACTTATTTGAAATAATTAAAAAAAATATTTAAATACTTTTACGCAGAACATTTTGAACTATTTTTATGGGATTTTCTGGTTCGAATTGATATGTATTCATTTCGTACGGTTCAAAATAACTCATCACCGCGGCTCTGGTGTTAAAGAAAAATATTTATTTTAAATCTGTTTTGTAAATACAGAGTTTTGTTAGCTTCTCCTACATGCTGGAGGCAAATAGGGGAAGGTGTTGTTCATCTGAATATGTTGTACTTTTGAACACTTAGGTTGTAAAACCATCTAGAAGCATTTTAAAAATTTATGTGTATTTAGTGCTTAGTTTTTTATTTATATATTTATTTTTTCTAATCAAAAGATTTAGGAGAGGTTTGATAATAATAATATGGATATTACAAATTGAAAATAGGCTTTTTATTTCGAACTGCTAATATTAGGTGTGCAATCCCGCAAACGTTGTCCAAGATAATTTTTTATTGAAGAATGAGAAATGCTTAGCTGGGCATCGTCCTCGTAGTTTAAATGATAGAGCACTTCAAGGGTTAGTCCGAAGGTTCTGGGTTTGACCCCTGGCTTGGACATTTTCACAATGTTGGTAATACGCTTAGATAGCAAGTGATAGTTCACATATTAAATATTTAATAATTTCAAACGTAATTTCACTGCTCATAATTATAAAAATACCTGTTTAAAACGCACACGTCACCACTTTAATATCAACAGGAGTTATTATGCCTAAGATTTTTATATGGCCAGCATCTAAATATAGACTTGTCCTTCTGCAATTCTATTATCAATCTGCTAGGTCAGTAACATATCAGTCTGCTAGAGCCACATGTTGATATAACATCATTGTGAGCACTTTCCATACGGACATTCATTTTTAAATATTCATAAAATCAACATATCTCGTCAGCTTCCATCATGGTGTTTGGCCACTCGGCTGTTGCAACTTACGAAGAACTTTTTTAAATTGATCTACATAATAGAAAGCAAAATGATATCGATATAAACACACACACACACATATATATATATATATATATATATGTGTGTGTGTGTGTGTGTGTGTGTGTGTGTGTTACAGGGCAAATTAGAATAGCTTAGGCCGAACTAGTTTATCCTAACGCCCATCGGATAAATTAGTTTTTCCTAGGCCAAACCGGTCTATCCTAACGTCCTTCGGATAAACTAGTTTTTCTTAGGCCAAACCGGTTTATCATAACACCCATCGGATAAACTAGTTTTTCCTAGGCCAAACTAGTTTGGCCTAACCTTTATAGGATAAACTAGTTTTGCCTGCTATTTATTGATCTGAACTAGTTTATCCTAGGCCAATCTAGTTTATCTTAGGCCAATTCAATTTGGCGAGATTTTATTGAATTCAATGACCGCCTCAGCGCCAACAATCTAGTATGTCCTAGGTTGATTTAGTTTATCCTAGGCCAATGTAATTTTACGTGTTTTAAGCTTACAAGCGACAAAGCCTGAGAAATAATGTGCTCGCAGTTTTTGTATGTATGCATCTATGTACGCATGTATGTACGTACATATGTACGTAACGCGATAACTCTTGAGAGATATAATGCAATTTAACGTGTTTTTATCTCACAAGGCTACCAAAGTCTGAGAACTAATGTGCCCGTGGGTTCTGTATCTATGTATGTACGTAAATACGTAACGCAATAATTCTTGATAGGAATACTCGATTTCCATCAAACTTTCAATATAGGTTTATTCTTATGAGGAGCTTTATGAGAGGTCATAGGAAAAGAAAAAGGGGGAGGGAAAACGAGAAGCTGATTCGCCCCATCCCTTAATTGAAATAAATGGTTTTCCGCGCATTATTAGCATATTTTATTCAAATTTTAGATATAGGAGCATTTTGATGAGGCGCCTCCATCATTTGTTGTGGGTGTTCATTGTTTAAGTATAAAGGGAGTGGAGAATTGGGGTAACGTCTCATAATTTATGTAAATGCTTTTTTCACGCAGAATTTACTGACTTGCTTCGAATTTTAGAAATAGATTCATTCTGGTAAAGCGCTTCCCTAATTAATTTTGGTGGTTAATTGGTTAGGGACAGAGGGAAGAACGGGGGGCTCCCGCCTAATTTAGGCAAGTGGGTTTTCCATGCAGAATTAACCGATTTGTTGCAAATCTTGGATTTGATTATACTGATGAAGCACTTCACTGATTAATCTAGGTGGTTCTTTCGTTAAGTATAAAGGGGAAACGTGCAATTTATTTCCCTCCTTAAATTAGATAAATTGGTTATAATACAGTATTGTCCAATTTGCTTAAAATTTTGGACATGAATTCATTTTGATCAGGCGCTTCTTTATTTTTTTTCTGTTAAGTATAATGAGGTAGTGGACGATTTATCGCTTTCCTAAAATTAGATAAATGGGTTTTTATCCAGATTTCTCCGATTTGCCGTAAATTTTGAATATAGTTTTTTTTAAGAGGAGTCCCAGAATAGTTTTGAAGGTTTAATGATTAAGTATAAAAGGAGGAATGGAGTATTACCCTCCTTAAAAAAGAGGAATGGTTTTTTGAACAGAATTATCTGTATTGCTTCAAATTTTGGATAGTTGTTCAATTTTATAAAGCGTATCTGTGATTAGTTTTGGGGGTTCAATGGTTAAGTATAATTAGGGGAAAAGGGAAAAAGTGATCCCCTTTAATTTATTTTTAGATGGTGTTATTCTTTAAAAAAATAAGGAGGTAACACATAATTAGTGTAAACAGTCTGTGAATGCAAAGCCATAACTGGGCAATATTCTTTTTAATATTGATCTCGACTACTGTCCACTGCTGATCTTGTGCAATGTGGTTTTGCCCTCACCCCTGTTTTATTTATTTTATTCGGAGAGTAGTAGAATACTGTTGGAGGTTTGCATGGGCGTAAATTTCGACGCCAGGTTCCGCCCTTCGCGAAGGAAAGTTATTTTGCCTTGACCCGAAGTAAAAATTAAAAGTTCTGCAGAGCCCTGCCTGTACAAAAATCAGTGAAACGAGACTCAGTCCGGCTCGATCTGGCTCTACTCAATTTCTGCAAAAAATTCAGATTTTACTTCACATACAATTAAGATTCTTTTAAAAAATACTGCTTGCATATAATAAATTGAATAAATATTATTGAAAAAATTTACAATGTATTTTTAAATTACGATCTGTTCGCAGTTTTGAAAATACACAATATATTATTGATTATTTAGATTCTTAGAACTTTCAATAATCAAATAAGGATTATTAAATAATTAATGTAGTTTAGAGTAAAAGAAAAAAAGGAGAGTTATAAACATCATAATTTTTTAATCTGTTTAGTAAAAAGTAGATTTGTGAATATATTTTTCTGTCATTCCTTAGGGCTTTTCTCAAATCCATAAGAGCTACATTCTTACACATTTATGAACTAATTCCTTTTTCGGAAATGCATAAGATTAACAGACATTCTCACTCAGAAAATATGTAACTGAATGGAGTTAACCATATTTTCGTAAAAGAGATGTATCTTTGAAAAAATACTATTAAAGCTACGTTTTGAATCAAATTTTCGGTTGCGACTTCACGGAAAAGAAAAACTTGACGCCGTGACAAGAATATCTTATATGTCGACAGGTAATTAATTTCTCAAAAATGGAAAATGCTTTTCGATTCCAAATTTTGTTCAGTCCTATCTGGATCGAATATGACATAATAATAATAATAAATGGAACTCTGATCTCAGTTGGCATGAGTCTGCAGAAAGGAAAATAATAAAATAAGCAAACACCATGTCCAATGCATCCTGCCTCTACGGTGGAAATGTTAAATTTCTGTATTGATGTTATAAGCAATGACTCCTGACACACATTTATACTTATTTTAGTAAAATATATGTTTTTTTTCCGGCCAAATCCGATATCGAGCCAAATTAGATTAGCGCAGGCTAAACAATTTTATCCAAATGCCAATTGGATAAACAAGTTTTTCCTACTCCAAACTTTTTTATCTAAATGCCCATAGGATAAACAATATTTTCTAAGTATGAGGGTAATCCTTCATTTTTCCCTTCATACTTAACCATTAAATCTCCAAAACTATTCAGAGAATCGAATTGTCAGAAAGAACCTATATCCAAAATTTGAAGCAAAACCGTAAATTCTGCGTCAAAATAATAAATAATTTCGCGTTGGTAACACCCCGCCCATAATATAGACGCATAGCATCTATATTATGGGCGGGGGGTTACCAACATCGCCCTTTCTTCTACACTTAAAGAATAAACATCCACAAATAATCACGGAGGCGCCTTGTCAGAATGATCTTGTATCTAAAATTTTAAATGAAAACTGATAATACTGTATGAAAAATCCATTTCTCTACATTAACGGTGGAGGATTAGCCTCCTGTTCGCCCCCCTTTATTCTTATCCAATGAATTATCAAAACTAATCAGAAAAGTATTTTATCAGAATGAACCTACATCCAAAATTTGAAGCAAATCCAATATTTCTATCAAGAGTTATCGCGTTAAGTACATACGTACGTACATACATACATGCGTACATACATGCATACATACAGAACCTGTGAGAACAATATTTCTCAGGCTTTGACACCTGTGAGCTAAAAACATGTAAAATTACATTGGCCTAGGATAAACTAGATCAATCTAGGACAAACTATAATGTTGGCGCCGATGCGGTCATTGAATTCATTAAAATCAAGCCAAATTGAATTGGCCTAGAATAAAATAGTTCAGACCAATAAACAGCAGACAAAACCTGTTTATCCTATAAAGGTTAGGCCAAACTAGTTTGGCCTATTAAAAACTAGTTTGTCGTATGGGCCTTAGGATAGACTAGTTTGTCCTAGGAAAAACTAGTTTATCCGATGGGCATTAGGATAGACTGGTTTGGCCTAGGAAAAACTAGTTTATCCGATGGGCGTTAGGATAAACTAGTTTGGGCTAGGCCAACCGATTTTGGCCTAAAATAGGGTTTGGCCTGTAACATATATAATATATAACATATCTATTTACATATATAAACCTTTTTTTCTTTGTTTTGTTTTTAAAAAATCGATTTTTTAAAAGAATCATTTAGTACATTCATCATACAAATCTAGAATAACTTAAAATGTATTTAGAATCTAACATTTTTAAATTTTATATAGTATTTTAAATTGCTTGTTTCCAGTGATTGACGTGGTCTAAATGGAAAGCTCAGTGCCTATTACCGATGACTGACGCGGCTTAAATGAAAGCTTTACTGTCATTTCATGGAGAGTAGTGTGGCACTCAACGTGCTAAAAATGGATCGTAAGTGTGGGATTCTTTCGCAAAAACAATTGACGCCTTTTTATATAACATAAAAATGTGTATTTTGTACATGCAGTCTTAAAACTGAAATATGTTTTGTACTATCGATGATTATATATATTATTTCATCGGGGGACGAAGCTAAATTCTTAATAAAAAAAAAATATATGTATATATCTCCTGGCTTCTAGTTATTATCATTTCTTTTGTTTTCAACTTTGTAATAATGATATAATAATAATAATAATAATAATAATAATATATAAAATAAAAATGTGTATTTTGTACATGTAGTCTTAAAACTGATATATATTTTGTACTATCGATGATTGTATATATTTTTTCATCGGGGACGACGCTAAATTCTTAATAAAAATATATATGTATATATCTCCTGGCTTCTAGTTATTATCATTTCTTTTGTTTTCAACTTTGTAATAATAATGATAATAATAATAGTAAAATTTCATTACTTGCAAATTTTCATGTCAATTTACTCTTATTTTAATACAACATTTTAGAAATGACTTCAAAAATTATTACTCGGTCTATTGACTTATGTGAATTACGCAAAATAACTACATCCGTTAGGTTTCAGTAAATGGCGTATTTTTTAAATTTCAGCATACCTTATCTTCTGTGACTTGGGATTCTACTCTTCATTTTATTGGTTTAAAAGTAAATATAATTTTTTTTTTTTACAAAATGGAAAAATAAAATCAGGGTTGAAAGGTTTATTACAAATTATATAATGATAAAGTTAATGTACATTATTTTATGTAACATAAACATTATTTGTTATTTAAAGTGTAAAAAATATATTTTCTACTTACCTTAAAAATATTTCTTTCATAATAAAAAAAATAATTAATATATTGGATGAATTATACAAAAGAAAAATTTGATGATAAATAGTATTTTTTTAAGGTTTAAAAATCTGTTAATATAATAATTTTATGTTAATTTCAAAATGTTCTGAACAAAAACATTGATGCGTTTCTGAAATTAATGTCTTATTTAGGTATGCATTATTAGTTATACAAATATCAGAAGTAAACTTCGTTTATCAGCATTTTAATTTCATCTTTCAAATTTCCAAATCAAATTAAATCGCTACATTTTTTTTTTCAAATTTATTATTTCTAAGAATATTTCATTTTAACGATAAATAGAATAAAATAAATAATGCAGAAAATGTTCCCTTAGAAGAAACATAAATGGAAAATATCTCTCTAGATAATAGGATCAATGAAGTGTCAGCATTTCATAAAATATGATTTTTCAGCAAATAACTATTATTTCCACATGGCTTTTCATTAATTACAATGATGTGATCATTATTATACCGAGAAATGTCTAAATAAGCAACTTTATTGAAATCGAAGTATTAATGTTGAATTATTTCTTTATTTGCGGTCTTTACACAACGAAAATTAAAAGCAACAGCAAAAAACATTTTTTAATAAAATAAGAAATAAAGATTTTTTTATGTTACTTAATTAGTTTGAAATTTGAATTTTGCAGATTAATTGAATTTGATAAATATTTATTAAATAATTTTTCATCGATTAGATGTTATGATTTAATAATTTTTCTGCTGTTCTTCAAGGTTATTTTAAAAGTTATTTAAAGATCATTTTCGTCATAATATTTATACACTTGTCTTGTAAATATACATATATTTGTGTGTTTGTTGGCTTAATGGTGGTGTATACTGTAAAAATTTTGAAGCTTTTTCTGCAACGTCACTCCGCCGCTTTTATAGAACATCTTTATTTCGATCAATGAAAATGCTTTATAATACTGTGAAGTAATCGATTTCTATACTAGCAGTAGAGCGACGGAGCAGCAAAAATATCAAATTTTAAACAGTGTAGCTTGTTATTCTTTCAGTATTTTATTGCATTATTAATATTTTATATGCATTATCGGGTTTTTTTGTTATTTTTATTTGAAAGTATAGAACGATATATATTCAATTTAAAATATATCCAAAAGTTTTCAATACAAAAATGGTCTTTGTTTATACTAGCAGACCGCTGCGCCGGTCCATTTTTCCAAATGAACCTTGCTTCAAACAAAATGGTAATTTAAAAATTTTATTTTAACACTAGAACGCCGGATGGTGTCATTTCGACACCGAAGCGTGTACATTTCTATGTGAAATCTGTAAATTATAAAGGAAATTTTTTGTCTCTCGACTTTTATTAAATGTGTGGGTAGAAATCGTATCGACATTTTTTTGGAAATCGAATTATTCAAACTTGGTTTACGGGCAAATTTACCTAGAACGACGGAGTGGTGTCAAGTGGACACCGAAATAATTTCATTTCCCCTGATTTTAATTTCGTTCTTCTGTGCGATAATTCCACACACTATCGTAGTTTAGGGGGATCTCAGAATGTTTTTCAACACTTGGTCATCACGTGATTTGTTTCAGCTGCAACAACCCCTGCCACTGAGGTTTTATGTCTGACAAAGATAGTACATATACGGTTGCTTCCGAGTTATGACTAGTAAAAGTGAGATTTTCTTTCGTTCTTTTTACATTTTATGAATAAAGTTAAAATGTCTCGTAAAAAGGGGCTTACTGCGGATGAAATTACCCCGCTTCTGAAAGAATTGTCAGATAATGAATCAGAAGGTGGAGAATTATTCCAACTGTATGATGAATCTGATAGTGAAAATTTCATTCCTGTTATATCATCTGAATCCAAAAGCGATGGGGATATTGAAATTAATTATTCTCGAAATCAGACTTAATTTATGGCTCGCGATGGCTCACGCTCGGAAAGAATGTGGTTCTGGAAGTGCAATCGGTAGATTAGCAATACAAAATATTTTGCGATAAAATAGTGGTCCAACTAGCTATGCCAGAATAAACGTGAATTATGACAGTGTTTTGAGTGCTTGATTGCTTTTTAATAGACAGAAGGATTTTAGAGCATATAATTAAATGCACAAACACAGAAGCTCGCCGAGTATTAGAGAATGATGCTTGGTCTCTTTCAGAACAGGAACTTTTAACTTACATTTCGATTTGTATGCACGTGGAGTTTTAGAAGCTAGTAACCTCGAACTTCATTCATTATGGTCTACAGAATGGGGTATAATTTTTTGTAAAGAAACCATGTCCAGAGACAAATTTTGTGAAATATCAAGATTTTTACGATTTGATATCAAATCATCTCGTAGTAATCGAATTAAAGATGATAAATTCGCAATGATTTCAGAAGTATGGAATCGCTTTATTGAAAATTGCATAAGCTGTTACAAACCAGGTCAGAACATAACAATTGATGAATAATTGTTTCCAAATAAGACTCGCTGTCCGTTTACTCAGTTTATACCATCAAAACCTGATAAATAGATTATAATGAAAGTGTGTGTGTGTTAATAGCATAGCATCATTCAAAATTACACATAATTATTTTTAAAATACACATTTAATTTTTCAGAGTGCAGCTTCACACAGTTAACCCGATAAAAGTGATTTTATTGGTTCTTTAAACATTTTGGGCAATTCATTTTTTAAAATTCATTTAGATTACGCAATTCTAGTATATCAAATCGATTAATTATTCAAATAAAAAGCTTTTTTTAGAAAAAAATCACGGATTTTACTGCATTTAATTAAATAATTAAAACTGTAATAATTAGCTTATGCAAAATAATAATAACAATGTTATTTATTACAGTGACTTTAAGAGCAATTATGTCCTGTTATAAGTGCTTCTCTAAATGACATGCTGGAAATTAATTCATCAGTATATTTGCAAGGAAAATTGGATGTAATTAAACATGATTTATATTCAACTGATAAGATCTTTTACAAACTGTAATTAATTTTGCCTGTCATGCACATACTGTGTAGAATTAATGATTATTTCTCCTAAGTTACTATGTCCTATTTCAAAGCATTAATTATCTGAAAATTTCGTTTTGTTAAAAATTGAATTAAAAAAGTTTTGTTTTACCCAAAGAATTTCGTTATAAATGAGTTAAATTCTGTTTTAGAAGTTATACATAGATACACATCTATTACAAAAGATAAAAAAAAAAAAATAAAAATGTTGTGAAATAGCTTTTATCTTATTCTTAACCGTTAATTTTGCTTACAAAATTTCGTCTGGTTAGTGAAATTTTAAGTTTCTAATTTTCGTAATATTTTTCTAATTTTTTTTATTATATATATATATTTTAATCTTTTTTTGAGTAATTGTTATTTTTAAATGTGAAAATACATCATGTTCTGAATTAATGCTGTTTATTAGAAATCATAAGAACAAATGCAAAGAAAAATGAAAAAAAAAACATATAAAATAGTATTAATAACTAAATGTAGAAAAGAAATATGTGGTAATTAAACTGCAAATCCGCAAATAAAATCATGGACCATATTTATCACATTTGAAGTTTATAAAATGTAAGATTAAATTTTTTAACTGTGTGTTTTAAAATTAATGCAGCATACTTTCACGATTAAATTCGTATATTTTCTAGGGCATTTAATAAATTTTTATAAATATTGTTATAAAAAAGTAATTTTCCATATACAGACATTAATTAATGTACCCTAATTATCACCATTTATTTCAAATACCGTTTAAGCCTCAAAATCGTTATTCAGCGATTGAAAGAGTTATTCAATTTAACTGATTTTGTCCTATTGGATTATATCTGAACATTCTTTTGGCTTTAGATCTTTAAAATAGAATATTGGCTTCAATGCACAGGTTGAATAGATTACAAAAAATGCATAATATTTTATTTAAATCTGATAAATCACATGTATATGTGTTTATCGCTATCATTCATAAACATTTGTATGTAACAATACTTTGTAATTGGAGAATGCTAATCAATTAACGTATTATGGAAAGGCGTTTGAATTGAGTTTAACTTGAGAAATTATCTGAATTGCTTTATTTAGTTGCATGATGAAAAATAAAGTATGTACAAAGTTTCATTAATAAAATTTATTAAAAATAATAAAAAAATAAAGTGTACTAAAATATAAATGCTACATTGTTGTATAACATTTAAAGTCTTATTTAATGTAGCATATATGTGATAGTTATCAGAACACAGCTTTATTTTTTTCTGTAATATTCTTTAAATGAAGAAAAATATACTTTGAAATTAATATATGTGTGAAATAAAATAAGGTGGTCTGGTGTAATAACGCCTGGCGGGGTAATAACGCCAAGTGCTAATATTATGCACAATTATGAAATAGTCTGGTAAATGACACCCATGTGCTCTACGCAGAAGGGTTTTGAGTCATATAAATCGAAAAAAACAACTTCAAGTTAATTTGTTTCATTTTTAGGTCAGGTCTTATTGTTTTTACAAGCAACTAAAATTAATGCTTGGTCTAAATTTGCGAGATACGTTTTGTGATATGTAGACTATTTTTTTTATCCGGAAATACTTTGTTAATTAGATAAATTTGTAGTACATTTCATGGACTTTCAAAATGTTGTTGAAGATTTTGGATATCTTCTCGAGATAATTTGTAATTTAAAATGTACAGCGCAATAACTACAACGGGGTAATAACGCCAATCCTTGGCATTTATACCACGGTTGATTCCCTACAGTGGCTGAGCTAGATCCTAAATACTGATTCAAATAAACACAGTTAAAACTGGGCAATGTTTCTAATAATTCTATTTAAGCGGTCCTTCTTAAGCAAAAAAAAGCTCACGGTCTGATATTCTTTTGCCTCTCCCTCCCCCCCTACAGCACACCTTTATTTTTTTTATATTTTCACAAAAAATTGAACATTTTCAATAGCTTAGAATGCAATTTGTCAATTTCTAAGTTTGTAGAGTTTGTATTTTTAGAATTGGGCAATCTACATGCAATTATATCATCTTATTTCATAGTTTTGTTTGCACGGCGTTATTACCCATATAGGTGGGTAATAACGCCAAATAGCATTGGTCAAGAAATCACGCCATTACATATTATGAATACATATCTGTTAAATTATTTTTTTTATATAGATAGACAATGATTTGCTGCATCAAATTATGTATTTCTTTGAAAAATAATCAAAACTGAGCCGTGAAAATTGGTAGAATCTTAACGTGGCGTTATTACCCCAGGGTGGCTTATTTAATGAAATAATGCTTAGATAGAAATATTTTATTTTGTAAAAATATGGAATACAGTTTGTAACATTGTCTTAAGGACTGTGACCTTTACATATTTAATATTTCAATTATTTTTTTATCAATTACAATTTTTCTGGTAATATTACATAAATTGAAATAATTTTGATGAGACCAAGTCTTTTTTTGTTTTTACTTTCTGTGATAGTTTCTTCAATTTCATGATTCTGCAAAGAGCAATTTTCATTGCAATGTGAATTAAAAAAAGGAAAAAAAAAGATAAAAAAGCTACAATGTTAAATTAATAAAGAATTAGAAATTTTCTCAACAGTTTTACTGTTCATAAACCGTTATCGAATTTTACGCTTTAATAAAATTAAAGCAACACATTAATTAAAATTAATTACATGTGTCTGTAAGTTATAATTCGAAATAATCCCTGCAAATCTGAAACATGAAAATGAGTTTCAGGAAGAGAGAAAAAGAATATTCGGAAAGTAAATCATCGTGAATAATTTTGACAAGTACAAAAATATGCTGGAATATACTACACTGATGGGTTTTTGATGTCTACAAATTACTTTAATTTTCTTTTGTAGCAGCGCCAGCCATTTACCCCAAGAGTGTATTTTACATAAATTTCCATTCACACTGTTGTTGAAATGATGGAATAGAGTCACGTTACATGCATCCATGTATTTATTGAATGGGCAAAAATTTCGCCATGTAAGGAAAACTTACACAGTGTATAATTCTGAGAAGAATGATAAAAAATATTTGTAATTTCATGTTTGTATAGCGATCCAGATATAAATATAATTTTTATATGTTGCATGGTATTTCATATACTAGTTTTTTATTCTTTAATGTTTAATGCGTAAAACGTTTCAACGAAAGAAAAACGTACTCAGTATATATATCTGAAAAGAATAAACAGGAATATTTGTAGAGAAATTTTGAAAATCAAATTTTCTTCTGTTATTTTTAATTACGATATTAAGACAACTTATATTGCGTCAAATATTAACGTATCTAAAATGTGGTATTGAAAAATTAATGAATAGATAATTACATAAGAAAATTTAAACATAAATTGTCTAATAATTACAAAATGATAAATTTTTGTTGTTTAAAAAATAAACATGGAAAAGCGCATTCTGTAAATTACGTAATCATTTGAAATGATTTTTGTTTAATCTGAAATGGATTTTTAAATAAAGTGTCATGTTTGTATACCTATTCAGAAATGCAAATTATATATATATATATATATATATATATATATATATATATATATATATATATATATATATATATATATATATATATATATATGTATATGTGTGTGTGTGTGTTATTAAGGGGCTTTCCCACCCTGCGAGCTACGTCCCACAATCACCCTTCAGAGTTTCAAAACATGGTAATGTGTCTTTTTTTTTTGTTGTTGTTTAATATTATCATGTTACGGAAGTTGAAATGATAGTATCATGAACAACGTCCCAAGGTTTTTATGGAGAATTTTTTTTAGCTGACGGTAAGTGATTAAAACATTTGATACAAATTTGAAAATTCGGTTGTACAATATGGTTATGATTAAAATTTTGCTTCCAGTTACTTTCATAACAACGCTATAACAACGCTTTCTCTTTCTTCATTGGCACAGCATGTCCCTAAAGGTACTTTGCGCAATTAACCCCTATGCAACCACTACCATTTTTTCCGTTATGCTCAACGGTTTAAAAAGATAAGGAATAAGGATCAGTGTAGTGAAATTTGACGCTAATATTTTAAGTTTTGATCAACTTTTAAATATTTTAAGTGATAGATTTTAATTATATACTCTATTACAATAAACTATCATGCATATTTACATTTTATTAATATTATATTCTTATTTAGGCTGCTTATTTTAAATAATAAGTCATATACGGATTTTTTTATAGCATTTATTGAATAATAATTTGTACAGCGAAAAATGAAAGTATTTTTTGCAAGCAATCAGTATTTATGCTGCATAATTTGTTGATATATTTCAACACTTTTTTAAAAAAGTTGTGTTACCTTTATACCACGAGATTCCCAGTATGGCGTCATTTGAATATTGTATATATATATATCGTTTTAAAAGATAGTTTTATAAGGCACAATTTTCATCCATATGTAATACTTTTCTCACGTATATTATTTTAAACTATTTTTTCTCTATAAAAATTTACGTGTATGTAGTAATTCAGTAATTCTATTCAAATATTTATTTATTTAAATTTTGAATGTTTTTTTTTTCTCTTAGATGAATTTTCTTCTCATTGCTAATACTGTAAGAGAGAAAAGAGCAAATACTATCACTACTGCATTATTTATTATATTCTCACGCCAAAATTGAAAAGAAAATGAAATGGCGATTTTCTTTTTTATCTAAATGGTTCCAAAGGAAATTTAATAATTCATAAGTTTTCTAAATATAAAATTTTTATAAAAGTTACTTTATTGAAATTTTAATGTGTTTTAAATTTTAATGGAACTTGTCTAATAGCTGCAAGAAGTTTTATATTTTGATAATAATAGTCGTGTTTCATACAAATTTTTCGCTGCTAGCAAAATGCGATTGACTTATCTGAAATCTTCATTTTTGAAGGCTTTTCACTTTTTACTTCAAACAGAGAAAACAATCCATGATTTTTATTGTTTAGTATCCTCTCACCAATAGCCATAAATCTATCTCGATCCCGGCTATTGTCATCTTTGTACTAGCGGTCTCATATTCGGATTAAAAATAGGAAAGAAAACCCAGCAGGAAAATTGATCCTCTTTAGCCCTCAATTAAACATTTACTTTTTTATACATTATTTTTACATACCCAAATTAGGGCATTTATAATTTCATTTCAATCATGTTTTTAAAAAATGACGCATTGATAATAACAAGTAATAATTCCTGTAGTTCATTTTCCCTTTTCTTTGACATTCACATAAATGATGTTATTTGAAAGAAATTTCTCAAATATTTTCTATTTTAATTTAAAAAAATACTTAGAAAATTCTATTTTTCTCACAAAAATGTTTCTGTTCTATGCGCATTTGTGAACTAATCTATATATATACATATATATATATATACAATTATGTGAAAATAGAATTTTCACATACCAGACATTTAAAAATCATATTTTAATCACAATATTGTTATATTGTATTTTTTATTGCTTTTTTGTATTTCATGTATCTAGGATATGTGTAGTATTTTATATACTTTTATAAATATTTCTTAAAATTTTATGTATTGTTAGCTATTAAATCAGTATTCACTCATTTGAAAACACACGCTTTTTTATGTAAAAATATGAGTCACTTATTTTCGAATTTCTCATTTATTTTTTTTTTATTTTTTTTTTTTTTAAACGATTTTATCTGTTAGGATAGCTGGGATCGATCTCTAATATAGCTACTTTTTACTTTTTCGATTTTTGTTAATTTGTCTTAATTAACCGACTTCTAAAAAGGAGGGGAGGTTATCAATCAACGCGTATGTATTTTTTTTTATGTATGTTCACCTATTACTCCGAAACTATGCAACATATTTCTATTATTTTTGTTTTAAATGAAAGACGATTCTCTCGAATTGGTACCACTTCCGTTTCATTGAATTTGGTTCAGTACTTTTTTATTAATTAGGCAAAAACTAATGAAATTAGTGATTTTTCGCTAATTAAAAGTGTTGAATAAGTTTGTCGAACCGAGTGCAGACAGCATGGCCGAGCGGTCTAATTCGCCGGATTTAAATTCTGGTTCTCGAAAAAGAGAGCATGGGTTCGAACCCCACTTCTGTCGTAATTTACAATATATATATTTTTTTTTCGTATTAAAATTTTTATTATTAACCCGCTGCAGAAAAGTAAGAGGAAGTTATCAATTCGTCCCGTATGTATTTTTTCTATGTATGTTCACCGATTATCCCGAAACCATTAATTTGGTTTTTGTGTTAAATAAAAGAGGCTACTCTCTAACTGGTACCACGACCCCACTAGTGACCGCGAGGTTCTGACCTCCAAACTGGTAGACGTTAGGTGATGGGTTCGAACACAATCTCGACCGTCGGCTTAACCGTTCGGAGTTTTCCGTGGTTTTCTTCGAACCTTGCGTAAATGCGGGATCCCTTAGAAAGACCCCCACGGAGCGCATCCCACCCCTTAAGTACTGTATCCTACAGTGTAGATAATTGGTCGATATAAATACAAACAAACAAACAAACTAATTGGTGCCACTTCCATTTCATTGAAATTTGTTCAGTACAATTTTAGTAGTAATTAAGCAAAAACTAATAAAATTGGTGAATTTAACCGACTTCAAAAAAGGAGAGGAGGTTATCAATTCAACGCGTATGTATTTTTTTTATGTATGTTCACCGATTACTCCGAAACTATGCAACCGATTTCTGTTATTTATGTTTTAAATGAAAGACGATGCTGTCGAATTGGTACCACTTCCGTTTCATCGAAATTGGTTCAGTACGTTTTTAGTAATTAGTCAAAAACTAATGAAATTAGTGATTTTTCGCTAATTAAAAGGGTTGAATAAGTTCGCCGAACTGCATGCAGATAGAATGGCCGAGCGGTCTAAGGCACCGGATTTAAAGTCTGGTTCTCGAAAAAGAGAGCTTGGGTTCGAACCCCACTCCTGCCATAATTTACATCAATGTATAATTTACAATCTTTTTTTCCGTATTACAGTTTTATTATTAACCCGCTTCAAAAAAGGAAGAGGAAGTTATGAATTCGACGCATATGTATTTTTTCTATGTATGTTCACCGCTTACTTCGAAACTATCCAACTTAATAATTTGGTTTTTCTGTTAAATAAAAGAGGCTACTCTCTAATTGGTACCACTTTCATTTCATTGAAATTGGTTTAGTACATTTTTAGTAATTAAGCAACAACTAATAAAATTGGTGATTTTTCGCAAATTAAAATTAACATCGACTTTGAATAAGCTCGCCGACTGGAAAACAGCCAGGATGGCCGAGCGATTCAAAAGGTGCCAGATTTAAGCTCTGGTTCTCGAATAAGGGCGTGGGTTCGAACCCCACACCTGACATAATTTACGTCCCTGTATAACTTGTAATATTTGTTTCCGTATTACAATTTTTATTATTAACCGACTTCAGAAAACGAAGAAGAATTTATCAATTCGACGCGTGTGTATTTTTTTCTATGTATGTTCACCGATTACTCCGAAAGTATCCAACCGATTCATTTGGATTTTGAGTTAAATAAAAAGGCTGCCTTCTAATTGGTACCACTTCCATTTCATTGAATTTGGTACAGTACATGCTTAGTAATTAGACAAAAACTAATAAATTTGGTGATTTTTCACAAATTATAAGTAACATGGTCTTTGAATAAGCTCGCCGACTAAAGCGCAGCCAGGATGACCGAGCGGTCTAAGGATCCAGATTTAATCTCTCGTTCTAGAAAGAGAGCGTGCGTTCGAACCCCGTTCCTGACAAAATTTACATCCATGCATAAATAACAATATTTTTTTCCTTATTATGATTTTTATTAACAGATTTCAAAAAATCGTCAATTTCTTAAATAAAAAGGGAAAAATAAACTTTTCTACCAAAAATTGAACCAAGGTCAAAAACTAATGCAAAGTAAAAAATAATTTTTTGCAAATAATAGTATTAAAATATTATATTAGGAGTGTAGTATTTACCATGCGTATTATTATGTTTATGTACATTAATTTGATTTTTTGGAGTCGGTGACAGCCAAGCCAATTTCAGAATTAAAATTAAATATCCAATTCAAATCGTAAAAGAATAAAGTTACATAATTAACTGAATATTAAATCGTAAAAAACTCATAAATAGTTGGATGTGTGTCTATTAGAAAATTAGATGTAATTTGGCTTGACTGGCACCGACTCCAAAAAATAAATTAATGTACATAAATATAATAATACGCATGGTAAATATTACACTCTTAATATAATATTCTAATACTATTTTTTGCAAAAAATATTTTTCACTTTGCAGTAGTTTTTGAAGTCGGTTCAATTTTTGGTAGAAAAGTTTGTGGAAGAATTTTTCTTTTTGAAGCAGTTACGAAAGTGGAAGAATCTTTATTTTAAAAATCTGCTATCAATATAAAAAAAAGTGCAAAAGGCGGCGCAAACTTCAGCTATCCTTTGACAAAAAATTCTTCATTTAATAATATTCGAATTGTTATTTTTTTCTGATTTTACAAGATTAGAGATGAATTAACTCTACATTGAATTTTACTATTTTGTTTAAAAAAATATGATAATTTTATGCTAAATGCAATGAGACATATTGATAAGCGACATATTGATTGCAATATGCTTTACCAGATGATTTAATATTTCATGTTAAACGTTATATATTTTGAATTTAATCACTAGAATCAGTTTTCGTTCAATCTAATCTAATTTATGCAATTGTTTCATATGCCTATGCTATTTAAAGTTATCGAAATTTATTTCACTTACGTGGCTGAATTATAACTAAGTGTTCAAAAAATATTAAATGTAATAGTTTTAACAACTCATGTGTCTGTACAGACTTTAATGTATGAATAAACTTTTGAAATTTAATATTTTGGGAAACAACACACTAGATTTTGAGACAAATGTTCCTTTATTATGAATTACATACTGTCAATGGATTTTTTAAAATAAATCTATTTATTCAAAACTGATAGTTTCTATTCTAGACATTTAAATGGATATTAATTTTGGAATCTATAATAATAAAGAGAGAAGGATGTTTGTCTGTCAGCGCTGTGCTGAAGAGACTGCTGCACGTAGAGTTACAAAATTTGGAGGGAAGGTACTTTTTTACATGTAGTTTTGCACCTCGAAGCCCGATTTTCGATTTTTTATTTAGATTTTTTTAAATAATTTTTTAGGCGATTTTTAGCGTTATTTTTGCGGTTTTATCCCATTAGTGAAAGGAATACGGTTTCATTCTTTTAACCCAAAATAGCATTTTTTTTTCTCTTTTCAACAAAGTTTATTCGGAATTTGTACAGCCATTTTTGAATTTTTAACGAATTTTTAATGCGATTTTTAGTGTTTTTTTTCTCATTTTGCGGCTATTTTTTGAGATAAATAAAACGAAAATCGTTTTAAATTTTTAGCCTAATGCCCTAAATTTTGTGTTTGTTACGATTTTTAGATTTTAACGATTTTGAATGCGATTTTCAATGCGATTTTTAACGTTTTTTTAAAGATTTTTGCGTTTAGCATCTAATTTTTTTCATAGTTGTTCTATCAAAAACTTGAGCTGTTGAGAATGCAATAAATAGTATTTTTTTTGTGAAATCTATCTAAAATGTCAAAAATTTAGATACCACTATTTTCGAATAGCAATTTCATAAACTATCTTAAATTCTTGCTTAAGACCGCTACCCCCTCGAGTTATATATCACCTGATAGGTTATTTAACAGAGTATGGTTTTGATAAAGTTTTTGAAGAATAGAGTGCTCTACCTGGTGGTGGAAAATGGAACTAATAGAACGCTATTTTTTAAAATCTATAATAATAAAGAGACAAGTTTGTGTGTGTGTCAACACTGTTCTGAAGAGTCTGCTGTTCGAAGAGATACAAAATGTGGAGGGAAGGTATTTTTATACATGTAGTTTTGCACCTCGAAGCCCGATTTTCAACTTTTTGATTAGATTTTTTTGATAATTTTTTTAGGCAATTTTTAGCGGTTTTTTTTTTTTTTTTTTTTTTTTTTTTTTTTTGCAGTTTTATCCCATTAGTGAAAGAAATACAGTTTCATTCTTTTAACCCAATATAGCAATTTTTTTCTCTTTTCAGCAAAGTTTATTCGGAATTTGTACAGCGATTTTTGATTTTTTAACGAACTTTTAATGCGTTTCTTAGTGTTTTTTTCTAATTTTCCGTTTTTTTTTTTTTTTTTTTTTGAGATTGATAAAAAGAAAACCTTTTCAAACTTTTAGCCCTGAATGATTTTTAATGCGATTTTAAATGTGAATTTTAACGCTTTTTCAAGATTTTTTGCGTTTAGCATCTATTTTTTTCATAGTTGTTCTATCATAATCTTGAGCTGTTGAGAATGCTTGATTTTTTCATAAATCAAGGATTTCATTTCAAAAAAAAAAAAAACCCGCTAAAAAATCAAGCATAAGTAGTAATTTTTTTTTGCGAAATTTACCTAAAATGTCAAAATATTTTCGAATAGCAATTTCATAAAATATCTTAAATTCTTGCTTAAGACCGCTACCCCCTCGATTAATAAATCACCTAATAGGTTGTTTAACAGAGTATCGTTTTGATAAATTTTTTGAAGAATAGAGTGCGCTAGCTGGTGGTGAAAATTGGAACTAACAGAACGCGATTTTGTTAAAATTTGGAAATATAACAATGTGATTTATTTTAAATTTTAAAATGGTTTATAATACATGATAAAAAATGTAAACAAAGAATGGTATGACACATTTCAGGGTGCATGAAAGGAGGAGCGCGAACAAAATTAGGAAATGTAATAAGGAGGTCTGTTTTACACTTTAGGAGGTAGTTTATAACGCATGTTAAAATTTTTAAAGTATTAGCGATGCTCTGGAGAGACCGCTGCACGAAGTTATGTATGAAATTTTACACCTTGAAGGCCGATTTTCAGTTTTTTTGAATTTAATTCGTATGCGAATTTTAGTGGGTTTCGAGGCGATTTTTCGACATTAGCGAAAAGGAAAGCGGTTTCATTCTTTCGACCTAAATTAGTGAATTTTGTTCTCTTTTCAATATAATTTATTTGGATTTCGTACAACGAAGTTTGGATTTTTAATGAATTATTTAATGTAAATTTTGCCGCTATTACTCGACATTAGTAAAAGGAATTTTACTTAAAACTTTCAGGCTAATGTATTAAATTTTAGCTGTTAAGATTTATGAATTTCAGCTAATTTTAATGCGATTTTTTGCGTTTGATGTCGGATTTTTGTCATTCATGAGATATTTCCAATTACAACGTTTTACCCTATTAGAGTAAATTTTGACCCCTGTGATTTTTTAATATTGATTTTTAATGCACTTTTCAATGCAAATTTTAGAACTTTTTCGAGTTTTATGGTGGTTTTTTGATATTTGGAAGTAAAAATTGATTTCAAACTTTTAATCTAATATAATTTTAGAGATTTTTAACGCAATTTTTCAAGAATTGTTGTGTTTCGTGTCGATTTTTTTATTATCTATAAAGGATTTCCTTTTACTACGTGATTATCATGTCGACCAATTTTGCCAAATTATTTCAATCGTGAAACAATCCAAATTATGCAAATAAATGTAATTTTTATGTTAAATAATGAAAGAAGAGATAATTTAGAAAAACATTAATACAAATACATATAATAATAAGAAGTAAAAACCACTTGATGACATAACAAACATATGTAACATGTTTAATGTCAAGTGAATATGGAATTTACGATCCGCCATTATTGTAGTTTAATCTTATGGTTTGACCCAGATAGTTTCTTGGTCAACCGGATAATCAAATAGTTCAGATTTCCGATTAGAATGTTTTATCCGTTTGATGAAATTCTGATTACTGCGATTTAAAAAATAACTAGCCATATTTAGTGCATTTTTCAATGCGTTTTTAATGAACTTTTTAATGCGATTTAGTACTAATTTTTTCGATCCCCACCACAGTGGTGTTTTAACAATAAAAAAATTATTTTGGTTTCAAACTTTTAGCCTAATATAGTAAATTTCACCATTTACCTGTTTTTTAATTTTGTCGATTTTCAATGTGATTTTTGATATATTTTGTGTTCTGCGTCCATTTTTTTGTAATTCACGTAAAAAAGAATGCTTGCTACGTTTTACATGACTAGAATATTTTTTTATTCACGGGATGTATTTACATTTAGCGATTTTTAATGAATTTTTCAATGATTTTGTATTGGTTTTTTTAATCTCACGGCTATTTTTTGAAATTTCGAAAAGGAAATTAATTTCAAACACTTACACTTCATTTACGAATTTTGAAATTTAGTGATTTTTTAATGCAATTTTTAGCAATGTTTTTATTATTTCTCACGCTTTGCACCGATTTTTTCACTCGTATTTAAGAAATAATTCAGATTTCACTATTTTACTCTATTAATGTAAATGTTGTCCCCCGCTATCTTTAAATTTGAAACGATTTGTAATGATTTTTTGAATACAATTTTTAGATGTTTTCGAGTCCACGGCGATTTTTTCACAATTGGAAAAGAAATTTTTAAATAATTTTTAGCTTAATGTAGTAAATTTTGACATCAATGATTCAGATTTTTTGTGTATATTCATAAAATGTTTAGTAAGTTTTGTGTCGATATTTTTTAACTAATGAAAAAGTTCAGATTTCAATGTTTTGTCCCATTATGGTAAATTATGTCCGCAGGAATTTAATATAAATGTTTATCTTACTATGGCAAATTTTGTCCGGATTTTTTAATTTTACTGATTTTTAATCTGTAATGTGATTTTTCAAGTGATTTTTCAAGTTCTGTGACAGTTGTTGACATCGGTAAAAGAATTTCGGTTTCTAACTTTTAGCATAAATAGTATAATTTGTTCTCCACGCTTTTATGAAGTTTGCCAATTTCTAATGCGATATTCAGTGTAATTTTTGGTTAGTTTGGGGGATTTTAGGTGTTCCGTGTTGACTTTTCCTTATTCATGAACGATTTCCAATTACAATATTTTCGACTGAATATTAAATTTTTACAGCCATGACTTTTAAATATTCAGCGATTTTTAATATAGTTTTCGATACGATTTTTAGCTATTTTTTTAAGTTCCTTGGCGATTTTCTGCCATTCAGAAACCAATTTTTATATCAAACATTTTGTTTAATGTAGTTATGTTTCGAGTGCAATGTTTTATTTCTTAATATGATTTTGGCGTTCCATGCCTACATTTTGTAATTTATGAATGATTTCGATCATACCCCCCCCCTTCGCCCTGCTTTAATATTATTTTTTTAAGCATTGACTTTCAAATATTTAGCTATTTTTAATGCAATTTTCAATGTCATTTTAGCCATTATTCAAGTTCCGTGGCTATTTTTTACATCCGGAAATCGATTTCGATTTCAAACTTTTTAGTTAATATAGTTAATTTCTTGATTACAATATCTTATATTATAACAGTGAATTTTTACCCTAGGGATTTTTAACTGTTTTACGACTTTTATTACAATTTTCAATGCAATTTTTGGGCTTTCTCAGTCTTTTTTTAATTTTAACATTTTTCAAAGGAATTCGATTTTAAATTTCTAGACTAATAAGAGTTTGGTTTCAAACTTTTATCCTTTACGGTAATTGTTTTGCTCTCTTATTTTGATCTACAGTAATTTTTAATGCAGAATGCTTTTTTTTTTTTTTAGTCTACGGCGATTTTTTTCAGATATGGAAAAGGAATTCCGTTTTTAATTTCTTTGCTAATATGATAAATTTTCTCCTGTGCGATTAAAGATTTTTATTGTAATTTTTTAGCAGTTTTTTTTTTATTTCAATGCTTTTTACATTATCAAATTAATTAGATTCAAAACATTTATCCAAGTAGAGTAAATTTTGAGTTCCGTGATTTTTGAAAATTTTGCCATTTTTAAAGCGATGTTTATGTTTCTTCGCGACCCGCTTCGATTTTTTAGAGATTGAATTTTTGGCCGAATTTATTATATTCTGATCTCTTTTCTTCAAAGTTTATTCGAATTTTGAAACACAATTTTTGAATTTTGTTTTATATTTTTATGAGATTTTTAATGTTTTTGGCGATTTGTAAGATTTTTCCACATTAGTAAAAATAATCCAACTTCAATTTTCTAGCCCATCTCTTTTCAACGAAGTTTAGACGAAATTTGTGCAGCATTTTTTTAATTTTTCGAGGTTTTACTATGATTTTTAAAGTTTTTTCGCAATTCATGCTATTTTTTTATGAACCCGGGCAACGCCGGGCAGAACAGCTAGTAAGAAAATAAAACAAATTGCCAGTTATTGTTAATGATATTATTATATAATATTTAATGTGAATAAAACATAGCAAAAGTATTATAAATTGTAATAATATAGGTAAAATAATTGCATAATGGTAATATTGCTCTTCATATAACAAAATTATTTATCTAATTATATAAAATTTTAATATTCCTCTAAAAAAATACTACTTACTTTCGTAATTTCTGAACGTGCAAATATAGCACATACTCATTTAAAAAAAAAATTGCGATTTTTTCTAACGTTCACATGCATGGCATAAAACATATTTTTTATGAAATAATTAATATCACCACTTGGAATCTGAACCTATTGATTATATATTATTTTGGTTGAATTTTTTTTAACCAATTCCCTGTCTTTTTTGAGTAATCTGCACCTAATGCTATAGTATAAGCCATGCGTATCTATTAGGCACTGGGATACGTTTATATTCATTAATTTATAAAACAAAAATTGCGGAAGATGTCATATTTATGACATTTTTATCCATTTCTATGCATTCGAAAGCAGAAAATAAAATTTGGTTTGTATGAAGCTCATATATTATGTTATTTTAAAAGAAAATTGGCACTGACTAAACGATTTGACATATCTCAATAAGATGTCTCCCTTTTTATAAAAAATATGGAGCATTAATTCATATTGCTTTTCTTCATAATTTATTTTAATTGCTCATTTTTTACTAAATTCGAAGATTCTGCTAGAAAATAAAACACAGATGATATATTTGCACCACATTTGCGCGATTGCAACAATATGGCAATTATATGTGCCTGACATGGTAGCCCAACTATTTTTATTTATTTATTAATAAACTATTTGTTTACTTTTTTTATGAGATAAATTGTTTTATTCTATACTTATAAACTGAACTTCTTTAATTATTATTTCCCATTTAAAATAATAGAAATAAGTTTTAAAATATGCATGTAATTTATATTTGAAAACTGAATTTTGGCCAAATTGGCGTCAGAAAAATAACGCGCATGTGGTGTGTATATCACATCTGTGCTGATAAATCAAGAACTCGGTATTTTTATGCTAACCCCGGCGCAGATAATAAATCTCCAAATATTGTGCCCGTGGCATTTTTTTGAATTTCATTAATTGTTTAATATTTAATAAGATAATCCTGTCACTCATTTCATTTATAATACAAAACTTTAATTTCGAAGAGAAAAGTTCAAAATTCATGACTTTTATTTAGTTTATTTAAGTAAAAAGAAACGAAAAACGTAAAAATAATGTTATTTTGAAGCTCTATAAATGCAGCAAAGGAACAAAGGAAGGCGAAGGTCCAATTTATCACAGCATAAATCTTACCAAGGGCCTTTTGCATAGTAACTCATAAGATGCGGTTAATTTGGATGTTGCCATTAAACAATTAACAAATAATCGTGATTTTTGTGCCCCATACGTTAGCTTAATATGTATATAGATTGTGTAAGATACGTTCAGTTTAATTGTTAATGGCAGCTAAAATTTTATTTATTGAAAACAATTATTGTAAAAGATTTTTCCTTCTATTGCTGGTTTATAATTTAATAATTAGTTATATAATAATTAGTTAAATCCGAAAATAGTTTAATTCAATGCGTTTGAAATATTTAAATTGAGGATATTTATTCTGGTTGGTTAGCATGAACGAACATATCTTCTGTGGTTCTATTAGATTCTAATACGGACAAATGTTTCATTTAACAGATTATCGAAAACTTTATCACTGTAACATTTGTACTGAAGCATAATTTCTGTGCCACAAATATTTACGTTCTAGAGTTTAATAGAATACTGATAATATAATAGGATACATATATTTATAATATATACAGTTTGGTTAAAAATACTAATCCATTGCATGAAAAGGGCAGCCAAAAACGTGCACATTCTTCTGAATGACATTCACTTGAACAAAGCTTTAATAATATCAAAAGCATTTTTTTTTTCATTTCAGAAGAATATCGAAAGTTTTATCAAAGTAATAGTTGAACTACAAAAATATACAGATTCTATTAAATATTTATTTTCCAGAAATGAACAGTTTGCATTTAAATATTTCTGATAAACAAATCAAATTTATGAGTATTCATGCTTGATAAATCGAGATTAGAATATGATTTATATTATATTTAAGGATAAGATAAAGCAAAATATAAACTTATTAAGATTGATTCATATAATGTTATAAGTGTATATTAAACTATATAAAAACTTATCACATTTTAATTAATAGATATCGTCATATTAGGTAATATTTTAAAGACATACAAAAAAGGATAGTAGTTATTTAAATATATATGTATTATATATATATATATACATATATATATATATATATATATATAGTTTTATATGAAAATATGATAGTGATGAAAAAGATGAAAAAAAGATGCAATAACAATGAATTAGAACAAGAACATCATCAAAAAATAATACAAAACAATCTCCCTGCTCCTCAGAAGGTAGGGGAAGTAACAGGTATCATTTATTATGTATCCTCACAGGTTTCGCAAGGCATGACAGACCTGCATACTCCATTTATATAAAATGTATAAGCAAAATAACTTTAAGCAATAAAATCAAATAATAACCAACAACAAAACCATTAACCAAATCAACTCTTAATGAAAAATATTTTACAATCTTAATAAAATAAAGTGAAACAACAGTATAAAAATGTCTTAATAATAAACAAAATAGACATGCAGGAAAGTCATGCCCCCACCTTGACCTATGAGAATACATATTAATGAGGATAAAAATCTGTGAATCAAAAATTTCTTTCGAGAGAAATTTTAGATTCACAGATTTTTAAATTTACAGCAAATCTTTTTTATAATAATTTTTATCTATATAAATTTATATTTCATTATGTAAATGAGCTAAAGAAAGGTTTTTTCAAGTGGCACCAGCAGAACAAAACACCATGATGGAAGTTTTTTCTGGGAAATTGAATTTATGAAGAATTGCTGATTAAATTCCGTATGGAAAGTCAGCAGAGTGATGTGTGTCAACTTTTTGGATAAAACAGACCTAAACTCATTGTGGGATGAATTGAATAATGGAACGACAAGTCAAATTCAAGTTTTGATGCAGGCCAGTTACCATCCTAGGCCTAATTGTCCCCGCTCATGTAAGCACGGAAGTGTAGATTTTTTAACAGGTATCTCTTTTTTATTTTTTCCTCATAGGTCAAGGAAGGGGCACGACGTTCCTGTATGTCTAGTTTGTTTAATGTTAAGTTACTAAGACATTTTTTTACTGTTGTTCGACAACAGTAAAAACATGTAGTTTGAAATATTTTTTATTAAGATGTGATTCGGTTTATGGTTTTGTTATTGGTTATCCTTTGATTTTATTTTGCTTATATATATATACATATATATATATATATATATATATATATATATATATATATATAACACATTTTGATATTTGTTGCTCCATCCAATTCCGAGAAGCAGGGAGATTATTTTGTATTGTTTTTTATGATGTTCTTATTCTAATTTATTGTATTGTACCCTTTTTTCATCTTTTTCACCACAATCATATTTTCATATAAAACTATATGGGCTTTGTGCAAAATAGATCTGCTTGGTGCCAGTTGCATGAAGATGTATTAACTTATACACTCACACAGTGTATATATATATAGATAGATAGATAGATAGATAGATAGATGTTACTTAAACTATACCACACACGATTAGAGAGACACAAAATATTTCTCAGTGAATATTATTTAAGAAATTGTGAGTTTTTTACTTTAGTTCCATGGAGTCCTTGGAAAATAATATTGGAGAAAATCTGCAGCAAAACTGTACCAATTAATATTATTATAAGAAATAATTATAGATTTAAAAAATATGTTCAAATGTAGTATATAAAGTATTTGTTTATTATTGCAAAATGTTCGGTTACACGTCAGAGGTATATTACAAATAATAATATAATAAATTGGCATGTAAAAATTTGGGCACTAAGTTGTAAAAATTTGTGTAATTTAATGAAATCTAATATTGTATATGGTTTAGAAAATACAAAGGACTGTGTGTTAATAAAGAACGCCATATGTTTATTGTTGAAAATTAATAATTTATGAGTCAATAAAAAATTTCAGATTTTCTTAAGTATCTCTCTCAATTCTTTTTCAAAGGCGGGTGATTTTTTGACGTAAAGTTGAAAGTCAAATTTATTCAAGCTGTTTTTGTGAGCTAAGTAGTTCGTTTGATTCTTAAGTTTCATTTGATTTCAAAAACTATTTTTTCTTTTAATATAGCTTTCATATTTAAAAAATATTTCAAAGAAATATAAATTATACTCAAGCACTAAATCTGTTAGAACGTACCTCTTTCACCATATCCAAGAGTGATAGCAGCATATATTTCTTTTCGAAAGTTATGTAATATAACACAATAATAATGCAAACGTTTGAAGCTAAATTTTTATGATACAATATTGACAGAAATACATTTTGATGTTTTTTTCTTATCCATATGTTGCTAGCTCATTTCCGGTTCGACGGATCACAAACAAATTATAAACTTTGCTCATTTAAGTAGAAATAAAATAAGGTTTTTAGGATTGTATCTTTTATTCAAATCACAACACGAATAGCGAACACTCTGGTCGCCATAACTAATACAGATTTCTTTTATTTTTCTCTACCCAGTTTCTTCCCATTTCAACTAACAGGAGTTCACGACAACCAATCACGGGACTTATAAATAATCACTAGCGATTAACTATTACTAATACGAAATTTACGATATCTCTTAAATGTCAAAAAATGTATTCAAAGTTATTTAAATTTTTAACAAATTATACATAAAATTTAATTTATAAAACAGATTTCATTAACTTTATTTCTAACGGTGTGAGATGTATTTTTTAAATTTGTTTATTATTATTATTTAATTATGTTTGAATTTAATAAATTAAAGAAATGTGCAAAGTATTAAAAAGGATCGCTAAGTTTTTCAATCTAAAAATTCAATTGAAAAACGATGCATAAAAATCTTTTAAAAGGTGCCATTTGACACCAAAAAAATTAGTTCTAACAAAGCAAGAAAATATGTATGTTAACTCATGTAAAATTATTTTTAACTCTTGTGTACCTTGCAGCTCAAACACACTTTTAATTGAAAATTCAAAGATTTGTTGTATATTTTATTGCTGTAAGTTTCAGAGTTATATATACAGAGTTATAACTTTTGTTAACTTGTTTCGTTACCTTTAAATGCGGATAAATAATTCGCCTAAAAGAATATAGATAGATTCAGAGCCCGATCAAGCTGAAGTTGGGCCCAGGGCCTGTTAAAAAGTTGAGCCCCCCTACCTACCCATTTTCGACGACACTTTCAGAAAAAAAGGTTTATTTGATAAGTTGACAAAGTTGTTTGGGTGAAAAGTGCCTAGTTTCTAAAAATTTTATTGAGTCATTCAGAATATTTAAATTTTACATTTCATATTTTATAAAACAATATTTTTGAAAATTGATTAAGGAAAAAAAATCAGCCACATAATTAGTGGGCCCTTGAAATTGGTGGGCCCAGGGCCGAGGCCCGGGAGGCCCGTGCATTAATCAGGCCCTGGATAGATTTATCACTAGATGCTAAAAAAAAAAATCAATTAAGAGGTTACTAAAAATTTTTTAGTGAATTTGTATTCCACAGAATTCTTTAGTAAACATTACAAGCATTTTTTTTTGCAAGTGAAACAAACATTTCTTTTGTAAACTGAATAAAAGAATTTTTTGTATAACTAACTTAAAAATTTTTAGTATGAGCCACCAAGCAAATTTTAGTAATAGCTCCAAAATTATTTTTAGTTAATTAAAAATTATATTTAGACTTCTGAAGCAGAAGATTTTCGGCAAAACCACAACAGATGGCAGCACTAAACTTTGCTACCTGCTCTATTTTGATATGTTTCTAAAGGGGAGGGAAAGTCCAGAGATTATGAACCTGCTACGACAGGATTTTCATAATCCCTTTATTTAACGAGTACTTACATTGCATATATTCGGTGCATATTTGGCTGTGTCCAGCATCGAACCCGGGTGCAAATAAACAAACACACACGAAAAAATGAAGTTCGACGTGGCACGTGCATGCTAAATTCTATTCTAGTACGGTTGTTTGATGTTTACATGTGCAAATATTTATATTCGATTAACTTGGATATTTCGGATACAAAACATTCAAGTAAAAGAATTTTTCTTTTTCAAAGAAAATGCTTTTGGACTTGCAAATTAATTTAAGTTTACACAAGTTGTTATTGATTAGACTAAGTCGAATATTGATGATGTTACTATAAGATTATATTGTTACAAAGTAAAGGATTTGAGGATTTGTTGATCATTTACTTGTTTAAAGACCTTAATTTTGTTATTGCGTAAATATATATTGCTGTTAGTTAAACTGATGTTTTAGGGGGATTAGTACTTTTATATCTATATTTGTAAACCTAAATTACTAGACCCCTAAAGTACTGATTTCACAAAAAAAAAATACTCTGTCTGTCATCTATGGTGTCATTTCGATTATGCAAAATCAATAAATGTACATTAGTAGAGTTATTTTATGCTCAGGTCTGAAGAGGTTAAACATTACATTGTTATTCCAAAGGTCAACTAACAGAGCATTCATAATGCATGTATAATTTTTCAAAAGGTGGGATAAGCATTTTTTAATTCGCACTCGTATTCTTACAAATATTCTCTAAACAAGATACACGCGGTCAAAAGGATGAAATATGAAAAATCGAAGCAACTTCGGACTTACATGCTCTTCGAAGTTTTTTTTTTTCCTTCAAAAGCGCTTGGCTACGGAGGTTGGCGTGAAGAGGCGCTGAGACGTTGAGTGTTTGTTTATTTGCAACCCGGGTACTTTCAGCCTGGAGTCCGGTGCTATGACCACTTGTAACGGTAAACCCACGGTGGGCGCCATTTGTAACGTTACATGCATGTTGGTGTCATTTGTAACGTTAGGTTGGTCGTGGTGGAGGTTAAATGTAGACATATCCAGTGATTAAGATAAAACAACAACGTTTATTGAAACGATAAAGGCTGAAGGGAAGTGGAGCAAGTCTTGATTTTACACAACTGAGAAGACTATGAAAAAACTAAACACATACTCATAAGCTTCGGCCTAGCTCAGTCGGGGCACCTACTAATACCTTCCGCTATCTCTTGGCTGATCTGCTAAATAAAGCTTAATTAAACAGCCCGTGGCTGTGGGTAATCCTTTATTCACAAACAATCCAAATGAAACTAAGAGGTTTCTTACCCCGGCCAACTCTCAAGTCAACTGTCGGAACTCCTTTCCACTCACTGGAGGCTTCGTTGCTACTTTACAATCGGCTAGCACTTCGCTGAACAATCCTTCACTTCGCTATCTAATACCGGAGATCCTCACACACTGGCTAGACACACAGATACTCTCTCGCTGGATAATGCCAGAGACACTCCTCATTCACTCAAACCCAAGCTTTTATATGCTGCAAACTGAGATACTTCACATTAACATATTACTAATAACCGCAAGCTAACTGTAAAATCCGAAAGAGCACACACACTCTAGAAAGTTAAAGTAAAAGAGAGGATAGATGTCGCTTTTACGCTTACACATGTTAACTTATTGACGTCACGATCTCAGAAACACTAGAGTGCCTTTATGGAAAGGTCACTCCCTCACACACTATGCTATCACGCCCACACCAAGTGAGTTTTAGTAATAGCTATTAAAAATGTAAAACTATTAACTTAATTCGTTGCTAGCTTTTTTCTAGTGATTCTTACAGATTCCTTGTAACCGAGTAAGATTACTAAAATTTTTTTAGTAATTACAAAAATCACTAAAAATTTTTAGAAGTTTTTTTTTTTTTTTTTTTTTTTTTTTTTTTTTTTTTACAGTCTATGTTGTATTAATCAAAGTGATACTGATAAAATAAGAAGAGAAATACATTTAATCCAAAATCTTTATGTTAGCAATAGCAAGAATGCAATTGCAAATTTAATAATACACAATTGACAAAGGATTTGATTTAGTGGTTTATTTTTAAATATAATAAGAATGGGACTTGAGGAACATACAGATATAGATTTTTAAAATGTACATATTGAAGCATTACCATTTATTTATGTTAGAAACTATGAGTCTCTTTTTCTATAAGTAAAAAACACTGTGTGTCCTTCCTAAACAATTTTAAATAGTTTTACTTTTTCTTTCCCTTTTTTTGTATGTAAAAGACTTAACGGTTTTGCGTACATGATTATATATATATAAAAAAATAACGGTTATATTCCACTAGCTGATATTAAATATTTTTCTATTATTGTCGGTTCTATGAACTAAAGTCTATCGATGGTTAGGAAGGGTTATAATTCGTTATAATAACAAATCGTATTCATAAAAAAGTATTTATTTTAACTGCAAATTCTACTTAGTATATTCTAATCAACGGAATCAGAGAACCTTTTACTTATATATATGCCTGCACTTGAATAAAGTTTTTTGTAGCAGCCAATGTGAGTATAATGAAGTGTCTACATTTATTTATTTTTTCTCATTCGCTTGCCACGACTCTGTGTTTTAAAAAAGGGGAAACCTGCGAAAATGTTTCGAGTTTCTCACTTTAAAATATCACACACATATTGCTGAATTAAGTAGATAACAGTTTTTTACTACTTAACAATGTCAACGATCTTCCCACAGTATTTAAAAAATTAGAACCGCAAATATATAAACAATAAACAGCTGTCTTTTTTCCCTATATCATTTTAAAATCAAACATCTACGTATCATTAAATGTATTTTTACATTTTTGGAATGCATATTTTAAAAGATAAAATACAATAATTTCTATTTTAGGTTTCTTTTTTCAGTGTAGCTCGCTTTAATCTTTCGTACTATGCTATCGTATTTTTCTTTTTCCTATTGTATGCAAAAAATGTTTTCCCATGCGTTGCGATTAAATATTTATTGCATTATACTCGTTGTAAACTGCGACATACTCAGCATTACATGGATTTTTGTGATTTTTTTATATCAATTATTATAAAAACTGATACTAATTATGCATACTAAAATTTATCAGAAATAATGTTTGCGTAATAATATTTAATCTAGTTTTACACGATCGCATTCATAAGTAGTCAGACTCACTTTATTTTGCGCTAGCTTACATCGCCGCACCTATTGCTAAGGACGACGGTGAGAGGCGTTCACTTATATATTGACATATAAAGGCTGAAAGAACGCATCGCGGGCAAGAGAAGGGACATCAAAGATGTCTAGTAGATTCAACACAATAACGTGCCCATCCACACCTCCATCATCGTGGGATCTTACATAGCAAGTTTTTATGAGCAAAACTCATTGTGAAAAAATATATGTGTAATGTTTTAATTTTCTACGCATGAACTCCAAAACATTAATTATATACTCTCTATAACTTTGTATCATAATATATATTTTCAAATTTCATATTGTTCTTGTAAATGTTTATATACATTTTTAAAAATTATTTACTTTTCATTAAGCCACCATCAATTGGCCACTATGTCTGTTAAATAAAATAATAAAATCCTTAAAAATTAGAAGCAGCATTATGTTAGGAAAAAATATGTTATTCTTTTATTTTCTAAATTTATACAAATGAATTTTCGTAACAAGTATGTCTAATGCGTTTTTGATATTCGATTTTCAATTCAACTTTGTTAATGAGGCATCTTTTAATTTTATAGTATTAATGTTTATTTTATAGTATTATGTTTCATATGTATTTCCACCATGTAAGTCAGATTTAATTACAATAAAATTTAAAAGAATTGTAATATTTATTAGCGTTCATATTATATTTTCGAAAGGAGCGTTTAAATTTTTATTTCAATTAAAATCCTTAATTGGTATTTTGAATTCCTTCTACTTTAACTCGCGAGTAGTCGCGACTTTTTTCACAACGTCATTAGTCGCGCTCGGTCTTTACGCCGCTGGCCCCCCGCATACCAAATAAGTAAAATAAGAAATATTTTTCACCTAATAAACGAAAATAACATTACAACGAAGATAAAAATTTGCAGTTTTCTTAAATTATGCATGTTATTCATGACATCTGGAGTAATTGGAAAAAGTAACAAGAACTGACATAGTGATTTTTACGTAGACTTTTTCGCCAATTTCAACTTTGTTTCTAAAAATGTACCTGAAAGAAAAACAGAAGTGTCCTGTTACTTCACTAAGGTGGTCGAGAAAGCTTCAAAGTCAGCTACATGGTAGATCTCCTTTGTATTAAGTCTCCTTGATATAAGTTAGGAGAAGATAAGTTATACGGGCGGCGAAAAAACCGACACGCGACTACTGACGGGTTAATTTAAAATGGTATTTCGTTGAAAATTTGTGAAAAAATCTGTTTACACGCTCTGTTATGAATACAAGTAAACGTTCGTTTTGATAATATTTCAAACACTATAAAGTACATTTGAAATGTTTTTAATTAAAAACATTCACACTCATACATTTATGTATATAAACATTGCATTATAAAATAAATTCATAAAATATGTTTTAATTTTAATTATATATACGTCTTTGCCTGAAATATCCCTTTGCTCAAATCTTTCGTTTGGTTGTAAAAATTTAAATAATTCAAAGTAATTTACTAAAAATGACGCATATATTGTATACATATACAATTTTACTGTAAATAAAGCATGTTAGAATGTTAGCATTTTATAGAATATCTTTCTAACTATATCTATCTATATTTATCTATCTATCTATCTACCGGGTGTCCAGTAAATAACTGACCCATTTTGAACTTAAATAAGAAATAAACGGTTTGAGATAATAATGCGCGGTTTGCGCTATTGTTATTAGAAAATCAATAAATTTTTAAACATGTACTTTGTTAATATAGTTCAAATTTCGGAAAAAAATGTCGCGCTGGCGGTAACAGGCTCACTGTAAAACATTTGTGTAACGTTACTCCATAAAACTGGTGGCAGCCTTGCTGCCTCCAATTTGGTGGAGTATTTCAACCGATATAATCGGTGTAACATTGCAATGTTACACCAGTATTGCATGTTTTGATTACACCATTATGTAAGTGAAAAATTACTCAATGAAGTGTAAATCGTAGCTGCCACCAATTTTATGGAGTAAAGTTACCACAAATGTTTTACAGTGCTGTTTGAATACAGACATAACTCTAATTTCCATAAATGTGAGTTTTTCGGCTGAAACTGAATCTATATGTTGTCGAATCTGAATCTATATGTTGAATCGACTCTCGAATCAGCTTCAAAAATAGGGTATACGTTGGTTGAAAAGTGATTTAAAATAATATTTGTGATTGAACCATCTGTATTATATTTCCCCTCCTCAGTCTTGAGACTGAGATATTATTTTAAATATTATTATATTACATTAACAAAGTGCATATTTTAAAATTTATTTATATTCTAATAACAATACAGCAAGCCGCGCATTTTTATCTCAAACAGTTTTTTTGTTATTTACATTCAAAATGGGTCAGTCATTTACTGGACACCCGGTATCTATATATATATACATACGTCTATATATCTATTTTCTTTAGATATTGGGTGCTCTCAGTGCACCCGACAAATCCAGAGACATAATAGCAAACATCAAGAAGATAATAAAATAAAAACCGTTTAGAATGGGTCAAAAATCACATATTTAGTCGAAAGTAGAGTGCATTTTAAACTAACAGAATTTCGGTTGAAATCAATAACTTTCAGAAAACTGGAGTATCCTATGATAAAAGTTTAAAAGACATTTTCCCACTTAACAAAAAATTGGATAATAAAATTAATCGTAGAAGTTACAAGTATGCGATCCATATTGTGGACTGCAATCTCATTTTCATATGGCATCGTCGATTATTTGAACGCACTTGAACCCAAACGTTTTCGTAATGTTATATCATTTCAAAATAAATAATTAAATTTTTAAAAAAATATTTTGCATTTTACTGCAATGTTTTTATTTTTCTCAAAACGCCACTAAATCAGTAAACCAAAAGTAACGTTATAAGTTTTTTTATATATATATATATGATTAATGTGTTGAAAAGAAACTAAAGAAAAAATAATAAATATCATTCATTGATTTTTGCATTAAAATTAATTTTCATTATATTTTAAATTACGTAAATTACGATAACTGTAAGAATACGATATAATGTAACGATGTAATATGATATTATAATAAATGCAATTCCTTAATCTTTGTTTCCTAATAAAGTTCTTACGGAATAATTTCCAAAGAAAAGATAATTAAAGTAATGTTTCTATTTATAATTAAAGGGAATGTGGGATTAACATTGTTGCAATAAGAAGGATTAAGACAAGGAAATGAAGATTTAATCCTTGAAAATATTTTCTGCACGAAATGTTGTAATTTCTGCAATTAACGCAGATTTATTATTATATTTAATTAAATATCGTTACTTTAAGTTTCCTGTAATAAGCATTTTCGCCCTTCATCATTATTATTATAATTATTATTATTAGAGACGAAAAAAATAAGTACACCACACATTTTTTTTTTATCTTTCTTATAAGGGATTATACATTTTTAAAAATATGATAATGTGATAGTTTTTTTAATTTACTTAGATAGACATTATGTAATAGAGTAAAACAAGTCCCAAAATCTTTTTTTAAGGTTCCGTTCTTAAAAAGTGAAATCTGAATCATTATAAGGTCACTTTTGTATCTGTTTGTCTGTCTGTTACAGCTGTTTTACTCATAAAGTATAATATATGGAAAGTTGAAATTGGGGGAAGTAATAAAGACCTTTTAGCATGATTATTGAACATTCACAAATATGTTTAGGTAAATGTAGTACTTTTAATATAAGTTATTTGAAATAAAAAATCTTTATACATACATATAGTATGAATTGTCATATGAAAGCTTTCACTACGCTAAATTTAAAAATATATTTCTTTTAGTTATATTCTAAGATTTCTCAGATTTACCGTCGAAAATTCAGTGCAAAAATATGACCTCTACCCATCTATTTTTGAATCTGCTAAAATTAAATTTCTTAAAAATTTAGATCTAGTGGAAGATAATTTAAACTTTGCAGGAAAAATACAGAGATTACCTGAAGTCACACAGTTTTTGATAAAATCGCATTTTTCTGTCACACACAAATTTCGATTTGGTGTTGAGAAGCGCTGGAGGTAAATTAAGCAGCAGTAGTAAAAAGATATCGTAGATTAACATTTTCGATACGTCGCACAGTGGGACAAAAACCCAAAAAGCTGGCCAAAAGTCGAAAAATGAAGTTACGATTTGGGGAATTTCGATTGTACAGTTGGCTAGAATAATGTTTGGAGAGTTGGAATTTGTATTTTAAAAAAGATTTTTGCTTTCCCCTTACAAGTAGCATCATTTCAAAAATGATGCTTGAAGGAGTATCATTTAGAGCGAACAAAAACAGCAAAACAACGGTTCCTCTAAACGCGTGCTAATTTTTATAATATTATCCGATTTTAATAATTTGAAATGGATTCACACTATGATATTATGTACTTTATTTGCATGTATTATAAAATTTATATTAAGCACGTAAAAATTAATAAAATCATTGTCATTTTTAAGAAAAAATTTTAGAATTTTTTTTATTTTTTTGCTTTTAAACATCAAAAAGTTTAAATGTTGCACAGTGTTCCGCAACGAAATTTAATGGAAATAATAACTTGGGCTATTGTCTAGTGATTCATAAAAAACCAGCTGCCTAAAACTGCCTTTCTGCATTTCACGCATATTTTAGTAACCACAAGTGAAAATGCCTCTTTTTCGGCCTCCTCAAAAATTTTGAAATTGACTACTTTTCACATAATTTAGCTGATAAATATTTTTAAAATTTTTGAATTATTCAATTTTATACTAGTTTATTTCCTGTTATATTGTAAATAAGTACTATAATCATAAGATTACATTAATTTGATAAGTAAGCTTAGTAATGAAAAAATGAAAATAATTCTCTATTACTGATCCGGTAGAATAACATTTTCTTATCTTTATAGGTAGTAATTTTGTTTGTTCTATTATAATTGGAAGAATTATTTTGTCAATGGCTATATTTGCTAGATCAAACTACTGAGCGTATTTCTTTAATGCGAGTAAAAATCATTATGAATATCACTTTCGCTTATGTTAGTAATTTGGATTTAGTGAGGATGCGATGGCACATCTATTCTGAGTACATTTAAACAAATATTTATCTATGAAGATGGCATTATGTCTAATATATTTTTCTTTTCTTCCGTGCTACTAGAATACATAAATATTGCGAATAATTCATGAATCGTCAATTTGAAAATATCGAGATCTTCATTTCACCGATTTTATCGGGCCAATTAAGATCCGTTTTTTTTCAAGAAATACGGAAGAAACTGTCAATGAATGGGATTGCATTAAATACTAGCAGAATCAACTTATTTCGTTTAATACAATCATTGATACAAAAGAAAAAGTCGTTAAAAACGAATTAGTGTAATACTCAACGTTGCTACCTATGTCAGACAGCATAAAAACGGCATCTTACCGATCTGACATTTTTTATTAAAATTGAATTGAGATAATTTAGAATTTAGAATATCTAAGTTACATGCAAAGATGTTTAGAGAGGCCTTACACCTGGCAGACAACTGGATAGAAAAAATGAAAAGCTCATACTCTGCATGAAAAGAAGAACACTGAAATTGCAAAATAAAATATGCAAAAAATATTTCGTTTACAATCAAGACTTCTCGTCGAGAAACTAAATCTCAGATTTGAAAGCACAAATGATGGAAATACAATTCAACGATTCTTTGAAAACGCAACTATTTGTGTTTCTAAACGAGCATATACGAAGATTTCATTAAACGTTTCTATGCCATAAGTAATTTCTTGTAACCATGTTATTTATTTGATAAACGTCAAAAATTTTTCCTTACAAATAGCTAGTAGATTTGAGCAGCACCCTGGTTCTATATGCTTACTTCAGCACATAAACTACTTATTAATGACAAAGAAATAACATTATCTTCATTATTGCCAATTTGTGAAATGCCATAAGATACTCAAGAATCATGCAACAAATTGATCAAAAGTCATCGAGAAGATTTATCGCAAAGATGCAGTAGTGATGAAAAAAGATATTTTTACGTCTTTTAATGTTATCAGATTCATTCCTTTCCAGTTTAGGTAAATTATTGTAAAAGAAATTAAAATCATTGATCCTGAGAGTCACAGGATCTTCCAATACCGCCAACAAGTTCTGCTAAACTATTTTGACACCTTGACCTCTGAAGAATCTTTTTATTATACTACAGTTGATTCTAAAGGTTAATTTCTGTAATATATTTTCGTTTTTATTTTAATAATATAAAAATTAAATAGTCTAATGTTTTACTTTCCATTAACGTACTTAAATTTCGTTTAAATATGTCTTGGTTTTTTGAAAATTTCCTTTTAAGTTTACCTCAAGATTTAAAATTTTATTTAAATCTTATTGTTTTTACTCTTAATCTGTAATTTCATTTATTTATTTATTTTTAAAATTTAACTTTTGAATCCTAATTAGCATCCTGAAAAGTTTACGAAATTGCATATAAATTGAATACTTTCGAGGCATTTTAATTTTTATTCCGCCATATTGCGTATCCGCCATTTTTTTTTCAATTTTAATTTTATATTCTTACTTAGAATCCTCAAAAACACCTGTATACGAAGTTTCGTACAATTTGAATAACATTTTCATATTTTGGCCAGCTTTTCGGGATTCTGCCCCACTGTGCGTCGGTCGGTAAGTAGCCGTGATATTAACCTTTAAGAACACGGACGGTTTGGACATATAAAATGTAATGGGCCGCATACTCTATGTAACGTTAGCTTTTAAAGTCTATGTGACAATTTTTAATGAATCATTTGCGTACTGCAATACCCAGTAACATTATAGAAGCATTAAACGTCAAATTGTTAAAAACAAATTAATTTAATTAGAACTAATCACATAAATACTATCGGATTATCGATTAGTTTGCTTTCAGTGAATTTCTCAATAAGCATTAATTGTCTTTAAAAGCCAATAAAAAACCTATCTGTAAAAACGCTACATGGACAAGTTTTAAAATGCACTTAGTACAATGCCTCGATTAAAATTTTAACGACGTTAAAATTTTTAAACGACACAAAAAACAAAACGAGAAGGTTTTGTTTTTTGTTGCACCATAAAAAAGAAAATTTCATTACTATTCTAAATTTTATTTTATGAAATGCCAAACAAAGTTTAAATGTATGCTATTTTATTGACAGTATCAAATGAAGTTCCTCATAAAAACAAATCAGGAGAAATAAAAAATCTTTTACAGAATAGCAATATTTTATATTATTTAATTTTCATATCACTTTGAATTTTTAGAGTATAGCTATTCATATTTTTCTAGAATATACAGCTATGCCCAACCCTACATTCTATAGTTTTCTACAAAGTCTCTTTATTTTTAGCAACGATGTTTTTAAGCATACAGTTAATATTTTTTTATACTCATTGTACGGAATATTCTAATCGAGAGTAATACTCGCACTTAACCGTCTATTTTTACCCTTCTAGCCATGGTTTTGTAAAGGGTATTGGGCGAATTATCAAAACGTGGTATCATTAAACGTTAACTATTAGTGATTTTTTAAATTTTCAAATTTAAGGCCAATTTTTTTTTTTTTTTTTTTTTTTACAATACAGTATATAAGTCTATAAACTTATATACAAAGATTAAACGACAGCAATTATTCTGGAAAATTAATTATTAAAGCATTTATTTAATCAATCTACACGTGAAAGCTGAGCGTGTTTCTAAGTAAAATAATATCATTACAGGTACTAAACACGCTTTATTTACGCAAAACACATAATTATTTATAATAAAGCATTATAAGAAATATCTTATTGTACGTTTCAGGACATCAAATAATCTTTAAAAATAAATTTACGGAAAAAAAAAAACGGCGTTTAGATCGTTAAGTAATTCGGACATTCTAATTTCTTATTTCAGAAAAGTGCATTTATCGGAAAAAAAAATGTTACGAACATGCATGTAGATTCTTTCAAATTAAACAAAAATTATTTTAAAGATAGATAAAAGAGATTAAAGTACTTACTTAACGTGTTTTACGTGGAAATAACAGCTGTGTTTCGATCGTTACTTTTGGACACAAGAAAATACAGAAAAAGTATTTCTAGAAAAGTTATTCTAACTTCAAAAAGCAAAAAATTGGAAGTGTCATTTGTTAACAAAATTATAAAACAATCATTCGTTTTCTTTATGCGTTCGCTGTTTATTATTAGAATCTCCTGGAAACAAGTTAAAACTTCTTTTTTCTTGGTACATTGGAAAATTTAACGTTATGAATGTCCCAAATTGGCCACTTTGGTCAAAAAAATTTTAATTTTAAGACATTTATACAAAACTTTTAATATAAATTATATTAATTTTTGTTTCTGAACAGAATTAAGAATGCAGTGAAAATACAAATTAAAGTCCATGATGATTAAATTTATTTATTCAAAAGCTTAAAGTTATAATGTGTCTACAGTGCCCACCTTTTGAGAACGTCCCATTGATAACACAAAGTTAAGTGACTTTTTTTATTGTTATTAAAATGAAATGTTACATTTTAGCCTGGATAAAACATTAAAAAAACTTTATTTTTAAGTTATTAAAAGATAGCGAAAAGAATTTGGTTTTACCTCCTTTATTCATTTATAGTAGCCCGTTTATGTAATTCATTTCAAAACACATATAAAATTGTTGTGAAATAATTTCCTAAAGTGAATTAGGTTTGATTTGATAAAAATGCGCTATATGTATCACAATTGTCTTTAAAACATACCAATTACGATAGGATATTTTGTACCTAATTTTCAAATTACATTATTATTCAAAATTCTAATTTATATTTATTAGTATGTATTTTCTAATTTATATGTATTTTCTCTATATGAAATAAAGAAAAACATTTTCATACGCATGATTTTCTTTTTTACCAAAACACTGCGGCTATAGATATAGAGAACTCAGTAACTCTGGTTATTTTGGGTAAAATGGAATTGAATGTGCAATCTTTCACTGATTTTAGAATGACATTAAATATTTCTTTGCGATTAGTTGCATCTATTTTTTTTTTACAATAGGAGAAACCTCAGACACCAACATGCTTTTTTATATACTGGGACTTCCCTCAGAGGGATTAGTCTGAGCGATATTGCTGAGAATATATATTTAATAATAATTTTCAAAAAATTAATAAAAAAATCTACATAAAAATGCAATTTAACAAATTACAACGACTATTTGGAAAATGATATTATCAAATGCTATAATTTTAGGTTTATCAATGTTTTCTATATTTAAAAAAAACAATAATAGCATCATTTTTAGGATGATCAAACTACTAACATAAAAAGAAACAAAATAGCTATTTCCAAAACTATTTAACTGTTAGGATGTTAGTAATTAATAAAACATATCAAAGAATTGCTGTTTTTTAAATCAATTATTGTGATTATCAGAAGATCAATATTTTATTATTTTAGATGTATGGTGTAGAATAATAAATGTCAGGGAATTACTGTTATCAAATAATTGTAACTGTGGGAGATTTATAAAAGTTATAAAGAAAATCTAAAATAAAATTATAATATTAATTCATATACTCGTATATTTACTACATTTTTTTAACAGTCAAACACCCTGAAACTACTTGATATATTACTAATAATGTAAACTTTTGATTAAATATATACTCTTTAATTTATGAAAATGTGATTTTAACCATGTAGATTTAAAAAGGAAAACAAAAATGTCATTAAAAAGCTATTTAAATCAATAACATTAACCATCTGGCTAAAATTGTTGTCACACAGTTATTTATTTCACTAAAATAAACGTTAAATGTATTGAATTAAGCTAAATTAATTATATTTATTACTTTTATACCCCGTTTTTTCACAAAATTAACCGATATAGTTATAAAAAAGCAGAGAAAATCATTACTTACATATTTCTTATTGGCATAATCCTCAGTAATTCTGTTACAATTATCCAAATGGTGAACGCTTCTTTAAAAGAATTTTATCTTAATCTATACAATGACATTGATGAGCGGGAAAATAACTAACATCACTGACATTGTACATTTTTCAGACTGATATTTTATGTAAATTATCTCTTCGTTGTATTACTGTATAACTTTGGTAAAATTGTTAAAAATCCGCAACCAACTAAACATTCATAACACAGCATCTTCCTGCTGTCAACTTTATTCGAAAGAAAAACATGCATTATGTTCCCTTTTACAGTAATTCGCAGACGATAATTTCATTACCTCGTTTACTTCCTTCATACGTCCTCGTAGTTTTGAAACTTAAATATGTAATACTTTTATGAAAGCGTCTTGCAGTGACGTCACAATGACGTCACTGTGACCATACATGCTATGAGGGAACCTTGCCGATTTCCTTAAACTGGCAGCTTTTGGGGACCAGTTCTGTCTTCCTTGAATGATAATAAGCATTAAATCATATTGCTTTTAATCATAATTTATTTTAATTGCTCAATTTTTGGCAAATTAGAAGATTCTGCTGGAGAAATAGACACAGATGTCATATATGCACCAAATTGGCATGGAAATTATATGTGCCTCACATGGTAACCCGGCTATTGTTATTTATTTATTAATAAACGGTTATGTTATTTTTTCTGTTTTAAAATGATATAAGCTGTTTTATTCTACAATTATTAACTTAACTTTTTTATTTTTTTTATTTTCTTTTTAAAATAACAGAAATTAATTTAAAAATTTGTATGTAACTGGTATTTGAAACGAAGTTTTTGAGAAACATGCCAATGTGGTACATATATGACACCTGTGCTGATAAATCAAGAACTCAGTATTTTTATGCTAGCCTTGCGCAGATAATAAATCGCTAAATATTGCACCAGTGGCATTTTTTCTTATGTCATTAATTATTTAAAATACAATAATATAATCCTTTTACTTATATCATTTATAATTCATAACTTTTATTTGAAACTGAAAAGTTTAAAATTCATGACTTTTATTTATTTTTTATAAATAAAAAGAACAGAAAAAACTGGTGTTTTGAAGCTCTATAATTACAGCGAAGGAAAAAAACATAAATGAATCCATTTTACCGCAGTCAAAATCTTACCAAAGTACTTTTGCTCAGTACCAATAAGGTGCGCTTCATTTGGAAGTTGGCATTAAACAATTAAGAAATTATCGTGATTTTTGTGCCACATACGATAGCATAAAATATATATAGAGAAGGTGCCGAAACATGGTAAATACATTATATCCAAACCAAACTGTCGTATGTCAATTATTTATTTTTAGTCATTTTTAATTTGTCATGAACTTTTGCACTATACTGTATCGCTATTCTAGAATAAAATTGTACATTACTTTCTGGCTTGTAAATTATTTAAACAAATATATTATGTTTTATTTTTTATAATTTGAATTAAAGCAGTTGTTATATTCTTTATATTTTCCAAGCACAAATTTGTACACATTTTGAAGTTTATATATTTTTTTAAACTAAAACAAATCCTGCATTAATAATAATTTCAGTGAAAAATCTGTAATTTAGGTGTAAGGAAAAAAATCATTTCGGGCATTAATTTCAGAGAATGTGCGAAACAATATGCATCAAAAAATATTTCCGCCTGGAGACACCGATAGAAACATACTGTTTTATACCGAAAGAAAATATATTTTCTTTTACTAATCTTATCTGTGTTGTCAGCGGTATGTAAAAGTCTTTATTAACATCTAAGAGATAAGGTTTGACAGTTAATGAACAATACTGCTTTCTTCAGATTTTTTTTTCATGATAAATGCAGATAAGTGTGTTAAAAAAATAACGTTGTTTTTATCTCTATTATATGGATTTCTTAAATAAATATATTGGATCCGGCGTGTATTAAGGGAATAAGCACATTATATGGTACAATAGGTGTGCATATTTATTTGGTATTAAAAATCTATTACATAAAACGGATTACATAAAACTGAAAATAATTTAACTTTATAAAAATTGAATATTCGATTGAGACTTACAATGAGAATAAACGCATTTAGAATAACAAAATCAAGTGAAACTGTGATATTGATAGTGCATAGTTAATATATTCATAGTGAATAATGATAGTGCATAGTTAATATATTCATAGTGCGTTATGATAGTGCATAGTTAATAGGCTAAAAAAATGTAAGTATGAAGCATAATATGCAAGTGGGGGTCTTAAAAAACAAGCCCAAAAGTCAGCCAACTTTTATGCTTTAGTACATAATTGCTGACATTACATATGTTTCCGAGAGGTCTGATCGTACAAATGGAAGCGCGCAAAAATTCTGAATTTTTATTTTTGAATCTTTGTGTATTAGATACCCACAAATCTTTTTCTTTCGTTATAAATAGTCTTCTGAATTACATTCTTTAATATTTGTATCATTAGAAACTTCTTAGCTGGGTGTGTTCTTTCATTCCACTTACGAAACTACACTAAAGAAGGACGTCTAATCTCTGCAAAATATTAAAAAGAAAATAACATATTTACTATGTTCGTAGCAGTTCGTTGTTAAAACGTTAACGTGTGCACGAGTAAACATACTAAACAACATTGTTTATTTCCAAAAATGTACATTGTGTGCTAAAAAACATCTGCAAATCTACGTAACTAACAAATATAAATGCGAATGAAAGATTTTTAACACTTTCCAACAAAGTTGAAAACTGTTTATGATTTCGGTTTTTCTGACAGTCTGGCCGACTTCCTATCACCTGTTACTGTACTCGGATCCCTGATTTTTTTGGACGTTATTGACGTTTACCTGGAAATGAACCGTATTTCAAATGAAGATTCTAACATGATAAGTTTATTTACTTTTGTTTATTTACTGTTTTGGCAGTCAAAAGTTTATCATTACATAACAGCTTATGGGAAAATAATTTTCAAATGAATTATAAATGTGTTACCCACTGTCAAACACTTTAAAATTTATTTGCTTTTACGAAATGCACTGAAATTTGCATTCTGAAAACTATGTGTTCAAAAAACAGCTATTATTCATTTACAGGGCCACATAAAATATATGAGTTACACAATGCTAAAATGGGGATTTTGTGCGACATATTTTAATTATATTAAACTATTTTATAAATAATAAAATTGACACGCGTTGCTGAGGCTTAATATTACAATTTATACTATATACGCATGCTTAATATGAAGGGCTTAACATTTACGGAGATACACAAAAGATTTCAAATTATATATTCTTTCCGAAGTATTGTATATGTATTCGATGAATGTTGATGGACAGATGGAATGCATTATAATTATAATATACACTTTTAAATTTCACTAAATCTATGCTTATTATATTGTGATTATAAACTGAACATGAGCGGACTGCCTATGAATGATATTTTATGAGAATGGGATTTCAATAATTTTAAGAATGGTTTAGCTAGAAATAAATTTTAGCAAAATACTTGACTTGTAATAAAGATGCTAAGTAAACTAAATAGCTGAAAAAAATTATCCAAGTATGTTTCCATCTATTAGTATACATTGCTGAAAAAGAAACTTCAACCTGGTATGTATTTTCTTCTTAAATAAATTCCCCCATTATATTGTATACATATCAACTGACTGATCAAAAGCAGGACTGTTCAAAAATATTAGAGCACATGTTTGGTTATAGAAAATAACCTTATTCTCCTTAATATTTCAGAAATTCCCCTTAATTCAGAAGTTATCCTATAATGTTAATGATTGGATAATTCCAACTGTTCCAAATATCTATCTCCATATATGAAACACAAGCAAACGCATACAGGGTGGTCATGGAAAAACTACATCATTATATGGAGCTCTAACCTAACTTTTGGTTTGTTCAATCTATAGAGACGAGATTTAGAATATAATGGTTGAGAGCTATTAGCTTGGAATTCTGTAAACGTTAACAAATTAATGCTTACTTGTGGCAACGCTCATTTTCTAGGCGCAAGCGAAAATACTAAGAAGCGTTTGAACATTACGAGTGTGACCTAAAAAATGACGCGTAAACATCCACACAAAACAGCTCTACAATCTCCTTACACCAACGGAAAAAAATAGAGTTTTTAAAACAAAAAGGATCATACTTTGTCAACTTACAATATATCAAATGCACGTAAATTCCTTTTAAATATCCTTAATATTATCTACAATGTTTATAATGACAAGATTTTTATTGGACGCAATCTAAAAGTAACGAAAAAAAAAAAAAAAAAAAAAAAAAAAAAAAAAAAAAAACGGAGGGTTGAAAGAGAATTAAACTTATAACTCTATAAATTGACAATATGTTATATTTTCACAACATCTTGATATTATCTATAAATTTTATATTCACTAGTTCATTATAGGACCAAATATTACAGTTTCTTAAAATTAAATCCAAAAAAAGATGTAGTGTCGAAGACGAATAACATTCATACCTTCGTAAATTTACAATATATCAAATCTGCTTACATTTATTCTGCATCTTTTTGTACTATTTATAATTTTTATACGGAGAATTTTTGATAAGACTAGTTTTTGCAGAAAATAATAGAAAAAGAGGATGGGGTTGTAGAAGAAATAAAATCTCTCCACCGTTAATTCACCCTTCAGGTGATAAAAAAGGATTATTGGCGTGGTAAAATATTTTTGGAAACCTTTAAAGATGTTGTTTATAAGGTTGCAATAGTGAACGTAAGCATGCCTCAACTAAAAGATAGTCATAATTTGAAATATTATGTATGTTTCATATAATGAATAAGCAGTACAAGGAATGATTTTATTGTATAAATCATCTCAATATCACTTACAACTTTTTGTCATAATATGTTTTTAATTTGATATAATTTAATAACGGATGATAATGCTAAATATATTATCAAGGGATGCATAAAAATAAGGCATAAAGGAATATGTATGGCATTAACGTAATTCTGTTAAAACGAAATCTTAAAAAATAAAAATAAAATAAATAAATTTCACGTAAAGCTGTCAGATAAAATTGCTAAATTGGGTATATGTCTAATCTAGGTTTAGTTTTTACATGAGAAATTAATACTTTAAAGAACTACCTGAGCCTGTAGGCCGAGCGAGCAGAGATTTTGTTAATTTATGTGTACTACTTTCGAAAGTATAGTAATTAAATTTAGTTATAAAACCACACATAATTTAGAAATATTTTCATATTTATGTATATTGTAAAAATAAATATATATAGCTCTATATATATATTACAAAAAATCTAATTGTAAAATAATTTTTTTAGAAATAAAAGTGATTTTAAAAATTTAACAAAAAGCTAAGAAGCTCTTAAAAAGCTAAAAGAGTTTAAATAAATCTGTACAAAATTAAAAGCATTTCATCATTATCTCACCTATAATTTGAAAGAACTCTTTTAATATGCACTTTATGCAGTAAGATATACTATTATGTTCAACTTCAGACGTTTGAATTCTTCGAAAATCTAAAAGCATACCATCTTTGATCTCTATATATTTCCTTGGAAAATTCTCTCTAATTTTTCCGTGAAATGTTAAGTACCACGTTTGACTATTCAGAAGGTTTTGTAAAGGTGAGGAGAAAATGATAAATGTTTATTTTATAAAGGCTAAATTTAATTCATATCTTTTAAATTATTTTATTTGTATTATTCAATTGTAAGTGTTTTGAAAATTCACAGAATATTTCGTCTCTTTATAATGAAAAAAAATAATAAAATTTTAAAGAATTCTAAAAATGTGCAGAACGTTTGTGTTTGAGAAAAGCCTTTTTAAACCTTTTGTAACTCAAATAGAGAAATTTTATGCGACATTCTTTGTAAGACTATTTATTGAAACACTAAGTAAATAAATATAAGATAAAACTATGATCTGAGAAAGCTGTTTTAAAAGAAAGTATTTTATAAAGCATTTCAATTCAAAATAATGAAAATCTTACATTTCACCTTGTAATAAATATTTTTAAACTATCAAGTAAATAATTATGAAGCAAAAATGTAAGAAAGACGTTTTATAGTTGTTAGAAATCAAAATAAATGTAATATTTTATGATATTTAGTTTCAAATCAAGTTTATAAAGACTGAGCTTATTACGATGTACTACTACGTTGAACTTGAATTGTGTCACCGATAGCGAGTGAAAATTTATTTTTTTAAAGAAAAACCTCGAAATGGAAGAAAAATATGTTTGCTAATTACATGTCTCTAGAATAATCTTAAAAATACCAAAAGTGTGACCGTTTCGAATACGTAATGAAATTGATCAATACTTGTCTTAAAGAAGATTTTTAGTCTGAATCACAAGAAAAACAAAAACTCGGCAATACTTCAAAATACACATGACAGGAAAGGAAAGTACCGTAAAATGGCGTGAATGGGAACGAAACTTCCTGGTAATACAAATAAATTCATTATAAATATATGTGATGATATTTTTAGTTGCCAATTTTTTTATAAGAAGGTAATGATATTAAGAGTTGGGAAATTCAGTTTTGACGTGTTTGCACAGCTACTGGGGTATATAAAAAAACTTCAAGAGGATCCTCAAAAACCTCATTTTTTTCACAGTCTTCAAAACTTTGTATGTAACTACAGTATTTTTCGTATTCTAAACCTAAGAGAAAGGATTTTTAATTAATGATAGACCTGTAAACGATATGCTGTATTAAATTTTATTTATTTCTAAACTACATAATAAAATAATGAAAAATGGCTTGTAAAATCAGAGGTTTAAGATTTACGAGGTGAATCGGAACACGTTTTCTCTCGTGGTTTATTTTTCTATACAGTAATAGTTTCATGTAATATATGAAAATATATGTATGAATATGTATTGTAAGAATATTTTGTTCGTTTTAATTACTTGAAGAGTTTAAAAGTTCCAAGAAAGTACTTAGTTAAACAAAAAAAGTCAACGTCTAATCCAACAGACATTGAACACACAATAAAAGAATTTAAAAGTAGCAAATTAGTTAGAAAAACTGCGCAGAATTATTCTCTGACATCCACAACATTACAAAAACATCTCAAAATGAAAAACCAATTAAAAAGAGAGTGATGCAAACTGTACTAAGGGCTGGGGATGAGGGGGTATTAGTAGATCGCATTAATACATGCAGCGATTGGGTCTACTCAATAGATTCACTTACTCAATGACTACTAGTAAAAGATAACACGGAACAGAGCTGAATTTGTATCAAATTTTACTTCTGCAATTCGAATATAATTTCTATAAATGAATTTTAATTTTTCCTGATTTCTAAGTTGTTTTCTAATTTTTAAAAAGGCATATCTTTATTTGTATATAAAATAAAAGCTTGGTTTCACAGTAACTATGTGTTCCTATTCTTCCCTTATCGTTATTACCTGTTTTTTATTAACCCTATTAAAGTTTGAATCGGAATAAATAAAGATTATAACATTTGTTCCGATTCACCCCTATCTGCGGGGTGAATCGGAACACCATTAAAAATGTAAATAATATATATATAAACAGTAAAAATGTTTCGTTTTTGCTTAAAAATTAAAGAACAAAACAAGACCGAAGTTTCTAGTAGAAAAATAAAATAATTAAAAAATCAGTTGTTGCTTTTTTTAACGTTAAAGTTGAAAAGTGTTCCGATTCACCCCATTTTACGGTATGTTAAATAAAATTTTGATGTATAAGCTTATACAAGGAGCCAAACCAAATTACCCTGAATTATTTATTCACATTTACTCATTTTGTGATGAAAGAACAATTTGTGAACTCAAATTCTTCTAATTATTTGAGTTCAAGCAAACTATTAGACAACAGATTCTGCTTTATACATTCATATATCTTTGGCAATTTGAAACATGGTATTTCACAAAATTACTCAGAGTTATACAATATGTAAGGAAAAATATGATGTTTATTGTTTCATAGATTATTTCGGATAATTTGAATTAGATAATCGGCCATAAATAAATTTTCTAGGGTACATATTTATATTTAAAGGAAAGTGAAAATGGATCTTAATTTGAAATTTTGCATAATTATTTAATACGTAAATTTGCTTATTGTAAAGGATTAGCTATTTGCATTCTTATTCTGTCTTTCCGTGAAAGTTTAGGACAGTTACAGAATCATAACTATCACCACACATTTTTTTCACCGTATTTTGTAGTTATAAAGCCCTTAAACAATTATGAGTATGTCATGTTGTACAGATGCACGAAGAAATTTGCTAACGGAAGTATGAATATGTGTTATGCATTATTTGAAATTACATCAATATCATGCGCACTAATTATTCTTTAAACAAAAAATGAGCATTTATTTTTCAATCTAGATTTTTATGACTCTATTTTTTTGGAAGGGGGGGGGGGCGGGGTTGTTTATTTTAAGAAAAATCGTAATTGACAATCTTAAGCAATTACTTCTTGCTTATGAGTTTATATAATAAATTGACAAATTAGTGATTACAAACGGAGCGTATCTTAGATATATAGACTGTTTATTTAGCATTCCTGAAGCCGGTAAACGGAAAATATCGCATATTATTAAAATTGTGCAAATAAATAAATAAATAAACATTTATTTCGGTATATAAAAACCTTGATAACATTTTAGTAACAAATTTGTGGAAAATATTGCCTTGCAGGATTATTCTAAATCCACCGAACACGTTTTAAATGTTTTCAAAACACATTGTAACTATTATTTATTATCTAGTAATATATGGACACAAATAGCACTCTGAGAAGAAACTCCAGGCGATCAATTTCGGCATTTTTAGTTTAAAAGTTGACTTTCACTCTAGAAAATTTCTAGGATATTCTTTTCTTTATTTAACGGACATTTCATGATTACAATAAGACAGCAGTCTTTCTTTTTGAATTTAGATATGAAATCAAAATTTTTGAATGAAAAAAAACCCCCGCAAAACTGGCAAATTTCTAAAACACGCGAAATAGATGAATAAAAGACAAAGTAATTATTTAAAGTGTGATTTACAGGTAATAAGTAATACATGGAATAAAAATAAAATATCTATTCAAAATTGCGTTTACAAACTATGATATATTCTTGACAGTGTCGGTTGAATGATTAATGTATTTTTTTTTTCAAATATGACTGGCATTTCCCGCACACGCGCAGTAACTACCCTCATAGCATGCATGGTCACAGTGACGTCATTGTGACGTCACTGTGAGTCACGGTAGTCACGTCACACCTGTGACCAAAATGCAGCCACTCAGTGACGTCACATTGTGACTGAATGGTGACATTCTTAAAAAAAATCCAAAACATTTTATTTTTTGTAAAATTATACATTTTTGAAAATGTAAAAAAATTGTGACGTCATTGCTATGTCATTGTATGTAATGTACATCATGTCACATCTGACAAAAAAAAAAAAAAAAAAAAAAAAAGGGCCACCATATTGTAAAGTGGCAGTGAGACGAAAATATGAACTTCAAAAATCTTTGAAAATGTCAATATATAGAGAGAAATAATTTTAACTGTACTTTAAATAGACCGTGTAAATGTATTTCGGAGCTTAAATCTCATCGATTTTGTGCGCATCTTACAAATTTAGTTTTATTTAATTTTTAGCAATTTAATTTTCGACATTTCGGAAAATGATTACATTTTTTTCCAGTAATAACAAAAACTATGAAGAATCACTTAACAACGACAATAATCCATTTTAAGTGTTAAATATGCAAAACAGTTTTCTTGTCACAAATCTTGCAAAAATCGTGCGACAAAATGTCATTAAAATATACAGTTATATATTACATAACGCTTTTACCATTCCAGAACTGTTTAAATAATTTTAACTTCCAAAAATATTGTACAGAAAAAATAAAAATAAAACAGCCATGCGCGTGGAAAGTTAAAATCGTCTGCAAAGGAAAGAAGAAATAAATGTAAACAGAAATATTTTAAATTGATGATAGACGCAAGACGTTAGTTGGCTGGAATTTATGGCAGTTGTGGGTAGTTGCGTATTGACACGGATTTAACTATTTAAACAAGAATGTCCACTACAGTCCTTCCAAGCGGCAAAATATAAGTCCGAGAAAATTAATGGAGCTTTGACTGTTAAAATGATTCGGTCTTTGCCACTTTAATTATTATCGGATTTAGTTTGTGCGGCAAAAAGAATAACTAGAACGAATGACTTCGATGGAAAAAAGGTATGAAAAAATATTATTTTTCATGACTGCATTTTTTATTCTTATTATTAGCTTCTCAAAAACATGCTATAAAACATTAATGCTTCATTAACTTAATACAGTCTAATACATTCATTATTTATTTTGTTGACATAAAAAACTTGATTATTAATAATTTGGATTAGGTTGTTAAAGGTAGTGATTTTAATTTCATTATAATCTGCGTTGTTTCCTTCTTTAAAATATCTGGTTAAAATAATATGTTTCCATAAACATAAAATCATATGAATATATATTATAATATATCGTTAATATAATTATTAAACATCTAAAGATAATTATATTTTGTAATAAAGAAGCTTTTTTATGGGATAAAATTATTTACAAACATCCTTTTTCAATTTTTTACTAAATAATCTTCGAAAACATTGCATAATTTTATTTTTTTTAAATGTATCTGCTCAGAAGAGGAATTTATAAGAGAACGAGAAGAACTATTAAAAGAAATCGTAGATATTTGATATTAACAAAAAGCAATAATGTTAATGATTGTTTAATGTATTTTTCAACCTGTGAAATGTTATAAAATTTCTGAATGGAAAGTCTTTGTGAGTGAAAATGTTTCAGTTGTAAATATTCTTATTGGAATGTTTTCAGAGAGAATTTGAAAGTTACGCAATCAATAAAAATTGAAACATGATTGCATTTAAAATAAATAACGCAAATACTTGAACGGTATGAAGCTAAAAAGTAATAATTGTATTTTATTATAAATTTTTCATTCTAGACACTTTTATTATTTCCTTTCCTGAATCATTTTACAGAGGTAAATTTCAAAATATCCATTATATGTAGTATTAGTGTACATCGTGATTAAATAAGTGGGTATTATAAATACTCTCTAATATTATAAAGAAAACGTATTTGTTGTTCAATGTTATGTTTATCGTTGGAATTTTTATTAGGTAAATGTGTCAAGATGGACAGCCTTCTAGTAATGGATAGCCCATTAATGTTCTTTGTTTATTAATATACTAATAAATATTTAGCTTTAATTTTTTTTTCATAATTCCTCTGTGCAGGTTTTAATAATATTTTAGTATTCATAGAAGACAGTATGTGAAGACAGTTTTTGATTATACAATTATATAAACTTAGTGACAAATTTGTCACTAAGATTGTGACGGTAGTAGCATTGTCAATGTTGTGAAGTCCCACTGGGACACAATTGTACAGTTATGAACATTGTTATGTAGTGTCAAATCACTTACATCTATAATTTTATTATACTTTGGAGGTATCTCTCAATTAAATCTTGGGAGTTGCTATAAAAAGAATGTACCAAAAGAAAGTGACTGAATCAAAATGTAATGTCATACAGACTTTAATCTTTGTTACATATTTTTTTTCTCTTGCAATAAAGGAGAATATTTAAGACAATTGAATATTCGATCTATTACAATTATTTCAAATTTAGCAATTTATTTATTAATAAGCATTAAAATTAATAAAAAAAAGTGCAACACTATTCACAGAAAACTACCCGGATGACGATATAAAGTCTGTGGGAGCGTTCTTTTCAAATATCTCGGTCAAATTTTAACATTTTTACATGATTTTTTTGCATAGGATAGCTAAAGGCGATCCACACAGAACAGGCCTAGTATTTACTTTTTAAATTTTGGTTTCAGATTTAAAAAAAAATATTTTAAATTTCAAAACCGGTTGAAAACGGTTCTGATATTGAAACTATCATAATAAAAAAATATATATATACGCAAAATCAAAAAAGTAAAAAGTAGGCCGGTTGTAGATCGTCCACAGCTATTCTATGCAAAAAAAAAAAATATCATGCAAAAATATTAAAATTTAAGAGAGATATTTGAAAAGAACGCTCCACCAGACTTTATATTATCATCCGGGTTTTTTTCTGTGAATAGTTTTGCACCTTAAAGGAAGTGTTTATTTGACAATTTTAATGCTTATTAGAAAAACAAATTGCAAAATTTGAAATAATTGTGATAGATCGATTATTCAATTATCTTTAAGATTCTCATTCATTGCAATAGAAAAATAAATATAAAAGATTAAATTCTGCATCGCATTATATTTTGATTCAGTAACTTTGTTTTGGTACATTCTTTTTATAGCAACTCCCAAGTTTTAATTGAGATGTATCACCAAAGTATAATAAAATTATAGATGTAAGTGATTTTACAGTATATAACATTGTTCATAACTGTATAATTGTGTCCCGGTGTGACTTCACAACATTGACAAAGCTGCCACCGTCACAAAGTTAGTAACAAATTTGTCACAAATCAAAAAATAATTGCAAACTGTCTTCACAAACTTGTCACTATCTTCACAGAATAGTCACAGTTTTAATGACAATTTTGTCACAAATGACACATTTTTCACATTTTGGTCACATCTTGACGTCACAATGTGGTCACAATGTGACGTCACAAACGAGCTCTAAAACGGCCATAACGACTTCACATTTTAGTCACTGTAACTTCACATCGACGTCACGTGACGGCACATTGACGGTCACAAAGTCACAATGTGACTTCACAACGACGTCACCATGTCTTACGGGTACTCCCTAATAGCATGCATGGTCACAGTGACGTCACTGTGAGTCACTTTGGCCACATCACATCTGTGACCAAAATGCCACCAATCAGTGACGTCACATTTGTGACTAAGATGTGACTTTCTTAAAAAAATTTAGAAATTTATAAATATCTTTCAAAACATTTTATTTACTTTAAAAAACACGTTTCTGGCAATTTTAATACCATCGCTTTTGTCACAGTTTCGTCACAATGTTAATGTCAAATTAGTCACAAATGACACATTTTTCACAAAGTTTGTCACATTGTGACGAGTTTGTGAAACGTCAAAAAAAGCTCTAAAACGGCCATAACGACATCACATTTTAGTCATTGTGACTTCACATCGACGTCACGTGACGTCACATCGACCATCGATGGTCACAAAGTCACAATGTGACTTCACAACGACGTTGCAGTGACGTCACCATGCTTTACGGGCTGATATGTGAACAACAAGAATTTCGTCTGAGTCAATTGGAGTCTCATAAAGATAACTCTTGACATGTTTCCGCACAAAGGAATGGAGGCTTTGTAAATTGAATCTGTCCCATCGCGTCCCAAATGTGATATTTGTGCCATTTCGCATTTCAGTGGCGTTGGCGCCCTATCATATTGAAACCATATTCGATTGCGAATTGAAGGTAGTAACATCATGCAGCATTTCTGGTAAAAGCCATTGAATATCTTCTATAGTAGGTATGGACAAATCAAATAGTCGTTAATAATGTTCGTACACACATTTACACAAATATATTTTTGGTATGTACATGGTTATGTTGCAGGTGTATTATCGATTGATCACACATGTAATTTTACGCATGAAGTACAACCTTTTCTTATAACACTGTTAACAGGCTCTTCTATCATTTTTATTTATTATATGTTTTTATCATAAAACATCTGTTTCTCTATAGAAATCGAGAAATACGTATATTACAAAGAAGATTATTAAATGAAACTATAAAATTTTGGTGTAAAATAGTTCTCTTAAATCTACCATGAAAGATATATAGAGAGTTTTAATAAATTTAGACGTGTTACATCACGAATTTTCGCAGTTATAAAATTAAATGTATAAATACATATAAAAACCTTTCCAACACAGAAAGTACTGTTGCAGCGTATATAGGGTTCTTTCGATCTTATGGTTAGACAACTTCAAACTCTTTTCTCTTAGAAAAGTACAAAATAATTTATTTACAGATCTTCAGAACAACAAAGTCTTCGAAACTCACAAATATTACAAGATATTCCAAAAAAACTGTTTAAATCTATCGAACAAATACAAATATAGGTCGCAGAGACTCTTTATACAATGTCTCAACACTATATCACATTCAAAACAACGTAGATAAAACTCAATACATCAAGCAAACTTGCTTGGACAATCTCTAGTAGCTCACTCAATGACTGACTGGTAAATAATAACAACAGCTCGCATCGCTTCTCTTCTTATATAGGTTCGGAGCATGTGCTAGAAATTTCTAGAACCTACTCGAAAAAATCCACGGAACAACAAACAATGTATCAGTATATCTAAGGGGGGTTACCAGAGAGGAAAGGGTTACCATCGCCAACAATCGCCAAGTTTGTCGCCAACTTGGCGATATATCGCCAAATTTGGCGACCAAAATTAGTTGCCAAAAGTGACGCCAACTTGGCGATATCTTCATTATTTCGCCAATCTGCCTTAGACATACACTGAAAATAATGGACAAGTTTGCTTGATAACAGAGACAATGTAACAAAAACTAATATAAGTAAAGGAATGGAGCTTAATAAGATTATTTACATTATTTTACAGTACAAACACTAACTATTTACAAAATTCGTAACACTACCCCCTCCTCAAAGACTGCACGTCCCGGGCAGTGCAATCCTTGAGTTAGAGGAGAACACTTAAAATAAATAAACAAATAAATAAATAAATAAATAATAACAATAATAATAAAATTTACATAAATAAGAACTAATTACTATTTACATATTTACAAAAAGTGACTTTCATGACCATGGTGTAAAATTCTAGTTTTGAATTTCTAATCACTTTGGCCAAAATAAGAGGCTAGCCGGTTATAGTGTACGACCTTGGGTTTGGCGTGTGGCGATTTTCGTATGCGTACGACGACGTCATTCAGCCTGTTGACGACTGTGCAAGGACCGTCCCAGTTTCTTTGTAGTTTTGGCGACAGTCCCTTACGACGTATCGGATTCCACAACCAAACTTTGTCACCTTCGTTGAACTCATGTCCAGTTGCCTTTCTGTCGTACCGTGTCTTCATCTTTTCTGATGCCAGTCCAATTCGGTTCCTCGCTAGACAATGAATCTCCTCAATCCGTGCCTGGAGTTCATCGACATATTCCTCAGGCGATGAAGGAGCATCAGGAGGACGGCCAAACAAAAGATCAGCAGGCAGACGAAGATCACGACCAAAGAGCATCTGAGAAGGGGAGTAACCAGTGGCCTCATGTGTGGCACTCCTGTAGGCAAGCAGAAAAAGAGGCAATTTCTTGTCCCAGTCCTGTTGGTCTCTAGACACCAGGAGAGAGAGGCTATTTAGGATGGTACGATTGAACCGCTCCACCATGCCGTCCGATTGAGGATGTAGAGGTGTAGTTCGAGTTTTGTCCATGCCGAGTAGTCCGCACATTTCCTTAAACACAGCCGAATCAAAGTTTCTTCCTTGATCGGAATGGATTTGAAGAGGAACTCCGTATCTGGAAACCCAGTGTTGAACTAGTATGTCTGCTACGGTTACCGCCTCTTGATTAGGAATGGCATAGGTTTCAGGCCACTTAGTGAAGTAGTCCATGACAACGAGGATGTACTTATTGCCATCAGATGTTCTAGGAAGTGGACCCAGGATGTCTAGGGCAATTCTTTCGAAAGGCGCTCCTACATTATAACGTTGCAATCGTCCACGGGTGCGCCTCTTAGGACCTTTACGTGCTACACAGGTGTCACAAGCTCGACACCACTTCTCCACGTCACTGCGAACATTATTCCAGTAGAAACGCTCTCGAACCTTTTGCAGGGTCTTCATTACACCAAAATGACCTCCTGTGGGACTACCATGCAGTTCTTGAAGGACCATAGAAATTCTAGACTTAGGGAGTAGTAGTTGCCATCTACATGTCTTTCCATCGTCAGACTCCCATTTTCGGTACAAGATCTTGAGAAGAAACTTTCAGCGTCTAGTGGTAATTATGAAGAATTTAGGAATCCGCCTGCTTCTCCCGTGCACATTAAGCTGTCGACATACGATGGAAAGAGTTCCTGGCAAGTTTACAAGACCCAATTCACTATTGTAGCCGAAGCGAACAAATGGAGTGACGAGGTGAAAGCTTGTCAACTGGCAGCATCTTTAAGAGGAGAAGCCGCCGACGTGCTGCAAACATTGCCCGATATGACGCAACTCAATTTTGAGACTTTAAGTTGTGCACTTGAAATGAGATTCGGCGAAAAATTCTTCAAGGATTATACGAGAATACAAATGAAGAGCCGCCATCAAAAATCGAGTGAAACCCTTCAAGAGTTTGCCTCGGAAATTGAACGACTTGCAAATTTAGCATTCAGTGACTCTCCAACAAATGTACGGGAAATGCTCTCACTGCAATATTTTGTAGACGGAATAAAAGATCCAGAAGTGCAAAGAGCGGTACGAATGGCAGATGTACAGGATTTAAAGGCTGCACTACCATATGCCTTAAAGTTGGAAGCAGCTACACAAGCCAGCCGAAGAGATCCTCATTCAGTCCGAGGGGCAACGGTGAACAAAAGCTCAGACAATGAAATCGACATCTTGAAAGAAATTAGGAAAATAAATCAAGAGCTTGAAGCTTTGAAATACGGAAGAACAAGCTCAAGAAGACAGAATCTCACGTGCTGGGGATGCGGTGATACAGGACATCTCCGAAGAAATTGCCCCAAAATCCACGAACGTGAGATAAATTCAAACAGTCAGCAGGGAAACTAAATTTTGGCCATCTCGCGGGGCGGAGGTTGCCAGAGAATGAAAAGCCCCACCTGAAGATCCTCCAGATATCAAAAATGAGCGGCGGTGATAACGAATTATATGTGATAGGCTTTATTAACGGAATTCAGTGCCGTATGATCGTCGATACAGGAGCCAATGTGACAATAATAAGAGAAGATTTGGCTCGAAAATTGAAATGTAAACTCATCTGGACCCCACTCCTGACACCAAATGTTGCAGCGTATATAGGGTTCTTTCGATCTTATGGTTAGACAACTTCAAACTCTTTTCTCTTAGAAAAGTACAAAATAATTTATTTACAGATCTTCAGAACAACAGAGTCTTCGAAACTCACAAATATTACAAGATATTCCAAAATAACTGTTTAAATCTATCGAACAAATACAAATATAGGTCGCAGAGACTCTTTATACAATGTCTCAACACTATATCACATTCAAAACAACGTAGATAAAACTCAATACATCAAGCAAACTTGCTTGGACAATCTCTAGTAGCTCACTCAATGACTGACTGGTAAATAATAACAACAGCTCGCATCGCTTCTCTTCTTATATAGGTTCGGAGCATGTGCTAGAAATTTCTAGAACCTACTCGAAAAAATCCACGGAACAACAAACAATGTATCAGTATATCTAAGGGGGGTTACCAGAGAGGAAAGGGTTACCATCGCCAACAATCGCCAAGTTTGTCGCCAACTTGGCGATATATCGCCAAATTTGGCGACCAAAATTAGTCGCCAAAAGTGACGCCAACTTGGCGATATCTTCATTATTTCGCCAATCTGCCTTAGACATACACTGAAAATAATGGACAAGTTTGCTTGATAACAGAGACAATGTAACAAAAACTAATATAAGTAAAGGAATGGAGCTTAATAAGATTATTTACATTATTTTACAGTACAAACACTAACTATTTACAAAATTCGTAACAGTACTTATACACCAATATGAATAATCATATCAGTAATTTTATCCTTCCTGATTGCGCTAAGTATATCAAATATCACCTGTTACTGAGCTCCCGAAACAAGTAAAATCGACGATTAAAGATTTCGTACAGCTATACAATTTTTTCTACATTTTCCGTAACCGTAACCTACAAATAAATTATTTATGTACCAATATTAAGATATCGCGTTTGTAACTCTTAATTCCTATCTAATGCTAATGGTTTCAAATATTACCTGCAAGAGGTCTTGACATATTGATTCAAATCGAAGATATAAAATCGAAGATATAAAATCGAAGATATAAAATCGTATAAAATCGAAGATTTTATACGCCTATATAGTTTTTTTCTCGAATTATGCCTTAACTTTATTCCATGTACAAATGATATTTTAAAAATTTTTTACAAAATAGACTTTTTACCTACTTTTAAAATTCGTTGCCGATGCTTAATTTATAACAATTGTCATGAGCATAAGTGCACAAAAAAAAGAAAATAGTCGATATGTAATATGTATATCATAGTTTAAAATATGTTGCGCTGACAAAAAGAATTACATTTCATACTATATGATATAAACACACTTACTAAATTCAAAACACAGTGTCATAAATATTTTTCAAAACACACATTTCAAAGTATGCATAAGATAAAATTCGTTAATTTATATCATATAAAGAACTTAAAGATAAACTTGTCGAGAAACTCTTTACTTAAGATGTCTCATATTGAGATATTAGCACGATTCGGTGAACAAAATCCTAGACTGCATTATTTCTTATCTGATTGCAAGCTGTAAGGCAACTAAGTTTGTTAACCATTATTAAAGATAGCGTATGACAGCTATTGAACAGGACTGCTTATACTCACAAATTTTCTGAAATATATATTGTAGTATTCATGCATACATTAACAGTACAAATATAGAACACTTTTGGTAGATATTAATGTACTAATAATGTTAAAATAAAAGAAGTTTCGTAGAGATTTCATGATTGTTTATCTTAAAATTATCCGTTGACTTCCGCTGTGTGAACTATTAACATAATGTTATTTTATAAATCACATAAGATTTTTAACTATCTTGTGCGATTAATGAATATTGTGTTATATATTTATTTTCTCTCTTTTGTTAAAGAAAGTGTATATCGCATAAAATTAAATAACGTCAAACTTATGTGCAATAATTTACATTGTAACTGTACCACGGATTATGAAAATTGTTAAAAAAAAAGACAGACAACATATCGCTCTTTAGGACGTATATATGATTTTCAAATTGACATTAAATTAACGTTTGCAATGATATAATATATTGAATTTATTGTATAAGTGAAAAATATTCTAAATATTGTAACAAATAAATACTGCTGACTATAATTTTTAACCGACTTCAAAAGAGAAGGTTATGTATTCGACCTGTAAAAATAATTATTGTTAAATTATTACTTCTTTAAATGTAAAACGATTTTGATAATTCTTTTTTTTTTGTTTGAAAGTATAAGATAAGCATTTGGTCTCATTTTAATTTTACTAAATTATGAAGATTAGAACTTTTTTAAAATAAAAACTTTAAAATTTGAAATTCTTTTTGAAGCAATCGCCCAATTAAAAGCGTTCATTTTTATTTTCAATTACTCTTACACAGATACAAGATCTTTTTTCTTCAAAATGCGAATTCTGGACTGAACAAAAGTCAGAATCTAGATTGATTTTGAGAAGTTAGCGAAAGCGAATTGATTAATAAGAAAATTTACACTGTTAGAAATCTACTATAGCCCCATGGTCATTCCTCCGTTTAAATAGATTATCTCTATTTTTACCAAAGAAAATGCTCCATACATAGCACAATTACTGTTTTATGTAAATGCGGTGGAGTATTGATGCAGCAGCAGACTTTAAGTAGAATACCTATTTAAAACAACAAAGATTTAGCAGTGACGATGAACAGTTTCTCATTTCGATAACAACGCGAAATCTTTTTGGAACCCGGTCGAGTTCTGTTTTCCAACAAATCGGAAGACTCATACCGATAAAAATCGATTTTAATTCTTTTTAGCTCACAGGCTATCATAGCCTGAGAGCTTATGTGCCTGTCCGTTCTGTATGTACGTGCGTTCGTGCGTAACGCGATAACTCATGATAGAAATATCAGATCCACTTGAAATTTTGTATGTAGGTATATCCTGCAAAGGCGCTTCCCTAATTAGTTTTTGGAGTTCATTCGATATGTATAAGAGGGGGAACGGGGGGCTCATGCCCCTCTCCTTAATTGATATGAATGGGTTTTTCATGCAGAATTAACAGTTTTCGTTCAAAATTTAGATTAGGATCATTCTGATGAGGCGATTCCGTGACTGTTATTAGGTGTTCATTGAATAAGTATAAACAGGGGAAAGGGAGGTTCTAATGCCCCCCCCCCTTAATTTACATAAATGTGTTTTTCAAGCAGAATTTTCAGATTTCGTTCAAATCTCTGAATAGTTTTGGAAGTTTAATGGTTAAGTATAAAAAGGGGGATAACTACTTTTAAATTATATAAATGCTAAATGGGTTTTTATTAAAAATTATCTCATTTGCTCTGAATTTTGGATATAGATTTTTTATATGATAAAGCATGTCTTTGATAGTATAGGAGGTTCAATGATTAAGTATAAAAAAAAGTGGAAAGGGGAGAGCTGTTTCCCCTTCTTAATTTTTTTCCGAACGGAATTAACCGTTGAAAATATAAGGCTTTAATGTACAATTAGTATTTGTAGCCTGTGAGCTCAATGCCATCAGTTTAACTGGGCAGTATTCTTTATTAAAGTTTTTTTTTTTATTATTCGGTTAATATTTTTTGAAAGTTTGGTTAATATTTTATTATTACATAAATATGAAAACATAATTAGAAGTGAAATATATAAACTTAAATCTAGAAGTTTATCTAATAATTGTAATTAGTTATGTAAAATTGTTTTTTTTTTTAAGTACATGCATTTTTTAATATAAGGGTGTTTCAAAATGGACTCCTGAATATTGATATGACATAAATGCGAAAAAGTGAGAGAAGAAAGGTGAAACAAGTAGTATAATGGACAAACAAATATGGAATTTGTTATACACCAAATTTCATAAATAATTCCAAAACTGGACATAAGAAGATGCTACAGTCACAGAGCATTGTCTTTGAAATATTGACTGAAAGTGTGTTTTGTAAACAGGTTTTGTTTCGAAAACGTGTTTCTGATATGATACACGCATGCCGTGGAAAATATCGGTCAATCGTGAAAAATATAATATGCCTTGAAAAAAGCAAGACTACTGTCAAAAATGTTGAGAACTCTGAAATGGAAGCAAAAAAGATGTTTGTCATATCTTCTAGTACAGCTCATATTCAAAATATTAGAAATATTGGGAAAAAGTAGTAACACATAATTATTTTTTTATTTTTTTTATTTTTCCTACTAAGTAAATGCAATTAAATTTCTCATAAATTAAATTTGGAATGTTTAGATAAGATTTAAACATTTACAAAGTATAAAATACAGCTCAATAAATTAGGCATAACTTTCTGTAACACTTCAAAATATTAGAATAAGATTCAGATTGTTTCAAAATAATGGAATATTTTAATTTATGCAATAATATTACCTTATGAATATGAAGTAAGGGTATTTAATATTTTGTAGCATCCTCTTTAGCTTTTATAACAGCATACAAAAGACCTTGCATACTACATACAAGGTGTTTACAAACATTTCTATCAATATTAGCCCAAATTGACTTTATACGTTCCACTAACTTAGTTTTACTTGCAGGAGGATTTTCTTTGAGTTTTTTCTTCACTATACACAATAAGTTTTCGATGGGATTAAAGTTTGGTGAGTTCTAAGACTAAGGAGGTTCCTGAATGACGGAACCAATAGTTAGTTGACCTCGAGGTATGCGGTGACTTTAAATCGTTGTGCTGACGCCATGTTAAAAGACGAAATAATCTTTAAATAAATCTTCTGAAACATGCAATATTCTAAAACTCCTTGATATATCTGTGAGATAATCTTTTCGTAGACGATGCATAATTTTCCAGATCATTCTGCACTCATGGAACTCTAGACCATTGCACTAGCAGAAAATTTTACGGAACGCTTAAGGCGTTCTTTATCAAATGTTTGGCGTTCTGGTTTATTTTCGAAACACAAAATACCTTGATAAACAAATGAAACACAAAATATAATTTCATCATTAAATAATATATTTTCCCAATCTTCTTCTCTCCATAAACATCTTGATTTACACTAAATCAAACTTATACGATTTTGTTTAGCAGCCATGAGAGGTTTAGTTTTCGGTAAAGGAGATTCAAACTTAATATTTTGGAGATGTCTAGATGTTGATGATGTAGAAACTTCAAATACTTCTCTTTTGCGTTTTCGGTGCAAGAATCGCACACTATAAAAATGGTGTTTCTTGATTATATACTTCCTTTTCCCGTAATCTTTAGCTTATGTTTTTAGTTTTAGGCCGCCATTTCAGCAATTATTTTGAAATTTTCTATTTTTTAGCTCAAAAGCTATCAAAGCCTTGAGAGTTTATGTTCCGGACGTACTGCATGTATGTACGTATGTATGTACGTGCCTAACGCGATAACTCATAATAAAAATATACGATTCACTTGATATTTTGGATATAGGTATACTCTGATAAAGCAATACCCTGATTACTTTTGGGAGTTCATTTCATAAGTATAAGAGGGGGAATGGGGGCTAATGCGCCTCCCCTTAATTTATGAAATGGATTTTTCATACAGAATTTTCAGCTTTCGTTCAAACTTTACATATAGGATCATTCTGATAAGGAGCCTGCGTGATTAGTATTAGGTGTTGATAGGATAAGCGTAAAGAAGGGGAACAGGGGGACTAATACCCCTCCCCTTAATTTATATATATAGCTTTTTTATGCAGATTATTAAAGAATTTCATCAGAGTAATGCAGATTTCTCTAACCTTAATTTATTAAATGGGTTTTTCATACAATTTGTCAGTTTTCGTTCAAATTTTAGATATATGATTATTCTGATGAGGCGTCTGCTGGTCTAGTATTAGGTATTCATTGGATAAGTGTCAAGAGGGGGAACGGGGGGAAGCTTATGTCTTTCCTCTTAATTTATAAAGATAGGTTTTGATGCAGAATTATCAGTTTTCTTTCTAAATTTAGATATAGGATCAAGCTGATGAGTCGGCTGCGTAATTTGTATTGGGTGTTCATTGTCATCTTACTGAACAAAATTATAAGGATTCAAACTTTTATTCAAATGAACATTAGCTTTTGAATCGGAATTGCCAGAATCTCCAGAGCTGCAATTAAAATCATGGACTAGTTTCCACACGTATACCTATATACATATATATATAAAGAGAGAGAAAGAGGAAGATAGATAGATAGATAGATAGACTGATCTATAGAAAGACAGATGGATATAAAAATGTATGTGTGTAAAATATATTTCTAACGTTTGCATCTTTAATAATAACTCATCTCAACATAATATATGTTGACTTCTATATTCTTTTATTTAGTCCATTCACTTATTCACTTTGAAATGAAAAGATTTAAATGAAACAAGACACCGTTTTCTGTAATGAATTATTTGTTAATTTTTCTTTTGATACTTACTCCTGACTCGTTCAGACAATATTATTGAAATTTTTTCTATAGGAAATCACAAACGAAATGTATACTAGTCTATTGTATAGAATACTATTTTATAAAGCGAAAATACATTTTTTTCGGTCTATTCTAAATAGAAGCTTTTACTAAATGTATGTGACATAAACTTATGCATTAAAGTAATATAAGTCGACCTGGAAAATGCATTGAAAGCTTTAATCTTTATATTTGTGAATAAAAGACTCAATTATTTTGTTATATCTTTATTTATGTTTTCGCTTATAAGAGCAATAATTCAAAATATCACATGGGAGATTAATAGAAAAAACAATTTAGCAACATAATTACCGCAATTCATTTTATTTATTGATAGTTCTACTTTACCAAAAAATGCAATATAATACTAATATTGCAAATTTTGCATTGCAAGTAGTTGGTTTTAATTTTCTATAAATAATATGTTTGTTATTAATTTTTTTTTTTCAAGCAACAGAAGCATAACACGAAAACTATCATTTCGACATGTTGTTCGCGATATAAGGTTTGTGAAGAGAACACCGCTTTTAATTTTCAGAAAATAAAATTTCCCTTTCTATTTTCGACAACTACAAGGGGAATAGTTTTCTATATTTGCGGGAAAAAGTTTTGAAATTATATTTTGATATATAATACATAATTTTAGTTTTCTATCGCAATATGTTGATTCTCTTAAAGCAAAATTTAGAAATTTTTACTCCTCTAACTTTTAATGCCTCTAAATTTCGGTTTTTAAAAATTGATTAGTGTAAAACGCACGCAGTTGAGAATACTGTTTTATTCAATACAATCATTACATAAAGTAGTATGATTATATTTATTTAATGGATTTATAATACATAGAAGAATGATTAAACATTTCAATATTTGCATTAATATTTATTAATAAGTTTTTTATGTATAATATTGAAAAAACCATCTTTCTTTATTTTTTGAAACAAAACGCAATGAAAAAGATTAAAATTTTGTCCTTTGGTAAGACTTCTTGAGGATTAATCCAAGAGAAGGTATATTTTTGTCAACGGAATACGCAAAAAAATGGTGAAGGAAAAAATAACAATTTTAACACGAAAAATGTTTTAAATATAACAATTTGTTCAAAAAATATTTTATTAATTTATATTCAGACATCAACAATTATACGCCAATTATTAAAGATTGAAAACTTCGAATGTCATGTTGCGTAATAAAGATATGTAAAAGAAGAAAAATGTGTACATAAAAACATAAATGGTCTAAAAATTGTTTTTTTTTTATTAATTTTATTGCAAGTTAATATTCTAGTAATTTAATATTGAATGTAAATAATAATAATAATAATAAATAAAAATAAAAAAATAAAAAAAAAAAAATGTTTTGCAATTTCTTACTTGTTAATTTTGAAAATAAACGACATATAAGTGATTTATATTTGAATACACTACATGGCCAAAGGTGACCGGCCCCTTGCGATTTTAAATATTTTGTTAAATATCTAGAAAAATACATGAAGAATTTTCCTGAATTTTCAGGTGTGTAAGCATAATAATCATATTTTATGGTGAAGATATTTTCGCAAAACTCAATTGGGGACCGTCAACAAATTGAAAAAGAACGAATATTTTTTGGATAACCCTGTCAAAAGTATTGTTGCAAAACCATTTAAACAGTAGATTATGATTAAGTAGTTTTTTGTAGAAAACTGAATTTTTGTGTATATAGCATGTATACTCGTAGAAAAATTAAGAAAAACAGAAATAAAGAACAGTAATTAGTACTGGAATAATTTAGAATATTTTTATGAAAATGACGCAAGTTATACTCTACTTTTCGTATGTTCTTTGAAAATGCTTTTTATTTATTTATTTTTTTTTAATTATTTTTTTTTATTTGTACAATGAAACACGAATATATGTTACTTAAAATCTATTTTCTTTAGAGAAAAGAAAATTAAAATGCTTATCCAGCCAGGTTCCATTTATTTTTTATTATGAATATTTTTTAAATACCATTTAACTGTTAATTAAGTAGAAAGTAAATATAAATGCATTTATCTTAATAAAAAACTGGAAATACGTTATAATTAAAAAATAATTTTATGAAATGAAATGTTGTTGACTTTAAAGAGAATATTTTGCAAAAATAATCATAATTTAAAATCTTCAGAATTAAATAATAAGAATAATTAGAATATTATTCGCCAAAGAAAATAAATTTTTATAGAGTAAATATTTTTTTAGTCCATCTGTTAATTGAAACAAATCTAATTATCGCATGTAATATTATTTTTAACCGAATTAAAATAATACTAGCTGCACCCGTCGAAACTTGACGGAAAAGAATATATATTAGGTATGATATATATCAACCTTATATAGACAGTAAAATACTGAGCGAAATAAACAATTGCTACCTCTTAAAATAGGGATAAGATAGCTTTTCATGATGAAGATGTACATACTTCAGGAAATAACAAAAAATAAGGAAAACAACTCATAAATTACTATGTTGGACTTATCTGCTTAGTTTATTTTTTCTTCGTTTAAATATCGCTTGATAATTTACAATAATTATAATATCAATGAAACATTTTAATTATAATAAAACAGGGACTTACTAAACTTCTTAACCAACCCACTACACATTTACAGCCCTTGCAATAAATTTAATTTATTTATTGGTTTGTATCCTCCATGAACTTGTAAAAATTAATTTTATTGTTATGGCAACAACAAAAAGAAAAAAAAACGATATCTCTGTTATTAAAAAGAATAAAATTTTTGTATTTGTTGCTGAAATGCAGATTTTTTTTATTTTAAACAATAACTTAATACAATGAAATGATTTTAATTATTTTTTGATATTATGTAAGATAGAAATATAGTAATACCGGCATATCACAGGTTTTATTCTTTTTTTTTTCTAATATGACATCATTTACACCTTCAGAAGTACTCATCTTTCCTTAAATAAAAGCGCGATTTATGCAGTTATTTAAGAATTCTTTAGTTTTTCATAAAATATTCATTATAATTAAATAGAAATGTCGCAGTTTATAGAAATATTTTCATTTGAGCACACCATGGACATTCACCTTAATGGAAGTTCACTTTATTTAGATGCAGGAATTAAAGTGTGTGAATATGACATCATCACTGACACAGCTATAACAATGTATATTATATTCATGAAACAAATTTATCTGGTTTCTGTATGACTACATTTTCTCTATCGACAAAATTTCGCTTTAGATAGTATATTTTATTAAAGTTTATCTTCTGTTATTTTACTTACATAATACTTAATAATATTACTCAGTAAATAATCTGTGTATTGCAGGGAATAACTATGAGCAATCATTTTATTATGATTAAATTTAACAAAAACCTTTATTTATTTTATTTTTATTTTTATTTATTCTTTTTTGAAATGCGATTATACATTCACCGATGAGATCAATCTCCTGATTGGTGGAAAATAATGAAACAAAATAAATTTTGAGAAAAGCTTAAACTGTTGCCACTGTTTTGAAGAAATGTCATGAAAAAGCTTTTAAAATTTAAAATAAAATATAAAAATTGAAATAAATTAAAAATTAGCCAGAATGGGCACATCTACACATAAAAAGCTTTCATTAAAAAAAATAATTATCAAAATCGGGACAATAGAAAGCTCAGGGCTGATGTCCAAAAAAACAGCCAGGTGTTTTAAATATATAGATTTCAAGAGATGATACAATTAAAAATTTTATTATATTAATGTGTAAGAAAATTTCATAATATAACTAGCAGGTGTCGCCCGTTCCGCTGGTCTGCCTATCTAGGTGAATCTTTGATTTTTATAGCGGGTTTTGTTATGGAACGACATAGCGCTTTGCATTTTACAAAAACTGTCATTGAAAATTTGTCCAACTAACAATGTAAGTCTCATCAAAATCCGTCTATTAATATTTTTTATAAAGACTAAACTTTCATAATCGGGTTTACATGATTATAGAAATTTACTTTAAAATAACTGACTAACTCTATAATTCAGTATTGTAGAGCAATATGCAATATACTTAAACACCCCTGAAAAATTATCTAACTTATAATGCAAGTTCCTTCAAAATACTTGTAGCGGATTTTTTAAAAATGACTAATATTCCCCAAATGAGTTTTACTGATTATTGAACTTTCTCCCATATAAAACAGCATGACATATGCTAGGTGCTTCCAAAAAATATTTTACTTTGAACAGGACTCGGGTTATCAACAACCGGAACGATATATCAATTTGGATTTTCTGTTTAAAGTAGAAATAGACAGATGTAACGTCATAATAATATTGATCATTAAAAATTCATGAAAGAGAATGTTACTTTTAAATATCTCTGCTCAACAAAGGCCGTAATTGAGTCATAATAACGAAATTTAAAGAGGTTTCCATGCACGAAGGTTGTGATTTACGATTATAGTTACAACAAATATAGTTAATTTTCTACCAAAACAATCTTTCAAAACTGAATTAGTTAGCTTATATTCCGATTATAGAATTTTCTTTTAAATTTTAATTATCTATACTAAAAAGGCCAAACGTATCTGTGCGTAACGCATACGTCATTTTGCGAATGACAACACTTTCACATGTAACTCGGTTTTGCAGTTTTCGGTTCTGTAAATTTTATACTTCTATACATCACACATTTTCAATTTTTACACCATCGTATAGAGAAAAATATGTACTTTTAAGGGGACAAGGGACCTTTGAAATCATTTTTTTTAAATTGCACTTTAAATATTATTTAAGGGTAGATTATTGCATTATATCATACATTTATCACAAAAAATGTAAAAAAAAAACATTTTTTTTTTTTTTTTTGAAAAAAAATAGGGAAATTTTGTAATATTTTAGATTTAACGAAAAATTTTCAAAATGCTCCTTGCGCATTATTTTTTCTCTGAATGCTTTGAAATTTTTTATAGTTATTTATCACAATATATGTCATAAATCTGTGCATGGTTTTTTGAAAATAAAAAAAATTGCAAAAGTTATAGGTAGTTAATTGTAAAAAGAGGTTCAAAAATGCTCAAAATTTCAGAAAAATTGAGAAAATATTTTTTTCTTACCTTTATATTCAGATATATACAATTCAATGCACAGTTTTATTTATATATGTAAATCAAACTTGTATAAATATTATTGGAGATTTTTATTCATATGGAATGCGCATGGGACATTTTGAATAATTCCCGTTAAATCAAAAATATTAGAAAAATTTCCCTATTTTTTTCAAAAAAAAAATTTTTTTTACATTTTTGTGATTAATATATGCTATAGTGCACATAATATACCCTTTGAATAATATTTAAACTGTAATTTTAAAAATATAAAAAATTGGATTTCAAAGGTCCCATGTCCCCTTAAATGCAATTTGTTTGAAAGCTGTATCTCAATTCATTCTTGACTAATTAATTTTTTCATAGTTTTTAGTACGAATTTTTTAATTGTGGCAACAGAAATACATCATTTTCTCTTAAAATTGATAAAATTTTAAATGTGCGCATGTAAGTTTTGAGAAGATGAAAATGATGACGGGTTTAGATTTCACGTGAAATTCTAAGATCGTGTCAATTTGAATATATACAGGGTGTTTCGCTACCAGACCGACAAACTTTGAGGGATGATAGTAGACATGAAAACAAACATTATTAAATAGGAAACCATGGGGCGCAAACGTCTTCTGTAGGAGCTAGCGGCCATTAAAGTTTGAGGTCCAAAATTTCAAACGATGATAAAAAACGGAAAAAAGGGTCGATTCGTTTGCGGTTTTCACTAAAACATTCTTTATATTAGGATTTTCTTAGAAAAAAATTTCAAAGGTTATGTTCAAAAATTGTCGATAGAGGGCGCTTTAGACTTTAGAGTAACGAACAGTTACTTTTTACCGCTATTTTGTGTATGGGGTTGAAATTATTCTAAAGTTTAGACTTTAACTTAAATTTTAAGCCTGAAATCGGAAACACTGGGATCGGGTAACTAGCAAAAATTAAACTGTGAACCGAGGGAGAAATTTTAAACGCTCATAAATATTGGACAAACAAATCGATTTTGTTGCAGTTCGCGTGTAAGTCAATAACTTGGTAATTATTTTATTCAAAATGATGAACAGCTTTAGTGCCCTCATTTTTTGATAGAGGGCGCTTCCGACACATCTCTGACATTTCAAAGGCATTACTCCTGGGTGTTTTACTACCAGACCATCATAATTCCAGGAAGTGTTAGGGATACAAAGGTGACTTGGAATCGCATAGAAGTGTAACGTTGGAAATGCATTTTTTGCAAGTTACGGTTAAAGGAAGCAGAGAAAAAAGTAACAGAAACAGAGAGACACGTTAGTGTGTGCAGAGCGACACGTTAATGTCACAGAAACCAGTTTATTTAAAGGTTTTACTAGAAAGAGTGTTTGAAATTACGACCAGAAGTAATCCGGCAAGTTTGACAGTGACGGTAGATGGCGCTAAAGGGTAATGCGCCTGCGCAAAGATCACTTTGAAGTGATCGCTCGCGAACCGGTTCCAAAGGTAGCAGAATGAAGTATTTGAACGATGAACAGCACGATAGGGCTCCTCCACATTTTACCAATGACGTTTACCGACAGTTCAAAGTAACATATGGACAGTGGTGGATAGGTCGTGGTAGCCCGGTTCATTGGCCTGCCAGATCGCCGGATCTATCATGTATGAACTTCTTTTGCTGGGGTCAAATAGAAAATTGGGTGTATGAGACTTCCGTACCATCAGTTGACGACCTCGCAGCTGGTATTTCTGTAGCTGCCAGAAAACTATCAGAGATGCCAGGAAACTTTCAAAGCGTGAAGAATTCCACGTGACGCCGCTGTCAAGCATACCGGACTACTTCTGGTTGTAATTTTGAATACCTTTTCTCGTAAAACCTTTAAATAAACTGTTTTCTGTCACATTAACGTGTCGTTCTTTCTCTGCTGTTTCTGTTACTTTTTTCTCTGCTTCCTTTAACCGTAACTTGCAAAAAATGCATTTCCAATGTTACATTCCTATGTGATTCCAAGTCGTCTTTGTATCCCTAACACTTCCTGGAAGTATGTTGGTTTGGTAGTAAAACACGCATGAGTAATGCCACTGAGATGTCAGAGATGTGTCGGAAGCGCCCTCTATCAAAATATGAGGGCACCAAACTGTATATCATTTTGAATAAAATAATTACCAAGGGAATGACTTACACGCAAACTGCAACAAAATCGATTTGTTTGTCCAATATTTATGAGCGTTTAAAATTTCCCCCTTTGTTCACAGTTTAATTTTCGCTAGTTACCTAATCCCAATGTTTCCGATTTTGGGCTTAAAATTTAAGTTAAAGTCTAAACTTTAGAATAATTTCAACCCTATACACAAAATAGCGGTAAAAAGTAACTGTTCGTTACTCTAAAGTCTAAAGCGTCCTCTATCGACAATTTTTGAACATAACCTTTGAAATTTTTTTCTAAGAAAAACCTAATATAAAGAATGTTTTAGTGAAAACCGCAAACGAATCGACCCTTTTTTCCGTTTTTTATCATCGTTTGAAATTTTGGACCTCAAACTTTAATGGCCGCTAGCTCCTACAGAAGACGTTTGCGCCCCATGGTTCCCTATTTAATAATGTTTGTTTTCATGTCTACTATCATCCCTCAAAGTTTGTCGGTCTGGTAGCGAAACACCCTGTATATATAAATGCATTATCATACGCATTTATACCAAACATAAGAGCCTCAATTGATAACTTGATCTTAATAAATGATCTTTATTATATTTTGCTTGATTATTATATTTTTACATATGCGATTAAAGCTTAATTTTAATAATTTGGACGACTGAGTTTCATAGAAATAGTATGTATATATTTTTCTTAATTTTCTTCTTAATAATATTTTTTGAGAGTTAGACTGACCATTGTAAGATGCATACTGTAGCTAGTTTTGCAAGTTTATTATAAATCAATGTAACAGTTCCTTCTCAAATATTTACTTTCGTCGAAATTCGACGGGTTCCACCTTGTTTTAATAAAAGTGCTATGTTGATGATTATATACCCACAATATTAGTTCAGTCTTTATGGACACCAATTTGGCAAAAAACCTGTTTTTTCATACCAGTTACATACATATTTTTAAAAAGGGAATAAAAAAAATAAATTAAAAAAAAGCTCAATTAATAATTGTAGAATAAAACAATATACATAATTTTAAAAAAGAGAGAAAAACTAAATAAACAATTTATTAATAATTAAATCAGAACATCCGGGTTACCATATCAATCAAAATAATGAGACTTTGTCGCCAATTAAGTACCCTGATGCATATGTGACACTGGCGTCAGAAGAAATTTCGCGCCAATGTAGTGCATATATGACATCACTGCCTCTTCAAGCTATATACCAGTAGCTTGCAAATGATTATATTGTGTAATTTCCGCGCAGCTGCTATAAATAACATTATAAATGCTGCAATCAAAAGTTCGGTACGTATACGTTATGTCACTCCATTGTCACCAAGCGTAAAAATTGGCGTCAAATGAAATATTCAAACTATTTATCATAGTTACTGCAAAAATAATCATTTTTTAAATATAGCATCTGAAAATTACATAGTTTCGAGAGCTATTTTATTAAATAAAGAAAACATAGAAAGTAAAAGAACAAAAGAATGTTTACAATAAAATATTTTTTCAATATCTCCATCTAAAATGCAGGCTTGATATTGGAACAGTCTCTTAGCACTGCAATAAACATTTTTTAGTCATTTTTTAATCAGAGGAAAATGTAAGTTATAACTGAATAACAGAAAAAAAATTGATTCCAGAAATGGTAAATTTAACAGTTTTGCATGCTTACGGTTATATAATAAGTAATGAGAAAAAGCGTTTTCAATAAATATCAGGTTAGAATGTTAGGAATAAAATTTATTTGCCCGTTTGAGTTTAATGTAATAGCGATAAGGGTGTATTTCTATCCAAATTGCTAAATTTCTAATTTATATTTATAAACTCCTTTTTGCTCTCAAATTGCCAAATTCTCTTACTTAGAAACTACATTATGTGCCGTGTTTGTCAATTTTTTTATAAATGCAGAAAGTATTGCAATAAAGGCTGTCAAATTTAACGTTTTTATCCAAATTTGCCAAAGCGAGATATCTGGGAACGAAAAAAAGGGTCATACTGAGAAAATAAGAGCTTATAAAAAAATTCTAATCGACTAAGTGAAAAATGAAATCACATGACCTCTTATACATCTCTTCATAGATCATCTCAAAAAGGTTTCATGTTTTTAATTTTAGAAATAAGTCTGAAAATGTCTTAGAAATTTTTGAGCTTTTCAGGATGGAAAAATATTTTTTTAACACAATATTAATGTACATTTTGGCACGGTGCTGGTACAGCAGAAAAGTATCAAAATGTATCCAAAAAATATTATATTCCAAATTATATTCCAAATTACGCCAATTTCCTGTAAATTGGATTATGGATCCTCGGATCAATTTACCCTCTATTTTAAAGTTTATTATACGCAAACCATGCTAATCAACTTACGCCAATAGAATCGGTAGAATGGATTATTTAATTTTACCACCTTATACATATGTTAAAAACTAAAACTATGCTTTCAAATTTTGTTGATTTTATGTTCAATTGTTACAGCTAGACGTAAACACGTAAAGCTAGGCGTTTACCAATGTAAACGTATATGTCCTTGCGATAGTATTTTTGTTTGACTTGTGGAATAGTAATATAATAATCTATATATATAAAAGAAAGTCTGGGTTTCGTATTAATCACAGCACAAAAAAATCTGCCGAACTCAAAATCTTGAAAATTGGGGTAAAAAAACTTCTGATAACATCGAGTGCCGCTAAGAATGGATTTTCGAAAATTCCACCCCTAAGGGTGTTAAAAAAAGGAACGAACTTTTAAAAAATTCCTTAAAAGTCGGCTTTTGCAGTTATTTTTAAACTGATAGAATATTTTAGTGTATTTTTTCATGCTGAATCGAATGGTACAAAGCAAATTTTTTAAGTTCAGTAGTCCGCGAGATACTTCACATTTTCCTGATTTGGCGGTGTCTTCGGCGCAAAAACCTGAAATTTTCAATCTTTATCCATACATATAAAAGAAAGTCTGGATTTCGTATTAATCAAAGCACAAAAAAATCTGCCGAACCTAAAATCTTGATAATTGGGGTAAAAAAACTTCTGATAACATCGAGTGCCGGTAAGAAGGGATTTTCGAAAATTCCACCCCTAAGGGTGTTAAGAAAAGGAGCGAACTTTTAAAAAATTCCTTAAAAGTCGGCTTTTGCAGTTATTTTTAAACTGATAGAATATTTTAGTGTATTTTTTCATGCTGAATCGAATGGTACAAAGCAAATTCTTTTAAGTTCAGTAGTTCGCGAGATACATCACATTTTCCTGATTTGGCGGTGTCTTCGGCGCAAAAATCTGAAATTTTCAATCTTTATCCATATATATAAAAGAAAGTCTGGATTTCGTATTAATCACAGCACAAAAAATCTGCCGAACCTAAAATCTTGAAAATTGGGGTAAAAATACTTCTGAGAACGTCGAGTGTCGCTAAGCAGGGATTTTCGAAAATTCCACCCCTAAGGGTGTTAAAAAAAGGAACGATATTTTAAAAAATTCCTTAAAAATCGGCTTTTGCGTTTATTTTTAAACTGATTAATTATTTTAGTGTATTTTTTTATGCTGAATCGAATGGTACAAAGCAAATTCTTTTAAGTTCAGTAGTTCGCGAGATACATCACATTTTCCTGATTTGGCGGTGTCTTTGGCGCAAAAACCTGAAATTTTCAATCCCTATCTATATATATATATAACAAAGTCTGGATTTCGTATTAAACACAGCACAAAAAAATCTATTGAACCTATAATTTTGAAAGAGAATTCTATAATCAGGTTGACATGATTATGCAAGCTATATTTAGTTGTCTCATCTTATACTATAATGCGAGCAAAAATTGTGTGTGTGTGTGTGTGGGTAAATTTTATCTCAAAAACGGCTCTAACGATTTTCGCAAAAATTTGGATTTTACCATTTTCGGGCACGAGAAGACCATTGGGCTAGGTCCCATGTTCGGGAAAATTCGATTACTGGGTCATTTTGGGTCACAATGGGTCAGGATCAAGCTATTTATATCTAGAGAACGGCTGGATGGATTTTAAGGCAATTTTGTACCCAATCGTTTTTTGGTACGAGAAAACTATTGAGCTGCGTCACATGTTCGAAAAATTTCGATTAGTGGGTCATTTTGGGGTCATTATGGGTCAAGCCATTTTTATCTAAAAAACGGCTCTAACGATTTTGACCAAATTTTATATTGTATCGTTTTGGATTACAAGAAGACCAATGGGTTAGGTAACATGTTCGAGAAAATTCGGTAAGTGGGTCATTCTTGGGGTCATTGTGGGTCATGCTATTTTTATCTAGCGATTTTCTCACGCAATTTTGACTAAAAATTGCATTCTATGGTTTTCGGGCACGAGAAAAACATTGGGCTAGGTTACATGTTCGAGAAAAAATTTCAATGGGTCATATTGGGTCATTAAGAGTCTGGGTCAAGCTATTTATATTTAAAGAACGGCGTGATGGATTATAACGAAATTTTGTATGTAACAGTTTTTTGACATGAGAAAACTAATGGGCTAAATCACATGTTTGAGAGATTTCGACTATTAGGGTCATTTGTGGGTCATGATGGGTCATAATGGGTCATGGTCAAACTATATCTAAAGAACAGGTGGATCGATTTTAACGAAATTTTGTATGCAACATTTTTTTGGCACGATAAAATCATTGGACTAGGTTACATGTTCGAAAAATTTCGATTAATGGGTCATTTTGGGTCATTAAGAGTCCGGGTCAAGCTATTTATATTTAAAGAATGGCGTGATGGATTATAACGAAATTTTGTATGTGACAGTTTTTTGACATGAGAAAACTAATGGGCTAAATCACATGTTTGAGAGATTTCGACTATGAGGGTCACTTGTGGGTCATGATGGGTCATAATGGGTCATGGTCAACCTATATCTAAAGAACAGGTGGATCGATTTTAACGAAATTTTGTATACAAAATTTTTTTGGCACGATAAAATCATTGGACTAGGTTACATGTTCGAAAAATTTCGATTAATGGGTCATTTTGGGTCATTAAGAGTCTGGGTCAAGCTATTTATATTTAAAGAACGGCGTGATGGATTATAACGAAATTTTGTATGTGACAGTTTTTTGACATGAGAAAACTAATGGGCTAAATCACATGTTTGAGAGATTTCGACTATGAGGGTCATTTGTGGGACATGATGGGTCATAATGGGTCATGGTCAAACTATATCTAAAGAACAGGTGGATCGATTTTAATGAAATTTTGTATGCAACATTTTTTTGGCACGATAAAATCATTGGACTAGGTTACATGTTCGAAAAATTTCGATTAATGGGTCATTTTGGATCATAAAGGTCTGGGTCAAGCTATGTATAATTAAAGAACGGCAGGATCAATTTTAACGAAATTCTGTATGTAACAATTTTTAGAAACGAGAAAACTAATGGACTAAGTCACATATTCGAGAGCTTTCGATTATAAGTATCATTTGTGGGTCTTAATGGGTCAAGGTCAAGCTATATCTAAAGAATGGGTGGGTCGATTTTAACGAAATTTTGAATACAACATATTTTTGGCATGAGAAAATCATTGGGGTAGGTCACATGTTCGAGAAATTTCGATTGGTGGGCCACTTTTGGGTCATTCTAATTTTATCTTGACAACGTTTCGCGCAATTTTGATTAATTTTTGTATTTTATCGTTTTCGGTCACAAGAAAATCATTGGGTTAGGACAGATTTTTGTGAAAATTCGATCAATGGGTCATTTTAGATTATAAGGGGTCAGGGTCAAACCAACTATATCTAAAAAACAGCTCAATCGATTTTATCTAAATTTTGTATCTAATGTTTTTCGGCATGCTAAAACTAAAGAGCTACGCCACACGTTTAAGAGATTTCGATTATAAGGGTCATTTGTTGGTCATGATGGGTCATGCTAATTTTATATAGAAAATGGTACTCACCATTTTGACTATACTTTGTATTATATCGTTTTTGAGCAAGAGAAAACCATTTGGCTTGGACACATGCTCGCGAAAATTCTATTAGTGGGTCATTTTGGGTCTTAATGAGCTAGGGTCATTCTAATTATATACAATAACGACTCAATCAATTTTACCTAAATTTTGAAACAAAACGTTTTTTGTCACGAGAAGACTATTGGGCTGAGTCGCATGTTAAACAAAATTATATTAGTGGGTCATTTCGCTTCATTGCTGAATGCTGCCAAGCTAATTTTACCTAAAAAATGGCTTGAACGATTTTGATTCAATTTTATATTCTGCTGTTTTTGATTACCTGAAGACGATTGAGCTATGTCACATGCTTGATCAAATTTGATTAGTGGCTCATTTTGGGTAATACGGGTCAGGGTCACGAGAATATGGCAAAAGCCAATAACTTGGTGATATTTGACAAAATATTGGCGACATATGGCCAAAAAATCGACTATAAAAATTACGAAAACCAAAACACGTATTTGGAGCCAAATGAAAGAATGCCCCCAAATTTGGCTATATCTAGCAAAATATATTGTCTTTCAGAATGTAAAGAATTTTTTATACATTCTTAAGAGGATTCGAGATGCATGGTTAAACCAATCAGAGTCGAGCTAAAAAAGTGATTTAGATCGATGTCCTTTCGTTGTAAAATTTAAAAAAAAATAAAATTTATAAATATGCGCATAAAAACATAGTTTTCTTATTGATTGTTTTTCTAAATAATACTATTATAAACATGTTTTACAGTAATAATACAGAGTTAATGATACAGTGAAAATACTATATCGAGTTGAACACAAAGTTAATTTTGACCGAGCTAAGCTCGGTCTCCCCTGCTAGTTATATATAAAACGCAAAGTGAAATTTCATTGTGGCCGCTTATAACTTAAGTTCTACAAGATAGATTTTAATGGATTTTACATTGTTAATTAGATAATTTTTCTGAAATTTTCTAACAAATGAAATATAGCATTCTACGTTGTTTAATTGAATACCTAGGAAATTTTTTTTATCAGATGAACCCAATTACAAAAGTTTGGCTTTATTTTAAAAGTTCCGCTGAATGAATTTTTATGTGATTAAAGTTTTTAATATGTTAAGCGCTACGTCATTCATTGGTGACTAACATTGAACTTTCCGTTTAGATGACTGTTTTTTCACCGATGTCAAACAGTCTAAAGTACGATATAAATCTAAAAATTACTATGATATAAAAATTTCGTTTGATTCAAAGTTTCTTAAAAAAAAAAAAAAAAAAAAAAAAAAAAAAAAAAAAAAAAAAAAAAAAACACCTGACCCGCGTAGCGGGCGAAGGCTGCTAGTATTTAATATTAGCAATATTTCTGACATAATAAACAGTCCATGTAGTTGTCATTTTTAGTAACCAACATATTTTTTCATTATTCTTTGTATAGGTTGCTACAAAAATTGTAATGAAAAGTAAGGTACCCTGGGGTAATAACGCCAAGTTAAGGTTCGACTAATTTTCACGGCTCAGTTTTAGTTTGTATTTTTCAAACAAATATATGATTCGATACAGCAACTCATTGACTATCTATATAAAAAAAAATAATTTAACAGATATGTATTCATAAAACGTAATGGCGAGATTTCTTGACCCATGCTATTTGGCGTTATTACCCACCTATATGGGTAATAACGCCATGCAAACAAAACTATGAAATAAGATGCAATAATTGCATGTAGAATGCCCAATTCTAAAAATATAAACTCTACAAACTTAGAAATTGACAAATTGCATTCTAAGCTATTGAAAATGTTCAATTTTTTGTGAAAGTGTAAGAAAAATAAAGGTGTGGTGTGGGGGGGGGGGTGAGGCAAAAGAATATCAGACCGTGAGCTACTTTCTGCTTAAAAAGGACCGCTTAAATAGAATTATTAGAAACATTGAACAGTTTTAACTGTGTTTATTTAAATTAGTATTTAGGATGCAGCTCGGCCACTGTAGGGAATCAACCGGGATATTAATGCCAAGGATTAGCGTTATTACCCCGTTATAGTTATTGCGCTGTACATTTTAAATTATAAATTATCTCCAAAAGATATCCAAAATCTTCAACAATATTTTGAAAGTCCATGAAATGTACTACAAATTAATGTAATTAACAAAGTATTTCTGGATAAAAAAAAATAGTCTTCGCATCACAAAACGTATCTCGCAAATTTTAGATCAAGCGTTAATTTTAGTTGCTTGTAAAAACAATAAGACCTAAAAATGAAACAAATTAACTTGAAACTGTTTTTTGCGATTTATATGACTCAAAACCCTTCTGCGCAGAGCACATTGGTGTCATTTACCAGATTATTTCATAATTATGCAAAATATTAGCACTTGGCGTTATTACCCCGCTTGGCGTTATTACTCCACACAACCTTAATACTTTTTTGTCAGCTACTCGTATGTAATAAATTACCAAATATTGGTTACATATTTGTCATTCCTACTGTATTCAGTTCATTAAAAATAATAAACATATATTACATACATTTAAAATACACACATTTAATTAAAAATATAAAATAAGGGAAGAGTTCTATGTCCTCTTATGATTGGCGCTATTGGCGAAGAAATCCAAGATGGCCATTTTAAGAACTTCTCAAAATTTTTCAAGGTATCGGAAAAATTTTATTTTTAAATTTTTATAGACATATGTTTTTATGTTATAAATGTTATATTTATTTCCTATCAAAAAAATAAATAAATAAATAAATAAATAAAAATAAAATAAAATTAAATATATTAACAACAATATCCGGGTCACCACATCAGATGAAATAACGGCATTTTGGCGATAACTACGTATCCCGATGCGTATATTCCATAAAAATCCATATAAATAATTGTAAGTTCTCTTATTTTTTTAATATTATATTTATTTAAATAAAATTACTAACAGTTTTTCTCTCATTGTTCATATGTTTCCCAATCAATATAGCAGTTAGAATTATTTAATCAACAACAGCATGCGCAGCTGAAAAACATAGAGAAATAACAATCTTTGCGAACGAAAAAAAATTTTATTTCTTAAAACGAAAAAATTGTTATATCGTTATATTATGAACACGTCCCCAATGTATTCAGTGATGTAAGTAATTTTTCAAAATGCATCCAGCTGTTCTTGAAATTAACCCAGGCATTTTTAAAAATTCTGTTTTAAAAATGGCGTCATTTATATTTTATTTAATTTTAATTTCAGATAGTTTTTTTTTATTCCGTAGCCTAATATGCAAGCAAAAATTGATAAATTACCAGAAGATGATGCAAACAATCGACTTTGACAATGCACATTTCATAAGCCTTATAAAAACGGCCTCCATATTTAAATAATGTAGTGTTCTTTTATATTATAATTGATTATTTTTCTTAATTGTATAATAAATAAAATCTGTCTTTTTTTTAAAATGTTCGCGTTTTTTTTCTTTATTTCTAATTAATATAAACATTTCAATTCTTTAACAAACATAGCTTAATATGCCGCGCCAAATGAAAAACATATACCAAGGGGCCATATACCTTTTGTCCAAAATAAAATAACTTTCCGTTTTAACTTTTTAACTTATATACATAGAACAATGTATTATATGCGAAATCCTTCCTTGAAATAATACCTATATAACAATATAAATTACTTCAAAATCAATGCAGTAGAATTGGAAAAATAGACGGAAAACGCGAAGTTTCCGTTTGTGTTTTATAACGAATATATATTTTTTAATAATATCTTTAAATGCTGTGCAGATAACACGAATAACACAAACGAAAATTTCGCGTGTATTTTATATATATAAGTAGAATAAAAGGTGTGTAAAAATTGTTTACAAAAATATCATTATCATCATATCAATTCTGTTGTATTGCAATATTTAAAACAAATTATAGAGGAATGACTTTATGGATTACGAGGAAAATGAATGAAAATGTGGGGATCTTCCTTTTCTTAAATCTGTTTTTATTAAATGTTTATACTTGCAAATTTATACATAAACTCCATCCTGTTTTTGCAACAGAAAAGTGCAGAAATATCGGATGAGCATAAAATTTTCAAAAAATATTTTATCAAAAATTGTGTGCCATGTCGATGTTGAAAATCTACCACACGAACACAAAGGAAAAAAACAAATAGGACTACATTGATTTTCTGCAGTGATACAACGATGAGAGCATCGTAACGGATGATGAAACATGTGTTGATAACTGTGATAAGCAGGTTTTCGTTTTGGGCAGGAATCTACTTTCTGTTAATCTAGATACAAATATCAATCCCACGCAATGTGAAGAGTTGCGAATCCAAAGATTCTTATTGTTAAAAGTAGCTAAAATCTTTCTTAATCAATCTTCTATGTAATTATGTTTTTTCCTTACTTTGGCAGTGCTAATTTTATTTTCCCAGGGATCCGCATATTTTTAATCTACAAAGAAAAAAAAATTGTAAAAATTTATTAAAATATTGTCACTAGTGCTAATACTGCAACAATTATTACAATTACGTAAACTAATATTAACCCCTTAACTGGCTTGCCCGAACGGCGTTCGGGCCAGACGAATTTGCTTATTGCATCTTTTAAAGCTTTTTTACACCACTATTATTTTTTAGAAAATTTTCATACTATTGAAAGGCAGAAATGCTTAGAGTAAATTTTACGAATATTTTATTTAAATAATAATGGTGTGAATCCGCTATTTTCAATTTATTGAACGGAAAACCAGTAAAGGGCTTAACACATGATTTAATGTGTGCTTCAATGATGTTTGTGGTATAAATGCTTCATTAGCTATCAAAGAATATTAAGTTTTGTACAGCCGGATATTAAAAGTTAACTTTTAACTACAACCGAACTCAAATATAGTGTGCCGATAATGAAAACGGTCAAAGCATAGATTATAGTTATCCATTTTAATAGTGTTAACTCATATATTTTTAAAGCATATTTCTTTTTTATTATGAACTTAATATCACACATTTTACACTCTAAATTTCATAAAATATTAAATATGATCAGAAATGTTACTATAGAGAATTTTTATATTTCTTTTTTTTATATGCACAGCATTTAAAGATATTTAAAAAGATATAATTTCATATTTATCTTTCTTGAAGAAAGCTTTAATAGCTCGAGGAACATTTCTCATCATAGATAATACATACGTTTTAGAACACAATAAGATTGATTAATGTCATACATATTACATTTGGTAACAAAATTGCCTTGTGAAACAATGGATTTTTATTGTTATATATATATTTATTTATGTGACTAATTCTCGCATTTCTTACAGATCTTACATAATAAAGGAAAAATGAGGACATGCGAAAAACACAAGTGGCAAGGCGTTATTCCAATGACACTGAATATAATGTGGAAAAGGTAGTGGCAGATATTATTAAAGGCAGAAAAAAGGAGATGCCACATAACATGTAGTCCTCTTCTCAATAAATGCTTTGAAAGTCTGTGGGTCGTTCAACAGTCCTTACTTATGAATAGGAGGATTTGATTTCAAAGTCCTTGGGAGTAATGGCTGACTGGGGTTTTCCTTGGACAAACAAATATATATAAATAGAAATTTAAAAGTACTTTTACCGTAAGGGTGTTGATATTCTTTTATTAAATATTTATTTTTTATAATTTTTTATATTGTTTATTTAATTATTTTTTCCTTAATAAAGATTAATTTCCATTGAAAAAAAAATTGGAAAATCATTTTTTATACAAATGATTAAAATAGAACCAGTTGAAAAACCTTAGTTTGTCTAACGGGTGTCTTTGAATTATTTTACATAGATAACTGATGAATTTTGAAACAGATAGCCTATTGTGAATAATTAAAGCATGTTTCTAGTTAGGAAAAGAAATTACTCCAAACTTTGATAACAGCGTTTTTTTTTCTTTTTACAGTAATCCTCGTATACATTTGAATCCATTTTGACGTTAACGGAAATGATTTGGTCTATACCAGGTACTACAATTTTTGTGACCCCGAATTGAAAGAATAGAAAAAGTTATGCACGATATTATGTCCGTAAAGTGACAAATTAACACCGGTTATGGTATAAATTATAAAATAATTTTTGAGGTAATATTAACTTTTATTAATATTAATTATTTAAATTTTATTAGAGACTTCCCGAGACATTGAAAGCAAATTACCAAGCCATGTTTATATATTTAAAAGTATATAAGATACCTTTACTAGGAATTAGTGTTTTTGTTTAACGATTAAAGGGAAAATATATTATAAAACATCGTAAACACCCTGTTCTCGCTCCCCGACGAAAGCTCATTCGTTTTCGGCGTTGAGGCCCTAACTTTGCGTTTTTTTGCCCACTTTAAAACGGGCTGACACTGACTCAGAGCTCAGAGTTTGTTGTTCCTTGCAACTGCCAAAATATCCCCGTCGAAAGAAGTAGTCAAATCGAATGTTTTGCCATTTTAATTTCAAGATGTTGAAGTTTTGAGCTAAGTTTGATCATTCAACATTTTATGAGTGGCGATCTTATTAATTTCCGGTTATGATATGGAGTAGTTTTGGAAATTTATGCAACAGTAAATTACTAACAGCTCTATCACATGTCTTCCTTGGAGAAATTTTTTTCATATCCATTTCGTCATAACTTTCCGGCCATGAAATATAGGGAAAAGAACTGATTGAGGATCAGTGTATAATTTTTAAGTGGCTCTCATCGTGTGTCGAATGCTCATTTCACTTGGTGATCTGCCTGTTTGGGCCGTTTGGTGCTACATTACGGGAAAACCAGCCACCCATTTGTGATAATAGGATTTTCGTCTTATATATATACAGTGGCTCACAAAAGTGTTCGTACACTCACGAATTTTAATAAAATAGTGATCGATCCATTAATAAAGATTAATATTTCATAATGGGTGTTTAAAAATAAGATCTATAACTTACTTGTAACAAAACTACATAAAATATTTTAAATACATGGTAATACTTTATTCCTTAGAAATCAAAAAACAAAAAATGAAAAAAAAGTTATGTCACAAAAGTCTTCGTACACTTTAAAGAAATCGCTACATATTAGTTAATATTATAATATTTCATTAGATTAGTATTTAGTAGGATGTGATTTAGCATCCACAACAGCTTTTAATCGCCAGGGGATAGATTTCACAAGTTTTTTTTGTAATGTCTGCATCAATGTTCATCTATTATCGATCATTTCTGTTTTTAGTTCGCTATTCGTTTTTAATGTCTTGTTTTTGTACTCTAACTTCAAGTTCTCTCCAAATATGTTCTATTGGGAACAAGCGATATTGGGAACAAGTTATATTGGGTCAAGCGATTGGGGTGGTGAATTTATAACTTGTGGACAATTATAGAGACACTAGAGGCGAATGTTGAGAGCCATGTCCTCAGGATCATTATCCTGATAAAAAACAAAGTTGATTCCAATACTCAAATTTTGGGCTGATAATTTTAAATTGTCCTTTAAAATATTTAAATAAAGTGCATGATCCATTATGTCATCAATAAGTTCTAAATTACCTAGTCCTGATGCTGCCATACACCCCCACACAAGAACACCTCCATCGCCATGCTTAAATGTTCCAACTAAGTTCTTGAGATTAAGTTCTTCATTTTTCCTTCGCCATACAATTATGCGTCCATTGGTGCCAAAAAAGTTAAATTTGCTTTCATCTGCAAATAAAACATTATTCCAATACGATTCTGGTTTACTTTTGGTTTATTTATCATTTATTTTGCGAAGGAAAGCCTAAGCTTTCTGTTTTTTTCGCTAACAAAAATTTTTCTACGTTTAGAACATCCATATAATCCAGCTGATCCCAGAACGCGTTAAACAGTTTCAGGTGAAATTGAAGTAGAATATTTTTCATTAAATTCATTAAATACTTTCATAGCACTTAAACGTGGATTTTTTACAGTTTTTCTAATTAGAAATTTTTGATCATGTTTAATAACTTTGTCGGACGACCTTTTATTACCATGTTTTCGATACCATTTTCTGCTTTAAAGCATTTTATCACACACTGCATGGTAAAATTTGATAAATTAACTAATTTAGCAATATTATGAACAGATTTACCACTATTATGATGAAATACAATCAATTTTCGAATGCTTTTAGTTGTTTCTTTACGACTGTGACCCATATTTTGATAATAAATAGAATATTACGGACCAATCAAGCAAAATATAAAACCAAACAATTTTTAATGTCGCCACAATTCAAAAATAAAAATAAAGTGACACACGATAATTTTAATTATGAATTTATCCAAAAATGTTTCAGTGTACGAAGACTTTTGTGGCGTTTTCATCCTCTGCCTCCTTCTACTTTTATTTTTCGATAAAAAAGAAAAAAAGTCAATATTAAAGCAAATGTTGTGTGTTATTTAGAATAACATAGAGATTAAGTGAAAAAATATTGAACTTCATATTCTAAATTTATTCCGAGAAAATTTCTTTTTATTGTAAATTTTTAAAGTGTACGAACACTTTTGTGAGCCACTGTATATATATATATTTCGTAACATATGTATTGTTTGTAAAAACACTAGGAGTCATAAAGCAGAATAAAATTTTATGTAGTAGGCGATTTTAAATAAATGTATATGACAACCACAAATCTATGGTTAGAGTGTTTATAATTTATAAATTACACGCATTGCCCTTTGTTTTAATTTAATCCAGAAGCTTATGTCTTCCACTATCATTTAAAGAATGTATTTTTAAGTATCAGAAAAAAAATCAGTAAGCAGAGAAATGGCACAATAGAATATATAAAATGGAAATACATTTTTAATAACAAATAAATTTAATTTTCCAGTACAATGATGTACTAAGAAGTTTTTTATATTCCTACACTCTAAAAGATAAATGTAAATTATCTAATTGTACCTGTGGATATGTGTAAATTTCTAAAATTGCTCTTCTGCAAGGGGACCTGCCTAAAATGCTAGGGGACCTTGGGCACATTGATAAAAAAAATTCTAAGATTTTTTTTGGTTTTCTAGAAAGCAGAAATTTCAAGTTTTTTTTCCATGTGGTGTCAGGAAAACTTGAGTTGTGTGTAAAAAAAATGCACAATCGTTGTTTTATGTGATATTTTTCCTGTAATAAAAAATATATATAAAAGTCATTTGTATCAAAGTGCCCCATCCCCGGGGCAGATTGATACAGCTTATGGGGCACTTTGATACGTTAGGTAAAAATGGAGACAAAATAACATCAATGCGTAATTTTCATAGGTAATTAGTTAATAAATTATTCTATATTAATTTATAGAAATTCAAATCACCCAAAATTTATTTATAAGTAATATTAAAGCAATAAAAATTAAATGAATAATGACTTGATTTACTGGCTATTCCTTGTCTGACTGTTGGCTGTGGTAACTTTGTCATATTTGGTACTTGCACAGTAAAAATTGAAGACCCAAATTGGGTTGAAAGATTTCTGGGTATAGTAATTTTCCTGAAATGGTACAGTAAGGATTCCAAAATGGTAGAGTATTGATCCCAAAATAGATAACCCAAAATGGTTCAAAACAGAGCAGATCTTTATTAACATTAAATTAATCAAAATTTCTGAAGCACAATGTATATACTATCTAAGATATTTTAATTGTTTTAATGGCATTAAAAATCAGACTTATTTAAAACGGTTTTGTGCTACAAACTGAACTTTCCAAATTGGAACAATTCTGTACCCAAAACTCTTTCAACCCAATTTGGGTATTTTTTTTTTACAGTGTGAACCCCAGCATTATATTCTTTCTTAGGAAAGGAAAATTAACAGGATTTGTGTTTATAATTAGAAAATAAAATATAATTATATTAAAAATTCTGTTTTTAATATAATTATCCTTTGCAGTTTGCGGCTTGTTTCTCTTATTTAACATTTCTCATCTCGATAATACTTTTCTCTCTGGAAAATCGCTAAAAATTGGAGATTTGACAGGCTGCCGTCTTTTTCTTTTGTTAGTTCGATTAGCACTAGATGTTGGATAAATTCGTAGTCTTCTTTTTGCAAAAATACTATAAAATGTTTACTATAAAAATAATACTATAAAATAGAGCTATTTCTCTTCAATAAAAACTAATATTAGAAATTTTTGTCGAAAAATGGCTGGATTAAGGAGTGTATGGAAAAAAATAAAAGGTAATGAAAAAATGAACTAGAAAGGAATTTATGTTGTATCAACGTGCCCCGACATAGGCTATATCAATGTGCCCCATACAGCCATTTTGAATAAAATGAGTCTCAAATCCAACACTTCATAATGTACCTATCAATAAACAGTGAGGAACTGATAAAACGCAGCTTTACTTGCCATGGAGAGTATTCTTTTCGGTTGAAAATGCTGGAACAGATGTATAATACAATTTCGATTGTACAACTCAAAAACAATAAATCACCCGTCCCATTTCAATAAACTGTTGAATCATGCCAAGACTTTTAGGTAGCTTTCATTACAAAAAGTAAAAAGCTACCTATTGCAGCCGTCCGGAGGAAAGCACTTCCGGAAAATTTTGGTATATTTTCACCGATCATGACCCCCAGACCCCAAAACCACCCTCCGTTCAAATGTTGACATATATATATATATATATATATATATAACCATATATATATATATATATATATATATATCTGATTTTTGTCATGCGATAACTAACGTATTTATGAACCGATTTGGATGAAACTTGGTATGTACATAGTACATACAAATGTCTCAACCGAGTTCGTTGGTCAGCATCACCCGCCATTTTGTTTCAAAATGGCGGCCATTTTAAATTTTTAAAAAATTTTAAAATTTAAAATTAAATGCGAAAAAATTAAAAGTTGAAAAATATTCTTCTTTTACGTGTTAGAACTTAAAACAAAGATTCCAGAACACTTTTTATTTTGTCTATATCTTAAAAAATGATTGAGTTATAGCACTTTGAATTTTTCTTATGGCTGACATTTTGAAACGATCTGATTTTTGTCACGTAATAACACGCGTATTTATGAACCGATTTCAATGAAACTTGGTATGTGCATAGTACATACAAATGTCTCGACCGAGTTCGTTGGCCAGCATCATCCACCATTTTGTTTCAAAATTGTGGCCATTTTAAATTTTTAAAAAAAATTAAAATTTAAAATTAAATGCGAAAAAAATAAAAGTTGAAAAATATTTTCTTTTACGTGTTAGAACTTAAAACAACAATTCCAGAACACTTTTTATTTTGTCTATATCTTAAAAAATGATTGATTTATAGCACTTTGAATTTTTCTTATGGCTGACATTTTGAAACGATCTGATTTTTGTCACGTAATAACACGCGTATTTATGAACAGATTTCAATGAAACTTGGTATGTACATAATACATACAAATGTCTCGACCGAGTTCGTTGGCCAGCATCATCCACCATTTTGTTTCAAAATTGTGGCCATTTTAAATTTTTAAAAAAAATTTAAATTTAAAATTAAATGCGAAAAAATTAAAAGTTTAAAAATATTTTTCTTTTACGTGTTAAAACTGAAAACAACGATTCCAGAACACTTTTTATTTTGTCTGTATCTTAAAAAATGATTGAGTTACAGCACTTTCAATTTTGCTTATGGCTGACATTTTGAAACGGGCTGATCTGAACAATCCACCATGTTGCTTTAAAATGGCATACACTTCATGATATCGTGGAATTTGGTGACTCTCTAAATCGCTTAAAATAAAACCAGGTTGAATAAAAGATGACTAATTTCTAAAAATTCCTATTAATATTCAGTCTTGACAAAAACTAGTATTCAATCTTATAAAATCACTAATTTTATAAGATTATTTCCACTAATTTGAGCTTAGTATTTTTGAACAATGTAACTTACTTTAAAATAAATAAAAAAATATACAAGTATATGAAAGCTACCTCTTCCTCCCGGCATTGCCGGAAGGACTTTTTGTACTTAGCTTTGTTTACTAGCTTCACCTTTTGGAGCTGTTTTGAAACGTCCTGTAATGCACCTGTGAGCAGTAGAGGGGTTGTATCAATGCTCCCCGTGTATCAATGTCCCCCACTTCCCCCTGCACTTTTTTCCTGATATTTACATATTTTTATGCATATTTATCTTATGAAAGTAAGTGTGTAAATTGTTATCATTTGAAAAATTCTGAACAAGTGTGTAAATTTAGAAAAATACCATTATTTACACGAATTTGTGATTTATTCTATTTTAAGCATAAATATATATACACAGATAAATGTACAATTTATTATAAATGCATACTTGTCAGAAAATTTACACATTTTGAACAAAAATACATGTATTTTTATGTATATCTGACTAGGTGATATCAAATTTGAAATCAGTGCATTTTCGAAATGCACTAAAAATATACATTGTGTTAAGTATGTGGTGAAACAAAATAGCTGTTATTCATCTACAGAGCCACACAAAATAATTCAATTACATAATGTTAAAGGGGGGATACGTGTGACATATTTTAATTATATTTTATTATTTTATGAATAATACTATTTATATACGTCGCTGAAGCTTAATATAAATTATAAGATATTGGCATGCGTAACATGAAGTCCATAGCATCAATAGATTAATCTTTTCATTTACAGCATGTGCAATATTGTAATAAAATAAACAGTAATGTATAAAAAAGTTTCATCAAGGTAATGAAGTACATTTGCAATGTATTACTCACATCTTATAATATTTCTTCTTTATACATTAATATTGATTGAATTATTTAACTGTGCAATGATGCAAATCGTCTCTTATAATTAAACACGTTATTCTAGAAAATGTTGTAGGAATAATATATCATTTAAATCATCTGCGAAAACTAATTAAAACAATAATTTTATCTCCTAGAGAAATAATAATTCGATACTCGCTAATTAAATTAAGATTAACAAAATGAAATAAATTAATTTTATTAAAATATTGTTTAGGGGGAATTGAAATGTTTTAACTCCTTACTTTTTTTGTTATTTAATAAAAAATATAAAATACATAAAAAAAGAAAATAAATAATCTTAAGGAAAAATATATTTAGCCTTAATAATTAACGCGTTTCTTTTTACACATGTACAAAATATTTTTTTTTTTATATTTCTAATTTCTAGATTATGAAATTTTATATGTTTTGAACATTAATCACGAAGCTAAAATTTGCATAAATAATAAAATTTAATGTGTAAATTAATGTTATGGAGTAAAAGCGTTTTGGGTAATGTGCAATGGAAAGGTTTGGAAAAAATATTTAATGTCAGGATGGACTATCTGCATTTTGTCTCTGACCACGCCTCCACCCAAATAAAGTACTTTAATTTCCATATCGTAACACCTATTTATTTATTAAGCTATAAATACACTTAAAAATATAGAAAAACATAACCAAATACATATATATTATAATAATAATTAATACATATATTCTCATATAAAAGCATAACGTATAATAATACTTGGCACTTCGTTGTCTCCAGTGCGGAGAATCATCCTTCCTTCCAAAAATTTTTTTGGCACCATTAATAATGGAAAATAAAAACTCCCTTATTTAATCAGAGCATTTTTGAAATTGTGTGCTTCAAGGAATGTTCTTTTGAAAAAGTGGTGCTAATGGAATGAAATTAGTGTAAGAGACGCCTGAGTCTGAAGGATTAATAAACAATTTCTGATATAAAACTTATTATAATGTAATATAAATGTAATTTTTGATGCGATATTAATGATATTTTGATTTTAAAGATCGACAACAAGAAAATTAAAATTTGTAAGTGCCCAAGTTTCAGTCCACTTTCAAATTCATATCAAAGAAAATATTTTATAATTTATCATTTTATAATGAATTTTGAATATTGGTAATACACGTATCATTTTTTAACTTGCATTTGCTTAATCGATAGCTGCCTTAAGATTAAATAATGCTGAATAAGATATCTGAAGTATATAGTACTTAATATAATGCGGGATTAGAATTAATCTTTTTGTATGAATAAATTCGACTACCTTACCAAAACTCAGAAATTCATAGATGTTGGCCCTTACAAAAAGATTAATCCTGATCCCGGTCAAAAAGAACAGAAAGCAATCAAATCTACTATTGAGAACGCCCCCCCTTATTTCCAATAATACCAAATCTTCTCTCATTCCTTCTGTCTCACATTGTGCAAGATTTTATACACTCCCAAAAGTCCACAAACAAGGCATTACATTCAGACTGATTGTTTCCAACATCGGTACTGCTTCCCATAAATTAGCAAAATATCTTACCTCTATTTTCTCCCGTCTACTCTAAAAATATTCATATTTGCAGGAACTCTTATGAGTTTGTCAATAAGCTTCGTAATTTCAACAGTACTCAAAATAATAAAATGGTTTCTTTTGATGTTAAATCCTTATTTACCAATGTTCCAGTTCAAGGTGCTCTGAAATGGCTTGAATTGCGTTGGCGGGAATTTCATTATACCAACTTCGAAATTGATGAACTGATTCACATTACTAGCATTTGTCTCTCGCAAAACACATTCATTTTTAAATGAATTTTAATGTAATTTTAATCGAATGACTGATGGTTTATCCAAGGGCTCCCCCCTCAGTCCAATCCTTAGCGGCTTTTACATGCAATATTTCGAATTAAAACTATTCAAGGAATTAACTTTTCCGTTTTACATCCGCTACGTCGATGACTGTTTTGCGTTGTTGGACTCTGATATCCTTGATCTTACTTAATATTCTTACAGTTATGAACTCAATAGATGAGCATATTCAAATTACTTACGAATTTGAAAATATAAATCAATTACCTTTCCTGGATGTTTTGGTTTCCCGCGAAAATAACTTTTTTCACACAACTGTCTATCGTAAACCATTCGCTGTATCTTTGCATCCCCATCGCCTTTCATTTCACCCCAATAACCAGAAATTAGCTGCCTTTAACACTTATATACACCGGGCCTTAAATATTTGCTCCTCCGATAGTTTACTTAAAGCTGAATTAAACCATATCAAATCCATTGCCATTGATCGGAGTTTCCCAATCGAAATCTTTGATTCCTGTCATAACAAATTAACACTAGAATTACCGTAATTCTTGTATACCTAGAACTTCCGGAGTGGGTCATGTGTGACCCATCAATTTAAGTAACATTATTCTTGTTTTTTTATGAGCATTACAAGCGCACAGAAAGTTCTTACGATTAATACAATTATTTTAATTAAGCATTAATACAATTTAGCCATTAAAGAATTGCAGAATGTGAAATTTAATGAATATATACAAGGAAAATATTTAAATTTTTAATTTCAGAATAGATACATTGAGATATATTGATAGTTTGTAAATAATAAGAAGTAAGAAACATCATTTAAAGATTGTTTTTATCTATTACTAAGATTTCTATTACTAAGAGATCTATTCAAAATAAAATGTAAGTATGCATATCAGTCTGATATTTTACTTACATTATGCTATTTTCCATCAAAACAATCCACACAAAATGCAATGGTCTTCGTTTGTATTTTTGCAGTACATGATCCATACACACATTTTAAACATCTTTCACATACACTATTAGTCTTATCTTTGCAGAGCTTTACCTGACAACGTTTTCGTTTGTTTGATGCCTGTGGGGTGGACTGTGGATGGTTAATGCCATTTTCCTTAGCAATGTATTTTTCTCTAAGTTCCTCTACTAATTTTAGAATGTACTCCCTTCGACTCATATTGCAACCTGTTGTCTCTTTATAAACTATCCATGCATTTATGGCAGCTAGATCTAATATATCGAAAAAAAATCCCTTTCGGCATGGCCTATAGGCGGAGGTAGATTTCGAAAAGTTTTCATCTCAAAAAAATAAAAAAATGCCTATCTCTACTCAAATGCCCATTTTGGCATTATATTTTGAATTTTATTCTTACTTTATTTAAAAAATTGAACAATATGCTCATTATATAGTTCCTAAATAACAAAAAACTGTTAATTAAATTCGTTTGACAGCAAAATTGAATTTAAAAATGAGTCATAAAATAACCAATTTATTATTTTAATACATCCACGATTCTTTAATCAAGATCGCTTTGAGAAATTTTGTGCGAAGTGCCCACTTTGACAGATTTTTTTAAAATATATATTTAGCCTTTATCAAAAATCTGACCAATACGGCACATTACACAGTTCCTAAATAACAAATAACTGTCAATTGAATGCGTTTGAGACTAAAATTGAATTTAAAAATGAGTCATAAAATAAACAATTTGTTATTTGAATACAACCTCAATTCTTTTATCATGATCGCTTTGGGAAATTTTTTTGCGAAGTGCTTACTTTGACAGCTTTTAAAATATATATATTCACCCTTTATCAAAAAATCGACGAATACGCACATTATATAGTTCCTAAATAACAAAAAACTGTCAATTGAATGTGTGTCAGAGCAAAATTGGATTTAAAAATGAGTCATAAAATAACCAATTTGTTATTTGAATACCCACAGTTCATTAATCATGTCGCTTTGGGAAATTTTGTGCGAAGTGCCCATTTTGGCAGCCTTTTTTTAAATATATTCTGCCTTTATCAAAAAACTGGCCACTCCGTCACATTATATAGTTCCTAAATAAGAGAACCTGTAAATTGGATGCGTTTGAGAACAAAAAAAGATTTAAAAGTGACTCGGTAAAAACGCAATTTCTTAAATTTCCTCAAATTTTAATCACGATAACTTCGTGAAATTCTGTTCAAAATACCCTTTTTGGCAGCCTTTTAAAAAATATATTCTGCCTTTATCAAAAAACCGGCCAATACGTCAAGTTATATAGTTCCTAAATAATAGGACCTGTAAATTGGATGGGTTTGAGAACAAAAATGAATTTAAAAATGACTCATAAAAAACGCAATTTGTTATACTTAATGAATTTTTTAATGATGAAAACTTCGGGAAATCTGTTCAAAATACCTTTTTTGGCAGCCTTTTTAAAAATATATCCTGCCTTTATCAAAAAATTGGCCAATACGTCGCGTTATATAGTTCCTAAATAAGAGGATCTGTCATTTGGATGCGTTTAAAATCAAAAATGAATTTTAAAATGAGTCAGAATATAAGCGGTTTGGATTTGAGGTTTTTTTCTCCAACTCCTATTTTTGTTTAATTTATTTTTGCTATAAGAATTGGTTCTATGAAAAACTTGTCAATATAAAAGTTGTAGATATTATTGTGAAGATGTAAAATAAATTTAATTAGATTTAATTGCTTAAGAATTGAGTAAGTTATGGGTTTTTTTCTTTTTCCTCCCCCCTTTTTCTTTTCGTTTTTAATTTTTTTCATCGGTAAAAATTGGTCCTATCAAAAACTTGTAAATACAAAAGTTTTAGATAATATTGAGTACATTTATATAAAATTTAGTTGGATTTGATATCTTGAGAATTGACGAAGTTATGAATTTTTTTTCTCCCAAAAACCATGTTTTTTTCGCCCCTTGAGCCCACTTTTAACTTTATCAAAAATCTGTCACGCATAAACTTTTTCCTCATTTTTTAGAAGTAATATAAACTTTAAACTGATTCGATATCTATTTTAATTAAAAAGTTATCGCGTTTTTTCTGTTTTCACAAAAACCCTCCTAACTTCCACCCCCTTGGTCCGATTTTGCCCATTAACGAACTTAACCGAGATTTTATGCCCCTTGATTTTATGTAAAAGTTTGATGAAGATCTGAGCATAATTATGGAAGTTATCGTGTCTAGAAGAAAGTGATATACACCGATAGATAGATAGATAGATAGATAGATAGATAGATAGATAGATATATAAACTTTTTTACTGATGGTAGTTTTGGGGTCTAGGAGTCATGATTCGTGTAGATCCGCAAAAATTTTTCAGAAATTCCAACATGGGAGACAATGCAATAGGTAGTATTTCATACGAAATCTACCTAAAAACATACATTGGCCAACGCCTAGATGCTGATTTCACAGAATATTTTCTGGCCGTTTGATCTACAATATCAACTACACATTTGGTGGAATTATAGAAATAGGAGTTTTCTTCTTATTTTGAATAACATCGATTGATGATTGCAGTGTGCTTAGTACATTTTTTTTCACATTGATATGAAACTAGAATTGTATTTTTATATGTGATGAAGGTTGTTGAATATAATTCGTTTTTAGGTAGATTTCGTATGAAATATTAGGTAGATTTCGTATGAAATACTACCTATTGCATTGTCTCCCATGTTGTTAGGTAGATTTCGTATGAAATACTACCTATTGCATTGTCTCCCATGTTGGAATTTCTGAAAAATTTTTGCGGATCTACACGAATCATGACTCCTAGACCCCAAAACCACCATCAGTAAAAAAGTTTATATATATATATATCTATCTATCTATCTATCTATCTATCGGTGTATATCACTTTTTTCTAGACACGATAACTTCCATAATTATGTTCAAATCTTCTTCAAACTTTTACATAAAATCAAGGAGCCTAAAATCTCGGTCGAGTTCGTTAATGGGCAAAATCGAACCAAGGGGGTGGAAATAGGGAGGGTTTTTGTGAAAACAGAAAAAACGCGATAACTTCTTAACTAAAATAGATATCGAATCAGTTTAAAGTTTATATTACTTCTAAACAATGGGCAAAAAGTTTATGCATGACTGATTTTTGATAAAGTTAAAAATGGGCTCAAGGGGCGAAAAAAACATGGTTTTTGGGAGAAAAAAATTCATAACTTCGTCAATTCTCAAGATATCAAATCCAACTAAATTTTATATAAATGTACTCAATATTATCTAAAACTTTTGTACTTACACGTTTTTGATAGGACCAATTTTTACCGATGAAAAAAATTAAAAACGAAAAGAAAAAGGGGGGAGGAAAAAGAAAAAAAACCCATAACTTACTCAATTCTTAAGCAATCAAATCTAATTAAATTTATTTTACATCTTCACAATAAGATCTACAACTTTTATATTGACAAGTTTTTCATAGAACCAATTCTTATAGCAAAAATAAATTAAACAAAAATAGGAGTTGGAGTAAAAACCTTAAATCCAAACGGCTTATATTCTGACTCATTTTAAAATTCATTTTTGATTTTAAACGCATCCAAATGACAGATCCTCTTATTTAGGAACTATATAATGCGACGTTTTGGCCAATTTTTTGATAAAGGCAGAATATATTTTTTAAAAGGCTGCCAAAAAAGGTATTTTGAACAGATTTCCCGAAATTATCGTCATTAAAAATTGATTAAGTATAACAAATTGCGTTTTTTCTGAGTCATTTTTAAATTCATTTTTGTTCTCAAACCCATCCAATTTACAGGTCCTATTATTTAGGAACTATATAATGCGACGTATTGGCCAGTTTTTTGATAAAGGCAGAATATATTTTTTAAAAGGCTGCCAAAAAGGGTATTTTGAACAGAATTTCACGAAATTATCATGATTGAAATTTGAGGAAATTAAAAAAATTGCGTTTTTACCGAGTCATTTTTAAATCTTTTTTTGTTCTCAAACGCATCTAATTTAAAGGTTCTCTTATTTAGGAACTATATTATGTGACGGAGTGGCCGGTTTTTTGATAAAGGCAGAATATATTTCAAAAAAAGGCTGCCAAAATGGGCACTTCGCACAAAATTTCCCAAAGCGATCATGATTAATGAACTGTGGGTATTCAAATAACAAATTGGTTATTTTATGACTCATTTTTAAATTCAATTTTGCTCTCAAACGCATTCAATTGACAGTTTTTCGTTATTTAGGAACTGTGTAATGCGCCGTATTGGTCAGATTTTTGATAAAGGCTAAATATATATTTAAAAAAATCTGTCAAATTGGGCACTTCGTTCAAAATTTCTCAAAGCAATCTTGATTAAAGAATTTTGGATGTATTAAAATAATAAATTGGTTATTTTATTACTCATTTTTAAATTCAATTTTGCTGTCAAACGAATTTAATTAACAGTTTTTTGTTATTTAGGAACTATATAATGAGCATATTGGTCAATTTTTTTAATAAAGTAAGAATATAATTCAAAATATGTTGCCAAAATGGGCATTTGAGTAGAATTTCGTTTAAGAGGATTTTGATAAAACCAGTTCTTACAGAAAAATGAAATTAAAAAATTTTTAAAAGCGGTTGAATAAAGTAATTAAACTGGGTTTATCTCTAATCATTAATTTTTTTTTTTTTTGAGATGAAAACTTTTCGAAATCTACCTCCGCCTATAGGCCATGCCGAAAGGGATTTTTCTTTTCTTCAAAGATTTTGGAACTTCTTTTTTTGCTCTCTCAATTGTGCCAACATGGCTGAAACCATTATCTTTAAAACTTTCTACAAGCCTTAGCGATGTAAAAAAAACTATCACCTGTTACATTGCGTCCTGTATTCAGATAAGGCTTCAATAGCCTAAGAGCAGCATTTTCACCAACACTTAGATCAATTGATTTGGAATCATTTTTTCCTAAATATGGAAATGCATTGATTATGTATTTTAAGTTCAAATCTACAGCCAACCAAAATTTGAAGCAAAATTTATCTGGTTTGTTTGGCATGTACTGCAAAAATCTACAGCGTGTCTTTGACGGAAAGAGCTGCTCATCCACAGTAATATTTTCTCCGGGTTTCTAACACATATAGCAATTTTCTATAAATGTATTCCAGCCATCTGATATAAGTGCAAATTTATCATTTTTCAGTCATTCAGATCTTGAAATTTTTACGTCAAAACACATATATCTCATGATTTCTAAAAATCTGTTCCTGCTCATTGTTGAAGGGGAAAAATGTGACCCCAAGTGTAAAGGCGTTTTCCTTTACATATTAGTTAATAATTGTTTTTCCCCATAGTTAAAATTACAATATTCCCTTAATTTGTATCTTGATTTAATAAGCTAGATTTTTAATCCCTTTAATTCTATTCAGTTACTAACGGCCATTTTTCCTTTAAAATATAATTTCAGTTATCTCTAATTCTTTCTTTAAAACCACAACGTACATCCGTTTGTTCATGTACATGTATGTATTTTCCCATAGCAACAACCTTTTAAAGAGTTATTTCTCGGCTGTTGTTAAGCATAGTTAAACGCTATTCACTTAAGAACCAGATGTGCTATGTTTGTCTTTATTTTATTTCATTTGAATTTATTTCCTTTCTGAGCCCGTGAGATTTTTGGTTAACCCTATGTAAAGAATGCAATCCTTGTGGTTTCCCGAGCCATATGCTATCTTTTATCATTTGGCGTTAATTATTTCAAATCATGCCCTTTGGTTTCTATCATTGAAAGTCTATTTAACGGAAACTCTCCACGTGCCTTCTCTCACCGCAATTTGTGCTTATCAGTCGTTTTTGGCTATTTTTATGCACATGTATCGCGCCAACACTTGACGATGTGAAAAATGTATTTGTGACCACTTCTTCTCTGTAAGTACTAGCGATCGGACCTATCTCTGCGAGGGTCCCTCTCTGGCACGGCAACCTTTCTTGGAACTGTGAAATTAATAAAAACTTGTCTCCAGTAAATTAGCCTCCTGTGTTGCCTTTCTCAATTATTCATGGATTATGTACGAACTTGGGATTGAAACTACACTTACGATTTAGCAACGCAAACTTCCTATATGATGTTGAAACCGTCCTCATACCAAGTTTTTGATCAAAGTCTGGTAATGGAGACTCCTTTTGCGGCCGAAGCTCCTCGAACATACAATATTGCAATAAAAGCATCCAGTTTATCAAGAGAAATACTCCAATTTTTATTACTTAGTTTTGATCTTGCTTCGACTTCTGTGCATTTCTTTATAATATTCAAAATTTTATCATTTATGAAAAGTCTCGAAGATGTCACAGGACTATTATTAAAAACATTTCTTTTCGAGTAAGAAGTAGGTCCTGGCTTTTCCTTTAGAATATTTGAATTGGTCTTCGACCAGAAGGAAATGATGAATATGGCTTTATTTTCCATATAGTTCCATCATTCGATTCTTCCAAATCGCTTTGAAGAGGCAATTTATTTCCTGTATTTATCTTATTTTTCTTGTTCTTTCCATTCTTTTGTATTTTTTTTCATAACACTTTTCTGAATTATGGGTGTTTCAGTACTTCCTCCACTGCATTTTTTTGGAATATTTTCATTTATTTCACTGTCACTTGAACTGGATTCGGATGATGAGATTTTGCTGACATTTTCAGCAATATTTGATTTAAAATTTATATAAAAATTATCATCATCATCAGATGTAATTTCATCGCAGGACTCATTTTCAGAAAGTTCATTTAGCAGTTTTATTATTTCCACATTAGAAAGACCTTTACGGCGCGAAGCCATCATTTCTACATGTGCGAAGAACGAATATCACTAGCAGACTGTTTTTATTTTCTTTTTCGCGCCTTCAACTTAGAATTGCGAAAGAATATTTTTTACTTAGTTTCAATTCATACTAGAAATAAGAACATTCTACAACATTCCAAATACTTAGAAACAATAACTTGAAATTGCATAAAAGCTCACACATCTGCCTTGCAGGTGCATAGCACATGTGAAACACTCCCCCCTCCTTTCCCCCCCCCCTTGTGAATAGCAGGTGGAACATATTTCTTTACATTATCCTTTTATTGGAAAAGAATATAAAGTTTTAAACCTTATTGAAATAAAAGAAAATGCTGTTATCTTGTTCGGGTCAGCGAAGACCCATGTTGGTCGTTCTAGGTATACATGTCTGTAGATAAAAATGTATTCATTGAATTTCAATAAAACTTGTGTTAAGGTATTATAGTGAATATTTAGTGAACAATTTCAAGGTTTTATATTGAAACAATAACGCGAATACAAGCAAAAAAAAAAAAAAAAAAAAAAAAAAAAAAAACACGCCTTGGGTCACCGTTGTTCAGCTACGATAATTCTAGTGTTAAGAACACGTATTCCTTCGAATTCGAACTCTGACCACAATGTTAATTTAATTATTCTTCCTTATTTTTCAAAAATCAGTCATCAAATTTCTAAAATTTTGTCAAAATTTGATTTTAAAATTTATTATACTCCTTTCAACAAAATGCAATTCTCAAATCTCAAAGATCCAATAGATGATTTATCACATTATTTATAAGATTTCTTGTGCATGCGATAGAATGTACATCGGTCAAACGAAGCGAGATTTGAAAAAACGTTTGGGAGAACACAGTGCTACGTTAAAAATTGTGAAATAAAACGATCCGCTATCGCTAACCATTTTTGGTCCAATAGTCACAATTTTAAATTTTTCGAAGTCTCATTAATACAATATTGTTCATCAATTTATGATTTAGATTTTTGGGAAGCTATTCGTATTTCGAAAACTGTAATAATTTAGTTAATGACATGTCCAGTCCAGTACACCCAGATTTTCAGAAGTTTGGCTTCCTTTCCTGTAATTTCTCTCCCCCTCCCCCTCCTTTTTTCTCCTTTGTTTGGATTCTTCCAGTGGGAGTAGAGACATCTGATTGGTCTCCTTTGGAATGTGCGTGTCAGTTTGCTTTTGCTATTGCTATGCGACGCTTCACGGCTTAGTTCGCCTTTGGCGGCGAGCTGTGATGCACGTTTTTCTTTTAATGATGTGATTTGCCTTAGGCATTTTACACTTATAATTTAGCACTGATGATGGGACTTAAGAAGTCCCGAAACGTCTGTATGCCTTTTAAACTTTTATTATATTATATAATTTGTGCTCCTTACCGTTGTTCTTTATTTATTCGTATGTTAGCACAAAGTAAAATCCCCCCCCCCTTTCTTTCAGATATGGTATTGTTTGATTGTATTTAATTTGGTAAATTTCTCAAATGTATTTACATTTCAGCTGAATCAATGCACTTTGAATTCAGGATAAGATGAATTTCAGCAATCTAATGGATTATGTTAAATAAAATTGAAACATAATAACATTATTATTTATTTTAAAATAAAATTCTCCTTTTTTTACAAATATGATTTTTTTTTAAATGTAAAAATATTATTTGAAGTGAGTATTGATTCTGAACGTATATGATTAAAATCTTTTTACGTGAATGTTTAGATACTGCAAATTTTAAAGTACATTTTTAATAAGGCGTTCTGGTGTAATAACGCGAAGTACTAATATTATGCATAATTATGAAATAATCTGGTAAATGACATCCATGTGCTCTGGGCAGAAGAGTTTTGAATCATATAAATCACAAAAAATAGCTTAAAGTTAATTTGTTTTATTTGTAGGTGTTATTGCTTTCACAAGCAATTAAAATTAACGCTTAATCTAAAATTTGCGAGATAAGTTTTGTGATGTAAAGACTATATTTTTTATCCGGAAATACTTTGTTTATTACATAAATTTGTAGTGCATTTCCTGTACTTTTAAAATGTTTTAGAAGATTTTGGATATCTTCTTGAGATAATTTGTAGTTTAAAATGATTTGCGCAATAAGTATACCGGTGCAATAACGCCAATCCTTGGCAATAATACCCCGGTTGACTCCCAAAAGTGGACGAACTACATCCTAAATACTGATTCAAATAAACACAATTAAAACCGTGCAATGTTTCTAATAATTCTATTTAAACGGTATTTTTTAAGCCAAATGTAGCTTATAGTCTGATATTCTTTTGCCTCCTCCCCCCACACCACACCTTTATTTTTCTGACACTTTCACAAAAAATTGAACATTTTGAATAGCATAGAATGCAGTTTGTCAATTTCTAGAGCTGTAGAGTTTCTTTTTTTAGAATTGGGCAATCTACATGCCATTATTCTATCTTACTTTATAGTTTTGTTTGGTTGGCGTTATTACCAATATAGGTGGGTAATAATGCCAAATAGCATTGATCCAGAAATCAAGCCATTACATTTTATGAATACATACATATCTGCTAAGTTTTTTTTTATATAGATAGTCAATGACTTGCTGTATCAAATCCTATTTTTATTTGAAAAATACAATCTAAATCTAAGTCGTGAAAATTGGTAGAACCTTAACGTGGCGTTATTACCCCAGGATACCTTAAAAAGATATAATGAGATTCTCAATCTGAATCATTTCAATTCTTCAAAATTCTTAATACATAGTCCGTACTGCATGGGATCGATCTTTCCTTTCAAAATTCTTATCAAGTGTTCACTGAAAAGTCAAATATCACTTTTAATATCTCAAAAATCTCTGTGATGGTAGAGAAGAGACGGCCGAAATGTCTACGTAATAATCCACCTCTTGACTTCATTCTCCTTAAAGCACATCTACTTCAATAAAAAGGATTGGAAAATGAATAAATCTATTTCCTTTTCGTTTCGGAGAAACGGAGAAATGGAAAAAAGTGATATCAAAGTATAAAGAATAAAGTTTTCTTCTGTATAAAATAAATTACACGTATATATGTTACATTAATGTAAATAAAAAATGCCGTACTTCGTATGAAACATTTTGTTGTAAAATGTTATTTTTAGGATTACATGTATAACTTATTAACTTTGAAACTTACTATTAATAGTTTGTATAAACGGATATCGTTTTGTTTGCTTGTGTTTAATTCGGTATTTTTTTCAAATGTATTTACATTTCAACTGAATGAATGCACTTTGAATTCAAAATAAAAAGAATTTCAGTAATCTAATGGATTATATTCAAGAAAATTGGAACATAATAACATTATTATTTATTTTAAAATAAAATTTTCCTTTTATTACCAAGTTTTATTATCCTTTTAAATGTAAGAATATTATTTGAAGTGAGTATTCATTATCATCGTACACGATTAAAATCCTTTAAAATGAATCTTTTGAAACTACAAATTTTGAAGTACAATTTTAATATAAAGACATAATAAGATTCTCAATCTGATTCATTTCGATTGTTCAAAATCCTTAATACATAGTCCGTACTGCATGAGATAGATCTTTCCTTGCAAAATTCTTATCAATGGTTCACTGAAATGTCAAATACAACTTTCAATATCTCAAAAGTCTTTGTGATGCTTGAGAAAAGACGTACAAAAGGTCTACGTAATAACCGTCCTCTGGACTTCATTCTCCTTAAAAAGCACATCCACTTCAATAACAAGGATTGGAAAATGAACAAAACTATTTACTTTTCGTTTGGGAAAAATGAAGAAATGGAAAAAAGAGGTATCAAAGGATAAAGAATAAAATTTTCTTCGCGTATATATATTCCATTAAAATGAATAAAAATATCAAATTTCGTTATAAACATTTTGTTGTAAGATGATATTTTTAATGATTACATGGATCGCTTATTAACTTTGAAACTCATGAAGGTCTGTGTTGTATGTATAAGTATTAACACTGTATTAATACTTGAACATTACATATTTACGCATTTTTGACACAAGCATTGTGTTTGGTATTTTTTTAAGGATAAAAATGATGACATTATTAATATTTCTTATTACGGTAATTTTAAATACTTCCCATTTTTCTATTTTTTTAATCATTTATCATATCATTTTTAAAATTAAGAATATGCTATAAATATACTTATAAAAACATAGAAAAACACTACGAAATACATATTTGTTATAATAATACTTGATACAAATCCCGATACATTTTATTGAAAACACCTGTTTATATTAATTTGCGTTATCAATTAATTATAAAATGAGATACAAATGAACAGACATTTTGTTCAATTAAATTTTATATACATAAAAAAATAGACCTTCCGAATGAACTTTTCAAAATTAAAAATGCTTGTTAATAATTTTTTTGTTTTTCTCGAAATGTTATATTTTCATTAACAGTTTTTTTTCATGAGCATTTTAAAAACATTTATTAAATATGCATAGTAAAAATCTATAAAAAGATCTAAAAACTAAATATAATTAATACTACACAAAAATATAGTTATGCATTTTTGAATAAAAAATACTTGTTTTATTGTTACATATACATGTAACAAAATGTCTGTCTAAATTACAGTATTACATTAAAACAAGAATTATAGCTTTACCTCAGATAAATTATTATGCTATTAGCCACATTTGGAATATAGCATGACTGATTTACGTATTCAAATCATGGAATAGAAAATTTTTTAATTAACCACGTGCATTTACGCAAATGAACTAAAAACAAATGAAATTAGTAAATTATACGTAAAGACACTAATGACCAAATTCAAATCGAATGGCGGAAATACGAAATTCACTGAAGCTTTTTCAAGAGGAAGAAATGTGGGGAGAATTCGTTAAAGAGAAAATTATTTATTTGACTAAATCAGTCTTAGAAATTTCTAATTGTAATATGTCACGAATTTTTACATCTTTATATATGATTGAGTTAGAACATTTCGAAAGTTACTTCAACTATTAAAAGACAGATTTTTATTAGAAATAGTTGAAGTAATATAATCAAAATTAGGTAATGTACAGAAATTCAAGAAATAATTTTAAATAAGATCTAATTATGTAAATTGCAAAGAAAAACTAATAAAAAACACATTACAGTTTTGCGAAGTTAAAGGTATATTTTGGGAGAGAACATTAATTCAAATACTATCTATTTATGGTTTGTGAATGTAGAATAATTACGTTCAGATTTTTGCTTGGCATTTTTTACTAAAATGAGATAAAAATACTATAGAAAAAGTGAAAAAAATGGTAGGTTGTGTTCAGCGCTGCATAAAATAATATTAAAATTGTGTGATTTATTTCTGGTCTTGTGAACGAGACTTAGTAAGATCATTTTTTAAATGTGTTAATAATTAAAATATTCATTTACGAACATTATAGCAACACACGTAAAAAATTAGTATCCGTAAAACTATTAAAACATGAATCAGTACTTAAAACTAAAAATATACTTCTGTATTTTCTTTTTCCATAATATTTGAAAAATTCCAACCCCGGGCCGTGATGCATGAAGGCGCAACTCCGGTGTATGGAAGGTCTGATGCTCTCTAGAAAATACTGCAAATGCCCCAAAATCTTCCAACAGATGCCATGATGCGTGCAATAAGTTTCTCAGAAATTTCCAGCATTGTCCGAATATTTTTCCAGCACACAGATTCATAAAACTGTTTTCTCTCTATGTTCGTGTCCTTTATTTCTTGTATTTCGTGTCGGCATTACCACGCCAGAAAACGCTTACGAACATGGATTTGCTATACAATTCCGAATCCTTGTTTTGCCCCTAATACCCCTTAAAGTTTGTTCCAATATTTCTGGGACACCCTATGTATATATATATATTCATAATATTATTTCAGAGCTACGACAATCCTGTCATTTTATGTTGACTATTACAAATCGTAAATTATTTATAGGTATTTTCGTAGCTTACTTATAGAAAAACTATTGATATCGCTTCAACATAGTCTTTTTTAAAAGACATAATTATGCTAAAAATAGTTTTCTTGACATTTAAAATTATCTGATGGAACCAGCTTACAATATTAAACTTTAATGTTGAGTTCTAAATATTTCTTTAATTAAACGGAAATCAATATGCATGAACATTTTAATGATTCTTTAAAAGAAAAAAAAAGTGCCTTAAAATATTTTTGAAACAGGGATAATTATGCGACAAAAGTTTAGGCTATGTGATTCAAAATTTTATATTTCAGCGTGTGTCAGCATAATGCAATTATGGTAATTGGGGTTTTTTTAAAGATATATTTAAAGATTTAAAGCGATAGGCTAGTTAATTTTATTTTGAAAAAAAAGTAATAATTTTTTTAAAAATAATTTTGTATATTTGAAGGAATGTAAAAAAGAGACATGATATTTTTTAATAGCTCTTAACTCTATTTGAGAATATATATTTTTCTTTTTAACGGGGTGTTTTACATAAAGAATAATCAAAGAAACAATGGAAAAATTTCTTTTTTCTGAAAGGTATGCTTTCGTTTAAATTTTTAAGAAGGAAGTCTTTATTAAATTTCTGAAATATATATTTATATATTTAATGGTTGTTTACTCTATATAGGAATACATATATTTCTTTTTAATTATGTGTGCTTGATAAAGATTAAGAAAGAAACAATTGACGAAAAAATATATTTTCAAGAAACGTAAATTTTAGTTTTGAGATTTTAAAAAGGAAGTCGTTAATGAATTTCTGAAATTTTTTTAATTGTTGTTTACTCTATTTGAGAATAAAAATTTTTCTTATTAAATATGTGTGACGGACAAAGAATAAGTAAAGAAACAAGTAGAAATTTACTTTTTATTAAAAATAAGCTTTCGTTTTAGAATTTTAAAAAGGAAGTATTTAATTTATTTCGGAAATAATGTAGCTTACGGGATTTCGGTAGTGTTTTATGCGATTTTTTTACACGCAGTTCCATATTCTAACAAGAGACAAGAAACGTACATTACACATTGAACCACTTGATTTACGAACCGCTATATTTTAAAATAATACGATTGAATATACATTTCGGTAACATAGTAGTAAATATAACTTTGTGTTTGAGAAGTGGTTCTAGATGATACAAACATAGCCATAAGTCAGAAGTCTCATATCGCATTATTACTAGATGTCATATTGTTGCTCTAAAGCGCGGTATAGATTTATATATAGATATAGATGGATAGATAAATAATATATATATATATATACACTGCTCAAAACAATTAAAGGATATTGCAGTTATAGGTGGATTTTGTATCTGGGAAACTTTTTAGCTGATTGATACATGGTCGACAGACATAGTAGGTTATATGAGAATAAATTACGCATGTTTGGCAGAAAAAATGCATTTTATTGCGCATTTGTGTACAAAAGGAAAAAAAACACAATTTGTGCATATAGGAAAAAAGAATAAGAAAAGGTGTTTTCTTCAAAGAAATTCATTTTCAGTAGATGGTATGGTTTCCATGGGCGGCCAGCAATGTTGAACACCTTTGAGGCATGGACTCAATGAGGCTATTAATGACGAGTCGGGGTATTCTGCCCCACTCTTCCAGAACAGCTCTTTCCAGTTCTTGGAGAGTTTGTGGGGGTTGTTGGCGGCCAGAAACTGGCCCCAAACGTGCTCGATTGGATTCATGTCTGGAGAACACGATGGCCATTCCATTCGAATGATTCCTTCCTCGAAAAGGAAATCCTCCACTAGGTTTGCACGATGTGGCCTGCAGTTATCGTCCATTAAAATGAAGTTATCTCCGATTGCTGCAGCGTAAGGAACTACAATAGGTCTGAGGATCTCATCCCTATATCGGCGACCAGTCAGAGCTCCATCTCGAATGATGTAGAGGTCAGTGCGCCCGTCAATGGAGATGCCACCATACACCAACACTCCTCCACCGCGAAATCTGACACTTTCGTGCACGAACGGAGGATTATTCCTATAGCCACGGTCCCTCCAGATGAAAATACGCCTATTATCCGGATGCACAGAAAAACAGGACTCGTCAGAAAATAGAATACTACTCCATTCATTTCTCCTCCAGTTGACATGCTCGGTAGCCCACTCCCTGCGGTCGCGACGATGCCTTGATGTTAATCTAACACATACTATCGGTCGGCGAGCATACAGACCTACAGCATGGAGCCGGTTTCGGACAGTCTGAGTTGAAATCGTGGTGCCTTTAGCCGAGCGAAGGTGTTGTTGGAGAAGAGTAGCGTTCATGTTTCGGTGTCTTCGAGCTGTTAACGCTAAATACCGATCTTCATTGGGCGTTGTTGCCCGTCAACGACTTTGCCCTGGTTTTCGGCCTGCACATCCACTCTCCAAAAAACGGTTCGAGATCCTGGAAATGACACTATGGGACACTCCAATGGCTTGCGCTACTTCGGCTTGAGTTTGGCCCCCTTCTAACCTACTAACAATTCTCCAAGCTTCTGAATCTGTCAAATAACTTCGCTGAGACATCGTACTCATCGAAACAAAGCAATCACTGAATGCCGATCATCCTTGTCTTCATTCTCTTTTATAAAGTTGAAAGTCAAATTTCATTCGCTGCTGCTGAAGCGACGTTTTTCACGTTGAACTCAAAATTTGCATACTCCACAGTTTGAAAAACAGAAAAATTTGCATTTGTGATTCTCTTCTTATTTCGGCAAAAAAAAAAAAAAAAAAAAAAATTCGTTTATATTTTTATTTTATATAAAACTTCAAATATCCTTTAATTGTTTTGAGCAGTGTATATACAAGAAGTATTTTACAAAATAATTATCTCAAAATCGATTTCCGTTCATACAATGCATTGTAACATATTAATATATATTTACGAGCATGATATTATGCAAACTACAATCGCCGTTGTTAAAATGAGGTAACCATCGAATTATTTACTATAAATGACATTAGAACAAATATTTGTAATTCAAAATTCTATATGTTTCCATGTGGTTTTTAATCGTTCATTGGGGATTGTACATTTTTGTAATAATTTCCGGTATAGTTGTAATAATTTACATTTTGTAATAATATATATATACATATTATTTAATGTTCCGACTTAAGTTATATATATTTAAAACTAAAGCAAAAAAGCATATTATCGATCAAAAAAGTAAAATCTTTAGCACTTTCTAATTTTTTATTATTTGTCTTAAATAATTTTCTTTAGCATTCTGTAAATAATTTATTCTCTCCGATTTAAAAGTAAACTTCTCTTACAAAATATTTTATCGTATTCCTTTAAACCTAAAAGCTGTTTAATGTATTTCATAATTTTCTTTTGTGAAAAGAAATTCATGACACATTTAAAAGAACATAACCCATCCATTACATGCGAAATCAACATCTTAAGCTTTAACGTAATGACTTCGGGAAAATAAGAAAGATAAAGGTTTTTTTAAAATAAGCCTACTTATGTCTTCAATATTTTCGGGGAAATAGTTTAAAAGAAAGTTTAAGCATATGTCCACATTATGTAATTAAGTTAATATGTTTCTGTTGTACCATAAAAATTGATTTAAATGACAGTGTAATCAACAGAATGGATTGTTTTCTATTTTAATGATTCTATAACCTGTAAATGACTTCAGTAACAATTTAAAATGAAGCATTCATTGAATGCGTCATAGCTAATTGGATTATCTTTAATAATGACCTTATTTTTTATGAAGATACGTTTTTCGGAAATTATGTAAAAAGTTGTATGGTTAAAAAATTATCAGTGTATATGAGAATGTTTTTTTACGACATGTCTAGAAGTCTAAAATGAAGAAATGTAAAGAAAATTTAACTGTATGCTTTTAATATATATATTAAAAATGCATAAACTTTAACCGTTTACTTCTTATAATACAGTTTACTAATTTTGAAGTCATACTCTTCGAATCAACATAGAAAATAAGCAATTTAATGCTATTTTTATCAGCAATAATGAAGTGAAAATATCGTCTCTTGAGTGAAATTAGTACATTTTTTTTTTCGAAATATAAAATTATGCTAGTTCAATAATAAATTATTATACAACATTAATACATTATATACATTGAATAAAAAAAATGCGTGTTATTCGTAATACCACCAAATGGGGAAAAAATGATTAAAGTACTGTAAGACTTCTTAAACTTTCTAGAAAATTACTGACATTTATTCATAAAAAGTTTTTTTTTTTTTTTTTTTTTTTTTTTTTTTTTGAAGAAATATTGCTTTTCGGAATTTATGGATACCAAGAAACGTTTTCAGCATTACTACTATTTAGGTAAGGTTATAAAAGTATGTGTTTTAGAAACCTTCTAAAAGCAATATAATTATTAATATAAATATTTTTCACATTGTGTTTTAACTGTTCAGAGCAATATAAAGCTATTTAATTGTATGTCAGAATATGAATTATATCGCCTCTTGATAACTCGTGAAAGCTATCATTTATGCATCCATATTATTTTGTCTGTAATTTCATATGCAGTCATGAATAAAAATATGATCAATGATAGTATATCATTCTTTTGACCGTTACAGTTTCCCCTGCCTGGTAATTCTCGGGAAAATATAATATTTTTTTATATGCCGAAAACGTGTATTGAAATCCGATATTACAAAAAAGTGAATGATGTTGAAATTAGTTGGGAAATTTTGAATTTTAAATCTGCAATAAGTAAAAAATGATAGCACGATAATTAACGTAAACTGGAAGAAAAAAGAATCGGCATTGCCCCATCCTTACTTAGATGAAATGAATTTAGCTATTGAGTATTAAATTAAATTATTCCATAATGCTGGTTTGTACACCCGAAGTTATCCGCACCCGATACGTAGCGCAGTTAAATGTGAGTCATTTTGGCCCTATATTTTTTGGTGCAGCTCGGGTTTGGATACGGGTGAGGTTACCTTATTGCTTTTTACTGCGGGTAATGTTCATTTTAAGTTGATTTTTATTATTTGGGTTTGGGTTTGAGTTTTTATTCTCGCTTGTTGAGTTCGGGTTAATCCGGGTTAGTAACACAATGATTAAAATAGGTTTTCATTTAAAAAATATCTATGCAATAAAATCCAAAGAATTTTTTTTTCCGAAAAGTGAATAAAACTTTTTCGATATATATTTTTTTTATCCCGCTTATATATATATATAGATGTATATACATTCTCACGCTAATGCCTCAAAACAGTGAGTACGTCTAAACCAAAGGAGACTTATTATGTGTACATACAAAAATAGGGATTTTATACACCACAGCAAAAATTTTAATTACTAGTTTAAATGAATTTTTGAGCCCATATTTTTACGAACAAGCTGTAATACAATAACACTTTGTTTTCATATCTACATTTCTAAAGATTCGTTTGGTGTATTTACAGTGAAATTAATTACTGCGTTTAAGCTGACAATGATAAATTGTTTATAAATTCATAAATTATAAGAATTAAGCATTGCCAAATGTTAAATGCTTTGTTTGTAGTGTATGAAATTTGAAATGCGGGACATTTACCAAGTCAAATATTAAATATTCAGTTTAGTAAATATTAAGAATAAAAAAAAATAATATTAAACTTTAATTATTTTTTACAGAGGAATATTTCACGTATAAATTTTTGTTTCATTGTTATTATCATGGATTTATTTAAATTTTGATTTAAATTTCCTGTATGAGATTTAAACGCTATGGATAATACATTTTGTATTTACAATTTAAAGATAAATTTAGTAGTAACAAAAAAGGTAAATTTATTTGAATGAGTATATAAAGTAAAATATTATTTTATATTTTATTAATTCATATTAGTTATTATCACCTAAACATTTATTTTGTTTAAAAAAAAGATACATTTCCTCTGAGTTAAATACTTAATGAAGATTAATTATTTTCATTGTAAATATCTGTAACTATTAAAAAAAATGCCCAAACGTACGAGAAATTTCATTTTTAACTTTCCATACTGTCACAAAAAAGAGCAATAGAAATGATTAAAAGGAATCTACCAGAAGGAAATCAATCCTTTACCCGTCGAGATTTTTGCCGCGAATAAAGATCTTTTTCCTATTTTCCTATTTCTTTCCTATTTCCCAATGCTCGTGATATCGAATTGTTTTCCGATATGAATGAACACACAATACTACAAGATGCGACCAAATATGGCCAATCCGAAAATATTGAAAATTTAACATTGGATTGTTTATGTCTGCAGCTGCCCTTCTCTATTTCTAGGCAACAGCATATACGTATATCAGCATTTCACATAGTTATATACAGTAACAATTTCTGAGATAGTCTTCTCTCCCAACAATTGTGACGAAAAATTAAAAAATGCATTGGGCGACATTGAGATTATTTCTCAAAGTTGTATAGAATGAAATAATGGGCATGCTATTCAGAAGAGTTGTTTATATTTTTGAAAATATATCAGCTCATAGTACAACTTCCTTCCAATAGTCTTTCTATAAAAGTTCATAAAAGAAAAGAAAGAAATAGTAGTTTTAACAATTTCAATAATTTATGTCTGTTACATAAAAATTTTGAGTTTAAAACTAAGATTAAAAACCTATCTTAATAGTTAAGGAGAAAATGTAGTGATAGATTGTACCAGAAAGCTCTGTGACATATATCTTAATCATAAGTTTGATACAGTTTAAAAATAACTTATGTAGGATTTAATTTTTAAAGCAAAATCTTGAATACTTAAATTCCTATTGCTTTTCTTTTACACATCTTCCAAACTGGGGCAAAATATAGCATTTAATATGTATGAATAAACCAAAACACTTTTCATAATATGTGGATGAACTTTGAAGAATCTAATTGTAATTAACTTCGAAAAGTATGTTATATTTTCACAGCTCACATTATGTTACTAATCTTACAGAAGGAATAATTTTTTCTGGATAAAGAAACTTAGTATTTCTTATTTAAATACAAACCAAAAAATACCGGTAGGGATATAATTATTATAAAATTATTATTCTTTATCGAAGAATAAAAGAACTAATATATTATGAAATAAAACATTTATTGCAACTGACATTAAATTTTGTCATTTATTACATAAATATTATGTCATGCTTAAAGCAATTCGATCTATTTGTTACAGTTTTAATGAAACATGTCTGAAAATCAAAAAATCATCAATAAATGGACTAACAATTTATTATACTGTTTAAACTTATGTAAAGAGAATGTGGGAAGAGATAAATCTGCAGCAGTTACTGGACTGAAGATGACAGTAAATTTCGTCGTAAGTAATAAATATAACTTGGTTTTCATTTTCAAAATATTCTATCTTCCATCGAAACAATATAATCCAGATTTTTCGTTTAAAGTTATCTAGCAATTTATTCAATCTATCTCTATCGTATTCTAAAATCTCAGAACAGTTATGGAAAAATTACTTCAAAATAAATATCCAAAACTTATATTAACAATTTTCTTTTTTTTCTATAATTCACTATGAATAAAAACACATCCATTTCTAAAAGGTAACTTATTTTACTCATGTCCTAACATCATGATGCTTCAAACATTTATTGCTTAGTTGCTATTTAATTTTCAAAACAATTTAGATTAAATTATAGTTTTTTACAATCGTAAATTAAAGAGAAGTCTAGAAGTAATTAAGTAACAATTTAGATTACAATTCACTATTTCACATAACTTATATTTTTAAGCTCGCAGTAAAAGAATTGAATTCACTCTATATGATTTAATATAATAATTTTAAAGATGTTGCCAGTATGGACATGCCTAAATAAAAGCATAGATTTTTATCACATATTAAAAATATCGATCCTGCATCAGAATATAAATCTTATTAATTAAAATAAAAAACGGAGACTTCATTATAAAGACTAATCGTAGGTGTCATTAAACTGTAATAATTGCTACGGTAGTTTAGAACAACAATAATTTATTAATCACATATATAAGAACAAATAATGTAAGCAAAAGTAGATTATTGCAAATTACATTCAGTATTCTATATTTATTTTTAATATTAATTTGATTTAAAAAAATATTTATTATTTTTTATAGCTTTCCTAATTCAGAATTTAAAGTATAAGAATATATAAAAAAAATCGAATAATATTATGATGCCAATAGGCCTTTTTTTTTTAAAGTGAGATATTTATTCAACAGTAATAAGATTGGTCGTGACAGTAAAAATCCATTTGATGAATTGAAAAATATATGGTAGTCTTTCTATTTATTTTATTAATATGGTGTCATTTGAAATCTATCTGATTCGTAGCTCATGACTTATTACTACATGGTTTGAAATCAGAAATGCCTGAACAAGCATATTAACTACTAGTGAAAAATGCTCCAAGGAGCAGTGCAAAAGCAGAATATGATTTTAATTGAGCATTAAAAAGTAATGGACAAGTGCTTCTGTTAATTACTGAGCATGAGGAAGGATAAGAGATCCCTTCTTGGCTACAACTCACTTCAATGCCAACTTTGAAAAAATCATATTTGCGCTTTTTCCATATAAAAGAAATTTGCGGTTCTTTAGTAGAATTTTCCACCGTGCTTTAGATGTTAACCAGGGGTGTAGTCATAAAAATAACATAAGATATATACTCTAAGCAGAGGGATATTCTAGAATGTGTATACTATAAGCTTTCTTGAAAAACAGAGGGTATATGGTGTTCTATTAAAAAGTCCAGAAGGTGTACGGCGTATAGCCTGTACTACATCTCTGATGTTAACTGCACTGTTCACTCTGCACTATACTACAAATCAATTTTCTGTGCAATTATACACTTAGGGTATGCTTGGTGGCAGTGCTTGAATGTGATACCTACAGGAACTAGGTATCTGGCATTATGTCGCCTTCCTTTACATTTATGTCTAATTAAGCTGCATCTTTACTGGTTACGTCTTTACACTATACATTTTATAGTAACTGCGACTGATTTGTTTTCACGGAAAAAGCGCAAATATGATTTTTTCAAAGTTGGCATTGAAGTGAGTTGTAGCCAAGAAGGGATCCCTTATCCTTCCTCATGCTCAGTAATTAACAGAAGCACTTGTCCATTACTTTTTAATGCTCAATTAAAATCATATTCTGCTTTTGCACTGCTCCTTGGAGCATTTGTCACTAGTCCTTCTATTTTTCCATATTCCATAGGGATACTGCACAACTTGTTTTGTATTTTATATATAGAAAACAAAATCTTATTTGTATTGAAATTAAAAAATGCTACATACTCTAATACTCTGGTGTTACAAATTGAAAAATTTTTTAAACAGGTTTTTCTATACCAAAATTCTACGGTGGTTTTCAAAAAAAAAAAAAAAAAAAAAAAAAAAAAATCAGTTTTTTACTAAAGTGAATAAAATAATAAATCCTTTCAAAGAATAGATTTTTCATTCAAATATCCATTATTTTTGCCAAAAACAGGAACTTTTTTTATGCAAGAGTAAAGTTTGATACAAAAACCATGCTTCTTTTTTTTTAATCCGTATTTATTACGGACTTATTAAAAACGTACTCCACCGCTTTTATAGGAAACGATTGCTTTACTGTGTTATGAAGCATTCTCATTGGCCATAAAGAGCCATTCTATAAAAGCTGTGGAGTTACTCTGCAACAAATGGGTCAAATTTTTAACAGTGCACTGTTAAAAATCTGCTGCATTTTGCTGCAACGCCCTCCACCACTTGTATATAATATCTCTATTCCAACCAATGAGAAAGCGCCATTTCACGGCCAAGTAACCGTTTTCTATACAAGCAGGGGAGTGCGTTGCAGCAAAATGCAGCAGATTTTTAACAGTGTGCATATCCTTGGCGCTATAGTTTACAGAAGTGGTACATTGTTCAAAATTTGAAACTTTTGCTGCATCGCCACTCCATCGCTTTGATAGAATATCTCCATTTTGATCGATGAGAATCCTCGATAAAGCATTTAAGTAATCGTTTTCTACTTATCTACTATATCGTTTCCGTATATATATTTTTTCAATCAGCACCAAGGTGCGCACTTTATTAGAAGACGCGCTCTATTAGAGGGCGCATTCTATTAGAATAAATACGGTGTATACTTATAATAAATACACTTTGTTAAAGTACAGGGCCCCAATATTTGACAGGTATACCAGGCATTTTTGCCATTGATGCCATTGTGCTAAAAACAAAATATAAATAAATGAAAAAATGGATAAAATATAAATTTGGCATGGTGCAAAAAATTGCCTAATTTAAAATTAAAAATCAAATTTGACAGCCACCAGGGCTAGACACCGTGCATAATTATTCACTAAATGATTCATTAAAAATGACAAAAATCAGCATGTCAAAAATTTCAAAAAAATTCATAATTCGTTAAAAAATTAAGTTAAAAATAAGAGAAAAAAAAGCATTCTGTATTTTTTTATGCTTAATCGAATGGTGTAACTGGTTTTTCTCTCCGATGATCACAAGTACCTTAGATTGATGACTGCTATTCTTTTATTTAATCTTGTAAAAAAACTGTTTAACGTAAAGCTATGAATTTTTGCAGGATTAATTAGCATCGCAAAATCTTTAAAATAAACTTTACCGCAACATTCTATCTGCAATAGAACGTTAGATATACCCATTTATGACCAAGTTTGGAAAATACGCAATTTCAGAAAAACCGCCCAGCGAAATAACGTTTTCTCGATGACTACCTCGGGATAAAAAGTTTGCCTTTTGTTTAAAAAAAATTAAGTTTTTATCTTTAGTAGTTTTCGAGAAAAGTGCTGTGACACAAAATTTTTGTCCGATTTTCAGAATACTCCACAGTACACCTACAGTATGCCATAAAAAAATAATTTTTGTGCTATGTTGTGCTTCTTGGTCAGACGAACATTTAAAAAAAATCATCAAAATTGGATAAGTATTTAGTTAGTTATTGCAAAAAGAAAAATTGAAAAATCCGTGTGCATCATCGCTCAATCATATTATTGTAGCGCCCTGCCGCGCGCACAATGATTTATTATAGTGTTCGAACTCCTGTCAGTAAAATATACAAGGAGATAAATATATGCCAAAAACAGAAATGCCTATGGCAGTAATATCATTCAAGATATTACATGAAACTTTTCTTTCAAAAGCTTTATACAATATTGAAATTCAGTGACTCACCCTAGAAGTTTATACTTTAAAAAGCGTAAATGTATGAAGCTGCTGTACAGCCACAAATAAAATTGATTGTTAATATATTTTTCAATTATTTTTATTAACAAAAATATTTAAACAATCTAGTTCAAACGCTCATTCTATAACATAAAAAACACGATTTTTCATTTATATATTAAATAAAAATATTCAGATATTGTTAAACTTTTACCGAGACATTAATAAAAATCTCAAGAAGCGAGTAAATTAAAATACAGTTTCAGTAGTAAAATTTCATATTCATATAGCTAAATTAATATATAGTTTTATATTAGATTAGTGATGTGATAAATTGACAAACATTGTGTTCATTGATAATTTATATTGCAAAATTTTCACTTAAAATATAAGCATTTAGCTCATTTACGAACTAAAATAATTTATCCGTTTAAAAATAAATTAATTTTTTTTTTCAGATTAAACATTTAATATGCATAAATTATTTATTTTTTATACCTCATATACATAAACTTGTTTCATATCATGAATTGTAATCGTAATTTCTTGTCATTATTGTTATAGTCTTTATTGACAATGTCATTATTACATAATAATTGACTATTTTATACTTTTTTTAGAATTTTTTTTATTTTTTATTTTTTTATATATTTATAAACTAATTTCGTATCCCGAATAGTAGTTCTAAATTCTTATCAGCATTATTACCGCTTTATTGCATAACAATTATTTGTTTTATGCCTTTATCACTTATGTAATAAGTATCTTAATTTATAATGTTAAAAAATAAATGTTCTATTTATACATCCCTAAATTATTTATTTTTCCTATCAGAATTTTTCTCAGTAAATGTTAATTCTTTTTAGTTATTTAGTTTAAATATTGCTTTTATATTCTGACTTGTATTTTATATCATTTTTTTTCATGTTACAAAAAGTCATTTTAAATATATGTACTATTTAGTTTCTATTTAAATACATAATCTTCCTTTTTGTTACCTTTTTTATTTAAATTTGATTTTTAATTCAAAAGCATTCGTCTTGCATATTGTGTTAAACATGCTATTTTTCGATTACGGAAATTTAATTTACTTATGTTCAAATATTAGTTTAACATAACTAACCAATTTTACTATAATTATAAAAAATAATAATTCAATAATATGGAAATTGTTCTAATTTATAAAAAATATTTTTTTATTACATACGGTGTTTAACAATTTCTATTATATGTGCATTCCTTCTTCAAGCTAGTAAAATATCTATTACTCTTTTTCATACTAAAAATTTACATGGAAAATTATGTAAAAAATTACAGAAATCTTCTTTTTTTAAATACTTTGAATAAAAATATTTATGTTCTCATTATTGAGTTTTTTTTTTTTTAATAGCATCACATTTTAATGACATAGTATCAGCAACAAAAATAAAATAAAAAAAATAATGTATTACGTATGTATTACACTTAAATATTTTATAGATAATATGAAATAATTAGTAAAGATAGACAATAAAGTCTATGTAGTCCAAGCAAATATATAATAAAAACTGAGTGATACAAAAAAAATAATCCTTTTACTCAGATATTTAACTAATATTTTATTGAATTAAATTTAACCCATACATTAAAAAATATCATATCAAAACTTTTGCAATTAATGATAAACATTTTAATCGCATAATAAGTTTACTCCTTAAACTGAGGTTATTCATTTGTTTATTTGAGAATTTTGTAAATGAAGGAGAGTGATGAAAAAGATAAATATTGACTGAGGAAAATATATGTGCTTTGGACAAACTTCCAAGAATATTAATAGTAGTGTTTAATCAGAACGTAACTCCAATGAATAATTTTTACAATGTAATCAATTATTAACATCTGTTGAATGGCATGAAAATATGGCTGAATTATTCAATGTATTTGAATGATTGATCCAAGCACTAGTGGATGAACCTCGATATCATTTCTTGTTAAAAGTAAACTGCATTCTCCATCAAATATTATAACAGCTGTTTTGAAACATTATTATTAATACACAGTAAACAGTAATTATATATACTATTATTTTCAACACAATCTACCTAATTGGTAAAGTAATCATACGAATTGAAAATTTCCAACTGAGCGAAAAATTGACCAGGCTGGAAATCGAGCCCAGATACTTGGCTTACAAGGCCAATGTTTATCGTTAAGCTACCTGTGCGATAGCCAGGTGGGATTTTTCGTTCAGATAACCTTATTGGTCATAACATCTGGTCTGTCATTTAGACAGCTCAACAGAATAGACCGCAGGTAATGGAACTCCATATAACAATAGGTACGTCCATTATCTGCGGTCTATTCTGTTGAGCTGTCTAAATGACAGACCAGATGTTATGACCAATAAGGTTATCTGAGCGAAAAATCCCAGCTGGCTATCGCCCAGGTAGCTTAACGAAAAAGCATTGGCCTTTTAAGCCAAGTATCTCGGTTCGATTTCCAGCCTGGTCAATTTTTCGCTCAGTTGGAAATTTTCAATTAGTAATTATATAGTTAAGGAATTTATATTAAAATTAACAATTTAAAATACATTAATTTATTTATAATTACAAAAATATTTTAATAACACAATAATATTTAATTGTTCTAATTTATTAAAAGTAATTTTTGTTGGTTACATACGCTAGTTTTCTAGACTAATTTTCTAGACTATGTGAATTCCTTCTTTAAGCTAGTAAAATATATATTACTCCTTTTCATACTAAAAATTGCCATGGAAAATTGCATAAAAGTTACATAAATCTTCTTTTTTTTAACTGCATTAAATAATAACATTTATGTGCACATTATTGAATTCTTTTAAATAGCACTACATAATTAATGATATAAAAACAAAAATAAATAAATAAATAATGTATTATGTGTAAATACATTTACATACTTCATAGACAATGTAAAATAGTTAGTAAACATAGACAATAAAGATTATGTAATCCAAGTAAATATATATATTAAAAAATGAATAATACAATAAAAACAATCCTTTTACTAAATATTTAACTAACATTTTATTGAATTAAATTTACCCATACTTCGAAGAATATCATATCAAAATTTATGCAGTTGATGATAAATATTTTAATCACATGATATATTTATTCCTTAAACTGAGGTTATGCATTTTGTTATTTGAGAATTACATAAATGATGGACAGTGGTGAAAAAGATAAATATTGACTGATGAAAATATATATTCTTTGGACAAACTTCCTAGAATATTAATAGTAATGTTTAATCAGAACGTAACTCCAATGAATAATTTTCACAATGTAATCAATAATTAACATCTGTTGGATGGCATGAAAATATGGTTGAATTATTCGATGTATTTAAACGGTTGATCCAAACACTAGTGGTTGAATCCAGATATCATTTCTTGTTAAAAGTAAACTGCATTCTCCATAAAAAATTATAAGAGCATTTTTTAAACAGTAATATTAATAAACAGTAAACAGTAATTATATAGTTGAGGAATTTATATTAAAATTAACAATTTAAAATACATTAATTTATTTAAAATTACAAAAATATTTTAATAATACAATAACATGATTTTTTTCTAAATTATGAAAATTAATCTTTCGTTTATTACTTTTTTTTTTAGTTTCTAGACTATGTTAATTCCTTCTTTAAGCTAGTAAAGTATCTATTACTCTTTTTTATTCTAAAAATTGCATGGAAAATTGAGTAAAAGTTACATAAATCTTTTTTTAACGACATTAAATAATAACATTTATGTGCACAGTATTGAGTTCTTTTAAATAGCAATACATAATTAATGATCTAAAATCAAAGAAGAAGAAAATAAACTAAATAATGTATTACTTGAAAAAAATACACATTTTTCTTTATAATGTAAAATATTTCTTAAATATCGACAATGAAGTTTATGCAAGCCAAGAAAATACATATGAAAAACTAACTAATCCAATGAAAGTGCTAATCCATTTATTCTAATATTTAACTAAAGTATTATTAAATTATAAAAATCTAAGTACTCCAAAGAATATCATACCAAAGCTTATGCAGTTTATGATATAATATTTTAATCACATGGTAAGATTATTCCTTAAACTGAGGTAAGTGGATTTATTCATTTATTTCTTTACGAATCTTAAAAATGAGGTTGAGTGATGAAAAAGATAAATATTGACTAAGGAAAACATATATGCTTTGGACAAACTCTCTAGAATATTAAGAACGGTGTTTAATCTTAACGCAACGCCAATGAATAATTTTCGCAATGTAATCAATGATTAATTCGCAGTGTAATCAATGATAATCTATTGGATAGCATGGAAATATGGTTGAAGTATTCAGTGTATTCAAATGATTAATCAAACGCTACTGATCGAATGCCAGTATCATCTTTTGTCAAAATGAACTACACTGTCTGTTTAAAAATACACTGTAAAAAAAGAAGAAAAAAAAAATAATTTCTTTGAAAAAACGGAAAACGTACTGGCAGCAAAGTTGCCGTATCTGCTCCATTTTTTCACGTAAAATTTACTTTTATGTCTTTTCCATTTTCGAAACTGAAATGTTCCGTTTTTGGAAAATGAAGTGTTCCGTTTTTGGAAAATGAAGTGTTCCGTTTTTGGAAAATGAAGTGTTCCGTTTTGAAAACTGAAATGTTCTATTTTGGAAATTGAAATGCTACGTTATAGAAACTGAAATGTTCCGTTATGGAGTCTGAAATGTTCCGTTTTGGAAAGTGAAATATACCGTTTTGAAAACCAAATTGTTCTGTTTTCAAAATTGAAATGTTTTGTTTTAGAAACTGAAATGTTCCATTTTAGAAACTGTTGCTTTCAGGTTTAAACCTAGGTTTTTTTTCATTTTGCAAACTGGTATCTTCAGTTTTATGACGGTTATTTTCAGCCATATTCAATTATCCGTTCAAAATTTGTCTCACACTGAGATAGTGAGATCTCAAACTCTAATGTTATACGTATGAGGAGGGGAGAGGATTAATACCTACATATATTTTTAAAAATAGCAAACTATTATTTTTTTCATTTTTTCTGTGTACTGTTATATGATTTGCTTTTTAGTTATCAAAATATCAAAATAATTATATACTTAATATAACTTAATATATATACTTATAATATATAACTAAATATATATTTAATATAACTTAAGTGTTGGTACTTCGCAAAACAAAGTAAGAAATAAAATTGAATATATATTTAACAAATATTTTCACACAAAAAAATGATGCTTGAAGAACTAACTTTCCACATTGTAAAATATGCATTACCTATGGAGATAAGTACAGCACACAGGTATGTTTAATATTGATGAGGGAACTAGAGATGTGATTTGCATTTCACTTGATACTGGTTTATCACTTGTTACTGGTAATACTTTTTGCGTTATTATAATTTGCTATATTTAGATCTTTCTTATTTACTGAAATTTTAATAACGCTTATTAAATAAACAAATATTTATGTTTATAATTGCTGCCAATATAATAAAATGATATATATTAAATTGCTTCAATAAATTTCAAGAAAAAAAAAAGATACATTGACATCAGTTTTTTTTCCATTTTCAAAAGTGCCGTGCTCTTTTTAACCCCTTAAGGTAAAAATTTGAAAATTAGTTTTTGACTTGCCTCCACTGCGAGCAAGACTGTAGCAAAACTATTGGTTGAACCCCCCCCCCCTCCCGAAAAAAAATACGAATAATAATGTTTAACTAATGTATCTTGAATATATACTTCATTTATAAGCAATTTATAATATCTTTATTTAAAATTAGTCATTTTTCAATAAAAAATGAAATTTTAAATTTTTTATAGTTTAAATTTAAACTTTCAATAGATAAAGAAATAGTTGTTTTTGTTCCTTTTACTTAATCTTGGAGGGAAGACTATTTATCGTTGCGATGTCATAATCCGTTTAAATATTTTTTTTAGTATGAGCCATAATGATATTTTAGACATGCCATTTGTGTCAATGTAATTTAAAACTTCACATAAAAATATCTAGCTGCCAATCTTTTTATTTAAAAAAAATTAGATGAAGATAATTTTTATTTAAAAAATGTGAATAATAATATACAAATTAGAAACATTTCATTTAACTCACTTCCACTTTCATTGTAGCTTTCATTATAGCTAGGTAACTTGATAGTCTAAGATCCGGCTGCAGAATCAGTGTACTCATCGAGTGTTTGCTGAAAACCAATTTTTTACACATATTTATGATTAGGAGAATTTATATCTACCAGGTTGCCTATCAAAATGTGGCCGCTAGTATTTTTAATTAAATTATTAATAATTCATAATCCGTAAGAAATTTCACTGACTTGTTTTTTCAATAAAATGTCGTCTACTTTACGGCAACATCTATAAAGACTCTGAAAACTCATGGTTGCCGTTGCGCACCTGGCCGCAGCTCTTCGCAGCCAGGTATACACAGGTATGATTTTGTTACATTTATACACCCACAACGTACATTCATAATTTATATATCAAATTAAAGCTAATTTTTTTCTGTTTATTATTATATACGGTTGCCTAATTAAATCTGGCCGCAAATAAGTGTTGCTGGCTGTTAAATATAGTAAATAAAAGCGGTGGAGTGACGCTGCAGAATCGTTTGTTTCATACACTGTTAAAAATCTGCTGCATTTTGTTGCAACGCACTCCACCGCTTGTATATAATATCTCTATTCCGACCAATGAGAAAGCTCCATTTCACGGCCAAGTAACCGTTTTCTATACATCGCTTGTATATAATATCTCTATTCCAACCAATGAGAAAGCTCCATTTCACGGCGAAGTAACCGTTTTCTATACAAGCAAGGGAGTGCGTTGCAACAAAATGCAGCAGATTTTTAACAGTGTATGAAACAAACGATTTTGCAGCGTCACTCCACCGCTTTTATTTACTATATTTAATAGCCAGCAACCCTTATTTGCGGTCAGATTTAATTAGGCAACCGTATATAATAATAAACAGAAAAAAATTAGCTTTAATTTGATATATAAATTATGAATGTACGTTGTGGGTGTATAAATGTAACAAAATCATACCTGTGTATACCTGGCTGCGAAGAGGTGCGGCCAGGTGCGCAACGACAACCATGATTTTTCAGAGTCTTTATAGATGTTGCCGTAAAGTAGACGACATTTTATTGGAAAAACAAGTCAGTGAAATTTCTTACGGATTATGAATTATTAATAATTTAATTAAAAATACTAGCGGCCACATTTTAATAGGCAACCTGGTAGATATAAATTCTCCTAATCATAAATATGTGTAAAAATTTGGTTTTCAGCAAACACTCGATGAGTACACTGATTCTGCAGCCGGATCTCGTACTATGAAAGAAGACAAAAAGATTAGCAACTACATAGTACCTTGAAAATAACATTTAGTACTATACAACATTTAACACTTACTACTCTTTTTTGACGAAACCTCTAAAATTAGGAGTATTTTTCTTTACAGGAAATTCAGAAGTTTAACATTTTCCCTTATTATTCACGCTTAATAATTCCACCTTTGCACACCGTAAAACTTCAATAGTAACTCTTGTTACCAATCTAAGTAAATATATAAAATGAAGCATTTTATTTACATGTATATTTCAAAATAAAAAATATCGCTGAAAAAAATCTATGCTCATCGAAAATTGCAGTTTTCTACCCACCATTTACGCAATGAAATATCAATCGTATTAAACATGGCAACAATTAATTTGTTACTAAGGACTGTTCTCAGATTTTTAATTAATTGACCTGTTTTCGAAATATCCCAGTAAATGACAAACATTTTGCTGAAAATCAAGAGGATATCAACCATTCAATAAAAATATTTCTCAGATCTTCAAAATTCTGAAAAAGAATCCACAATATGCTCACTCCACCCCCCTCCTATGCTTTTAGGGTGGGGGAGGTGGAGTGAGCATATTGTGAATTCTTGTGAATTCCCCGCAAAATAAAATAGGATTTAATTAAAAATGCATGTATTTCAATACATTCAGCTAGAAAAAAATCCTGACAGTAATTCATGTCAATGTCGTCATAAATCCCTCCCTCCCTCTTTTACTGATTAACAATCGCAATTGTGATCAAACTATTGATATCAATTAGCAATCATGACTACTTCAGTAAATCAAAATTACATATTTTAAATATAATAGAATTTTTGTAGAAAATAAAATAAAAGCATGAATAAAAAAGCAGAACTAAATGTAATATCAGAATTACTTTATTGCCAAAACATCATAAATTAAAATAAATTTCATAAACTATGTATATTAACTAGATTTATTGGCAGTTCGCAACTGTACCATTATTTTTCTATTTACCCTGGATATTTTGCCTCATGTATCTCAATTTATGTCACAAAAGATTCTGAAAAATGAAAATTAAAAAAGTTTGTAATAAAATAATATGTAACTAGATAAGTACTACAAACTTTACATGCCGTGTAGCAAGTATCTCTCTCTCTCTCTATATATATATATATATATATATAGAGAGAGAGAGAGAGAGAGAAACTATTTAAAAATATTTATCTTTAAGTTTATTCAACAGTAATTAAAAAGTCACTAGGGAAAATAAATAAATAAACCTAACCGCTTTCTGAAAACTAAATAAAAAATTCAATTTTCAGTTCCAATTCATTTAAAATAACGATAACAATAATTTATAAATTTTACTTTCAAGAAATAGCAATTCGAAAATTTAATTTTGACTCGAAATATTCATAAAAACATTTGAGAAAATACAACTTAAGTAATTTTGCTTCAAAAATATTAACTGTTAACTGCTGTGACAAGTCTTGTCACATAACCGCTGTGAGCGGTCTGTCAGACCGCTTAATTTAAAGATGAATGAAATGTTACATTAATTCTCAGAATACTATTTAGGTATTAAACTTTATGTATCTGACAGTTATAAAAAAAGTTCAGCTATTTAAAAGTCGCTAGAAATAGTAATAAGGCTCCAAACAAAACAAAATTCGACCAGTATCGATAATTAAACTAAAAATTACGAGTTAAACTGTGAAACTTTAAAAACTCTGCGGTCAGACCGCTAACATTAGTTATGGGTTAAATTTTTATTAGAAAGACTTGAACAATTGTCAGAAATAAATATATTTTAGCACGTTTAGTTAATAATATAGGGGAGAGGGGGTGGTATGGGACACTTTTTATTAAGTAAGATAATAAACTTTGTTTGATACAAAAACAAAATTTTCTATTTATAGAGTGCAAGGTAACACACTTTTTAAAATCCCTGAATAATGCAGAAACATAGCAAGCATAAGCTATTTTATAATTAAAGAAAGTGTACGTTTCAAAATGTGTCCCATTCCTCCCCACATACAGGAAGGTATGGTATAGGAATAAAACAATGCTAAAAGGCACAAATAGTATAGTGTCGGCTAGATACACAATCAAACAAAGAATGCAGGTTAATTATGTAGTATGTACCATAATGTAAAATTCCAGTATCTTCATGACTGGAATGAAAATTCATCTTATTAAAAATAAAAAAAACGAATTTAACATGTCCTATTCCTCACCACTTCCATGTTTTATGTTACACTTATTGTATAAACAAAAATATTGATTTTAGACTTATTTAAAAAAATTGATAATTTACAGTATGATGTTTCATAAATAGGAAAACGAATACATCTATGCATAAATAAGTCATTACATACAAAATTTATAAAAAGTATATGAAGCAAATTTATTCTTGTTTCTTGAAATATTCTTTTTTTAGACAATTGCAAGCTCTTACATACCAATGTTTTTTCATCTGAAGATTCGGCTACCATTGTTTCATCTTGTGTGCGATTGATTAAATGCTTAGAATGAGAAAATAAAAAGAAAATCCTACTGTTCAGTGTTAAATTCAAGGGAATAGCCCAGGGGAACACCCCCTCAAAGCAGTGAAATTCCTTCCCCCGGAAAAATTGAGATTTTGGGTTTTCAGTGGTCCAAAAGGGCAAATCTCCCCTCCTCCCTGAAGACACAAAAGTCCCTCCCGGAGAAAAGTGTCTGAATTCAACGGTGCTACTGTCAAAGTATCCTCTCTCTGTCGAAGTCCACGCCACTCTCCAATTCTTTCAGTTTAACAGAGAATTTGCAGTTAATACATATAAAGGAAAAATAAATATACTCCAGTGGGGAATTCAGATACTTTTCTCCGGGAGGGATTTTAGCGGCTTCGGAAGGAGGGGTATTGTAGAGTTCCTGGGGATTGCACATTTGATATTAAAATCACAAAATCTCAAACCTTCCAAGAGACACATCATATTGATCCTCGAGAGAATGTCCCCCCCCGGACACCCCCTGAATTCAACATCAATATATCTTAAATCACTCAAAATGGGACACCTAAATATAAATTTTGGGATTTTTTCATGAATGTCTACTAAAAATATTTTCAAAATTTTTGTTAAAATACCTTTACAAGTGACTAAAACCTTAAATTAGTTTTATATTTTGCATTAGGGCATTTCTGTCTTCAAATCGACAGAAAATCAGTTTTAACTTCTGAATCTTAGAATTAGTCACCTTAATCCTATTTTACAATAATCGTTTTGATTATATATGTATTCCAAAGTTTCAATAGACCTAAAGCGTAATAACCTCATTTAAGAATTTTTATTCAAACTAACGTTTATTTTAAAATACTTATAAATATTCATTATAAAATGTTATAATTCAATAACTCACCTCTTTTCTGTATAACAAATTCGGTCTTCAAAGTAAATATTCTAAGTAATGCACGTGTTGCGTCTGTGTTTACAGTTTTCAAGCAAATTTGTTAATGTACTCGGGAACTCGGACTGATTTTATCTTCGACCTAAGGCGTCGAAGAAAAAACCGATCTGAGGGTTTTCCGTTCTACTCCCCTAAATGGAAACGTTCAGTTAATCGACTGCCCTAGAATAAACAATCCCGGTAATTCCAGGAATAGTTTCAGATATTTTTTAACGGAAATTTTAAATTAGATGACTGTCCAGGAATAAAAATTTCCGGTACTTAAAGGAAAAGTTCCAGGTTTTTTCTAAAACGGAAATGTTCAGCTAAATCAAGAAAAATTCACAGAGTAACACCTCTAAAATTCAGGGCATATTTTTACAGTGTATATTAGGGCTTAGCATAAAAAACTTTTTTTCGAAATTCTTTTCTCCTTAGCGCGGAAAAGTTGTCTAGTGGTATCAGTAATATACTCACAAAATTTCACAACAGTCAATAAATATCTTCCGGTTCCACTTTTGGATCGAAATATGCAATTTTAGCCCAAAATGTGGTAAAATTTCACATTTGAGCAATATTTTTAATTTCCGATTTTTTCTTCGGCCTACAGCGGAACAGTTGATAGAGTACATAAAGAACATATGTCCAGAATATTAAATTAAATAAATAATATCTTCCGGTTCCACTTTGGAATTTAAATAAGGGAAATTTATCGAAAATGATGCAATTTTTTACATTTTAGTGATTTTTTTTTCAGTTTTAAATTTTCCATTTCCGCTGGCACGAAAAAGTTGGAAGAGTATAGTAGAAACATAGCGGAAAAACTTTAGAATAATCAATAAATATCTTTTGATATTTATTGATCTTTGGATACCGGTTTCCCTTTCGGCATCTAAAAGTGTCAAAATCGCCAAAAATTATGTCAATTTTCTCTTCTCAGGGATTTTTGTCTTATCAATTTTCACTTCTCGCTGGCGCGGAAAATCATATGACAAGCATAAGTGTAAAAATTTAAAATAATTAATAAATGTCTTCTGATTTGAGTTTTATTACTTAAACTGGAAAATTCATGGCGTTAATGTACACATAAATCATAGAACGATCGAATTAAAAGCGATCTGAAGGAATTTCCTGTAATAAGTTATGCTTTCTATTCGTTTACTGTAGTATTGCCGTTGGTTTATAGCTCTGCTCGTCATAGGTTCGTAATGAGGATAATCAATTCTAGCTTCTACATTTTATTGGAAAATAATGCATCTGGAAGTGCGTACAAAATTTTAATTTTTAATATTGTGTTGAACTGATAGTGTGCGTGGGAAATATTACACAGAAATATCACAATTAAGGCGCAGTATACACGGGAATTGTCTCATCTCATTTTTTGGGATCCTACAGAATTAGGCGTTCTACCAACTAATGAAGATATAATGTACTTTTTGTTGGTGAAAAATGAATCGAAATATAGTTAAAAATCGGATCCACCTTTGGAGTGATAGCAGTTTATGGGCTGAAATGGTTGAAGCCATTTTGCAGGCTCCTCAGTTCCAACGATTTCTATGCAAAGAATAGTCCAAATGATTGGTTCATATGATGATAAATACAAGAGTATAAAGAAGTTTGACGCTAAAGAACAGACGACGTCAAA